>CM038348.1:6054370-6654370 GCA_021464625.1 Proterorhinus semilunaris
GGTTAGCATCGTCCACATTAGTTTCGAGATCACCGATGCGATGGCTCACAACATTGGCTTGGATCTTGTCCAGCTTGCCATTAATCGCGTCAGATGAAGCCTTAAAATCAGCAGCTATGGCCGTTCTGTGCAGTTCAAACAAGGCAATAAGCGACGGGTTTAGGCCGCTAGGAAACACGAAGATCGCAAACTCCAGCACGAACCGGGAGTTCGCCGCTTCCGCCCAAGAAAATTGCGCGCAGCCACTGGCGCCTCCGGCAACCGACCACACTACACTTCCTCCTTCCCATCCTATTGATATACAGTACGAAACATTACAATACCATAACAATATACAACTCTATGATACAGCTAATGCTAAAAGGCCTATGCTACATGCTCTAATACTAACAATAACGCTATGACAAACAAAAATACTATCGAACTACAAGACTACCACAACAAAAATCCTACCTACAATGAACGATCTAACTAAATGCTGTTCTAATATCTGCAAACCTGATGATCGCTACAAAATGTATGTGGGAGGGACTTGGTTACAGTGGGTTACATAACTTTTCGACTTTTTGGCACGATATGGACCATACACATAAACATATTTAATTCAAATTTCATGTGAAAGATGCACACAATTGTGAAGTGAAATGAAATATAAATATAAAAGTGAAAAGTGGGATGTGCATAAGTACCGACCCCCCTTCCCTTTTAGTGCAACCAATTGCCTTCAGGAGTTGAATGAAGATTTCTGAATGATCACATGTTGACCTAATGACTAAATAGAGTCTAGCTGTGTGTAATCTAATCTCACTTCAAATACAGCTGCTCTGTGCTGGTCTCAGAGGTCTGTTAAGTGACTATTGGGGAGCAGACAGCATCAGGAAGTCCAAGAACACACCAGACAGGTCTGGGATAAAGTTATTGAGAAGAATAAAGCTGGGTTAGGTTATAAAAAAGATTTCCAAAGCTTTGAACATCTCTCAAAGTACAGTTAGATACACCATCCAGGAATGGAAAGAGTATGACATCACTGCAAACCTACAAAGAGGCCGTCCTCCTAAACTTACTGACCGAACAAGGAGAGAACTGACCAGAGCTGTTACTGAGAAGCCTGTGATGACCCTGGATGAACTGCAGAGAGCTACAGCTCAGGTGGGGAAAACTGTACACAGAACTACTATTAGTCGTACACACATTTTTTTATAGTTATTATTTATTTGAGTGAGATCAGGATAAAAGTGGCACATCTATGTTTACATATGGTAATTAGCCACATGCTTTTTCGGCTTCCCGACTGAGCGCGTCTAATCAATACAGGCAGGAGGGAATACAACGTGTTTCTTTGGATACATTAAAAGTTTTCTACAGTGAGTTTCAAACTACTACTACTGCAGCCTCCAGAACGATGCTTAAGAGCTGGATTAATGACATACATATTGGGGGCTTTTCGGTGTTTTTAAAGCGTTCTCTCGAAAGTTACAGCATTTAGAGGCTATTTTCCGCAGCCACACAGAGCCCAGTGACAGCAGGACTGAAGGCTGTGTGGAATCTACTTTGAGCAGGGGCGACTCCGAGTATACAGGGGCCGGGGCATCACGGGGAACCACTGAAACTAACAAAAATCAAAAATATTTTTTTTTATATTTATATAGACTGTAGGGAAAAGCAGTTTCCTTTTTTTTTTTAAGTAGGCCCCCTTGGGCCCCCTTCCTTAAAATGCTGCCCCAATAATTATGTACATAGACTGGAGCATTTAAAAAATATATATTTTCAATTTTGTAGCAATTTGAATATTAAATAGACTATCCAAAACCATTAGATTTAAAAAAAAAAGATTTTAGCCTAAATTTTCAAAATCGCTAAATCTTGAGATAGCACTTTTATATTTTCAATTTTCAAAAGAAGAATTAGGCTTAACACTGACGTTTGTGACTTGAGGTGACTTGCCGGCTAAAGAAAAACTTGACTTGACAAAAGCTATTATTTCGACTTGACTTGACCCCATGACCAATTGACTTGGACTTGCATTTAGTTTCCATTTGATTACATTGCACTGGATTGGAAAGACCAGTCACAAGATGGTCGCCAGAACTGCCATCCGTTCCAATGTATTACTATAGCCATTGGCCATGTCCTATGTAGAGTTTTATTAAAGAGCTTTGTTCCTTACTCTTTAGATTGAATATAGACAAAGGTGACTGGACAGGCGATCAATAGGAATGTGAGAATCGAACCTCGTCAAAAACCACAAGGCACATTTGGAGTTGCAGTCATTGTAGCCGATAGACACTCCACAGGACGCGTAACCTGCGGAGTGCACGCTGCTGAGTGAAGCTTGGAGTAGAGCCAGATTTCCAGCCTGTTTCCCTCCATCTCCTGTTTTTCATTTGTGCGATAGGAGTGTGTTTACCTTTCGCAGAGGGTTTGACAGCTACGGCACATTCTCCAAAAGAACAATCACAGTCTGATAGGAGGCAGAGGCGGAGACGGAGACGGAGAGGTGGGCAAAACAAGCCGGACTCAGGCGCACAACTTGAGAATGTTTGTTTTGATTGCATTTACAAGGACAACAACTCAATTTCTGAATCAGAATACATCAAACATGCATACAAAACAAATGAGCAAGGTGCGATGGATAGATATTCGAGTCATACAAGCAAATGTATTTTCTTTTGGCGAAATTTGCCATTGTGACCTCCAGAAAATACAATGACGCATGTATCAATGGTGTAGACTAGACGGCACCATAATAGACTAGGTGAAAACATATTGGATCTTCGTGAGCGGAATATTCGGTAGTTTTTAGGTTTCATGTAGTATACATAAAAAAATCAAAAGGAGAAATGGTGTATCCAGTATCACGGTCCTGGAGGGCCAATTTTCTTCATTGCTGTTGTTTTTTTGTTGTTTTTTACAATGAATCAGTCAAGTCCATGCATGAATAAATTGTATAAAATGTGAGATAATAGCTTTCTAGAAGACAATCCATTTTATCCTCATTTCACTGGCTCCCTGTTCACTTTAGTGTTTTTTAGTGAGGACAGGCGTCGCAGACTTTGTGCCTACACCCCCATGCGCTCGCTGAGGTCTGAGAGCCAGCCTCACTGTCCCAAAAACAAAGGCCTTTTCAGTTTCAGTCACCCCAAACTTTGGAACGCTCTCCCTCATTACAACAGCGCCCTCTGTTGATGCTTTTTAAGTCTTGTTTAAAACCGCTTCTTTTCTCACTTGGCACGTTTGCGTTTGAAGTCTAGTCTGACTGGACTAAAGATTTGACTCCAATCCGTTTTTACAGTAAAACCTGTCACACCAGTCTTGTCCCAGTCACATGACAGCCACCATGACAGTTGATGACTATTAGTCCGGGAGCCAGACCACCTCCTCAGGCACATTTTTGCTACCTTTTCCACATTAGTATTTTTCATTAGAGTATCATTTCCGTTCCCCTGTGGGACCCCAAAAAAACACTTTTAAGGGGACAGGCTTCAGACGGAACTTTGTGATTCTATCCAAAGTTGTGCTGTGGTCACATACAGAGTCACAGATTAATGAAATTTAGAACAAAGAAAGCTGCCCCAACTCATTAGCTTCACATTAAACCCAAAATGAGCTCTGTACCTCAAGCGGATCCCAGCTATAACAGAGAACGTGTTCAGGCTCCATCTCCGAGGTGTGGAATTGTCCATATAGACCTGTGAGACCATGCTATGGAAAAGGACTACAGTTCAACTTAACCTTTTTGGATTTGCTCCGAACTTGGCACAGTTGATGTTGATATACTAAATATTATGTGAGTACAATTTTAGCTGCATATCTTTGTTCATATATGAGATTTAGGGGATTTCAAAGGGGGGTAGGGTTAACATCAGGCCTTGATGCAATGAACACATTTCACTAACTTTAGGGACGTTTGTGACAGACTATTGGGAATTGTATTACTTATTATATGTTTTGATATTATATCGAAACATTAGCAACATATTTGGTATATACTGTCATTGCAGTGTCATCATTTAGTATGATATATGACGGTTCAAACATGTAATAATATTCACACATTTTCTCTGTGCCTGTTGTGCAATGTCAAATGGACTTGTTTCTGGTGTATGTGTCACGTCTATTTTTTACACAATGTGACGTTCATTGATATATTTTGACACTGTCCACAATATGCCATGTGGGAGTACTTTGTCACTCATACTGTTGTTTTATCCACACCTCCTGTGTACTACGTGTATTCTTTTTCTTTTTTCTTTCTTTTTCGTGGCCAGCACACATGACTGATCATGTGATGCACCAATCAGGTATTTATAACCCCTGTGGTGTCTATTACCTTTGCTCTGAAGAAGACCAGTGTGTGGTCGAAACGCGCTAGCGTGGCCCTCCTAATAAAGGACTTGTATCTTTAACTCCATCAGAGTGCCTCGGATTTTTTGCCACACGCACCCCATTATTTAAGGCAAAGTTCTTTACTCATCTTGTTTTTCATCCTGAAAGAGCACCTGATTTTTAGCAAACATTTTAAAGAACATTGCTTAGACCCAGTGCAGCCCTCCCGACCACCTTCCTCTCACTATTATGTAATAATATTTAATTAACAACTAAGAACAGTTTGGGGACCTGTTCATTAACTAATCGGACTTTACTTAAAATACTCAATGTTGCCTGAAGCGACCTTTATTGCTTTGTGGTTTATCATCTTTTCTATGCATTTTCATTTCACCTGCTGTGTTACTAATAGCAGATGAGTTGACTCGTGGGTAATAACGTATTGAGGTGAGACACAGGAGGAAAGGAGAAGCGCTTCCTGGACTGCTATGAATTAAAAACCAGAGGTGCTCTTTGGGGTTGGGAAAAAAACAAGGCACTGTCTGGTAAAGTCAAATTGCCTTTATTATCATGGCATGTCCAAATGGACAAGTATGGGTCGACAGTGGCGCAGGTGGTAGAGAGGGTCGTCCTGTGATCAGATGGTCGGGGGTTCATCTCCTGAAGTACACTTCACCCTACTTGCCTCCAGTGTCTGTGGACACTGGTCTATGAGTGAGAGTGTGAATGGGTGAGAGGTTCCTTGCTGTAAAGCGCTTTGAGTGCCTAATGTAGGTGGAAAAGTGTTGTGTATGTTGAGACCATTTACCATATAACCAAAACACATTTCAGCCTAAAAGGTCTTCGTCAGTTTTTCCACCTGATTTCTAGAGCTTACCCTGCCCTACCCAAACCCTTTAACTATACTATACACCATGGTGTATGCAAGGGTCTCCCCCAGGGTTTAAGATCAAATCAACCTAAAACTCGTGGTTAGCAGTAAGTGGCTAATGGCTAACATAATATGCTACGATGTGCTAAGGCTCTCCGTTGATGAGAATTGTGTAATAAACTATACATGACTTTAAGTGAGTAAGTGTTCAGGTGTTAGTCCTGAGCTGCTGCGGCTGAGCCGTGCTGCCACTGTGTGTCGACCTGACCCGCATGACCTTGGAGGTCGGGGAAACTGTAAAAGCTGCTTTAAATGTAGCTGATGGTTTTAGTAACGTTATTGGTGCTTATTTCTTGATTTCATAGGATCGATCAGTGCTATCGTTAGCTGTAGCTCTCATGGAAGTCTTCAGTCTCATGGCCCAACACACATCCTCATCGCTGATCCGGACTACACAACGGCAGTAAGTAAGTAAATGCTTTATTGTCATTGTACTAGTGTACAACAAAATAGTGTTAGTCCTGAGCTGCTGCGGCTGAGCCGCGCTGCAGCTGTGGGGACTCATGGTGCCTCTTCAGTGTCTCACAAGAAGAAATGTGTAGGTCTCAAATGGGTTTAGCTGATAAGCTAGCATTTTGTTTACCTTTAAAAAGCTGCTTTCTTCAGGACCATTTTAGACTCTCAAAGTAAACAAATCCACCAAACCTCCACAAAAACACGGCAAAGACGTACAAAAGTATCCAGAAAAACAATGTGGAACACACAAACCACAAATGCAGGTCGCAGAAAAAGGCAAAAAACTCAGCTGCACAAGGAGGGCGGGAGGTCGCCTCCTGTTTTCACGTTGCTATGACAACAGATACAGTAGTCCAGTAGTAGCTAACACAATGTTATGCTATGCGTTTTTTTAGCGTGTGGCAGCCTGACAGTTACTTTCCGGGGCAGGGACAGCTTGCGCTGTTACTTTATACTAATCCTTTGCAAATTGATTCAACTCTGCGTTTACATGCTGCTTCAATCCGACCACAATCGCTTGTTCTAGTCCGTTCCCTTACCTTCATTTGTTCTTTACAGGTTTTAGATGTATTCACATTTGACAGGATTTATGCATTGACTTTTTATTCTGGGCTTTATCCTACTTAATGTATAAAGATGTTTCATTATTGTTGATTGTTTGTACTTCTGTAATCACTGCTAATGTGTTCTTTGCGCAGCACTTTGGAGGCTTTGTGTTGGTAAGATAAAAGTCGATTGGATTATTTGTATACGCTGGAGCCACCTGATTCAAGTCCAATTAATTCGGCCATAAATGACAAAGACAAACATTTTACACACTTACTAAACCCATACTGGTATGCTTCAGTCTGAGACACACTTTCACCAATAAAGCGCGTAATGATGCAATCATGAGTTCTTTTATGAGAAGATTCTCCTCCTGAATCGATGGCATTATTAGCCAAAGGTCGTGATAATAAGCACACTGCCGCCTAATTACAGCGTCTTGGATGTGGCTGTGCTGCTCTCATTAAAACTGCCGCACAGAACTGTAAAAATGGTAATATTTTATTTAACACAACCTGCCTCTGCTGTCTTATTATGCCGCCTTTTTTCCTCCTTTTTGATTGGATTAAAGAGAGACACTGTCTCCGTGCTCCTCTGAACTCTCCCACTTTTATTAAAGGATGCTCGCAGATTCAACTTAAATAATTACCAGCTTACAATAAACTCTCGACTAGGAGCTGGAGAGCAATAACTTGTCCTGCTACAGTGTTTACATGTCGCCGTGCGCTAACGCTGTAGTGGAGATGAGAGGGTTCACATACTTTGACATCAGCTCAACATTCTGTCGCCAAGTCCCTGTGCAGACACATACACTACAGTTTAAAGGTTCTAGAAGACCCTTATTTACCGGTTTTCTTGACATAAAAAGATGTAATTGAATGTCTTATTGTGCCCTGTAATTAAAGATTTAACAAAAAAAAAATGAAAGTAAAAACCATTGACTCATCAAGTGGCCATGTTGGGCTGAACACGCTCATTATTTCTACTATCGAAATCAAATGTTCTTCAGAAACACTGTCAGTAGCAGAATCTCCATGACTTCCTTCTTCACCTGCGACAAGCTGAAGAGCAATTAGGCCTCAGCCTTTTTTTTTACTGAAAATATAGAGCACATTGTATTTAGTTATTCTTATTTATTCTGACTGGCCTGTAACTGTCACATGACGAGCCAATCAGTCCACATAAATACAGGTGAAACTGTGGCACCCTTGGTCTGATGAAGGGCCAGGACGCCCGAAACGTCACCCAGGTGTAAGCGTTAAACATTTTGTGGGACCCTCTTGTTTTTGTACTCTCTCTCTCTCGGTCCGGCACGCTATTTGCACGCTTTTTCACGTTGTATTTAGTGTAATGTTAGCCTGGTTTTACCATACCCTCGTACTTGTTTCGTACAGAGGGTCTGGACTTTCTCAATAGGCTCTGTGCACAAGTCCCGTGACGTACTTCCGTTTTCCAAAGTGATCGGCAGATCAGTTTCCTGTTTACTTCCCGCTCCTGTTAAAACGGCCGTAAAGATGATGCCAAGTGAACAAACAAGCGCTGTAACCGTAAGAAAAAAAACAAAATATAACGTCAAAAGTGTATTCAGGTTACAGAAAACAATGGGTGGTTCAAACGACCATTGCTGTGTGCCACTTTGTACGGGATCCAGCCGTTATAACAGTGAACTCAGCTTCCACCGCTTTCCTAAACCTAAGAGCATTCGTGCGCAGTGGCTTCATAAGATCCGAAGGACGGGGTTTTCCGTAACTCTGCATACGAAGGTATGTAGCAGACATTTCACTAAAGATCTTATCCGTACTACTGCTAAGGGTAAACGGATTTTAGCTGCAAGTGCTGTGCCGTCGTTGTTCGAATGGAACGGCTACACGAACAGCAAGACGCGGGCTGGTGTTTGGGAGCGCCGCACTCGTCCCACACCATCAAGTCCTGATCTCGTGGCTGAGGAGAGTGAGGAGGAGATTGTGGAAGCAATGATCCCCATGCCCATCGACCACGACTACGGAGCAAGTCCCACAGTGTGTGTCGACCGGGAACAATATGAGAAGCTACTAGATGAAATCGAGACGCTGAGACGGCAGGTCCAAACGCTTCATCTACAGAGCTCATTTGGACTCCAGCGGTTTGCATCATCACCAGAGGACATCAGATTTTACACCAGGTAAGATATGCACAACCAATCTATCAAGCCAAGTTAGTAGTGGTAAGATCAACGTTTAACTTTACTGTAAGTGGTTGCCTCTATTGTCTGTTTCAGTGTATTATTTTCTCTGTCTTTTTAATCTAATATTGAGCAAGTATGATAATTAATTCCAACTACAATACTGTTTAGATTCCCCTCATATGAGCATCTGATGGCATTTTGGGGCCTGATCAGTTCTGCTACAGTAAAGATGGTTCGGGTCACCAACACCAGAGCAAAGACAACGAGCACAACAACTGAAAGTCCTGTAACCAGACCGACTGTAAGTAGCAGACTCAAACACAAATACAGACATCCATGAATATTATGATCATGATCTAATTTTAATGTAATATTTTCCCACAGAAACTGCTGCCAATAGATGAACTTTTCCTCTTTCTGTCATACCTGTCCACTGGCTGTACCCAGAGGGAGCTGGGCCATAGATTTAACATCCATCGAGCAACAGTCAGCAGAATTATTGTGACCTGGGCCAACTTTCTCTACAGCCTACTGGGATCGGTATGTACATGGATGTCTCCTGCAGCTGTGAAGGCCAGTCTCCCACAGGACTTTCATGGTAGCTACAGCGACACACATGTGGTCCTTGACTGCACAGAGTTACGCTGTCAGACACCTTCATCTCTGCTCCTTCAAAGTGAGGTCTTTTCACACTACAAGTCCCACTGCACCTTCAAGGCCATGGTGGGAATGTCCCCCCATGGAGCCCTGACATTTGTGTCAGCACTCTTTGAAGGATCCATGAGTGATAGAGAGGTGTTTCGCCAGTCAGGGATTACATCACTCTTAACACCTGACATGGCCATCATGGTTGACAAGGGCTTCCTGGTGGATACACTTGTACCTGGGACTGTTCATCGTCCTGCCTTTCTCTCCAAGAGGACACAAATGTTGGAGGTGGATGTTCTGAAGACGCAGTCCATTGCTCGTTTAAGAGTGCATGTTGAGAGGATGATCAGAAGAGTCAAAGAAAATAAAATTTTTGATTCTATAATCCCTCTGTCCATCTCAGGCAGCATCAACCAAATCTTCACAGTTGCATGTCTCCTCACAAATTACCAAAATGGGCCTCTTGTCAAGAAATGGGTGTATGATGTTTGAGATGAGGAAGCAACAGGAGATTTTAAACGAGCAATGGACTGCATCTTCAGAACATCCACATTTACTTACCATTTACTATTTTGTTGAAGTTGCATGGGGTATGGTGATGAACATGAATTTGTTTATTCCTTAGCTTTCATTTTTGTCTTGTTTATGTTCAATTTGTTGATTCTCTCGCGTATCTTTTACTGACTTAGGACTTAGAAAGATAAATGTTACATATTCATGATAATCAGTTGTCTTTTTGGTTAATCTCTATTATATATATATGTCTAATTTAAATGTGTTTAGATAGATCAGTAATGGGAAATGAACCTGAAGATTCTGAATAAATGCATTGTTATAACCACACGAATGTCTGCTGAGTATCTCTCATTCAGTGAACCCACCACAGTGGAAAATTGACAACTAAGTATTGGCATAGCAGCCCCTCCAGTGGTTTATAGGTTTAGTTAAAATCAAGTATCCAAATCCAATGTTGCATCATAAATTTATATAATTTCAAAATAAGCATTTACATTACATCACACATTACATTTCATTACATTGTGCATGGTGATTGGATTTGCACACATTACATGCATTTCTGCATGTATACATTGAAATAAAACCTGTCTATCTTTTCTTTGATGACATCTAACATGTCACGGTCTCTGTAAATTCTTTGAATTAGTACGTCTTCCTCAGCTGAGACAACAAAGTCACACCAATTCATTCCTGTTATTAGCATCTGCCCTTGTACTTGTGAGTAATAAGCATGTGATCTTTTGAGCTCCAGTTTGCCTGAATTCATTTTGAGATATGGGCAGTCAACATAGCTTTTAACATTCGGACATTTCATTTCAATCAAACCAAAATTACACTGCTCTGAAGGATCAAAAATTACCCCATCGGGAGATGCCCCCAACCAAGGGGCATCAGGGTGAATTACAAATCCACAAGGGTAGTGGTTGACCCTCTTCATCTGGCAGTACTCCCAGATGGCATCTGCCTCCATTTCAAGGCCCCTCTTCATAGCTGCAGTCTGACGGGTTCCCTGCAGTATCCGGTCAGCCAGACTGTCTTCAGTGCACTCTCTTACCTGACAGATCTCCCTGAAACGTGAGGCAGTCAGTCTTGGCCTCCTCAACTGATGCCATTCACTGCACGAACTTTGTTCTCTAGTAGCACACTCAAATTTGTGTACCATGTCCCAAGTGACATCAAGACTTTTAAGGTGCAGCTGCTCTGCTTCACTACAGACAAACATGCAATTAGATGGCTGCAGGCGGTAATTCTTAAGAGGCAGAGATGGAGGTGGTGGGGCAGCATGGAAGGATAGGTCCCTCTTAGTTGTTGCTGGTTGCTGGTAGGACAATGGACTGCCAGCTTGAACTGGGCCAAGGGCAGAGTCAACCAGAGGAACTTCACAGCTGATGCCCATGCTGCAGATCATCGGTGCCTCAGCTGCAGAGAAGTTCTGATAGGCTTCTGTCACCTAGAAATGTAATAAATCATAATTATCCCTTTTTTCAATGTATTGGTGTGCATGGCCTCACATCACTAAAAATAGCTTTCTAATTGAAAACCCTTCTCTAAACAGCTCCTCATAAAATTGTGAAATATAAGTATATGTATATAAATTTAAAGGAATAGGCCACCGTTTTTACATACTGACATATGTTCTTACCTTACCTTAGACTAGTTGATATGTACCTGTCTGGTCTTTGTCCGTGCGCTCTGTCATGCAAACGGAGCACAAACGCAGCCTCTTCCACATACTGTATAGTTCCAAATCAGCTCCCGTTAGAAGCTACCAAACTCTTCCACGTTGTCCCTATTTAAATACAGTTACGTGACGTGTTACACTACAAAGTATAGTAACACAGAAATGTAACATGTCGATTTTCTCAGCGGATAAAAAGGGGTACTATTTTGTGAGGCGTAATAATACGAGGAGCACTACGTCCGCGCACTAACACCTAAAGACTTCTCCCCATGGATCTGCTTCTCCCCCGCTCACTTCCGTCAATAGAAGCAGCGTGACTTGTAGTGAGCGGGAGAAAAGTCTTTAGGAGTTAGTGCGCGGACGTAGTGCTCCTCGTATTATTACGCCTCACAATATAGTACCCCTTTTTATCCGCTGAGAAAATCGACATGTTACATTTCTGTGTTACTATACTTTGTAGTGTAACACGTCACGTAACTGTATTTAAATAGGGAAAACGGGGAAGAGTTTGGTAGCTTCTAACGGGAGCTGATTTGGAACTATACAGTATGTGGAGGAGGCTGCGTTTGTGCTCCGTTTGCATGACAGAGCGCACGGACAAAGACCAGACAGGTACATATCAACTAGTGTAAGGTAAGGTAAGAACATATGTCAGTATGTAAAAACGGTGGCCTATTCCTTTAAGTTGAGACCATATTATACTGTCCTTCGGAATTTGATCTTGTTACCCCTACCTGAAGCACAGAGAGATCGGGTAAATCCCCACTCAGGCCTTTGTACAGTGTGCTCCTATGTGAAACATAAAACTTTACATATGTGCCATACACATTTTCATTCAAACATTCATGCAGGATACTGTAATAAATCTACAATGTTCAGCTTTTACCTTATGCCCTCTTTTGTTCCTCCACACTTTGGTTTTGCAGATAGCACAGCCATCTTATCCACAGGTCCTGGTTTTATACCCTATCAAATAACAGGATATACTTTAGAAAATATCACCAACACGTATATAATGAGTGTGCAACAGATATATATATACCCTTTATTGTCACTTACCAAAGTTCTGGGCTTGTGCCATTGTTGTTCTCCTTCAGTACAGCTTAGCATAGGGGGGACCACAGGCACTTTCAGCTGAGAATAATGTGCAGACTGGAAAAGTAAGGCTACACAGTGGTTACATAAAGCTGCTCCAGCCACACATGTGCAGCTGTGATGCACCAGCTCCACAGGACTGGAATCTTTCAGTACCACCTGTAAACGTAAAATGGCATAGGAAGTATTTATTAAACTGGGCTTACTTAATTGTTTTATCATTCTTTTAGACACAGTCTGGGTTTATGTTAATCATTCCTGTCTCTAATAGCCACTAAGCAAATATACATTTGAGTATTTTGGCTTAATATTTCAAATGCACTACATCAATATTATGCCTTATACCCGCAACCCCAGCTTACACTTAAAAAAAAAGACTGACTTTAGGTAAAACACAGTTAATAATTAGTGACAGGAACGATAAGATCCATACGGAACTGATGGATCAGTACGCAATAACCAGTGGGGATCACCTAAGTAAACTTACCGGCCTCTTCTTACCACTGTTTTCATCTAGCTGCAACCCCAGGAACATCAGGAAACCTGAGTTATAATAACTTACGATACTGATAACAACATTACAGATTGAACATGAACGCATGCAGTAACCCAGTGGGGACCAGCAACATCAGCTTACCTGTCATTTTAACCGTTATTTTCATTTTGAGCAAATTTTAGAGTTACATTAGAATGTATGATCTTGCTAGGTCCCCAAGAACATCAGGAACACTGGGTTCCTCTAAGCAACCGCTGCTGTCTTATCTATTCTGGCTTCACCATACACTCAAACTGTGAGGCTTCTCAGCTTTCTTCATGGACCTGTAACACAGCGCCCTGACAACAACTTCACACGTGCCCTGATCTTTGTCTGACACTGAGAGAGAGAGATAAAGTTGACAGAGTTTGAACATCAAGAAATACGAAACAAACGCAAAGCTTAAACATAGCACGTCACCAACTTTAGCTAGCTAGCTGGATAGCATAGCCACATAATCTACTTGACTTACCCTCGTACTGGTGCAAGTAACTGGATATATAAAGACGAAATCCTTTTTCACCTTTGCTCTTGGGAGCAGGGGAGTGGGCATCCACGATACGGTGAACATCATTTATTGATATTTTTGGCAGGTTCTGTAAACATCTTGTGAAATTCATGGTGATGCGATGAAGCGGGAAGTAAACAGGAAACTGATCTGCCGATCACTTTGGAAAACGGAAGTACGTCACGGGACTTGTTGCACGGAGCCTATTGAGCTCCGTTTACAAGTGGGAGGGGTGAACTCTGTTTAAAGTTTGAAACGATTGGGTCTGATTTTACCCAATCGCTAGCGTTTGGTTGTGAAGTAATGCGCCCGGCCGTCACCTACAACACCCGCCTCCCCCGCTCGCTGAATGGTAGGATGAAATTCAACCGATTGAATCGCAGCCATTGAGATCAAATCCAGACGTACATGCAGGGAAAAAGATTTGACCGGAGTTTACGGATGGCAAAGGCCAGGCTAGTATAATGTTACTGTCACTCATGGTGTCTGACCTGAAGTTAACTCTGAAGAGAGTCATTCACAATTACACCTAGCAGGTGTGAATCACATAGACCCCAAACAGGGTCAAATGAACAGCGGGATGCTGCCCATAAAAGTGTGGCACTGGTTGCGTTGCTTTCCCTGTTTCGTCCAGCTCAAACCACGTGGTTTCATGTGGAGACATTTGCACTGGCACTTACGAAGAGGGGCCTGAAACTTCATGGATGGTTCGACAAAAAAAAGAAGAAGAAATCTGGGAGCTTTTATTGCTGTGACACATTTGATGCATTTGTTCACTTCCAACATTGGCAATTACATTCATTTGCTAAACAGGTTAAAGGTTTAAATTACAAAATTGGGTCTTTTTTTGCGCAACTTCTAAACCCGCATTCAAATCAACTGATAGCGTCACAGCTACACTCTTCGTCCAGAACAAACACTAGTCCGACGGTGTAGCTCACAGAGCATTGACCGCAGGCACGATCACAGTCATGTCCAATGCTGGAATTATGCTGGATGTCAGAAAGTTTATTCCTGTGCACCTGACATAACTTATGTGAATAAAGTTTAAAAATTCTCCCATGATGGCCACTCTGATGTGTGCTCGAGTCGCCTTCGACCTTCTCCAACACAATAAAGTTTGTTACTTTTACAAATATCTTGGTGCTTGGCCCTCCCACGACGAGCAGTGCGGCGGAGACCAGCTGCAGCCCTCCCTCTGTTCTCCTCTGTGTGTCTCAAATGGAATAGTGCAATCCTTTACCTTTTGATCTGCTCTTTCTGGCACATCCAGCCGTAGCCTGTAGCGCTCTGCTGCTGCGGCGGCTTTTAAAGTGTCGGACAAGTGGGCTGATCGATGTTTACAGTGCGCTCGACACCACTATTACAGCAGTGTTTTACTGAAGATGTGGAAGCGGTTGTCAGATGTCTATCCGCGGACCCCCAGGGGCCGAGAAACACCGTCTTCGACATTAGCTTTTCCCTGGAAAGGTCCGAGACAAGCTTCCTTCAAACATGTTTTGGCCTCGGGAGCTGGAGAGCTGCAACAAACAAACAGAAATCCATCTACTGCAGCCGCCGTTCCGAGGCGGATGGGAGGGTTAGAGAGCTCAGGGAGATGTTTGCCAAGTGGAAACATCAATGCATCTCTTCCCAAAACAAAGCAAAGTGTGAAAAATACCTCCACAAAGACGAATGTGCGCAATATGCGGGGCCATATGGTGCGCTCCCATTAGCCTCGGCACGTCGTGTGTGGAGCTTTGTCACAAGCAGACGGCAAGTAATGTTTACTCTGGAACCTACGCACGGCTCCAGCCCAGCACCGGAGCTCAGCAAAAACCCTCCGCTACGACTCCAGGACCAAAAGCACGAACAGATTTTAACTGAACGGCGGTGAGGCTGCTGCGCTCGATGAAACGATATGGGGATGTGGTGTGAGAGACAAACAATATTTGAGCCTAATGCTGTTTTTTTTTTTTGGTTTGTTTGCCTGTGAGAGATAGTGGTTGGTAGTGGTCAAGAGCGGCTGATGGCGCAGATGGGCAGCCTGGCCTCCGTCCGTCTCCCCCAGGGGTGGAGATAAGTATAATTAAGTCTTGTATTGCAACAAAAGTGTATCGTCCCAGCCTGGAGCTCCTAAGATGCAGCCGACCACAAATGTCAGTCTGGAGCCAGTTATTTTGTATTGTTTTTTATAAGTATTGGACATTGGGATAAATGATAATAATCTGTTATTTTAATAATCGATCATGTGAAAATGAGAAATATGCACGAACAAAGTGAATTAATCCACCATAAAGCAACCGTTTAACAATGATCACACACTGAGCTGGGTTTGCCGATTTTTGAAGTTTATTGCCCACATTTCATCTACAACGGCTCGTAGTCGATCGGTTTTCTCCTGGAGCTAGCTGCTTAGAAGAAGAAGAAGAAGAAGAAGAGCTTTATTTGTATAGCTCCTTTCACAGACATGGTCATAAAGCGCTTTACATTAGCTGTTTACTTAGAAGCTAACAGCTAACTCACATCGATCCTGTGAAAACAAGTGTTATGCACTAATAACTAGGGTGACCAGACGTCCCAGTTTACCCGGGACAGTCCCAGTTTTGAGTCCTCTGTCCCATGTCCCCACAAATTCCTCCAAAACCATTAATTTGTCCCAGTTTTACACAGGGTCTGTCCCAAGTGTCCCAATTTTTGACCAATATTATCCACAAAGAGACAAACTTTGCTTGAAAATTCATGTCTTTGGGCCATACACATGTCCATTACCAGGTAGAAACCAATACAAAATATCAAGTCTATCCCTTTAATGCTAATTGGAGCATTGAATTAAAATAGTAACAAGCAGATTTACCATTTAGGTTAGGAAAAACAGTCAATAAATGGCTCCCTGGTTGACCGTGCAACCCAATCCCAAATAGTGTCCCAGTTTTTTAGTCTGGTCACCCTACTAATAACGTCAATAGAACCAGCAACTACATGAAGCAGCCTTTATGATGATCACACACTGAGCCGGACGCGACGCATCTGTGGTTTATTGCAAACTTTTAATCAACAATGAGCTGTAGGCGATTATGACAAGCTAACCGGGCTAACCCAGCCGAGCCACTTGTTACTATTCAAGCATATGGGCTGGATATGGGCTTAAATACCTGGCGTAGACCATGGGGCTATAGTTAAAGATCCATAGGACATGGCAGCAGCAAAGAGGGACTAGTTAGCCCCCAAATAGGAGTTATTTTTCAGGCAAGAGCTCCTTCCAAGATGCGGCTACGCTTCGGAACACACTCTTGAGCTGACGCGCCTCCGGAGCGTCATGACGCCCGGTGACATGATGACATGCGTCTGTCTTCAATAAGCACAAGCGTCCAACTAGGGGCTTTGGGAGCATTTTTGACGCCCGAAAAGCGTGCGGTCCGGACACAGCATTAGATCTAGAACCGCATGATTGTCAGTTTTCTGCGGAGAATTTCTATGGATTTTGACGGAAACTCCTCAAAACGTCAGCTTTAGCATTAGCGCTGTGACACATTGTTGCTCTGAGTGTCCGCGGCGTTGACGGGAATATAAACCTGTTCAAACACACGTCTGAAGCCTCTAAACTAAGCCTCTGTGTGAGTGTAAATACCATTAGCTCCTCCAGCATTGATCCTCTCGTCTGTGTGTGTCTCCTGTAATCCCGCCGTTCTTTATCGTATTATAGCACGGCTGCCCCCCCCTCGCCTAGTCTCCCCTCGCCTCGCTGCTGCTTCCGCATGATACGATACCATCTCGGCGAGTTATTATTGTTGCACCCTGCGCCCACACGTGTCCTGACACTGGGAGACTTTTGACTCCTGCCCGCTCTGCCCCCGCCCCCCCCCCCCCCGGTGGAAAGAAACAGTGTTCTGTGAGAGAGATAATGGAGCCCGGGTCAGCACACATCATACGCCATGCTGTCATCACGTACAGTTTAAAGTATCATTCCCTTATTACAGCTTTCATGGGGCTCATTGATGTAGCGATATCACGTTTATGTCAACTTGATTACAGACAAATATATGGGGGAAAATGCAATGCCATTTGTCTTTAACCTATACTGCATGAATACACAGCAGGTGAAAATATAGATTTTTCACGCAGAGGTCGAAGTGGAGATTTTGAGCTATTTTCTTCCCTTAAAGGAACAGGCCACCGTTTTTCCATACTGAGATGTGTTCTTACCTGAGCTTAGACGAGTGAATGCGTACCTGTCTGGTCTTTGTGCGTGCCCTCAGTCACTCAAAATGACCAAAGATGTTGTTAGCATTTGGCCTCTCCCAGCATATTCCTATGGCTCCAAACGGGGGTGAAGTTAGAAGCGACCGCGCTCTTCCACGGGCACAAAGACCAGACGGGTACGTATCAACTCGTCTAAGCTCAGGTAAGAACATATCTCAGTATGGAAAAACGGTGGCCTGTTCCTTTAACATCTTAGTTTTTGTGTCAGAGTATAAAAATGATAAAACTTGATAAAACCCCGTACGATGCTTATTTAATGACGTTTTGCCGCGAGGCGAAGATCACTCGGAAGTAGCAACTACTTCGCTTCGCAAAGCCGTCTTTCCCACGGGTATTCATTCACAAAAATGTATAGATTTTACGTCCGTGTCTCCTGAAGGGTGTCCACGATGACGTTATAATCCAAATATGGAATTGTTCGTTCTGCGAGACGCCCGGTACGGAAGAGCGGAGAAATGTGCCGCACACTCATTACAAAACTTTAGGCCTGGTTTTCTCTAAAGGAGGTTTTTGCTCCACTCATGCAACGAGTTAGCCACTTTATTAGCTCACTGAGAAAAGTAATAGTTGTGCGTTGTTGTTTATCTTCAATCAGCTACCTTCACTAGTATTAAAATGTTCTTTACTTGAAAAAATCCAGGAAACCGATCCAGCACCCCTCCATTGCGACACATCGCCATGCCGACACTTTTTGACACCGCTATTCCGACAATAGGTCCTTAAGGTTAGGGCTAAGGTAAGGTTAGGGTTAGTGGGATTCATACTGGAGTACTCGTCCCATGAAGACAGCAGAAGGTAGGGAAAAGGCTTTAAACTACGTACTGCTGTAATGCAATCCGATTTTGTAAATGTTCCTGAAGACGTTTTTGTAGAGATTGGGTTGGGTCCGGCTTGGACAAATCCTGGATCCATCATTTATTGGCTTTGATGAACAACAGTTTGGCCTCAGATTCAGGCAAATAGACTTGAATACTGTAGTTGTGCGCTTGTGTTTGCGTGCTGAATGCGCTTTTGCCTGTCTTATGACGCTTTCGGAGTGAGACTGTGTTGATTACTGATGTCACTTCTAAACAGGAGCTTGTTGCATTTTGGCACGATCCCACCTCCGGAGCTCTTTGTTTAAACCCTTCTGGGCAATAGACCGGCGAGTGTGTAATAATGCAGCATGTGTGGATCCAATACTATAATGAAGTCAAATGAGTTCCCGGCGCAGGAGTCTCCCACACACCTCGGAGTTAGTGGATTGTTCTGTGAAGAGTGTGCTGGGGCTGTCGGCGCAGCGCCCCCACTCACACAACAGGAGCGGAGACATCTCCATTTCTGACTCAGGCCTTTTCCTGCACACCCCCTCCCACCAAGCACCCGTCCTCCCCTCCGTCAGCGAACAGCAGCGCTTCAAACACGATACTGTTTATGGATTACCTGGGAGTGCAACAGGCTGGAAACGGCTAGGAGAATTGACGTTGATTTTCTATTGTGTGGTTGTGTTGTTGGGCAAGACACTAAACCCAGTCTTGTGAACGCGGCGTGCAAGTGAGTAATGGTGGTGGTTGGAGGGGGCGTTGTCCCAGTGCATGTCTGTCAGTTTCCTCAGAGCAGCTGTGCCTACAGTTGGCCAGTGAGTGAATAAGTGAAGTGTAGTTTTAGACATAGTAGTAAGAGACCATGCACCATTATTAATGTTGCCATTTGTTGCATTGTGCTGGAGTGAGCCCGAGGATCATCTGCAGTTTCTTGGCAGGTAATGGACAACCCGCACTTGAGGTTAGTGTGTGCCAGTGATGCACGCTTTGTTTCTGGTGAAAATCAAACCCAACTCCGGAAAACTCTGCCAACTCGAACCCAAGCCTAGTGCGCGCAATGCTGTCTACTTTATAGGTGTATTATCAGTTTCAAAACTTTTGATGACAGTACATGACTTTTAAGCAACATTCATCATTAATACTGAGAGGTCGGTGGTTCGACTGTCCAGCCAGAATGTCCACCTTTACTATTCTCACAAAGTCTTACAAAGACGTGTATCTGGGATCAGGACCGAACAAGGAAGTTGGTGGTTTTACGATGCATCGCCCAGAAGAGCAGAGATGAATTTGAACCATATGTCGTTTACGCCACAAGACTTAAAGGGACTAGATGGAAGTTGCCATTTTTTTCATTCGCCACTGATGATGGAGATAGTTGTGGTAAATGGATCTGGACTCTACTCATTAGGACATTGCTGGAGCTGTAGGGGGCGGAAAATACATAATTGTAACATTTTTCAATTCTGTTTTGTCCCTTTAAGGAACAGGGAGTCATTAAGAACTGTTCAGATTTGTAACATAGGACAATTCAACACAATCAATGTACGTTTGGAACAGGACAAAAAAAAAAAAACGTTCGATAGACGGCAACATGAAGAGAATACGCTTTCAGATGATGATAAAGCAGGTAGATTCTTGTTAAGTACATTTACAAAATTATTTTCCGAGTGGCTAATTTGGTTCCTGCCGTGACAACGTCCTCTGTGATTGGATCGATATCAAACTTTTAGAGACTTTTTGATTGGCTGTTAGCAAAGTTCCTGACAGTTCTGCTTTTGAACAGAGACAAAAACCCATGGTGGATGTGGATGTGGATGGTTGGCCAGGCAAGTGGACGTCTGCGCTTTAAAGCTACACGCGCCTCTGTATCCAGATGCTGTCTTCTTTGGAGCGAGGAGTAATATGAGCGAGCACATTATCGATCCTTCATCCCTCAGTGCTGCCTATTCCATGGCAACAGCACAGCGGCGCACAAAAGCCCGGCTGAAACAGTGAGGCGAGCGGCACATTAGATGGTGGATTTTGAAATTGCCTGGTGCCATCTCTGCCTATTATACTTCACATCTCATTATGAGGCGGGAGATGGCTGTTTGTGCACCGCTGTGAGCGGAATAACAATAGCACAGAAGCTTCCAGGCCTTTGTTTGGAGTCAGTGCTCCACATGAGAGGGCCCTCGTATACAGTATTTACTCGTGTACACCGAGCCGCAACGGACAGGCCACCTTTACTTCTCTGTTAACAACCTCCACACAGAGGGTCTATTCAGATAGTGTACGCCGAAGAGCGCATCTCTCTGTGGGCCTCTGCTGTTTATACGCCAACTTCAAATGGTCGGTGAGCTGTAATAATGAGAGTTTTGGCAGTTCTTGGCAGAGGAGAAAAACAAGCGGAAGCTGGAAAAGAGTTTTCGCATACAGTGGGTATTGTTATTTTGGACACCTTTGTGTACACTCTTCCAGGAGTGATTAGTGTTCGGAACGGCTCTGGCCGCTGATTACATCACATTCATTTTAACGAGGCCACACAATATAAACATACGTTTGCCATTCGCAGACCGGGGAAAACTTGTATTTTTGTTGGAATAAACAAAAATTAAATAGATGTGATTGCAAGCTCTATTTTCTGAAGTGGAATTAGTAAACATGTGTGTGTGAGCTCTTAGTCATACAGGAGTTGTTCATCCTATATGAAGGTTCTTGAGTCATCGTCTGTACTCTGTAGTTGAAGTGCAAGACGTTTCGCCTCTCATCCAAAAGGCCTCATCAGTGACACTAAGGCTCCAGTTAACAGACTAGATAAAGTCCACTGGGAGGGGTTGGCTCGGCTTAGTCCCTTTATTCAAAGGTTACTCTCAACCTATAGGCAAGGCAAGGCGAGTTTATTTGTAGAGCACAATTCATACACAAGGCAATTCAAAGTGCTTTCACAGTTGCATAAAGTTACAAGAAAACAGATCAAATCAATGAATAAAACATCAACATAAAGTTAATCAATGACAGTAAAAGGCAAGAGTGCAGATAAAATACTTTCAGTTTTCATCTGCTCGGGTAAAAAGAGCTGTTTTCAGCCTGGATTTGAACATTGTCAGAGTTGAGGCCTGTCTCACATCCTCATGAAGACTGTTCCAGATCTTAGCTGCATGAAACTGAAACGCAGCCTCACTGTGTTTATTATTGACTCTGGGAACCACGAGGAGACCCCTCCCTGAAGTTCTCAGGGCCCGAGATGGTTCATACGGCTGTAATATGTCCGAGATGGACTTTGGTGCTAAACCATGAAACGACTTGTACACAAGCAGAGCTGTTTTAAATTCTATTCTCTGAGTGACAGGAAGCCAGTGCAGAGACCAGAGCACTGGACTAATATGGTGGTATTTCCTGGTTCTTGTCAGGACTCGAGCAGCAGCGTTCTGGATGTTCTGCAGCTCTAACAGCTCGTTTAGAAAGGCCAGTGAGCAGCCGTTACAGTCGTCTAACCTGCTGGAGACAAATGCATGGATGAGTGTCTCTAAGTCTGGTTTTGACACTATTCCTCTGATCTTAATGTTTTTCAGATGGTAAAAAGCTGATGACGTTATTGCTTTGATGGGACTGTTTAAGTTCAGGTCTGAGTCCATGATTACTCCTAGATTTCTAACCTGATTTTTTGGTTTTAGAGAGAGAGACTCAAGGTGACTGATAGGCATTGAATTGCCTTGTGTACGAAATGCACGGTATAAATAAAGTTGCCTTGCCTTACTATAGGTAAACAGCTTTTGTTGTTGTCTCAACAACCCTGCTCTGAGCAGAATGCTGCTCATTACCTGTCTATTGATCTGTCCTGGGCATAAACTGTAGATTTAAGAATGGACTTATTGTGGCCTACTTCTTCCTGAAAATATAAGGAAATGACAGCTGGCTTTGGAAGTTCCTGGCTTCTATGGGCTTTCCAGTAAAACGTTTTTGCCCCACTTTAAGCCTTTATCGAACACAGGGTTGTCATTCTGACCTACACGTGTTTGAACATGCTATTGTTTTTATTTTCATTTTGGCCCCAAATTCTAAATAATACAGATGGCTCCAAAAACCAAGTCAAATTGCTAGGAGGATCCTGGCGAGCGCTTTCTCTGCATCTGGGGAATAAAACAAAGTCTAAGCTAGCCCGCACTGAACGCTATGGAGAAAGCCCTGCTCCCTCAGTCCATTCTTAGTTTTTCAGTCTATGGTCCTGGGCTGTGTCTTCGCCTCATTAGCATAACACTGTCCTCCAGGCTGATTGATTTATTGAGCTTTGAACCTTTTTTTCACTTATAAGTAGCTTATTCAAAAACTAAACACGATCCAAAATCCCCTCTAAATACATGTTTGGAAAGAATATATCAACAGAATAAAACCATACATTTAAATCTTGGTCATTCCCTTGTTTAGATTTAGTCACTGAAAATATCAGCAATTTTAGGCTTTATTTCCCCTTATTTTTATATGAAAACATAAAATGGGAGAAAAGTCACAATGCATTTTTTCTTATTTATATCCGTAATATTCAGCCAAAGTTTCAAATTGATATCTCGATGTGGCAATGCGAGGTTTAACTTGGTAGTTTAACACAAAATAAAATCCAAGTCAACTGACAGACTAGACTTTAACAGCTAGTTAACACCAACTTGAGATACTTACATTTAGTGACCAATATGATACTATCTGGACTGGAGAGTGACGAGGAGCAACAACCACAGCCGGGAGACTGTGCGTACAGGAAGTCAGAGGTCAAATAATAAACGGAAGTGCTATTTATCATGTGACGGCCGGCCTGCACAGCCAACCACCATCAAAACTACAAGTGTATATGTATTTATTTTTCATCTCGCCCTAAGCACTGCACAGCCGCAGTGAGAACGATCACAAACATCCGATCGTAACAATAAGAATTTCGACACACACTGGTTTGTGACATGCTGCCCACACGTGTCCCCACCCGCTGCATCCTCACCCGACGCCTTGACACTAAAAGCAATAGCCCAGTTTCGATTTAGCCCACACATGAACTCAATCGACGAGAAGCAAACATCTGCATAGACTTTAGGCCACGAGGCTCGACGCTTTTAACAAAGACTGCAGTTTGTTGTCCTAACATTCTCCTGACGGGCTCAAAACGATGCTGCTGCTCAGTATCTCTGGTTTGAGGGGTGAAGAGGTCGGGCGTCCCCAGCGGCAGCCAGAGGGCACTTTATATATGGACGATCACGACACACATTTTCAGATTTGATCTTTAATCGTTACTTGGAGCCCTTTGGAATCAGCGTCAGTCCCCCTGTTCAATTATAGAAATGATATAATGTCCTAAAGGAACAGGCCAGCGTTCTTCCATACTGAGATATGTTCTAACCTGAGCTTAGACGAGTTGATGCGTACCTGTCTGGTCTCTACACGTGTGTTTAGCATTTAGCCTCTCCCTGCAAAGGTATAGTGCCAAACTGGGGTGAAGTTAGAAGCTACCAAGCTGTTCCATGTCTACTCCAGGTGTTATTACAGCTCTCACTATAGTGAGATCCATCTTAGAAAATCCACATGTTTGATTTTGTGTAACTAGACTTGTATCGTGTAACGTTTCACATAACTGTATTTAAATAGGGAAAACATGGAGGAGTTTGGAGCTATACCTTTGCTGGGAGAGGCTAAACGCTAACGACATTTGCGTGACTGAGCGCGCGCACAAAGACCAGACAGGTACGCATCAACTCGTCTAAGCTCAGGTAAGAACATATCTCAGTATGTAAAAACGGTGGCCTGTTCCTTTAAAACAAGAAGAACTTGATAATGTTGTAACACAAGGAGCAGCCAGGAAAAAAAGGCCAGGAAAAAGGTCAAAAAGAAAAAGAAAAAAAGGAACACTTCACATGTGTTGGCAGTAGCTCAGATGTTAGCGCGGGTTGTCCAATAACCGAGAGGTTGGCAGTTCGAATTTAACTCATGCTAAATGTCTCTCTGAGTGTTAATATAACCCTGGATAACGTTCAACAACTAAATGCGCCGTTGTCGAAATGTAGGATACAATTACTGCTGCATGTTGAAAGGAGCAGATGTCTCAAAGAATTTGTGAGTGTTGCTGTTAGCTTAGCAGCCCATTCATTCCTATGGCTTAGCTTACCCGCTTCCATTCGTTAACACGTATCAGTTAGCATTGGATATGAAGCAGTTTTTCTCTTCAAATTCTCAACAAAATGAAATTATATCAAAGCCAACTGCTCCTTGGAAGTATGGGGAGAAAAATCAAAAACTAGAGATGGATTTCCTAAAAGGGTCCATGGCGATGCTCAGGGAGGAGGTAGGGGTTATTGCAAAAGATGCTGTGTGAGGAGAGACTCGGTGCGGGGGCTCTGCACTTCCCCCGACATAGTCACAGAGTATAGTCAATATTGAGGGAGTTTATGTGGCAAGACCAGCAGAACTGCACTGATGTCTGGGTAAAGCAGGATTGATGAAAATATATGTTAATTTGAAATAATTTCACTGAGTGAAACTTGGTGAGCTCTAGGAGACAATACTACTGCGAGTACTGAGCAACAGTTTGAGGGCAAAGTCTGGTTTTAGTGTGAAAAAAACTTGAAATTCTGTGAGAGAAAATGTCATGACAATGTGTGAGAAATAAATTATTCTGTAAATAATAATACACAAATCACACATGACATCTATTCCTCTGACCAGGTGAAGAAAAAAGCCAGAAAGGTGCTAAAGGCCCAAAAATAAAAAAATAAAATAAAAATAAAACAAATAAAATACGAGGTATGCAGTGAATGTATTATACAGTAAATACAGTTATCACTCGAAAGAAAGTACCATATGTCATTTCTTTTTGTTTCAGTTAAAACACCGGAGGACAGTATTAGGAAGTACCAGCTCATCCTTCTAAAAGTACAAAATGGCCTGTCAAACAGTAGGCGTATACAAAGTATGGCGTGGATAGAAACAGACTAAACTCCAGTTGCCGTTTTGGGAGCATTAAAGCAAATAAAGTGACTTTAGACAAAGAAACTCGTCGTGGATTTGCCACAGGAGGATGAAGTAGGTGGATTGCTGGGCGTGGCATGTTACCTGTACATGGTTTATTTTAAAGTAAATGTTCTGATCTCATATAGAGATAGGGATTACAATCCATGCACTATTTAGATGTAACGTTAGCCCAATCCCCGCGTTGGCCTGATTTATGCTAATCTGTTAGACTGTTAGCCCTATTTATATGATTTTACTCTGTTATAAGGGTTTAGTACAGTTTCTCATCTATATAATAATACGATTTTAGACAAATTAGACATTGTGAATAAATCTGGGATTTTCAATTAATTAATATTTTGCATCAATGAATCAATACGACACAAATCTCACCCCATAGTTCAGCGCGGCCGACGCTAGCGTTGGGAAATGTTTAACTTTTTGGGGAAATTTGCGAGTGTCGACCATTCAGTAGCTTTCTCCAACAGTGACGTACGTGTTAGCTGAGCCACCGGGGCAGAAGCTATGCCCGCAGATGTAAACAAGTCATGGAGGATTATCGTGTTGTGAACCGGAGCTACAGCAGCTCTGGGACTTTGACAAATACACACATCAGTGTTTCATTTACCTGAACACCCAGGATTAAAAGCGACGACAAGAAAACTTATTTCAGTGGCTGGATCTGCGCTGGGAATGTGTTTGTGCCTTGATGATGCCTGTTGTAGCATTACCACTGGAGAAAGCTAATGCTACAAGCTAAAGGGCTTCACACATTTGTGGTTTATTGCAGACTTTTAATCAAACATGAGCTGTAGGCGATTGTACCATGCTAACGTGGCTAACCGGGCCGATAGCCGTTTGCTACCGGCACAAAATATGTCCCATATTCAATCGTATGGGTTGGAAATAGGCTTAAATACTAGGGAGATTTCGAGTAGACCATGGGGATATAGTTAAAGATCCATAGGACATGGTAGTAGCAAAGAGGGAGACTAGTTTGTCCCAAACAGCAGGTATTTTTCAGACAAGAGCTACTTCCAAGATGGCTACAAACACACTCTTAGCTGATGTGCGGCCAGAGCGTCTTGACGCTCGGTGACATTTGTGATAAGCGTCTGACTTCAGTAAAGCACAAGCGTCCAACTATGGGCTTTAGGCGTGTTTTTGCTGCGCGAAAAGCGTTTGGTGTGGAAGCACCTTTACAGCTTTGAATACCCAGTCTATATAAAATGTTGATATGCTCGAGCCATGTGATGTCCCCCCAAAACTGATTTTCTGTGCTCATTCACTGTTTTACTATTGCTTGCAATACACAGATTCATCACAAGGGGATGCTGCAGCGCACACAACACCCTTCCTTCCGATGGCCTTGGATCCTTTCTGTCATCTTGACCACACCTTGCACTTCAATCAGTGAAATATACTGCCCTCTGCCATTCATTGGAACCTCTGTATCCAAACGTCTAAGCAGTTTGGTGTGCCATGGTTGGAAGTGTTTTATAACATGTCACTGTGTCAGGGCTATGCACAACTGCAAAACTAAAGACGGATAACTAAAAGACCCATCAGAATCACAATTGTTTTTATTGCCATTGTTGGTGAACAGTTTCATAAACTAGATTTTTTTTCGGTTTAATTGTGCAACATGAAACATAAAACATACAATATAATCTTGGTAGATAAATAAACTATAAACTTTAAAATATATATATTTACTCAGTTCAATCCATCATTGTATTGAAAATTGCTAGACATAATAATCAAATGATTTGATTTTGTTCCTGACAGTGTGTGTATTGATTTTATTGTTATCATTTGAATTCATAGATCTACATAATCGACCCATGACGGCCATGACATCGGCCACAGAGCTTCACCTCTTTGCTGTGAAGCATTTCACAGAGGAAGGCAATGCCACAAAGGTTATGGAGCACCTCGAGCTAGCCCGCACTACTGACAAAGAAGAACAGGTTGCACTTGATGCAGGAGAATTACAGGTTGAAGCATTGTTGAGAACCATTTAGAAGATATTACATTGAGCCAATGTGCAAGTGACTTTGATACAAGTGAAGACAGTAAGGCAGATGAGTCCATTGTGGATGATTTGGCAATAGTGAAGACAAATAATTGACATATCTATTACAACTTTAGAAAGTGAAATATTTTCTTTTGCGCTCCATTTAATCGAGAGCCCTCCCGACTTATTGCGGGAGCCACAACATGTGTTGCTGCTTTTCATTAAAATTCTATTCATTAAAACCAATTGACACTGTCAACATTTGTTTTTCTCATATTTTCAGAAGCTTCACATTCAAATAGCACATTAAGATGCCGCTTACATCAATCACAATTTTCACAGAAGAGCGACATGAATAGACATAGGTCAGTATTTTCATTCCTCAGGCACAAAACACACACAAGTACAAGTACATTGAAAGATCAGCATTGCACACACAATAAAGATCCCACCCCATTCAGTTCTTTTGAGACAGTTAATAAAGGTGCACATAATACAATATTCTATTTATAGAACGGTCAAATTAAAATGCAAGTGTACGATCTTCAACTTTGATATTAATAATTACACTAAAGCAACAAACATCTCACAGTATAAGGCGATTATTGCGATTTATGACTTAAGAAAAGACGAATCTGTAAATTTGTATAAAATATATTTTATTGGCATATTTTTCCTCTTACAAACATTGGCTTTAACATGCCATGTGCCAAGAACAAAATAAAATGACACACAACTTAACTCAGGTATATGCCTATAACAAATAAATGCAGAAAGTTATTACTGCTTTCTTTTAAGATTTTTTTGAAGAAACACAAGCTGGTCAACACTCCCAGGTTTCAGCGCTCTTCTTTGTGCAGTTACAATGTCTCCTGCAGGGGAGAAGGCTCGCTCTGCAGAGACGCTTGAGCCTGGGATGCAGAGGAATCGACGAGCTACAGAGGAAATATGAGGATAGGCTCCTTCGTGTTCTCTGCACCAAGCGAGAGGATCACCACTCAGGGGCAAAGGGGACTCCATCCTGAACATCTTCACCTCATCTTCAGCAGCTTCTTCATCCGTTTTTGTTTCAGTGTCATTTTTGAGAAGGGTGAATGTGGAACCAAGGAGACCAGCTAAAGCACATGATGCCCTGGGTTTCTTCAGGGGTGGCATCTTGGTTGCAGGATCTGTTGAGGGACATTCCTCACATTCAACTGGCTGAAAAACATTAAACAAGATTTTAGGAAGCGACCTGCTCCCAGCGACTTGGAACTGAAGAGGAGGTGTGCAACCACCTTTTTATATATTTTTAAGCATATTAATATTAAGCATGGACACAAAAAAAAATCCAAATAGAGATTTCTTTTTTTTTATCTGCTCATGTTTCTTTTGGCTGATTTGTGATTCCCCCCTGCTCTATTAGTTACAGAGCAGGCCACACCTACAGCACCACACGAGTGCCACCACATGGACCTCTCAGAAGGTGACCTGGTCAACCGATGCAGCAGCAAGTCGGAACCCCACCAGTTCGCAGGCAGCGGGGCCATGTCAGGGATGATCTGCCAAATCCTCGACCCCAGTCAATTCCTGCCGTACCAGGCACAGTGGCTGCCAAATACTGCCATACTCCCGTTCAGGAATCAAAGACGGCCACAGCCACAAAGGTTTAAAGCCGCCAGTATTCAGCAGTCACTTGCCTTGGCACAGGTTTTGCATAAGAATCCTATAACTCCATTGTTTTATGGAACAACACTTTTTCAGCAGCTGCTGTGGATTCGTACCTCAAAGTAGAGGCCAACAATCTAAATTGGGTGAAGAAAAAACAGGCAAAGTTGAGGGTTGAAAGCTACCAGAGCTTATGGACCATCTGCATACCCAAGCAGAGGCACAGGGTTAAAAACCTGGCAAAATATGTTACCATCTTTCTTCGAAGGGTCACTTAGAGCAGGGGTGTCCAAACTACGGCCCGCAGGCCACTTTTAAAGTGCCCCCCCCCCCAAAAAAAATACATATGGAACAAGCGCTTGACTGCATGTATGTCTCAGTCTTAACGCTCGTTGGCGTTGCTTTCTTAAACAAGGCAGTCGCCAAATCAGAGCAATCAAAGAAAAAAATCCAAAAGAAAAAGAAAAGATGGCAGAGAAAAAGAAACACAAGATTGATAAGGGCTGAACATTTCACAGAGGTAAATGGGAGATGTGTTTGTTTAATCTGGAACGAGACGGTAGCCGTAATGAACACAGTGTTAATAATCACAGTGAAGGCGAAGAGTGAGGAGAGTGAAGGCGCAGAGTGAAGGTGCAGAGTGAGGAGAGTGAAGGCGCAGAGTGAGGAGAGTGAAGGTGCAGAGTGAGGAGAGTGAAGGTGCAGAGTGAGGAGAGTGAAGGTGCAGAGTGAGGAGAGTGAAGGTGCAGAGTGAGGAGAGTGAAGGTGCAGAGTGAAGGTGCAGAGTGAGGAGAGTGAAGGCGCAGAGTGAGGAGAGTGAAGGTGCAGAGTGAGGAGAGTGAAGGTGCAGAGTGAAGGTGCAGAATGAGGAGAGTGAAGGTGCAGAGTGAAGGTGCAGAGTGAGGAGAGTAAAGGTGCAGAGTGAGGAGAGTGAAGGTGCAGAGTGAGGAGAGTGAAGGTGCAGAGCGAGGAGAGTGAAGGAGCAGAGCGAGGAGAGTGAAGGTGCAGAGTGAGGAGAGTGAAGGGGCAGAGTGAGGAGAGTGAAGGTGCAGAGTGAGGAGAGTGAAGGTGCAGAGTGAGGAGAGTGAAGGTGCAGAGTGAGGAGAGTGAAGGGGCAGAGTGAGGAGAGTGAAGGTGCAGAGTGAGGAGAGTGAAGGTGCAGAATGAGGAGAGTGAAGGTGCAGAGTGAAGGTGCAGAGTGAAGGTGCAGAGTGAGGAGAGTGAAGGTGCAGAGTGAGGAGAGTGAAGGTGCAGAGTGAGGAGAGTGAAGGTGCAGAGCGAGGAGAGTGAAGGAGCAGAGCGAGGAGAGTGAAGGTGCAGAGTGAGGAGAGTGAAGGGGCAGAGTGAGGAGAGTGAAGGTGCAGAGTGAGGAGAGTGAGGAGAGTGAAGGTGCAGAGTGAGGAGAGTGAAGGTGCAGAGTGAGGAGAGTGAAGGGGCAGAGTGAGGAGAGTGAAGGTGCAGAGTGAAGAGAGTGAAGGTGCAGAATGAGGAGAGTGAAGGTGCAGAGTGAGGAGAGTGAAGGTGCAGAGTGAGGAGAGTGAAGGGGCAGAGTGAAGAGAGTGAAGGTGCAGAGTGAGGAGAGTGAAGGTGCAGAGTGAGGAGAGTGAAGGGGCAGAGTGAGGAGAGTGAAGGTGCAGAGTGAAGAGAGTGAAGGTGCAGAATGAGGAGAGTGAAGGTGCAGAGTGAGGAGAGTGAAGGTGCAGAGTGAGGAGAGTGAAGGCGAAGAGTGAGGAGAGTGAAGGTGCAGAGTGAGGAGAGTGAAGGTGCAGAGTGAAGAGAGTGAAGGTGCAGAATGAGGAGAGTGAGGAGAGTGAAGGTGCAGAGTGAGGAGAGTGAAGGTGCAGAATGAGGAGAGTGAAGGTGCAGAATGAGGAGAGTGAAGGTGCAGAGTGAGGAGAGTGAAGGTACAGAGTGAGGAGAGTGAAGGTGCAGAGTGAAGGTGCAGAATGAGGAGAGTGAAGGTGCAGAGTGAAGGTGCAGAGTGAGGAGAGTAAAGGTGCAGAGTGAGGAGAGTGAAGGCGCAGAGTGAGGAGAGTGAAGGTGCAGAGTGAAGGTGCAGAGTGAGGAGAGTGAAGGCGCAGAGTGAGGAGAGTGAAGGTGCAGAGTGAGGAGAGTGAAGGCGCAGAGTGAGGAGAGTGAAGGTGCAGAGTGAAGGAGACGAGATGCAGTGAGTGCGTTGAAGCCGGGGCGGAGCAGAAAGTCGGGGGTTAAAATATGAGTTTTGTAGATTTCTGAGTCAATGCTAAACTAACACATCTAAAATGCAACAGAAGGCTGGAAGTGGGATGTGATATAAATTCCCCTCTTCCTTTTAAAAGCTTCCCTGTTTGTGTTTTTGTTGTGCTCCTACATTTTTGAATTATCGGAGCACAAGCGCTACCAAGAAAAAAAGGTAATTTCGAGCCCTGCATATTCAAATTAACATTTGATTGAATTGGCTAACTTTAATACAATAGAGGTGAAGTTATATATTTATATGACCTCTACGGAGTGGCCCAGTTGTTTGTGGCCCTCAGTGAAAAAAGTTTGGACACCCCTGGCTTAGAGCTACGGCCCAGAACTATCATGATAAACTCATCTTTACAACATAGCTTGTATACAACAAACTGAGCTGTACAAAAGGTACCTTATTTTTAATGTATGCTTGTAAATGTATTTCTCGGTCACGTGACCTCATTAGGGGCCCTACAAACACAGGTGTTTCTTCATTTCTGATCTGACGCCCGACGTCACTTTAGTAATGCAAGCACCAATCAAAGCTTGATTGGGAGCATATAAGCTGTGCAGATCTTTTTGTTCCAGAACTATCAGGATGCCATGGCAGTTGTCAGGAAGTATGGTAAACCTGATTTATTCATGGCATATACATGTTATCCCGCACCAGACGTTGCTGACGATCTTCTTCCTGGACAAACTGCATCAGACAGACCAGAGTTAGTGTCAAGAGTGTTTAAAATGCACCTTGATGAGCTCTTGAAAGACATCAAGAGTCGTCATGTTCTCGGGGTACCATGGTCCATGTTTTTGTGATCGAGTACTAGAAAAGAGGGCCATCTCTTCATCATACCTGTAGATGGTAGCCCTGATGATGCTGATTCACACATTTTTGTCGAAATCTCTGATCATGATCTTCTTAAAATCCATACTTGTGAGGGCAGCGTGACCAGATTCACGACACGTTCTTCAGTGGGAAAATCCTTCACACCTGTGGGCTGAGGTTGGTGGATCCCAAGTTGGAAGTGTGTGCGTGTATTAGCGTGTGTGTGCATACGAATGGCAAAACACAAATCCAAAACGAACCACAAAGAAAAACCCTGTGCTCAAGGACCCACCTACATCTTCTGGCACCAGGTGAACTTTCTCTCATTACACAATGATTAAACGGATATAACCAGTACGTCTGAAAGCTTTTTCCTTCTCTTCCCTTAAATGAGTGCAGCGGCGACGTGATGTGCCGCCCACGTATACCACAGCGAGGAGAACGTCCGATTTGTAAACACAAGGTTGTAAGATAGAGGCCAACGCTCGTCTTCATCAAACGTCATTGTAGTGCTATTCATGAGCAGTGGCATAAAAAGGTTGTAGCAGTAATATATACCTCGGAGGCGGAGTGGAGCAGACACCTATTGAGGAGGAGGACAAACACACATTCGAGAAAAATGTATAGATCATCTGAATTTGGAGCAACATAACCACCTCTTGTACATCATAAAGACACAAGTGAAACACCGTCTGGAAAGAGGAGGAAGAGCGTCATGACGATCAGCCCAGGCATTCGGATTGCGACTGATTGCAAGCATTTCAAGCGACCAAATAGAAGCGAATCCCATGCTTTTAGGGCGTACAACCAGTACATGGGAGGTGTGGACACCTGACCGGCTCCTGGGAACCATCTCAGCGCGCAGGGTCCACCCAAACGCCGGTACATGACCGTCTCCTGCCACCTGCTGGATCGAGCGGTCACAAACGGCATCATCGGCATGGGAGCTGGCAAACGCTCGGCAAGAGAGGCCCCCCACCCGGCAGGCGTTCCAGGAGAAGCTTTGTGCCCAGCGCTTCGATGCCTCTCCAAAACCCCCGCCCCCGACGCCCCTGCAGCAGCCCTCAGATGAACACTGCAGTGCAGGTGGACAAGTCACGAGCTCCACTCCCTGGCAGTGTGAGCGTTGCCTTGTGGGACTGTGCACACAGGTGGGCAGAAGTAGTTTCCGTTTGTACCACAAGGGCTCATAGAGATGTACTGCACCAGATTATAGCTAAAAGATAGTTTCCATCCGCAAAGGTGTAGAGACTTTTTTTTCTTTTAGAAGCCCACCTTTTGTAAATATGTATATTTGTATATTGTTAGTTTGTGTTTTTACTTAGTTTCAATTCTAGTTCAACCGTTCTTACACATTTATCCTGTGCAGTATTCTAGCTATCTAAATGGAGTGGGCATGTAATGAGGATCAAAAGCACATGAAGCACTTTATGTCTGTAACAAGCAAGACAACAGTTATGATTCAAGGTGAACTATGTCAACCTAAAAATGCCTGGAATTTAAAAGTTAAACTAAAACCCCCGTGAGCATTCTATTTTGCGTAAAATGCATACATATTATGGTGCCAGGTTCTGATTTATTGTTATTTAGTAGGTCCTAATGCTTTTCCTATTGTTTCTTTCTCTAATATATATACATATTTTTTAAAGGCTTCAGTTTTTTTTTAAATGTTCTTGTTTTACAACAAGTAATAACACATTAAATAATGATGCTATTTTATAGAAATGTTAAATAAAGAGGGTACTTTTTAAAATAATTGCCAAACCACACAATGATATCTATAAATTGCAAGAAAATATGTCTAGGCAAATTATTAATTACGGTCCCAAGAGAATAACAAATTAACCCTAACCCTAACCTTAAGGATAGTGGTGTTTACAAACTAACCCTAACCCTAACCTTAAGGATAGTGGTGTTTACAAACTAATCCTAACCTTTACCTTAGCCCTGACCTTAAGGATAGTGGAGTTTACAAACTAACCCTAACCTTACCTTAGCCCTAACCTTAAGGATAGTGGAGTTTACAAACTAACCCTAACATTACCTTAGCCCTAACCTTAAGGATAGTGGAGTTTACAAACTAACCCTAACCTTACCTTAACCCTAACCTTAAAGATAGTGGAGTTTACAAACTAACCCTAACCTTACCTTAGCCCTAACCTTAAGGATAGTAGAGTTTACAAGCTAACCTTAACCTTACCTTAGCCCTAACCTTAAGGATAGTGGAGTTTACAAGCTAACCCTAACCTTACCTTAGCCCTAACCTTAAGGATAGTGGAGTTTACAAGCTAATCCTAACCTTTACCTTAGCCCTAACCTTAAGGATAGTGGAGTTTACAAACCAACCCTAACCTTACCTTAGCCCTAACCTTAAGGATAGTGGAGTTTTCAAGCTAACTCTAACCTTACCTTAGCCCTAACCTTAAGGATAGTGGAGTTTACAAACTAACCCTAACCTTACCTTAGCCCTAACCTTAAGGATAGTGGAGTTTTCAAGCTAACTCTAACCTAACCTTAGCCCTAACCTTAAGGATAGTGGAGTTTACAAGCTAACCCTAACCTTACCTTAGCCCTAACCTTAAGGATAGTGGAGTTTTCAAGCTAACTCTAACCTTACCTTAGCCCTAACCTTAAGGATAGTGGAGTTTACAAACTAACCCTAACCTTACCTTAGCCCTAACCTTAAGGATAGTAGAGTTTTCAAGCTAACTCTAACCTAACCTTAGCCCTAACCTTAAGGATAGTGGAGTTTAAAAACTAATCCTAACCTTTACCTTAGCCCTAACCTTAAGGATAGTGGTGTTTACAAACTAACCCTAACCTTTACCTTAGCTCTAACCTTAAGGATAGTGGTGTTTACAAACTAACCCTAACCTTACCTTAGCTCTAACCTTAAGGATAGTGGAGTTTACAAGCTAACCTTAACCTTACCTTAGCCCTAACCTTAAGGATAGTGGAGTTTACAAGCTAACCCTAACCTTACCTTAGCCCTAACCTTAAGGATAGTGGAGTTTTCAAGCTAACTCTAACCTTACCTTAGCCCTAACCTTAAGGATAGTGGAGTTTACAAACTAACCCTAACCTTACCTTAGCCCTAACCTTAAGGATAGTAGAGTTTTCAAGCTAACTCTAACCTAACCTTAGCCCTAACCTTAAGGATAGTGGAGTTTAAAAACTAATCCTAACCTTTACCTTAGCCCTAACCTTAAGGATAGTGGTGTTTACAAACTAACCCTAACCTTTACCTTAGCTCTAACCTTAAGGATAGTGGTGTTTACAAACTAACCCTAACCTTACCTTAGCTCTAACCTTAAGGATAGTGGAGTTTACAAGCTAACCCTAACCTTACCTTAGCCCTAACCTTAAGGATAGTGGAGTTTACAAACTAACCCTAACCTTACCTTAGCCCTAACCTTAAGGATAGTGGAGTTTACAAACTAACCCTAACCTTACGTTAGCCCTGACCTTAAGGATAGTGGAGTTTACAAACTAACCCTAACCTTACCTTAGCCCTAACCTTAAGGATAGTGGAGTTTACAAACTAACCCTAACCTTACCTTAACCCTAACCTTAAAGATAGTGGAGTTTACAAACTAACCCTAACCTTACCTTAGCCCTAACCTTAAGGATAGTAGAGTTTACAAGCTAACCTTAACCTTACCTTAGCCCTAACCTTAAGGATAGTGGAGTTTACAAGCTAACCCTAACCTTACCTTAGCCCTAACCTTAAGGATAGTGGAGTTTACAAGCTAATCCTAACCTTTACCTTAGCCCTAACCTTAAGGATAGTGGAGTTTACAAACCAACCCTAACCTTACCTTAGCCCTAACCTTAAGGATAGTGGAGTTTTCAAGCTAACTCTAACCTTACCTTAGCCCTAACCTTAAGGATAGTGGAGTTTACAAACTAACCCTAACCTTACCTTAGCCCTAACCTTAAGGATAGTGGAGTTTTCAAGCTAACTCTAACCTAACCTTAGCCCTAACCTTAAGGATAGTGGAGTTTACAAGCTAACCCTAACCTTACCTTAGCCCTAACCTTAAGGATAGTGGAGTTTTCAAGCTAACTCTAACCTTACCTTAGCCCTAACCTTAAGGATAGTGGAGTTTACAAACTAACCCTAACCTTACCTTAGCCCTAACCTTAAGGATAGTAGAGTTTTCAAGCTAACTCTAACCTAACCTTAGCCCTAACCTTAAGGATAGTGGAGTTTAAAAACTAATCCTAACCTTTACCTTAGCCCTAACCTTAAGGATAGTGGTGTTTACAAACTAACCCTAACCTTTACCTTAGCCCTAACCTTAAGGATAGTGGTGTTTACAAACTAACCCTAACCTTACCTTAGCTTTAACCTTAAGGATAGTGGAGTTTACAAGCTAACCCTAACCTTACCTTAGCCCTAACCTTAAGGATAGTGGTGTTTACAAACTAACCCTAACCTTACCTTAGCTCTAACCTTAAGGATAGTGGAGTTTACAAGCTAACCCTAACCTTACCTTAGCCCTAACCTTAAGGATAGTGGAGTTTACAAACTAACCCTAACCTTACCTTAGCCCTAACCTTAAGGATAGTGGAGTTTACAAACTAACCCTAACCTTACCTTAGCCCTAACCTTAAGGATAGTGGAGTTTACAAACTAACCCTAACCTTACGTTAGCCCTGACCTTAAGGATAGTGGTGTTTACAAACTAACCCTAACCTGACCTTAGCTCTAACCTTAAGGATAGTGGAGTTTACAAACTAACCCTAACCTTTACCTTAGCTCTAACCTTAAGGATAGTGGCGTTTACAAACTAACCCTAACCTTACCTTAGCCCTAACCTTAAGGATAGTGGAGTTTACAAGCTAACCCCAACCTTACCTTAGCCTTAACCTTAAGGATAGTGGAGTTTACAAACTAACCCTAACCTTACCTTAGTTTAGTTTATTTGTTTATTTGAGCAGTACACATAGTGCTCAAAAGGAGTGGGCTGAAGCAAAAGCTTATGAGTGCCCACCCCCAAGTGCAATAAAATAAATAAAAAAAGAACATTACAAAACATTTCAGCAGCTACATTCGTACAGACCAACTTACAAACTTACAAAAAAAATATATGAACTGTTTATACAATTAATTGAAACAACGCACAACTACAACAACAATCTTTTTTCATGTACGATGTCTAGTACAAAGCAGTCAAAATAAAATAAAAATGTGATCTTTAATATATTTCTTTCAGATTTTTACCCTTGATAACCGAGAGTTACTTTTATGTTATGAAGGTACATTAATAGGTATTATACTCCGAGATCTTGATACTTCCCAGTTGTCATTACCATTCTCAGTATAATTTTAATTTGGGTGTAATTTTCATAATCATTATTATTATATATTTATTTAATTGAGTTATATATGAAGTATGCTGTAGCCCTGCATAGTGTGGTGCATTAAAAGCCAGAGTGTAGAGCGGGCCATTTGAAGAGAGCAGTAACTCCCAATCAACAAACCCCCACACGGCTGCCCTAACCTTAAGGATAGTGGAGTTTACAAGCTAACCCTAACCTTACCTTAGCCCTAACCTTAAGGATAGTGGCGTTTTCAAGCTAACCCTAACCTTACCTTAGCCCTAACCTTAAGGATAGTGGAGTTTACAAGCTAACCTTAACCTTACCTTAGCCCTAACCTTAGTTGGAGTTGCGGGAACCGTCCGATGGCATTGTAGACATTTCGTTTCTATTTGTTTTTATCTGATCATTGTATACATAACATGGACAGATGTCTCTTGTCCCTCTCTGATGGACAGATGTATGCTAACATGTCCCTCGGCGGACATGTTAGCATACCAGTATAGTGAATGCAGTGTGTGCAGAAGCAGGAGGCTGAGTGAGTCTGTGATTGTCAGACGGGGCTGTTTTTCACAGCTCATTGCTTGGTAATTTGATGAGCTGTGTGCGTAGCCTGAAGGGCCTCATCTGTTGTGGAGAATATTAACGGATGGAACAATGGCAGCACACTGTTCTCTGCTCTCAGCTTCCACAGCACTGTTTAACAGTGACGCCTCCTCAGCACCGCGGCGCCTCCGGAATATTCCATACGACTATCTCCAGACACTCCCTACAGGGGCCATACAGTAAATCAACCGTGATAATTAGGAACGCTTTTGTTTTATTCCATTCATTTTCTGTTACAAGTCATTTGAACAAGGAGTTGGTGTGGGTGATTGCCCAAGGCCACAAAAACAGTGAGGCAAATCAGAGCAGGAATCACACCATCAAAGCCTGGTGAGACCAGAATGATTAGTCTCGCCAACCAGACCCTCTTCTTACCGCGGTGAAGTTGGTTTCACGTTGGATATTCGCCTCCAGCACTAAGATCGTTCGAACTTAGGGACCGTCTATGAATTACTGTCTGTGTAAAAAATTTAGTTTAGGTGTAAATCAATAATATGATACAAATAAACAATTTTAATGAAAAGAGATAGAAAATACACCTAAAGATTACATTTAGTCTACCACATTTAATATTTTATTGTATTTCATGGTTTTTTCAAAGACTTTTGATGGAAAAGTATGGGTTTTTCCTCAATAGCTTTTAGAGCATTTGACCCAGTCACCCTAGAATACTTTACAAAATTAGTACTTCCTCTAGGCTATGGGGCTCAGGCAATGAAATTATGCTTAATAGATTTGGTGTATTTTTCAAGGATTTTTTTATAGAAAGTATGGGTTTTTCCTCAATACCTTTTAGACCATTTGACCCAGTCACCCCAGAATACTTTACAAAATTAGTACTTCCTCTAGGCTATGGGGCTCAGGCAATGAAATTATGCTTAATAGATTTGGTGTATTTTTTAAGGATTTTTTTATATAAAGTATGGGTTTTTCCTCAATAGTTTTTAGGGCATTTGACCCAGTCACCCCCGAAACACTTTACACAATTAGTACGTCCTCTAGGCTATGGGGCTCAGGCCATGAAATTATGCTGAATAGATTTGGTGTATTTTTCAAGGATTTTTTTATAGAAAGTATGGGTTTTTCCTCAATACCTTTTAGAGCATTTGACCCAGTCACCCAAGAATACTTTACACAATTACTACTTCCTCTAGGCTATGGGGCTCAGGCCATGAAATTATGCGGAATAGATTTGGTGTATTTTTCAAGGATTTTTAATGGAAAGTATGGGTTTTTCCTCAATAGCTTTTAGGGCATTTGACCCAGTCACCCCAAAACACTTAAAAAAATTAGTACTACCTCTAGGCTATGGGGCTCAGGCAATGAAATTATGCTGAATAGATTTGGTGTATTTTTCACGGATTTTTTATATAAAGTATGGGTTTTTCCTCAATACCTTTTAGAGCATTTGACCCAGTCACCCAAGAATACTTTACAAAATTAGTACTTCCTCTAGGCTATGGGGCTCAGGCCATGAAATTATGCTGAATAGATTTGGTGTATTTTTCAAGGATTTTTAATGGAAAGTATGGGTTTTTCCTCAATAGCTTTTAGGGCATTTGACCCAGTCACCCCAAAACACTTTACAAAATTAGTACTACCTCTAGGCTATGGGGCTCAGGCAATGAAATTATGCTGAATAGATTTGGTGTATTTTTCAAGGATTTTTTTATATAAAGTATGGGTTTTTCCTCAATAGCTTTTAAGGCATTTGACCCAGTCACCCCAAAACACTTTACAAAATTAGTACTTCCTCTAGGCTATGGGGCTCAGGCCATGAAATTATGCGGAATAGATTTGGTGTATTTTTCAAGGATTTTTTTATAGAAAGTATGGGTTTTTCCTCAATACCTTTTAGAGCATTTGACCCAGTCACCCAAGAATACTTTACACAATTAGTACTTCCTCTAGGCTATGGGGCTCAGGCCATGAAATTATGCGGAATAGATTTGATGTATTTTTCAAGGATTTTTAATGGAAAGTATGGGTTTTTCCTCAATAGCTTTTAGGGCATTTGACCCAGTCACCCCAAAACACTTAAAAAATTAGTACTACCTCTAGGCTATGGGGCTCAGTCAATGAAATTATGCTGAATAGATTTGGTGTATTTTTCACGGATTTTTTATATAAAGTATGGGTTTTTCCTCAATACCTTTTAGAGCATTTGACCCAGTCACCCAAGAATACTTTACAAAATTAGTACTTCCTCTAGGCTATGGGGCTCAGGCCATGAAATTATGCTGAATAGATTTGGTGTATTTTTCAAGGATTTTTAATGGAAAGTATGGGTTTTTCCTCAATAGCTTTTAGGGCATTTGACCCAGTCACCCCAAAACACTTTACAAAATTAGTACTACCTCTAGGCTATGGGGCTCAGGCAATGAAATTATGCTGAATAGATTTGGTGTATTTTTCAAGGATTTTTTTATATAAAGTATGGGTTTTTCCTCAATAGCTTTTAAGGCATTTGACCCAGTCACCCCAAAACACTTTACACAATTAGTACTTCCTCTAGGCTATGGGGCTCAGGCCATGAAATTATGCGGAATAGATTTGGTGTATTTTTCAAGGATTTTTAATGGAAAGTATGGGTTTTTCCTCAATAGCTTTTAGGGCATTTGACCCAGTCACCCCAAAACACTTTACAAAATTAGTACTACCTCTAGGCTATGGGGCTCAGGCAATGAAATTATGCTGAATAGATTTGGTGTATTTTTCAAGGATTTTTTTATATAAAGTATGGGTTTTTCCTCAATAGCTTTTAAGGCATTTGACCCAGTCACCCCAAAACACTTTACACAATTAGTACTTCCTCTAGGCTATGGGGCTCAGGCCATGAAATTATGCGGAATAGATTTGGTGTATTTTTCAAGGATTTTTTATATAAAGTATGGGTTTTTCCTCAATACCTTTTAGAGCATTTGACCCAGTCACCCAATAATACTTTACAAAATTAGTACTTCCTCTAGGCTATGGGGCTCAGGCAATGAAATTATGCGGAATAGATTTGGTGTATTTTTCACGGATTTTTTATATAAAGTATGGGTTTTTCCTCAATAGCTTTTAGAGCATTTGACCCAGTCACCCCAAAACACTTTACAAAATTAGTACTACCTCTAGGCTATGGGGCTCAGGCAATGAAATTATGCTGAATAGATTTGGTGTATTTTTCAAGGATTTTTTTATATAAAGTATGGGTTTTTCCTCAATACCTTTTAGATTATTTGACCCAGTCACCCAATAATACTTTACAAAATTAGTACTTCCTCTAGGCTATGGGGCTCAGGCAATGAAATTATGCGGAATAGATTTGGTGTATTTTTCACGGATTTTTTATATAAAGTATGGGTTTTTCCTCAATAGCTTTTAGGGCATTTGACCCAGTCACCCCAAAACACTTTACACAATTAGTACTTCCTCTAGGCTATGGGGCTCAGGCCATGAAATTATGCTGAATAGATTTGGTGTATGTTTCAAGGATTTTTAATGGAAAGTATGGGTTTTTCCTCAATAGCTTTTAGGGCATTTGACCCAGTCACCCCAAAACACTTTACAAAATTAGTACTACCTCTAGGCTATGGGGCTCAGGCCATGAAATTATGCTTAATAGACTTGGTGTATTTTTCAAGGATTTTTGATTGAAAGTATGGGTTTTTCCTCAATAGCTTTTAGAGCATTTGACCCAGTCACCCCAAAACACTTTACAAAATTAGTACTACCTCTAGGCTATGGGGCTCAGGCAATGAAATTATGCTGAATAGATTTGGTGTATTTTTCAAGGATTTTTTTATATAAAGTATGGGTTTTTCCTCAATAGCTTTTAGGGCATTTGACCCAGTCACCCCAAAACACTTTACACAATTAGTACTTCCTCTAGGCTATGGGGCTCAGGCCATGAAATTATGCAGAATAGATTTGGTGTATTTTTCAAGGATTTTTAATGGAAAGTATGGGTTTTTCCTCAATACCTTTTAGAGCATTTGACCCAGTCACCCAAGAATACTTTACAAAATTAGTACTACCTCTAGGCTATGGGGCTCAGGCCATGAAATTATGCTTAATAGATTTGGTGTATTTTTCAAGGATTTTTTTATATAAAGTATGGGTTTTTCCTCAATAGCTTTTAGGGCATTTGACCCAGTCACCCCAAAACACTTTACACAATTAGTACTTCCTCTAGGCTATGGGGCTCAGGCAATGAAATTATGCTTAATAGATTTGGTGTATTTTTTAAGGATTTTTTTATATAAAGTATGGGTTTTTCCTCAATAGCTTTTAGGGCATATTGCCTGCTTGTGTTTGCCCTGTGGCAATGCTTTGAAATTATTAGTCACAGAAACTCGTTTAACTTAACTGCGACCATAGGGTTAAGTTAACAATTATTTACATCCAAGTCTCGAAGCGTATTGACTGGACAGCTTACAGTCTATATGCCAGTGTGATACCAAATTTGAAAGCCAAGACCTTATATTTTATAAAAATCTGTGTTAGTGAACACAACTTACGTAACATTTGCCATTCTTATGCTGCGTTTACACATAAGCACGATGCGTTACGAATGCCACAAATGCACATTCGTGGCCAAGGATCACGAATTTGATGATTCGGGGTCGAGGTTTCACGCGCCGCCACTAACTGTTGCGACCTGTTACTACGCGTTACGATTAATGGCACGAATTATTACGCACGGTCACGAATATGCGTCCCGCGCTGCTGCGTGGTGTTGCGCGCTGCTGCGTGGTGATGCGCGCTGCCACGGGATGTTACGGGTCACTAGGAATATTCGCGTTCTGTCCGAAATCTGTCAAGAATTGGGCGAATGTGGAGTGATCTTCTTCCACCGGGTTGGAGGCGGAGCAGAGGCCGTGCTCTCCCCTGAGTCATTGGGCTCGTCTGGCTCCAACTCCCGAACACCAGGTACGACCCAGGAGGAAGAAACACTTTCAGCACCCCGAGGAGCGGCAGTGGCTCGGGGTGCTGAAAGTGTTTCTTCAGGTGCTGTCCGTGGCTTGGAGCGCGGCTTGGCCGACTTTGTGACACTTTTCCACTGCAGGTACGAACATTTACTTTGGGCGTAGCGTGTGTTTCTGTCCATTTTGAGCGTGAAAACGGTGATTCTGCTCTACGAATGCTCTACGAATGCTCTACGAATGTTGTACGAATGCTCTCACGCTGAATTACGAAGCGCCACTCCTCCTTACGAAAGGACACGCTCCGCTGCGAACTCCACGAACAGAGGGTGATTCGTGACATTCGTGGAAGATTTTTTGACAGACAAAAACTTTCTCCACGAACGTCACGAATGTCACGAACTGATGCGTTCTGTTAAGAATCCCATTGAGATGCGTTAAGTCACGTCACGAACGTCACGAATGACGGAAAAATGACATTCGTAACGCATCGGGCTTATGTGTAAACGCAGCATTAACCCTAATTACATCCTGATTAGGGTTAACTAACCATAACCCTAGCCCCCTGATCAGGGGAGACGGCAGTTAAGGGGCTAAATAGATGTGCTGACTAGGATGTAATATGAAAAAGATAATGCTTTTCCCTCCAATGTAGCATCACATCAGCAATGTCCTTATAGTTTGCCAGAATTAGGCTTTGCTTTTGTAAACCACCAACTAAAAGCAAACCATAACGACTCTTGCACATATTAAAAACAAATTATTCAGCTGTGATTAACTTTTCTTGCTTTGCATTATGACAGATTCAGTGTGACACATGTGACCGCTGGTATCATGCGGACTGTATTGGACTCTCAACCAAGGACATAAAAAAGGCAGCTGGCGAAGTTGAGTGGAAGTGCCTTGTGTGCAAATGAAGTGTTTAACAAATTACTTTCTTTTGCTATATCAGCTTTTAGAGGAAACTACACACATATGCTTATTTAATTTATATACATGATTCAAAGTTTTGTTTTGTGATGCTTATAAGTGTTATAAAAAGCATTTGTTGTGTTCAATTTATTGTGTGTATTTGTTTTAAAAGATAGAAACTAAGTTGTGAACGATTGGACAATTATTGTGAATTAGATTCGGGTCACATTGGTGTTTTTCATAAATTCTAACGTTTCAAAATGGTTCAATAAAAACCTGTGTCCTTTGTTCAGTCTTGTCTGCTACTCACCTGTGGTACCCTATCCAGTGTCGTCCACAGGTGAGTCTGCTACTCTGTAAACTCACCTGTGTTCCTCAGTCCAGTATTGTCAGTCTGTGATCCTTGGTCCAGCCTTCTCTGCTCACTACATTCCCCCACTGATCATGTGATTCAAATACATATTTAAATTTGATCCTGTGTTCTGCTTTAGAGTCTGTGTTCTGACATTTTGAGTTTCCAAAAGTGTACTATTCCAAAATCAGAAAAAGAAAGTTTTGTGTGTGGCAGCAGAATATGGTTATTAATATTAGTATAAACTAACTTGTGCGACTTGATAATCTACTGTAAAACACAGTGTTTGATTTTTCAAAAATTCTGATATAGTACAATTGGTGAACAAAAAGATGTGCATGGTTTCCCAGAGATAATTTTGTAAACTGGTTTGGGGCCACTGGGTCAAATGCATTCAAAGCTATTGAGTTAAAAAAATAACACTTTTCCATCAAAAGTCCTTTAAAAATATACCAAATCTATTCAGCATAATTTCATGGCCTGAGCCCCATAGCCTAGAGGAAGTACTAATTGTGTAAAGTGTTTTGGGGTGACTGGGTCAAATGCCCTAAAAGCTATTGAGGAAAAACCCATACTTTATATAAAAAAATCCTTGAAAAATACACCAAATCTATTAAGCATAATTTCATTGCCTGAGCCCCATAGCCTAGAGGAAGTACTAATTGTGTAAAGTGTTTTGGGGTGACTGGGTCAAATGCCCTAAAAGCTATTGAGGAAAAACCCATACTTTCCATTAAAAATCCTTGAAAAATACACCAAATCTATTCAGCATAATTTCATGGCCTGAGCCCCATAGCCTAGAGGAAGTACTAATTGTGTAAAGTGTTTTGGGGTGACTGGGTCAAATGCCCTAAAAGCTATTGAGGAAAAACCCATACTTTATATAAAAAAATCCTTGAAAAATACACCAAATCTATTAAGCATAATTTCATGGCCTGAGCCCCATAGCCTAGAGGTAGTACTAATTTTGTAAAGTGTTTTGGGGTGACTGGGTCAAATGCCCTAAAAGCTATTGAGGAAAAACCCATACTTTCCATTAAAAATCCTTGAAAAATACACCAAATCTATTCAGCATAATTTCATGGCCTGAGCCCCATAGCCTAGAGGAAGTACTAATTGTGTAAAGTGTTTTGGGGTGACTGGGTCAAATGCCCTAAAAGCTATTGAGGAAAAACCCATACTTTATATAAAAAAAATCCTTGAAAAATACACCAAATCTATTAAGCATAATTTAATGGCCTGAGCCCCATAGCCTAGAGGTAGTACTAATTTTGTAAAGTGTTTTGGGGTGACTGGGTCAAATGCCCTAAAAGCTATTGAGGAAAAACCCATACTTTATATAAAAAAATCCTTGAAAAATACACCAAATCTATTAAGCATAATTTCATTGCCTGAGCCCCATAGCCTAGAGGAAGTACTAATTGTGTAAAGTGTTTTGGGGTGACTGGGTCAAATGCTCTAAAAGCTATTGAGGAAAAACCCATACTTTATATAAAAAAATCCTTAAAAAATACACCAAATCTATTAAGCATAATTTCATTGCCTGAGCCCCATAGCCTAGAGGAAGTACTAATTTTGTAAAGTATTCTGGGGTGACTGGGTCAAATGCTCTAAAAGGTATTGAGGAAAACCCCATACTTTCTATAAAAAAATCCTTGAAAAATACACCAAATCTATTAAGCATAATTTCATTGCCTGAGCCCCATAGCCTAGAGGAAGTACTCATTTTGTAAAGTATTCTGTGGTGACTGGGTCAAATGCTCTAAAAGCTATTGAGGAAAAACCCATACTTTCCATTAAAAATCCTTGAAAAATACACCAAATCTATTCAGCATAATTTCATAGCCTGAGCCCCATAGCCTAGAGGTAGTACTAATTTTGTAAAGTATTCTGGGGTGACTGGGTCAAATGCTCTGAAAGGTATTGAGGAAAAACCCATACTTTCTATAAAAAAATCCTTGAAAAATACACCAAATCTATTAAGCATAATTTTATGGCCTGAGCCCCATAGCCTAGAGGAAGTACTAATTTTGTAAAGTATTCTGTGGTGACTGGGTCAAATGCTCTAAAAGCTATTGAGGAAAAACCCATACTTTATATAAAAAATCCTTGAAAAATACACCAAATCTATTCAGCATAATTTCATGGGCTGAGCCCCATAGCCTAGAGGAAGTACTAATTTTGTAAAGTGGTTTGGGGTGACTGGGTCAAATGCCCTAAAAGCTATTGAGGAAAAACCCAAACTTTATATAAAAAATCCGTGAAAAATACACCAAATCTATTCAGCATAATTTCATGGCCTGAGCCCCATAGCCTAGAGGAAGTACTAATTGTGTAAAGTATTCTGGGGTGACTGGGTCAAATAATCTAAAAGGTATTGAGGAAAAACCCATACTTTATATAAAAAAATCCTTGAAAAATACACCAAATCTATTCAGCATAATTTCATTGCCTGAGCCCCATAGCCTAGAGGAAGTACTAATTTTGTAAGGTATTCTGGGGTGACTGGGTCAAATGCTCTAAAAGGTATTGAGGAAAAACCCATACTTTATATAAAAACATCCTTGAAAAATACATCAAATCTATTAAGCATAATTTCATTGCCTGAGCCCCATAGCCTAGAGGTAGTACTAATTTTGTAAAGTGTTTTGGGGTGACTGGGTCAAATGCTCTAAAAGCTATTGAGGAAAAACCCATACTTTATATAAAAAAATCCTTAAAAAATACACCAAATCTATTAAGCATAATTTCATTGCCTGAGCCCCATAGCCTAGAGGAAGTACTAATTTTGTAAAGTATTCTTGGGTGACTGGGTCAAATGCTCTAAAAGGTATTGAGGAAAAACCCATACTTTATATAAAAAAATCCTTGAAAAATACACCAAATCTATTAAGCATAATTTTATGGCCTGAGCCCCATAGCCTAGAGGAAGTACTAATTATGTAAAGTATTCTGGGGTGACTGGGTCAAATGCTCTGAAAGGTATTGAGGAAAAACCCATACTTTCTATAAAAAAATCCTTGAAAAATACACCAAATCTATTAAGCATAATTTCATGGCCTGAGCCCCATAGCCTAGAGGAAGTACTAATTTTGTAAAGTATTCTGTGGTGACTGGGTCAAATGCTCTAAAAGCTATTGAGGAAAAACCCATACTTTATATAAAATATCCTTGAAAAATACACCAAATCTATTCAGCATAATTTCATGGCCTGAGCCCCATAGCCTAGAGGAAGTACTAATTTTGTAAAGTGGTTTGGGGTGACTGGGTCAAATGCCTTAAAAGCTATTGAGGAAAAACCCATACTTTCAATCAAAAATCCTTGAAAAATACACCAAATCTATTAAGCATAATTTTATGGCCTGAGCCCCATAGCCTAGAGGAAGTACTAATTTTGTAAAGTATTCTGTGGTGACTGGGTCAAATGCTCTAAAAGCTATTGAGGAAAAACCCATACTTTATATAAAAAATCCTTGAAAAATACACCAAATCTATTCAGCATAATTTCATGGCCTGAGCCCCATAGCCTAGAGGAAGTACTAATTTTGTAAAGTGGTTTGGGGTGACTGGGTCAAATGCCTTAAAAGCTATTGAGGAAAAACCCATCCTTTCAATCAATCAAAAATCCTTGAAAAATACACCAAATCTATTAAGCATAATTTCATGACCTGAGCCCCATAGCCTAGAGGTAGTACTAATTTTGTAAAGTGGTTTGGGATGACTGGGTCACATAACCATAAACCTATTGAAAAAAATATTGTATTTTTTGGTGATTTTCCAGGATTATGATTTTTCTAAAGTTTCAAAACATGAAAATAGGAAAATAAAAACGTGTGGTAAATATTATTTACTTTGCTGGTTCACATGATTCCGAATATAGGCTTATTGAAAATATATAGGCTACATTCAACAGTAGGTATAAAATACTATAATATTAAATGTGGTAGAAAATACACCTAAAGATTACATTTAATCTATCTCCTTTCATTCAAATTGTTTATTTGTATCACATTATTGATTTACACCTACATTATTTTTTTTTAAACCAACGCCTTTTTACAAAGACAGTAATTCATAGACGGTCCCTAAGTTCGAACGATCTTAGTGCTGGAGGCGAATATCCAACGTCCAACGTGAAACCAACTTCACCGCGGTCCTCTTCTTTACAGCAGAGGGTCTGGCAACGCTCCGTTGGGCGCTTCAAAGGAAGTGACGTTGCGATATGGAACCTACCGACCAATCAGAGCAGCTCCCTGACTGAGCGTCACGTTCTTGCGCTTTTGTTTTGTAGTTTTTCTACACAAGCAACCATTGATGCCATCCTCCGTAGTACACTGAGAAGCTAAGCTACCAACCATGCAAGCGACCACAGCAGAAGAACGTTTTAGAGCAGCTCTCTCGTATGTGGTAAATAACTTAAACATATCTTTGAACAACATGGACGTGTGCGGAGATAATGAGCTGCTTCAGCGCAAATGGAGCGAAGCAAAGCTATAACTTAAAGCTATAACTTAAAGCTATAATTTAAAGCTATAACTTAAAGCTATAACTTAAAGCCAAGCAAAACTATAACGTACTAAACATTTGTAATAGAGATGGCTCAGCCGCGGTCTGCGGCTGGACTGAGCCAGGACTAAACCAGGTCCAGGACTTACACCGTTGTAAACCCCAGAGCTAAACTAAACCAGTTATTATAAACCAGGACTGAATAAGAAACTTGAGTTTTTAGGCAAATTGAAAAGCAAAACAGAGCAGTGACAACAAGAAAGACGTGTTTACCTTTAGCGACAGACCCGAGGCTGAGTTTACGTGCTGTTGTTTACAACTTTACAAGCAGCTGCAGTGAGGGAAATGTCAAAGATTGTTTGTGGAAAAGTGTGAGCGCTCACTCTGTATTAGACATTTATGGTACAGTTTTTGTACATTATTAGTGGCAGAGTGAGCGCTTACACCATGTAAGGATCTTTGAAGGGAAAGTGTTTTCGCTTCGTCAAAGCGCAGTGTGTTTAGAAAAGTTTATCCGAAAGAAACCGTGTCCTGATGTGGATCTGTCTCTGCAGCTGAGGAGGTAATAACGTCCTTTATTTCTTTTTATCGCTGCTTAAGGGGAAATTGTGCTCAAAACACGAAGTTACAGGTGACGCTGCTGCACCTGTGGAGCTTCTGTTTTGCTGTTTTAGGACTTTTTCTCGAACGACACTTTTTATACACGTTATTTTAATTGAATTAAAATGAAATAGGCACAGAAAAAAGTACCGTTAAGGAACCGGCACCGAAAAGCAGGTATCGTTAAAGTAGTGGTATCGAAAAAAAGCGAACGGTGCCCATCCCTAATGGTGACTACCGTAGGCATAAAGTGACTACAACTTTCTTGTCCCATTTTCTGTCGTCACATCCGCTATGTTCTCATTGGCTGCTATGCGGGTCTTTTGGCCCACATTAGTCCCGCCTCAAGCAGTGGCTTTGTTACGGCAGGGTCGCCAGACTAGTCTCCTGTTTATTAATTAATAAACATCGGAGATTAGTCTGGATGCCAGGCTACAGAATGATACCCCTCTACTTTTTTCTATACAAAAAATATATATATAGCGCAGATTATTATTGGACTCCCAGGCGGTATCTGAAAAATCAAAACGATCCTGAGCAATCAGATTAGTTTATTACGTCACGTGTTGTTCACGAGCAGCGTTAATCACGGGACGCGGAAGTCCCTCAATACCAAACTACGAGAGAGAGAAAGAGCTGCATCTCCAATCGGTGGTAAATGACCAAAAACACATGGACAGTAGGTGATTCGTAATGATTGAATGCCATTTTAATGTCCAAATAACACAAAAGCAACAAAACATCTATGTTTGTTGCATTTAATAAAATTTGCGCAAACATAACAAACACAATCTTTGTCATTCAAAAGTAAATGCAAGCAAGGAATTGTTTACCATTTCAACCACTGCCTTTGTTTAAAGCAGGGTTTACACAATTTTGTCCGTCTGCGACAAATGATCTCTCATCATGGGGAAAATCTTAGGTTGTACAGGGACAAAGATTTAAAATAGAGTATTGATATTTGGAGGGCAAGTCGCAGAGCGAGCCTCCTCTTGCTGCAAATAGCATCTCCGATCTCTGACTCTGAATCTTATGCAACTTTCCCGGCACTTTTCTGTTGAAATAAACCCCACTGGTCCGTGGCGCTCACCTCCGCTAAACACACAGCGTCTGTAGCCTGATATTCGCTACCATTGTCTCTTTGAACTATCGGACTGTGGAGATGAGAGCAGCTCACCATTTTACAAACCCCACGTCACGCAATGTGACGACGCCCCCAAATTATTCTCGTGACACAGTCAGGGGTCCCGGCCCCCGGGTTGAGAACCACTGCCTTACACCACGGTCCATGCACATGTGCAGCGTGCGTCACGTCCTCTGCTGCTTTTTATGGTGGTAATCAGTGGTAAATAAGTTCACTGTGTGTTGCATGTGTGACCGGTGGACTTCTGCGTTGTGTTGTTTGTGAAGTTTGTGGAGCATTAAGAAGCCACGAGACACAGTGGTAACCTTTGGAGACGGTCTCCGTTTACTCTGGGAAATAGACACAAATATACAGTCAGCAAGTGCCGCTAACAAGATCCAGCCCAAACTAAAGGGGAGAAGACAATGGACAATATTAGCATCTCCCCGCATTTCTTCACATGAATAATTTAAAACATCAAGGCAAGGACGAAGCTCAATATCAACGTAAGTACAGGAAACCTGTGTTTGCAAAAGAAAATAAATGCACAATATTTATAAAAGGACTCTTAAAACATTGGATTACAACGGATGACTGACCTGTACCCAATATCTGATTTACAAAGGGAAGAGGCGGGGGTCAAACCCCAAATGTATACCAGGGGCACACGAAGAAGAAACCAAAACATAGAAGAAGTGGCTGGAGGACCAAGTCTGCACAGTGTATCAAACGTCAGGTATGGACAAAACTTGAGTAAACAAAAGGACAATTTTGTGTAATTATACTGTTATTACTTACTTATTTATTTATTTATTTATTTGAACAGGGACAGTGTACAATATACATTAGCCTCAGAAAGGAGAGATGCATTGTACCAGGTTATAGCACTTGTGCTAATTTCCACCTGCAGTCCCTGGGCCTATTGTACATGTTTTTAGTAGTAGGGGAAACCGGAGTACCCGGAGGAAACCTACGCAGACACGGGGAGAACATGCAAACTCCACACAGAAAGGCCCCGTCCAGGTGGGAATCGGACCTTTAAGCTGTGAAGCACGAGCGCTAACCGCGAGCGCTAACCGCGAGCGCTAACCGCTGCGCTACCATGCCGCCAACGGGTTACACATGTAACAAGCGTAGCTACACGTTTATAATCATTTATTCAAAGATATAATGCAAATCAATGTGAAGGTATTACAGAATACAGTACAGTAATTGGACAGAGTAACGGAATGTGTTACATTTTAAGGCAAGTATTCAGTATTCTGTATCCAGGGTATCCGCGGGGTCTTACAATGTCTAACTTTTAACTAAAAATCTAAATTTAAGGCCTTAAAAAGTCTTAAATCCAGACTATTTGGTCTTAAATTCATGGTTAACAGGTCTTAAAAATGAACGTGAGCTTGACCGAATTATTTGCTCTCAATTTCGTTTAAAAAATAGACAAATAAATGCACAGAAGGTTACCGATGAGTAGCTGTCCCGCTCATGTACATGGTCCATGAAGGCGAAGCGACGCCTCCTTTTTTTCCCGCTGACGCACTGGCCGCTGCCACAAACGGCGCGTAAACTCACCGATAGTTGAGCGAGGCAGAAGGACGCTCTCCTCCAGAGCTTCAAACGCCCAAACCACCGATCGAAGTCAGCAGTGTGGGACCACTTTAGGAAATCCAAAAGATGACCACGGCGTTGTTGTCGCTGATGGACGTGATCCTTCATGCTAATACTGTCGTGAGAAAGTTGCAGCCAAATGCGCTGATACGTCCAATATGAAACAACGTGGAGATAATCCTTCGCTGTAAATGTCCAAGTCAAGGTAATCAACTGCATAATTCCCAATAAAGTTGGTCCAAATGTTCGGAAACACTCGCCACAACGGGCCCAGGATGCTAACACAAAGCTAACGCGCTCCACTCTGCTCAGCGTGACAGAACACCTGACAAATAATTAAGCCGGGCAGGATAAGTTTTGATAACATAAAACCTAGACTAGATTGTGGCCTAATAATAAGAATAATTCAATAACAATATTTATGATAACTATGATAATTCATTATAGTAAAGTGAGTAAAGTTGACAGTGTTTTGTGTTATTCAATGAATCCATCCATCCATACATTCATACATTTTCTTCCGCTTTATCCGGGGCCGGGTCGCGGGGGCAGCAGTCTCAGCAGAGATGCCCAGACTTCCTGATCCACGCACACCTCCTCCAGCTGTTCTGGGGGGACCCCGAGGCGACACCAGGCCAGCTCGGAGACATAGTCCCACCAGCGTGTCCTGGGCCTTCCACGAGGCCTCCTCCCAGTGGGACATGCCTGGAACACCTCCCAAGGGAGGTGACCAGGAGGCATCCGGAACAGATGCCCTAGCCACCTCAGCTGGCTCCTTTCGACGTGGAGGAGCAGCGGCTCGAGTCCGAGCTCCTCCCGGGTAACTGAGCTCCTCACCCGATCTCGGAGGGTGCGCCCAGCCACCCTGCGAAGGAAACTCATTTCGGCCGCTTGTATTCACAATCTTGTCCTTTCGGTCATTACCCAGATCTCATGACCATAGGTGAGGGTGGGAACGTAGATCGATCGGTAAATCGAGAGCTTTGCCTCAGACTCAGCTCCCTCTTCACCACAACGGTCCGATACAGCGACCGCATCACTGCTGACGCCGCACCGATCCGTCTACCGATCTCACGCTCCATCCGTCCCTCACTCGTGAACACGACCCTGAGATACTTGAACTCCTCCACTTATTCAATGCAAAGGAGTCTTAAAGCTTTTTTTATTTTTTGAAAAAGTGAATGTTTTTCTTTAAATACAAAAACTAAATCAGTTGTTTTCTTTCATTCAGTCAATCATTGTGAATAATTGTTAAATCTCAATATTCTTATTATGGGTTAGGGTTGTTTAAACTTGGAACGGTTGTTAAAATGCCTCATGGGAAAAATTAAGTTTGTACATCCCACTGTGATATCAATTAAGTTGGACACTTGTATTTGTGTGACTGTGATATTCTTTACAGTCCATTTATATATTGCAAAAACAGGTCTTAAAATTTGACTTGTCCAACCCTGCAGATACCCTGTGCAACTAAAAGCTATTTCAACATATCCTCCCCTACACTGTCCTCTAATAAGAAATAACTCTTTTTCAACTGCTGTCCTGCCCCACCATTGTGTGCCTGATTATTTGGCCCAGTAAATGCGCTCTAAATAATGCAGAGTGTACACAGAGTCGGACAGCGCGGCGACGGGACGACGCCCGGTGCTAAACGCGGAAAAATGGCACCACAGCTGTTCGTTCCTCCACTTAACGCTTTACTCAGCACTTTCCGCGCTTTCGATGAGTTTTAAACGAGCCGCCTAAGGAGCTGAACGCCGGCTCCCACCTGCACTCGGCAATCTCCCAACGACCGCGGCCATAACCATAACGGCTGAGTGCCCCGCAAGTGCGAGCGGCCATCAGCGGGACGGGCCCGAAGCGGCGGCGAGAGGGAAGCGCGCAGGAGGAGCCGCTGCCCTGGCATTCGTCTGCTGCTAAGCACTTTGTGACCGCGCGATGGACACGGCACGTCCCCAAATATGAGTGTTTAGCTAGGAGCAGGCCTCTCCCATTATAGGACTCAATGACTGCGAAAATGTTTATTCCTTTCAAAGTGTTTCCTCGTAAAAAAACAAACAAACATGGATTGTTTTTGTTCCGATGGTTTTGAGTAAATCTGCGTTTCAAAGTGATGAAAGTCAGCTTTATCACCAATTCTGACACACATGGAGCACATATAGAGAATCAAACCCGTGTTCTCAAACTCCCCGTACAACACGTAGGTATCTGAAGAAACGTTGGGGTTTGAAGCCTGACCCCGGTGTGTACCCGTATATTCGAGTGTCTCCACAAGTAGAAGTCTTGGGACCGAGCTTTAAGCGGTACTAAGTAAATTGTGCCCCTAGAGGCCATAAGCACCACTGCAGGTGTCGTAGGATGTTGCGTTTTTTTTTTTACGGATTAATTGTCCGTGAGAGTAAATACTACGCTGACAGAAAAGACAAAGGGAGAGAGGGATATTGTACATCCAAATACACAATATACTCAAACTTGGCTGTAAATACTGTTTAAGTGGAGCTAGCCCGCAGTTAGCTTTGCCCGTTAGCCTGTTAGCTTCTTCTTTGGGATTCCATTAGTGTGTATTGGTGACTTTGACCCAGTGGCAGGCAAGTTGCAATTGTGGTTTTCTGGCCAGAGACACCAGGGGCAGGTGAAAGACCCCCCAGTCATCCCATTAACACTTGTATTACCCCCAGAGGGACTACGGAAAGGTTTTATTACGGTAAACAAGTTATTTAAGGATGGTTTAAAGCTCAAAGAAGCCTACTTTGCATATGTCTTTTTTCATGCGTAGGATAGTTCCAGGTTCTGACTATTAACACAATCCAGGAAATACTGATTGGAGCATTTTAACCTGCGTGAATCCAACAGAACCCTACTCCACTAATGTTTCTGACAGGAGAAGAAGTCCCTCAGCCGTGCACTCCCTTTGATATCCTTGATTAAAAGCTTTCGTTAGTTCCATACTGGCCAAAAAACCTCAAGTAACTGCAGTGACTAAATGCATTACTCAAATACTGTATGGTGTGATACAACTGGAAGGTCCTACCAACTGCATACCCATTATTCAGGCGTAAATGACTTTGTGACAATCGCTGACATATGAGTGGAGGCCAGTCTTCTATTAATGAAAAGCAAGTACTAGACGTGTTTAAGCATTATTGGCCCGTAATGCCCAACACTGTGTGGGATTTATTCCTCCAAGTGTCCAAACTGCTCCCCGGGCTCGGCGCAATCTCGGATAATGCCAGCACGGAGAGCAGAAATCCAATAACTCCGGCTGGGTCCTGACGCTGGATCGGATTTACTGTCAGCCTCCTTCATCAGTTTAATAAAGTCCCTCTCAGAGTGGCCTGGGGCCCCCGGGGGTCTCCGTACAGGTCCAGCTGCTGTATCCGTCATTAGGATAAGCACCGTGGCCAGCCAGCCTCCGTGTTGCCCCCACATTAAGTCTCATTAAAAGTGCCGTGGGCTGCCTGTCCAGACGAGCTGGGGTGGTATGTTATTGGAGGAGTGTTCTCTGGAGGTGAGACGAGTGCCAGGACTGTGGACACAGTGCTCTTCAAACGTCGGCAGATCAATGAGAGACCTAATATACACAGGTTTATGGCACTCTTTTCGCATGTGAAGTCCCTCAGGTGGTTCATTGAGTTGTCGTGGGGAGTGGAAATGTCGAACTACCAGATAAAGTGGTGAGGATTTGCAGGAGGGGTATACAGGAAGTATAGGGGGCTTTTTAAGCGGAAATAAAAACCAACAGCAAAAAAGAAAGAAAAAAGAATTGTGCGTATTTGACCTTTTTGTGACCCAGTGGCTGTATGGGTGGTTTGTATGGTGCGTTTGCTTTCCATCACAGATGGCCACTCCAGGATCAATCGTTTTTTTATGGTTCCTAGTCGGAGATGGTTCCATTAGCGGAGAAAACCCAACGAAATCACAGAAATGCCTTAAGCTCTCTTGAGTCCGTTCCTACAAAATGCGCACAATAAACATTCTATCCCCATACAAATGAATGGAGAAGCAAGTCCCTGTGTACAAGTATGGCATGGTATGGTTTTGTACGTTTCATAGCATTTGTATAATTTCTGTGCTTTCTCTATTAAAATTTAAGATGATGTTTAGTGGCCACTCCAAGAGTGCAACGACGACTCATCCAGAAGGTCACCAAAGAATCTAGAAGGACGTCTGAAGATCTGCAGCTTTACTGGGCTCAGTCAAGTACAACATGGAGGTGGCAGTGCGACGGTCTGGAGCTTTGCTACTTCAGGACCTGGCCAACCTGCTTTCATTGATGAAATAATGAATTCTACCAGGAACTCCTAAAGGAGAATGTCCGGCCATCGGTTCAAGCCCTCAAGCTCAAGTGCTCTTTGGCTATGCAGCAGGACAATTATCCCAAACATACAAACAAATCCACTTCAGAGCAGCTTAAAAAGAACAAATGAAAGTTTTGGAGTGGCCATGTCAAAGTCCAGACTTAAATCCATTTGAAATGCTGCGGTGTGAGCTCAAAAGGGCAGTTCATGCACAAAAACCCTCCAATATGGCTGAGTTCAACTAATTCGGCAAAGAACAGTGGGCTGAAATCCATCCTCAGCAATGTAGCAAACTCATCACCAGTTATCGCAAACGCTTGACTTTAGTTCTTGCTGCAAAGGGCAGACCAACCAGTTATGAAGTTAAGGAGGCATTTACTTTTTCGCACGGGGCCAGAGGTTTGGATTTTTCTTTGCCATAATAAATGTGATAATCATTGGCAAACAGCATTTTTTTTTCACTGGGAATGTCCTTGTGTAATATAAAAATGTCTTGATGAACAGAAACAAACAAGAGGTGTGTCCCCTCAGGCAGCCATATTTATGACCATGGCTCTGCCCATGGACAAGTCCAAAAGAAATCGAACAAGGCACAAAATTGTCCATAAATAACGGAATTGTACAGGCCCCAGCAGTCCAGGAAGGGTCGGGTAAGAGAATTGCCTCACACCAAAGTGGCCATGCCAGTCCAAATTTGTGTTCTTATGACTCATGATTGTTTTAAAAAGCTGTTCAATGAGCCTTTTGTTTAACCGTCTCTCGTGGCCCAGTCCAGTCAGTCTAGATATAGTACTACTTCTTTTCGTCTTTCTTGTTGTGTCCACCCTCTGCATTAATGATGTCAGCGTCAGCCGCTCCTTTGTGTGTGAAATATGTTCCTTTGTGTCTGGCAACATATTGACCCAGAACAATGAGTGCACAGAAGATAGCAAACATCACCAAGGCGACCACCCCTCGAGTCTTGTGTGTTGACTGGGTTGGTGTAGGAATAGTAGTGGGGGTATCATCGCCGTAGAGGATGTAGTCGTCGAAGGCCTCCCCCATAGCGTTGGAGGCCACACAGCATTAGGTCTCATTGTAAGACTTGTTCGGGTTCTTGATGGTCAAGTCTGAGCCTGTGACCACAGCGTGAGGAGGAACATCTTCAGCATCTCTCACCCAGTTTATCTGATGAGGATGTGGTTTCCCTTCAGCGATGCACGTCAAATCCAAGTTGTCTCCCTTTCTTGTCAGGCCTTCAGGATATGTCACTTTTACGCCCCAGAGACAAAGGGTTCAAGAATATATTTGTTTTTATTTTATATTTTTTTAATAATTGACTTTAAAAACCTCCATAAAACCCTCCCAAAAAAAAAATAAGTACAGACGGATAGGTGGACCTGGTGAAGCAGCCAAACTGAACAAAAAGATGTGGCACCGGGCCAACCAAACTAAAAAAGTAAAAATCCCCAAACTATACCTTTGTTCAAAGTAACACGAAAACAGGACAGCCGGTCCCACCAGGTCAAAACAGGAACAAACTAACCAAAAACTGAGCAGCCATGGTGTGGCCTGCACCATGCCGCAGCGCCCAGGTGTGCAGGGTGAGACTGGGCGGAGACAAGAGAGCAGAGAGAGGCTCATTTCCAAGGGCAGCCTTAATATAGGCTCCAGACAGCCAATCAAAACCCAACAAAAAAGGGGAGGGACTTGAAGATTGTTGCAAAACAGGTGATAGGGGGAAAGAGTTAACATGTGTGCCACAGGCACATAACAGTCACATAATCTTAATGTAGCACTTCCAAGTGTTTTTGAGCCAAGAGGTCCTTTACAGCCGGGTGGTCAACGATGCAGTCCACTGGCCCTCGATCATCATCTTTGGTGACAGAAAGCCTCACGCGGCTGCAGACTGTAAACATCCTGTCACAAGTCTCCCCCACAGTTGTCCCTCCTGTCAGTTCCTCCTTCCCTTACATCAATCTGATGGAGGCAGAATGCTTCCTCCCTATGGCCGAGCGTGTAGATGAACTCCGTCTTGTTGCCCTCGCTCACCAGGTCCTCCTGGCTGTCGATCATTGGACAGCCGGGCAGGACCAAGACAGTGATGTCCGCGTAGGCTTCCTGAGGAGGTTCCGTGTAGAGCTGGCACATGTAGCGGCCCTCGTCCGAGAGTGACACGTTGGACAGAGACACCCGCAGCTTATTGTCAGAGAAATTCACCAGCTGAAACTGGACGTCCTTCAGAGGTCTGTACTCTTTGAAGTAGATGGTCTGTCTGTTGGGGATCAGGAGCTGGATCACACTCGTCATTGTCTCGGAGCCTGCAACTGATGGTGGCCATTTCTCCCTCCACCACAGTCACGTTGTTGGTTGCCAGATTCTGACTCACCACTGTCAAAATTTTTAGCAACTCCTTTCTGGAGAAATACTGCTGTGATGATGAAAAAGGACAGAGATCTGCTCCCTGTGATTGCCATGTTGGACACCTGCTTGAGACTCAGCTGGACCTAAATATTTTGTGAAATACTTGATTTAGGTCTCGTGGTGACAACAGCGCTCCACTATCCACCGATTTATCCACCAGATTTATCCGACCGACAAGCGAGAGAGGCAGGGCCGACCAGCAGGTAAAGTCCCCCTCAGTCAGAGAAAGAGAAATTCCTATGGATACCCCATTTTGATTCAATTTTGATGAATTGCCCCAGCCCTTACGTAAAAGCATACGTAAGGGCTGGGGCAATTCATCTACAAGTCACGCTGCTTCTATTGACGGAAGTGAGCGGGGGAGAAGTCTTTAGGTGTTAGTGCGCGGACGTAGTGCTCCTCGTATTATTACGCCTCACAATATAGTACCCCTTTTTATCCGCTGAGAAAATCGACATGTTACATTTCTGTGTTACTATACTTTGTAGTGTAACACGTCACGTAACTGTATTTAAATAGGGACAACGTGGAAGAGTTTGGTAGCTTCTAACGGGAGCTGATTTGGAACTATACAGTACGTGGAAGAGGCTGCGTTTGTGCTCCGTTTGCATGACAGAGCGCACGGACAAAGACCAGACAGGTACATATCAACTAGTCTAAGGTAAGGTAAGAACATATGTCAGTATGTAAAAACGGTGGCCTATTCCTTTAACAGCTCCCACAGAGTCCAAACTTCACAGGCTCGGACTGAACATTATTTTTAAGTTTTTACTCAGAGGGATAAGTAAGTAAGTAAGTAAGTGCTTTATTGTCATTGTACAAGCGTACAACGAAATAGTGTTCAGGTGTTAGTCCTGAGCTGCTGCGGCTGAGCCGCGCTGCCACTGTGTCAACCTGACCCGCATGACCGTGGAGGTCGGGGAAACTGTAGCACTCGGAAGAAACATGGCTGACCTCTGTCTTCTCTGATCCTCTGAAATGGTGCCGCGCCTCCTGGGTTTGTCCCTGTTTCAGAGCGTGGTGTCCTGCACTGGTCAGCTCCACCTACTCCTTCCTCCCTCCGCTTCACAACAGTCTTTCACCATCTCTCGTTTGTCCTTTTTTGTTTCCTGTAGCTCCTCTTGTGACGCCTCGACTGTGCTGCAGGGGGGGCTCTCGGTGCCTCTTCAGTGTCTCAGAAGAAGAAGAAATGTGTAGGTCTCAAATGGGCTTAGCTGATAAGCTAGCATTTTGTTTACCTTTAAAAAGCTGCTTTCTTCAGGACCATTTTAGACTCTCAAAGTAAACAAATCCACCAAACCTCCACAAAAACACGGCAAAGACGTACAAAAGTATCCAGAAAAACAATGTGGAACACAGAAACCACAAATGCAGTTAGCAGAGAACTCAGCTGCACAAGGAGCGAGCGAGATCGCTTCCTGTTTTCACGTCGCCATGACAACTATTTCAACAACTATTTGTATCGAATCCCAGTTTCACTGAGCTTTGAACCCGCCAAAAAATTGGTTATTCAAAGACTAAACAAGATCCAAAATTCCCTCTGAAAAAATCTAAATAAAACTACACATTTAAACCTGGCTCTGTCCATTATTTAGATTCCATCACTGAATATTATAGGCAATTTGAATGGATAAAATCTTATTTATATCTGAAAACATTAAACGACAGAAAAGTTGCAATACATTTTTTCCCCTCATATTCACATCATTAATGTTCAGTAAAAGTTTCAAAAGTTTCCCTATTCACCTGCAGCGTCTCGCCTTAAAGCAGCACATTTACTTTTCTGAGCTTTTAAACATGACACGTTGTTCCCTCAGAAAAACACTCACACAGGCCATTGTTCCAAACGCATTTGTTTCTAAACATAAATCGCCCCGTTACTATATAAAAACCTAAAAATATAGATTGTATCTCATTTTCCCCTTTCCCCTCTGCGCCGTGTTGCCCTGGTTCCTGCAGACGGGACGCGCCCCGTCTCTTTTCCACGCCGGCATAGCAGAGGGAGAGGGCGGGCTCCGGGCTAAACTCCATCCCTCCGACATGAAAAACTGTTTTTTACCGTCACCTTCGCTCCCGAGGCCCCGAATCGATGAGTGCCGCGAACAGCCGAACGCTAAATATACCCGTGGAGATCCGCCAGGAGGGCGTAGGGCGGCCAAAGAGCGGCCCGGCAGACGCAGTGGAGCCGCGCTGCCGTCGATAAGCGTGTGTGTGGGACAGCCTGCAGCGGAGTGTTACAGTCAGGCCGGGGCGGTGCAGACAGACGGGGGCCGATCGATCACAGGTACCATTCCCACAGTTCCACTCGGTGACTCCTCGACCCGCAATAAACATGACAGCGCGGATCAATGCGGCGCTACACTCCCGGGCAGAGCTTTAGACAGAGCCACAGGATCAGATTGAAGTTTGAGCTTTTTTCCTTTTTTCACCAACACGTACAGTCGTAGGTGAACATTTTATTTATAAAAATAGCCAAAATTGCCAACACTGTGTGTCACTCCGGAGTATAAGTCACACCAGCCAAAAATTGTCTAATGAAAAAAAAAAAAAAGGCTGAATAGGCGTACGGTATGCTAACGTAACACATTGATGGTTAGCTACATGAAGCATAAACAATTAACTATATAGGTGTCTGGTATCAAATCAAATCAAACTTTATTTATAAAGCGCTTTTCTTACCAAAAGGTATCACAGTGCTTTACAGATAACAAACAGACAAACAGACAAACAGGTGCATGCGCATGCGCACGCCCACACATCCATCCATCCATCCAACTATCCAGCTGTTGGAGCTGCATCAGCCCCTATGGCTCCTCCTGCAGGTGGTGGGTCCACAGAAGGACGGCCTCATGGTTCTAACCGGGCCTGTTGGTCTCTCATAAGGGGCTTCTGAACCGCTCTTTGTCTGACCCGTCACCTAGGACCTGTTTGCCATGGGAGACCCTACCAGGGGCACCAAGCCCCCGACAACAGAGCTCCAGGATCATTCGGGCTCAAACCCCTCCGCCACGATAAGGTGGCGTTTCCAGGAGGGGCACACACACACAAAATATATCATTAGGACTAAATAAATAGATGTCAGTTAAAAAGGTGGGTCTTGAGCCTGCTCTTAAACACATGAATGTTCTCTGTGGTCCTGAGCTCCTCCTCAGGTCGTTCCAGAGGCGCGGGCCATAATATTGGAAAGACGCCTCGCCGTGAGTCTTTCTGTTGACTTTAGGAATAACTAGGAGACCCCTGCCGGAGGAGCGAAGGGGCCGTGAAGGTTCATAAGGTAAAAGCAGTTCTGAAAGATAAGAAGGACCAAGTCCATTAAGACATTTAAAAACCATTAAAAGAACTTTAAAATCAATCCTGAAACACACGGGGAGCCAATGCAGCGACTCTAAAACCGGTGTAATGTGATCATATAATTATAGCATAAATAATATGCCAAACTTTCGATCTCACTGCAAATCACTAAATCCATTGAAATCTTCATCCTCGGTGTCACTTCTGAACAATCGCCCTGGCAAGCACCTGGGCACGGAGACATAACTGCACCGTTGACAAGCCTCTCCCGGCAGCACGTTTTTCAGGCTCTCATTTGCGAACTCGTTCCTCTAGCTGTGGCCGTCGAGCTTTTAGCCCGTGATTAGCTTTTTTATTTTCTTCATTGCAGTAAGAGTATCCTCCGCTTTTCGCAGTCCCTTGCAAGTTTCTCGCTCACTCCAAACTTTCTGTCTGCTGCTCCATTACCGTTTACGGATGCATCCGACTCTCAGCTTGTAATCTGCAGAATAAGATTTTCTTTTTTTCTTGAAGCTAATGACTAACACAGGGGTGCACAAACGTTTTGTCTCAGAGGGACAAAATGAAAATGTGCCTGTGGGTCACGGGCCCAACACGAGGATGTCAAGCGTGAAACACATATAACTGCTAATAATAATGGTCACTTTATTTTATTTTTCTGTATACATTTGCATTTAATTCTAACTATGCAAATAACACAATGCTACATGCTACATTAAAACATATGTTATATGGCAAAAGCCTTTTTAGTAAAACAAAATCAACAATTAGCAATATAGTGCAAAACAACAACACCTGTAGCTACAGTACCTACAGTGACTTGATTCATTTGTTAACTCAAAGAAAATGCCATATTAGATTATTTTTCAAGCGTCAGTTCACCATACATTCTTTTATAAGTAAATTCTTAACAAGTACCTTTGTTGTCAACAACCCCCAAACTGGAGGAGTGGCTACAGCAGATCCCAGGAAATACATCAGACATCTCGGTCCAGAAAAGTGCAGTTCTAGGAACTGCAAAAATACTGCGCAGAACCCTCAAGCTCCCAGGCCTCTGGTAGAGGACCCGAGCTTGGAGGAAAAAGAGACCGCCCGCGGCGGGTGAGGAAGAGTTTTTTTTTTGTATATACATCTCCAGCAATCAACTCACTCGGAAATGAAGCCCTATGTCAAAAATCCTTTAATATCCCTTTAACTTTGCAAAAGGAGTGAACTCCAGCCTTAATTTGACGCTAGTGACCAAACAGTGTACTGCATCCATATTTACCATTGAGAATGAATGGGAGAGAGTTAGTTTTAGAGTTAGTTATATTTGGATGAGAACACTTTGCGCTTAGAGGGTTATTATGGTATATATATTGACATACACGGCGCAAAAGTAGGTCACTCTCTGGTGGGTCGACGGAATTGTTCCGGTGGGCCAAATTTGGCCCGCTTGCCCCACTTTGGGCAATGGCTAATTTTTGTAATGTTTTTACTAGCTGTTAGCTCTGAGATAAAAACTCTTTAATGAATACAAGCATTTCCTGCAGTCTAGAATTTACATCCAACATCCCAGTAACACGTCCCAGTGACTTTCGATCAGTATCTCACTGTCAGTGATGTTTTCTTGAACTATATGTTGATTTGTTGATACTTAATGGGAAAATAGCGAGAGACCACGGTGTCCGAGGTCGCACTCGGAGCCATATGTTCCTACAGCTCTTTATGGCCTCGTTATAAGCTTTTATAGGCGAGACACGGCAGGCGCAGGTCATGCAGTGGTCGAAGTAGAGATTTTTTGAAAGCAGTACTAAATAACTTGTTTACCTTAATAAATCCTTTTCATAGTCCCTCTGAGGGTAATACAAGTGTTAATGGAATTGTCTTGTCATATGTGTTTGTATGTGGCAGCCTGCGTGTGTCCAAGACAAATAAAAATAAATCTTGAATCTTTGTTTCTGGGAAGGTGTGGAGAGTAGGCTCTCTCATGCATAGCAATGTTATAACTAGAGGATCCAGGGTAAAAGTAGGTTCTGGTGTGGATCTAATGCTATTTCTAAGACCTTATTTTACAGAGGTCACAAAATATATTTGGATGAGAATACTTTGCGCTTAGAGTGGAAGAGTTGAGTTGAACAGAGGAAACCCACAAGATCCTGAGATAACCATGTGTTACAAACAGGCAGGCGACGCGCGAAGAGCAGAAGAAGTCTTGGTTCAGACCTGGCTCAGACCTGAAGATGCTCCACAGAGTACTGCTACTATTCGTGCCCCTCTGCCGCGCTCGGAAGGACTCATTGTCTTTGTGTAGTTAAGCCGTGGTTCAGGCGTGGATCAGTCATGGGTTAGTCCACGTCTAGAACAGGTTTGACCTAGTTTAGACCAAGCTTAGTCTTTTTTTTTACATCTTCTCCAGTTTGGTTTCAGTGAACGATACTCAATGGAGACTGCATGCTGCTATTTAATAGAAGAAATATAATCCAGTCTGGATAGTGGAGGAGTCGTAGGAGCGGTCTTTCTTGACTTGAGTAAAGCATGAACTACTGATAGATAAGTTAACACATTTCCCCATTAGCACACGTACAATTAATTGGATTCAATCTTATCTCAGTGCAAGGCAGCAGTGTGTATCAGTAAATAATGTATCATCTCCCTTATGAGCGTGCACTATAAGTGTGCCGCAGGGCTCTATATTAGGTCCCTTGCTGTTCTCTCTTTATATTAATGATTTTCCAGCTGTATGTATTAATGTACGCTGATGACATTGTGGTGTATATTCATGGTAAAACTGTTGAGGATGTTCACAAAGTGCTTCACATGAGAGCATTTTACATTCACTCCATACTCGGTGGTGATAAGCTACGTTAGTAGCTTCAGTTTCCCCTGGGGGAGACTGACAAAAGCGCTGCAGCGACTGCACACATCTGCGCCAACGGTCCCTCTGACCACCACCATGCATTCATTCACACACACAGCATTCATCCTGGCATTTAACTTTGAATGTTAACAAAACGGTTTCTACGCCGTAAGTTTTCACTAAGTGAAACTGGACCAAAAATCATCATTGAAGGTCAGGAAATGTCAAATGTAGACCAAATTCAATATTTAGGAGTCATTCTTGACCCAAATTTAAATTTCTAAAAACACATTAAAAAACTAACCAACACACTGAAATTTAACATAGCACATTTTAGATATATTAGGAACTCTCTGACTATAGATGCTTCTAATTTATATCTAAATGCGATGATAATTTCGCACTTTCGTTATTGCATGACGAGTTGGTCGCAGGCATGTAAAACAGAATTAAGGCCCCTGGAATCATTGTACAAAAGTTCTCTTAAGGTTCATGACAAGAAATCTCGGCTATATCACCACTGTCATATTCTTAAAAAACGTAGTATATTAAGTTTTGAAAACATAATCCTATATTCAAATCTCTTTCTGTCGTTCAAGATAATTAATGGTACTGCAGCTCCTCCGTTAAAAAAGTTTATTTCACTGAGCTCAGAAATGTCATCTCGAGCCACTCGGTCGACTGTTCGGGGCGAGTGTAGGATTCCTCAGTGTAAAACAGCACTCGGCAGCTCAGCCTCCTCGAGTGTGGCCATCAGAGCTGACCACAGCTGTACATTTTAACACTTTTTCACGTCAGGTCAAAAAATTGCTTATTTTAAAACAAACGTGTTCCCATAATGTACTGCAATTGGTGTGTATGCAAGAGTGTATTTGAAAATGAATGCTTAGGAATGAATGTGTGTTTCATTTTAATGTTTCATTTGCTGTTTGGGGGAAAATGTATTTTTAACATGTGCATTTTTCTAAGACTCTGTTGACATCAGTCTGCCCAGGGACTGCAGGTGGAAATTAGCACAAGTGCTATAACCTGGTACAATGCATCTCTCCTTTCTGAGGCTAATGTATATTGAACACTGTCCCTGTTCAAATCAATCAATAAATAAACTAAATTTTTATTTTGTCCAAAATGTTTTTTTATTAAAAATCTTGTGAGAACAATCCCAGCACAGTTAAAACAAGATATAATTAGATATAATTAAAATGACCTCTGTGAGATACGTGAGGGATCCACCCCTTTAAGCTGATCCAAGATACAAGTTACTGGAAAAACATGTCATAGAATAACCTTTGAAGTAGAGCGCCTCTAACGATCTGCTCACCTCAGTATCGGTCAGTCCTGTCCTATTCATAGATGATCACTGCCCAGTATCTGTCCTATTCATGGCTGATCACTGCTAATTACCTGCCTATTGTTCTTTAGTTAGCCGAGGTGCCGTCTCCTTGGACTGGCCCCGCCCTGTCGGTTTTCCCCGAAGGAGATTGGAGTACAGTGACGGGAGATTAAATCTGAGCCCACCAAGGCTTGGCTCTAATTGTTCACTTAAAGACTTTAAAGTACTTTTTGTACTGACTCGTTCTGAATTCACATTCAACAAAAGGAAAACTTTACTTTATTCTGGTCTGGGGAAAAAAAGTCTAGTGGAACCTCTGGTAATGAAGAACAAGTGTCAGAGCAGGGCCTCGCATTTCAGGTTCACACAGGGCCTCGAACCCCCCCGTGACGGTCCTGGTCGTAGCTACAATTGACTTAGTTTGAACAAGCGCACAACGGAGACGAGAGCAGCTCACGATTTCATAATCACCACGTTGTGCCATGCGACATGTAAAAATCTTGTAAGACAAAAACAATAAAAATTGCATGTAGAACGTAACCCCCGCAATAAACGAGGGACCACTGTAGGCCTTTTTCACCTTGTGCACCGAAAATCTGCATCAGCCACATAAAGTTACAACACAATGTCACTACTTTATGAAATCCATGCCCTTTCAAATGAAGGACTTCTCTCTCTGATCCTCAGTCCCTCTGTAACCACAGAGTGTGGATTCTCTCCCCTAAACCACGCGGCGTTCCACATGTAGATGCACTTTAGAGGGTGCCCAGAGCCGCCCAGAGTTAATATCACTACAAGTAAGTAAGTAAGTGCTTTATTGTCATTGTACAAGTTCAAAATAGTGTTCAGGTGTTAGTCCTGAGCTGCTGCGGCTGAGCCGAGCTGCCATTGTGTCGACCTGATCCGCATGACTTTGGAGGTCGGGGAAACTGTAGCACTTGGAAGAAACCTGGCTGGCTGCCCTCTGTCTCCTCTGATCCTCTGAAATAGTGCCCGCCTCCTGGGTTTGTCCCTGTTTCAGAGCGTGGTGTCCTGCACTGGTCAGCTCCACCTCCTCCTTTCTCTTCCTCCCTCCGCTTCACAACAGTCTTTCACCATCTCTCGTTTGTCCTTTTTTGTTTCCTGTAGCTCTTGTGACGCCTCCACTGTGCTGCAGCTGTGGTGCCTCTCAGTGTCTCAGAAGAAGACATGTGTAGGTCTCAAATGGGTTTAAACTTGGCAACAATCAGCAGCATGAAGGTCTCCCTCCACACCCACCATAACGGATATTCCTGTTTTTATCAGCCGAGGGCGCACCAAAGGTAAGAATACTCGCACTGTTAATACTAATAACCTCAGATCGCTCACCAAAGCTCAGTCATCACATAGTTCCTTAAATACTCAGTCCCCGACCACAGTGAACATGGCTCTTTTAAATGCCCGCTCTCTGCCGAATAAGTCTTTTATTGTAAAGGATTTGATTTTAGATAATCATCTTGATTGTTTGTTCCTAACAGAAACCTGGCTGGGTGCGGATGCGAATGCCGTACTCGCTGAGGCCTCTCCTCCTAATTTTAGCAGTGCCTTTTCAACCAGAAAATGGAAAAAGGGGAGGTGGCACTGCCTCTATAAGCATAAACACTCTTGCCACCAAACCTATTTTATTTGATCAATACACGAGTTTCGAACACCACGCAATTATTTTTAGTAACCCCCCGATTTTATGTGTCGCTATCTATAGACCGCCCAAAAGATGTCCCCTTTTTATTAATGAATTCTCAGACTTTCTGTCAATTTTATACAGCTCCTTTAATATGATCATTCTAACCGGTGATTAGAATGATCATAAGAGCTGGATTAATGACAGAAATCTTGGGGGCTTTTCGGTGTTTTTAAAGCGTTCTCTCGAAAGTTACAGCATTTAGAGGCTATTTTCCGCAGCCACACAGAGCCCAGTGACAGCAGAACTGAAGGCTGTGTGGAATAGACTTTGAGCAGGGGCAAATCCGAGTATACAGGGGCTGGGGCATTACGGGGAACCACTGAAACTAAACAAAAATAAAAACAAATATTTTTATATTTATATTTCAGACTGCAGGGAAAAGCAACTCATGTTTAAAATACTCAATTTCCATTTTTTATTAAGTTGCCCCCCTGGGTCCCCTTCCTTAATATGTTGTCCCAGTAATTTTGTACATAGCAATTTGAATATTAATTAGACTTTAAATCCAAAGATTAAACACATTTTGAAAAGAAGAATTAGGCTTAACACTGACGTTTGCGACTTGAGGTGACTTGCCGGCTAAAGAAAGACTTGACTTGACAAAAGCTATGACTCGACTTGACCCCATGACCAATTGACTTGCATTTAGTGACTTACTCCCACCTCTGCAACGCGAGTCCCATAATGGAAACACCAGATGGACCAGAGCGGTGAGTCTGGCATAACCCGTGTTAGCGTGTGTGTTAGCCATTTATGAAGCTGTGTTGCACATGTCAACTCCATTGTGAAGTAACGTCACTTTTTGCTGTGATATTTATAGTTCTACTACTGTTAAAGTATGAGCGGAGATAGGGGGCGGAGTTAACTGAATCCAAGCGTCTTGTCTTCCGGGTTTGCAAAATACCTCCAGAAAATATTTATATTTTGTTTTTTATATGTTAATGTCCACATAGGGAAATTTGTACTCTGCATTTAACCCATTTAAAAGGTGCAACATGCAACTTTTTATATTATTATTTGTGCGTATCTGACCTTGCGGCTCTATGAGTGGTCAGCATGGCCCCTTTACTTTCCATCACAGTGTTCTCTAGGACGCTCCAGGATCAGTTGCTTTGTAGGTGTTCTGGTGAGAGGTGAAAACCTTCCTAACAGTTGATCCTAGAGCGTCCTACAGACCACTGTGATGGACAGTAAAGGCACCATGCTGACCACTCATACAGCCGCTGGGTCACTACAAGGTCAAATAGACACACATAACTTTTATTCCACATTAAAAGTTGCATGATATACCTTTCAAGGCCCTGATGTTTTGATTACACACAATGAAAGAGGAAGCCACTAAATTAATATGTTAATTGTGGTCCAAACTCATTCCTAACTTCTAACTTCTAACGTATTTGTAATATCTCGATTCTTATGAAAGTGGAACGAAAATGAATGCACAATGTCAATATTTGTGACTAAATAGGTGTGGGAAAATGGCTTTTGCAGCGCGATGGTGTAGTTGTAGCATTGTAAAGGTTTTATTTATTTTTTTATACTCTGACATTAAAACTAAAATTGTAAGGGGGAAAAGTAGCTGAAAATCTCGACATTGACCACTGCGTAAAAAAATAAATGATGTCACCTGCCATGTTTCGCTTTAAGTCTTGTTGTATTTCGTTGTACATTGATTGAAATGTCATGATGTGTGGACAAGCCTATCCTCTACCTCAATGATCAACTATGGGCTCTTGTAAAGCTATATAAAAAACATCTGTACAGGTATCAAATGTGTCCGCGGAAGAAAATTCCACGAGACGACGCGGCTGCAACAATCTCACACGGACAATAGCGCAGCGTCCACACCGCACAGCTGCCAGGCCTCTGATATGGAACAGTAATAATGCCAGTTATTGACCGCGGAGACAGCTCCGGCCTCCGAAGATCCCTTTCAATATCACAGGCCTGTTGCTCTGGCCACCACAGCCCGCTGACAAAAAAAGAAAAAGGGATTGTTTACCAGTGATTGTCCAGAGGAACCCGCCGGTACGTCAGTAAAATGACATCTTGAGGAGCTGAAACGCAAGTCTGATAAACACGCCTGTACTCCGCGTTCTATATTCTTATGCAAATTGTATTTCAGTGCCATAAAGAAAAAGAAAAAAAAGTTTTTCAATGAATCTCATGGATGGTATTGTGTCTCAGGGCTCTTTGAATCACTGACATCAGTCTCAGATGCCTGGGATGATCAGGTTAAGCCCAGTTAAGGGAAAAACTACTGAAAAGAACGTTCCACATTATTAAGCAGACCACAATTTTCAAGCAATATGGGAAAGACAAAGGATCTCACTGCTGATGGAAAGCGTGAAATAGTTGAATGCTTTGGTCTAGGTATGGAAACCTTCAATATTTCATGAAAGATTAAGCGTAATCATCGTACCGTTAAGAGATTTGTGACTGATTCAGAGCACACGCGAGTTTGTGCAGATAAAGGCACAATGAGGACGGTTTCTGACAAACACATTAGATTAAGAGAACAGCTGCTACAAAGCAGAAAACGGGTATTAGAAGCTGCTGGTGCCTCTGGTGTCTCCCAAACATCAAGGTGTAGGACCCTCCAGAGGCTTGCAGTGCATAAACCTTCTATCCAGCCTCCCCTAAACTGTTTATCGAAGCTGACGAGCAGAAACGGCTGCAGTGGACTCAGAAATACATGAAGACTCATTTTCAAACCGTGCTTTCCCGAACAAAATCATCTTCATGCATGACAACGCACCATGTCATGCTGTAAAGAACACCTCTGCATCATTGGCTCCTATGGGCATAAAAGGAGAGAAATTCATGATGTGGACCTCATCCTCCCCTGACCTCAACCCTATTGAGAACCTTTGGAGCCTCGAGCTGTCACGGTTTCACAGGACCCGAAAGCAGAACACAGTACGCAGGCTTAACAGTTTGTCAATGATCAGGTAGAACGATGTAGGCAAGGGCAGATCTCGGAGCAGGTGGGCTGAGGCAGACACGGGCGTGGTGAGTTGGCAGAGAGGCAAACAGGCTGAGGCAGATACGACGCTGGCTGGCAGGCAGGATCTGAACACGGGCGGTAAGTATTAGCAAAAAATACAAAATGCAAACGCGACCGCGAACTAGGGGCTGCAAACTTTGAACTGACAGGTAGCAACAACGAACTGGCAAGGAGTGGATGATCCCCAGGCTTCTTATTCTGGAGGCTGATCTTGATCAACAATCCCACCATAGTCCTACAGACCCTGTTTCCCATCTCTACACACATGAATGAGAGTCTGTATATCCCTCATTTTCGAGGCGGTGTGTAAAAGGTGCAGCAGCTTCACTCAAAGCGGGATGTAGGTTAAACAACAGTCAGGCAGATCGTGGCACTGGGATCAGCTTCTGTGCGTTTCAATTGTTTCTGATTAGCCTACTCTTTATTTGATGAAAGTTGGCCTCATATTCACAGAAAAAGATAAAAATTAGGAAATGGAAAAAAGCGGAGCTCTAATGAAGCATATGAAGCGAAGCGCGACATCGTAACGCGGAAATACGCAAAGTCATTGACTTTTCTTTCACATGTTGTAACTGTAACAAATGCAACATAAAACTGAATCTCAGACGTCCTCCAGAGGCTCCTGATTAAACTTTATGAACTTTTGACAGTCTAGAGTGCGTTCTGGAGTTATAACAGCCTGGTTAATCCTGGCGAATTGAGTCAAGGTGCCATCGAGTTGCCTTGTGTACAAAATGCGCGGTATAAATAAAGTTGCCTTGCCTTGCCATCGTCAGGCGTTGCGTGGTGTTACATGCCAAGTTATTGTTGTTTGGGAATTATTTTATTTCATCCCATTTATTATTTGCCCATTGTGATCCATTCTGCCTGGCAGTCTCTTTGAGTTGTTTGGTCCCGTTTTATGGTATTTTACTTTGGTTGTCTGCCCTTTTATATGTCATGTTCTGTCTGAGTACAGTCCTATATGAGTTGGCTCCTCCTATTCCTCTATCCCTTGTGAGTCCCTCATGGGAAAGAGACAGTTCATGTGGGCAGGGCTGCTATCGGGGCTAACGCCTCGTTGTTTTATGTGCCAGATAAATAAATGGAGTTGAGTGTGACAAATGTGACCTGAGTCCCGAGAGTCCTTTACAAGAAATGAACCAACACAACGCAGGGTCCGCTACACATCAGCCACACAGGCACGGAGCGCACAGGCCGCGAATCAGAGGAGGGGGCTCAGTGGGCAGGGCCCCTCACACTAACACACTCCAAATTCTGTCCCATTCAGAGCAGAACAGCACAAAATGTCAGTTTATTTAATATACATTTATTTCAAACTTGGTGAGGAGTAAAACCATTAAATCTAAAATAATTATTAAAAAAAGGCCAGGCATAAAGTTATAGTTTATTGTGATTAAATATTACGGTCACATTACATTTAATCACAATAAACTACCGCCCCTAGATCTCGCGAATGGTCGGTGCCTTTGTGGCGCAGGGTTGAACATTTCGGCTCTTGGTCTCTGACTAGTTGGCCACCCCTGGTCCTAGGGATCAACAGTAAATGTAGCTACTCACCATCATTTTGCTCTTGTTCATCTCCGCTAAAAAAGAACATAAAACAGAATGTAAATATGAGTGTAAAGGGCATTTTGCCATATCAAGTACTCGTCACTGTAAGTACGTGGTCCTTGGAACACAAGTGACTGTCAGAGGCGCGGCCTAAAATCAGATGAAAAGTGTTATCAAAACTATGCAACTCAGGCGACTAGATTTTTTTTTAACAGTCACACATCTGCATGAATGCAGTGTGGCTGTTGTTGCAAGGTTATACATAAATGAAAGAAAGGACAGCACTCCTAGTCAGGATAAACTTTAAAGCCTGTCAGTGTTGTGGTCCTGTCCGGCCACTCCCCTCTCTCTCCATCTGCCCCTCCCCTTGTGTGTTGACCTTGTTTGGCGGTTCCTGGGCGGTTCCCTCATCACTCACCTGCTGTGCTCCACACCTGTATCTCATCATACAATCAACTCTGTAGAAAAGGCCACCAGACCGCCACTCCTCTGCCGGATTGTTCCGTCATCCATCCGGTGATCGTCTATCAGGCTTTTTGAACCATTCTGCAAGACCTTTTTTGATGCCGTACACTAACTTGCTTTTTCCGTGTTTTGTTCAGCTGTTGGAGTCAGTTTCTGTACCACTGCCATTACCCACATCCACCCAGTACCCATCTCCACCAACCCGCCTTGCCGCCCAGGATCACTCATCCCTCACCCCAATCCGCTTACGTGTCTGTGTATTAAAATAACTTTCGTTTCTGCATTTTTGGGTCTGCCACTTCTTGTATACAACAGTCAGACGTTTTGGGGGTCTCCAATGCAAACCAGACACTTCTTTAATACTTACCAATGCATACCAGACACTTCTTTAATACTTACCAATACATACCAGACACTTCTTTAATACTTACCAATGCATACCAGACACTTCTTTAATACTTACCAATACATACCAGACACTTCTTTAATACTTACCAATGCATACCAGACACTTCTTTAATACTTACCAATGCACACCAGACACTTCTTTAATACTTACCAATGCATACCAGACACTTCTTTAATACTTACCAATGCATTCCAGACACTTCTTTAATACTTACCAATGCACACCAGACACTTCTTTAATACTTACCAATGCACACCTGACACTTCTTTAATACTTACCAATGCCTACCAGACACTTCACTTGACTTGGACACCAAAAGACGGACGGAGGTGGATACTCAAACCTGAGCACTCTTTACTTGTGACAACCAGCAGTGCCACCCTGTAGTCGGCGATAGCGCTGCAGTGCAGGTGAAACATAGTGAGGAGTGAGGAGCTGTGGACCACAAATGGACTACAAACGTCCGCTGTCGCACCGCAGCTGGTGCCGTGTTCCGATCTGCCGGAAGTAACAAAAATTACAGTGCGGACGCAGTGAATGAAAGTGGTAAAAGTGGAGGCGCTAAAATCGAGAAAGTGCATGAAAACGAGCAATGTTCAATTTATGCATAGAATATTTATGACATTAAAATTAACCATGATATCATTTTAATGACATCCAAATTCACAGAATTCAATTTTAACAGAGGCGATTTTAATCACAGGTAGGACTTTATGACAAAATAAATGTTTTGTTTTTCCCACCTTCAATTTTTTTGAGCAGTTTTACAGATTTGATTATTACCACATTCATATTTTAACACAACACCACTTTTTTGGGAAGACCATCATCTTTAAAACCATATATTCTAGATAAGAAGAAGCAAACAAATAGAAATCATCCCAAAATATATGTAAATAGTATAATATATAATAGTATACAGTTTTTATACAACAACGACCAAAGCAAAAGGTGGCTTACCTCACTCTCCCCTACTCAAAAAAGGCTTGATAATCCATGTCAAAAATTGTTTATCTTTTTATAGTTTGTACATGTTATACATGTCTGATTAATACATTTTATCTGTATTTTATATTAAGAAGAGTTCATTATTATATATCTCTGCCTTGTCGTATTTCTAGTTTTTAAATTGCTTTCCCATAATTCAGCATTGCTATTTCATTCTCCCGTGTGAGAATGGGCTCCCGTTTCATTGATAATTTCGACCTGGAAGCAGCGTGAGAATAACACGTTCCTTGGAGAGCGCTTGATTGAGATACTCCCTGAATGTTGTGTGTAGCAGATAAAGTAAAACAGTGTTCTCCCCAGGACATTTTGATGGTTAACAAAAAACTGTTAACATTTGGTGTAATGCAGGAAACAGGAACGAGTCTTCCAGGCGGACTCTTATGTTCCAGTTAGATTAAATAACATTCAAGTCATTCGTCTTAGACTGTGCTGACTCCGGTTTGTGTCTCGGCAAAGGTTACAATGCCTGTGGTGTTCAGACAAAGTGAGAGGAAGGTTTATTTTCCCCAACTCTGAGCTGTGCTGTTGTCAAAGGGCAGAATGATGTAACCGATTCAACAGGGTAAGGCTGCTGTTGTGTTTTTAAAATACTTGGAAAGAAGAATAGACATTTGCACTTGAACCATCTCACAGTGAAGTGGTAGTGTTTTTAATATTGCATAGACAGAATAGTAGCGCATCATTAACTACGTGAAATGTAATGTGTCAAATTAAAGTAAAGTAAGAAACACTGTCAGCTTAAGGGTGTATATTGTTGTCCCTACATATGTCCTGCATTTGACCCATCCTTAAGAACTCCAGATCTTGAGCTAGGAGGTTCATGTTCAGGAGAGACTTGAGTTGTGGTGCCGGGGCGTCAAACGGCCACTGCGTTTTTCAACAGGACAAGGCTACAGTACACAATGCCCGCGGGACAAAGGACGTTATATTCCAGAGACATCACTCTTTTGGACCATCCGGCGTGTTAATGGTGGAGCTACTTATTACTGCGTTTATGTTTGGAACTTTGATTTGTGTTTTTACCATCTTTCAACTGGTCTTAAACCTTTGATCGGGACTCTACATTTTGGGATCTGCTCATTGCTGTCCTCCTCTCATCTTCTTTCATTCATTGATTTTCTCTTTCCGACAAATACGGCAGCCGAACCCTTAGCTTCCTCTGCCTCTCTATGTCCTTCAACCATGGTGTGGCTGTTACATGGCACTGCAGTGGAAGATCCCACTGGGCTCAGAAAGGTAAAACTGCTCGTATTCGAATGGCAGGCCGTGTACACTTCAACTTCCTCTCTGGAGTCCTACTAAAACACTTTGGCCGAATCTCGGTGTGTATTCTAGAGGTGACACATTCACACCAATAAAGTGCGTACCTACGAGAGCGCTCTCATCTCGGCTGTTGGGTTCAATTCTGACCCCTCTGTAAAAGCTAAATGTCAGCACTGCAAAGGAAACGAGGAGCTGAAATGTAATTCGTGACCCCTGGTGTAGGCCTTCACTGTGCTATGTGGAGAAGGCCAAAAAAGTTGCTAAAAATAGTTCAAAAACCTGAATAAGGCATCAACACAGGACATTCCACTGCGCACGTGCGGTGAGTTAAAATGTTTGCGAACTCGTCTGGGTGATCAATGTTACTCCTTTCCCCCGGACAGCCAATACCCCCAATCCCGGTGTTAAGCCGCGTTTGAGCTTGAGTTTTTACCTACAGACCCTGGAGATGCATTAGCAGGCTAAATCGCAGCGGCCCGACTTTGAATAGACGCCGGCCTCATTGGCATTCCCTCTCACACACGGGCCAAGTGCGCCGAGCTGGAGTGCGCATTAGCAGTGGTCACTCCGCCGGCCCCATCATTCCTCACACAAATCACCTATCACGGCAGATGAATTCCCCTCCGAAAGCGCCTGCCTATGAGTGCGAATAAATGAACTGGGATATTAACTAGCCTCGCCGTAAGGATTCCAGTGACTGGGCCGCCATTTTTCTTAAACCCCCCCCTCCCCCTCCCAGCGCGCCCTCACCCAAGGGAGCATGCATCACCCACACGCGCCGCACTTCTGTAATAGAATGTGATAACAAATCCAAATTATACCGCGGGAAAGCGCCTTCATTTGTCTCGCGGAGGCCGGGCGGGCGGGGGCGGGGGCGAACGAGGAGCCAGTCGACTTCTTTTTTTTCTTTCTTCCTCTTCTGAGAGCGCGGAAAATAGATCATTATGAAAATCCATGTGTGGCGTTTTGCCTTGGAAAAAAAAAAAAAGATGGATAATTTTGCGTCGCCTCTGTCGGCTGTGATTGCCTCAAACAAAGACAGGGGGAGCGGGCCGGAGAATGGATGCCGTTCGGGGGCCACTGGAGCGCAGAGTTAGAGGGAAAAATAATCTGATGTTTGTGAACGGAGTCTGTGTGGGCGGCCCGGAGCTTTTGATCAACCATTTTTTCTTGTCAAAAACACATTGTACCTGGTGCCTGGTTTCATTAGTGCACGCCTGAGTAATAATGTACATTTACATTCGTTATTTCATTTGATTCAACCTGGTGTATTGGCACTACGGTAGAAAGATTTATTGTTTCCACCAAGGGGAAATTCTTTTCGGCACATGGTTCTGCATCATTCACAGCAATCACTTTTGCCACATTTCAGGCTTCAAAAATAAAGATATAAAAATTTAATTTTTTGTGAAAAACCGACAACAAGTGGGACACAATCCTGAAGTGAAACGAAATTTATTGGATATTTCAAATATTTTTAACAAATAAACAACTGAAAAATTGGGCGTGCAAAATTATTCAGCCCCTTTACTTTCAGTGCAGCAAACTCTCTCCAGAAGTTCAGTGAGGATCTCTGAATGATCCAATGTTGACCTAAATGACTAATGATGATAAATAGAATCCACCTGTGTGTAAACAAGTCTCCGTATAAATGCACCTGCTCTGTGATAGTCTCAGAGGTCAGTTTAAAGCGCAGAGAGCATCATGAAGAACAAGGAACACACCAGGCAGGTCCGAGATACTGTTGTGGAGAAGTTTAAAGCCGGATTTGGATAACATCCAGGATCATTATGGAAGAAAACCTGATGGAGTCTGCAAAAGACCTGAGACTGGGACGGAGATTTGTCTTCCAACAAGACAATGATCCAAAACATAAAGCAAAATCTACAATAGAGTGGTTCACAAATAAACATATCCAGGTGTTAGAATGGCCAAGTCAAAGTCCAGACCTGAATCCAATCGAGAATCTGTGGAAAGAACTGAAAACTGCTGTTCACAAACGCTGTCCATCCAACTTCACTGAGCTCCAGCTGTTTTGCAAGGAGGAATGGGCAAATATTTCAGTCTCTCAATGTGCAAAACTGATAGAGACAAACCCCAAGGACTTACAGCAGTAATCGCAGCAAAAGGTGGCGCTACAAAGTATTAACTTAAGGGGGCTGAATAATTTTGCACGCCCAATTTTTCAGTTGTTTATTTGTTAAAAATGTTTGAAATATCCAATAAATTTCGTTTCACTTCATGATTGTGTCCCACTTGTTGTTGGTTCTTCAGTGTCTTGCCCAAGGACACAACGACAGCATGCACCTTCAGGAGGCGGGATTCGAACCTCTGACCTTCCGATCATGAGACGACCCGCTCTACCGTCGCCAATGTGTTGACTGTTCCTCAAACATGACTGATGAGTGTGGTACCTCTAGATTAAGGGATGCCCAAAGATGCCCTCAGACTAGAGTCCCGCAACGGGAATGGATTTTCTCCCGACGCCCTCCTGCCCTCTCCCACGGGGCTCCCCTCCCCTGTCCGCCACGAAGGATTCCAGCGGGTCTCGAGTTTTTTTAAAGGCCAGTGCACACCAGACCACTGCGCCCGTGCCGGCACACACGTGGTTTATCCATTCACCAAAAATAAAATAAAACACGTGGGTCAATGTTGTAAGAGAGCGTGGAGAGCAAATGTTTGGCAGGTTAACAGTGAGTCAGACACGGGTTTACCTTCCCAGAGTGGAGTTCTGCTTTCTCTTTTCCTCTGCTCCTCTTGTCCCTCCTAACAACAGTTTACAGCGCCCCCTGTCTGTCACGGGACTGTGTCACTGCAGAAGCTTGTGTTTTCCTCCATGGCGTGCATCTCCTCTCAGTGTCTCAGTGTGCTTTGAAGTTTGAAGAACAGACATGAAATTGACTGTTCTCGTTCACCCACTCCTAAAACAGCTCTTTCCATCATCTCCGAAGGCTTTCAAATTCCTCGGTACACACATCAGTAACACATTCAAATGGAAGCAGCATGCAGATGAAACCTACAAAAAAGCCAATAAAAGACTGTTTTTCAGCTCAAAAAGTTCAGAGTCAGACACAACTTCCTCCTTCCTCCTTCAGCCATAATTGAGAGTATCCGCACATCATCAACAATAGTCTGGTATGGAAACTTGGACTGTCATTCACGCAAAAAACTCCAACGTATAATCAACAAATAATCCAAAATCACAGGCCATACACTCCCATCCATAGAGACTCTGTATCAAAGAAAATCAACTCAGACCACATCACCTTTTCACACTCATGCCCTCTTATTCCTATAATAAATGATTCTGATTCTAAAAATCACTCACCTTTCAGCGAAATTTGCCGTTTTGAAACCAAAATAGGTGACCCAGGTGAATCGTGTAGATTCAATGAGAAAATGTTTTTGAGGTTGGGGGGGTTTATGGTAGGTACCAGATATTCAGTGAAATGCGAACAGGTGCGCGTGCCCGGACATATTAGCGCGAAGGGCCGTGCATCACCAGTTTCTTTCTCTGGGCATATCATTACCTGATTGGTTTACAAGCGGTTCGCTTCGCTCGTGTTGATCAGAAGAGCGTGCACGGTTACACGTTGCCATTTCGACCCCACCCCCACTCCGACATTGAGGTCTATTTGTCGGAGTTTCCATTTTTTTATCAAAAATCCCGGCACTCCGACATTTTCCCCCCCCCCTTTTGTCAGAGTGGTGACACTTAATCTTTTGTGCAACGTCCTGCCATACACACAAGATAAGGATTACAAATACGTAGGCTTACTAGAATGACCTATATTTACGCTCACATGCACTCACACGAGACAGACGATTTCAAAAATGAAGTGTCATGTCACAATCACAAGAGTACAAGGAACTATTGTCAGAATGAGGGTATCAAAAAGTGTCGGATTGGGGGGACGTCGCAATGGAGGGTTGTCGGAATGACGGGGTTTTGGTATGGAGGGCTGTCTTAAAGGAACAGGCCACCGTGTTTCCATACTGAGATATGTTCTTACCTGAGCTTAGACGAGTTGATACGTACTTGTCTAGTCTTTGTGGGTGCCCGTGGAAGAGCTTGGTCGCTTCTAACTTCACCCCGTTTGGAGCCATAGAAATATACTGGGAGAGGCCAAATGCTAACAACATCTTTGGTCTTTTTGCGTGACTGAGGGCACACCGTTTTTCCATACTGAGATGTTCTTACCTGAGCTTAGACGAGTTGATACGCATCTGTCTGGTCTTTGTGCCCGTGGAAGAGCGTGGTAGCTTCCAACTTCACCCCCGTTTGGAGCTATAGGAATACACTGGGAGAGGCCAAATTCTAACAACATATTTGGTCTTTTTGCATGACTGAGCGCACGCACAAAGACCAGACAGGTGCGCAGAAACCCGTCTATGCTCAGGTAAGAACATATCTCATCATGGAAAAACTGTGGCCTGTTCCTTTAAGTTATTACTCTCATGAATTACTTCCAGGGCTCTGAGGGAGATGGTCATGGAGGATCATATGCTGCTGCTCTCCAAGGAGGTCTATGTGGGACAGGAGGCTAACACGTTCAGGAACCAGAATCCCAATCATACTTGTTTTTCTCAATTCTCTGTGAGACTTGAAATAATGGTCAGTTTTTGGTGTTTTGTGTCAGCTGTTGCTGACATTCCTAGCAGAGGAAAGCCTACATCACCACTACAGTGTACCTCCAGAAGAATCTCCCCTTGGCTAGTTCGACTTTGACAGCTCTGTCTGCTCTGGACCCCAGGCAACCACCCAGTTGAAGAGGTAAGAATAATATTGAACCTTTTTTTGTGTGTGCCATATTACTAGGTACTTTGGGATTTTTGTTACCTCATGTCCTTACACTGATTTCCAATTCTCGTCCCTTTTTTGGCAGGCTGAGTGGTATGCTCTTGCCAGCAGACCAGGACATCCAGAGAAAACTTGTTCAAGGTTGACTTGACTGTCCCCAGTTTCAAGGAGGGAGTGGTGGGGTCATGTCTTTGACAAGCCAGATAAGTACCCCTCCCTGAGTGCGATGGTTCACTGTTGCCTCTCCATCTTTCACGGACCAAGAGCTGAGTCTTCTTTTAGTTTTATTAGCTTAATTACAACTTAAGACGCTTCGCAAGATGAGGACAAACATTTCTATCAATTGGTTACTATGTAAATATACACAAGTCACACATTTTATCAATAGATTTGGCTCGAATCAATCAATTAAAGACAAAATATACTGTACACAGAAGAGTTTATATTTGATTTAACTCTAGTGCTGTATAACTGCTAATTACATTAGATTTGAACTTTTTTTTTTTAAAGCGTTTAAGGATGTTACGTTTTTTAAAGTGTCCTTCAGACTATTCCATACATTTACTCCTCTGACTGAGACACATCTGGCTTTGGTGTTTGTTCCAAATATACTTTTTCCGATAAATATGAGTTCCTCTTAGATTATAGCCAGTCCCTCTGGGTTTGAACCTTTATTGAATACATTCAGGAAGCTTGTGGTTATGAACCTTATACATTACAACAGCTGTGCTGAGATCAGCTAAATCGTAATTTTAGTATTTTTAATTTAATGAACAAGGGATTTGTTGGGGCATAATAATCTGCATAGCTGACTATTCTGACCGCTTTTTTTTTACAGTATAAAAATGGGTTGGATTGTTTTTATATAATTATTCCCACAAAGTTTCACACTATAATTTAAGTATGGCTGTGTGAGCCCCGACATGGGATTGGAGGACTGGTTTCCCGCTCTGGGCTGGTTGGCTGCGGATTCCAACTCCTGATTGGTGCGACATCTCAACACCTGGCCCCAATCAAGCTCCTGCTGCAGCCACAGGTATATAAGCCCACACCTTGGACCATTCGGGGCTGCTGGTCATTATGGCCAGTATGCCTTTGTTTGTGTGTTTAGTGGGCTGGTGGTCTTGGTGGCCAGTACGCTGTTTTGTGTTGTGTTGTGTCGTGTCGTGTCGGTGTTGTGTTGTGTAATTAATGATGTCGTGTGTCTAGGCACCACTTGCAGAATGTTTGTCTCCTTTGGAATGTTCACTGTGATGTGAACAGGAGACACTCATTTGAGTCATGACTCGGTTTAGTTGTTTAGGCCTAATTTTGTAGAGTTCCCTTCTGTTTTAGTTTAGGTTACATTTTTGTTAACCTTTGTAAATAGCCTCTGTTTGGTTATTTTTGTTGCCCTTTTGTTTAATTTACCTTTTACATCCCTTTTATTAAAATACACCTTAAACATCCATTTTACATCTTGCTTTTTGTTACTTCCGTTTTAATCTAGCTGAGCCGGGTTGTAACACACTCCCAAAAATGTTGTATGACACACCCTCTCAATTTCTATTTGGTTAATTTTTTGTTTTGTTGAACTATCAATTTTCTTATTACCGACTATAATATATTTTGTTTTATTCACATTCATTGATAATTTATTGTAGTCAAACCATCTTTTCAATAATTCCAGTTCCTTTTCGACTGTATGCATTAGCCGAACAATAGGGGGTGGTGTCATCGGCAAACAGAATACACTGCATGTTCTTAAGGACTTGACAGATGTCATTAATGTACATGATGAATAATTTTGGCCCAAGAACAGATCCCTGCGGGACACCGTGAGTTATGGTGTGTTTTTCAGAACTAACATTATTAATTTGTACATATTGCTGCCTCCTAAAGATCGCTCTTTAGCCATTCATATGTGACTCCTCTGAAACCATATCTTTGCATTTTTCATAAAAGTAATTGATGATTATTCGTGTCAAAGGCCTTACATAGATCTATAAAGACACCAACTGTATTTTCTCCATTGTCTGTTGCAGTTGTGATTTCCTCCACCAAGTCCATGACTGCCATAGAGGTTGACCTATTTGCCCTTAAACCAACCTGTCGGTCGTAAATTATATTGTGCATATTTAAAAATGTGTTAATTCTTGCATCAAACAGCTTTTCTATAATTTTGGAGAATTGGAAAAGTAAAGAAATTGGTCTGTAGTTTGTAAATTTGTGTTTGTCTCCACTTTTGAAATAAGGTATTACTTTTGAAATTTTCATTGCAGTTGGAAAGATGCCAGTGAGAAAAGACTGATTAAAGATGTGTGTTAAGGGTATAACAATGTTATCTATAATCTCCTTTACCAGCATCATATCAAAATCAAAACTGTCGGTGGACCTCTTACTCTTAAATGCATTCAGGGGGAAGACAGCCATACAGCTCTTCAGAAGGGAGGATGTGAAGTTCGGGGAGGTGAATAGAACACTATGCAATGCAAAAACATCCACTCTGCAGCAGCCACATTCAAACGCCAGCAGAAGATGAATCAGAAAGAAAAGCAGCAGAGCAAGTATGGCTCGCAAGCACCTGGCAGTGCTCAGCAGGCCAAGGAACAGACTGCTGAAGAGGAGAAAAGGGCCAGGCTGAGACATGTGGGACAGTGGTGACACTGGTGGTTCAGGCAAAGAAGAACATGAGATCTGGTTCTAAGAGTATTACGAACCGTGTCCTGTGCGGCACAGTCGCACAGCCCTCGTGCTTCACAGTTAGAAGGTCCCGGGTTCGATTCCCACCTGGACGGGGCCTTTCTGTGTGGAGTTTGCATGTTCTCCCCGTGTCTCCGTAGGTTTCCTCCGGGTACTCCGGTTTCCCCTACCACTAAAAACATGTACAATAGGCCAGGATGAATGATGTGTGCGAGAATGCATTGTGGTGTCAGATGTGTGCAGTGGCGACAGCATTTCTCCCCGGGGGAAACCATCGAGTATGAGGTGAATGTACAATTGTGTCATGTAAAGGGCCTTGTAACTATGTCTGTGAAAATCACTATATAAATAAATCTATCTAAATCTTCCTAAGTGTCAGGAGGAAGTTTTGTAGCTGTAACTACAGTATCACAAGGACATCCCGTTACTCTCCCTTTCATTCAGTTTACAATACAAGATTGATTGTTTTCCTTTTCTGTGTTGATGACTTTAACAGATTTAAAATAATATATCACTATCCCTTAAAGTGTTTAAAGTATTGATAATGCTGGAAATCAATGTGTGTTTTAGGTTGTCTTTGCCAACAAAATGTATTAAAAATCTGAATTACATAACATTGTACTCGCTTTTGGGGCGACGGTGGCGCAGATGGTAGAGCGGGTCGGCTCATGATCGGAAGGTCGGGGGTTCGAATCCCGCCTCCTGAAGGTGCACATTGTCGTTGTGTCCTTGGGCAAGACACTTCACCTTCCTTGCCTCCAGTGTCTGCGTACACTGGTGTATGAATGAGAGTGTGAATGGGCCCCCTATGAGAGACCAACAGGCCCGTTTGGAACCGTTTGGAACCATGAGGCCGTCCTCCCGTGGACCCACCACCTGCAGGAGGAGCCATAGGGGCATGGTGCTATGTGACTTGGGCAGCTCCAACAGCTGCCCCGACGACCCGGCAACGGACAAGTGGGAGAAAATGGATGGATGGATGGATGTACTCGCTTTCAATCATGATGTGGAGTGGAGCTGAGCGAACAGGCGGAAGATGTGGAATCCTGGCGTAAGTAAGGAGGCCATAATATGTTTGACTCATGGCTGAAGATAAGTTTCTAGTTGGGCTGGTGCGGGGAGGGAGCAGCCTGGGGATCTATGGAGGACCAAAAATGACTAAAGTATAAATAAATAAATAAATTAATAAATACAGGAATATATAAATAAATACATTCATTTTGGACAATAAAAATTAAATATTTACATTGATATGTTAAATATTACTCTGAAATCAAATAAACATTTCTTCCTTTATTTATTTATGTATTTCTACATTTCTACATTTATTTATTTATGTATTTCTACATTTCTACATTTATTTATTTATGTATTTCTACATTTCTACATTTATTTATTTATGTATTTCTACATTTATTTATTTATGTATTTCTACATTTCTACATTTATTTATTTATGTATTTCTACATTTATTTATTTATGTATTTCTGTGTTCCTGTATGCTAATTAGGCGGGCGGTGCTGAACTCAATCAAGAGCAGGATTGGTTAGGATTGCGTGAACTCTGGTCTCGATCATTACTGCCTCACATCACGGTACTCTGTTATGCTGCGTTTACACATAAGCACGATGCGTTACGAATGCCACAAATGCACATTCGTGGCCAAGGATCACGAATTTGATGATTCGGGGTCGAGGTTTCACGCGCCGCCACTAACTGTTGCGACCTGTTACTACGCGTTACGATTAATGGCACGAATTATTACGCACGGTCACGAATATGCGTCCCGCGCTGCTGCGTGGTGTTGCGCGCTGCTGCGTGGTGTTGCGCGCTGCTGCGTGGTGTTGCGCGCTGCTGCGTGGTGTTGCGCGCTGCCACGGGCTGTTACGGGTCACTAGGAATATTCGCGTTCTGTCCGAAATCTGTCAAGAATTGGGCGAAAGTGGAGTGATTTTCTTCCACCGGGTTGGAGGCGGAGCAGAGGCCGTGCTCTCCCCTGAGTCATTGGGCTCGTCTGGCTCCAACTCCCGAACATCAGGTACGACCGCAGGAGGAAGAAACACTTTCAGCACCCCGAGGAGCGGCAGTGGCTCGGGGTGCTGAAAGTGTTTCTTCAGGTGCTGTCCGTGGCTCGGAGCGCGGATTGGCCGACTTTGTGACACTTTTCCTTGGCGTAGCGACTGCAGGTACCAACATTTACTTTGGGCGTAGCGTGGGTTTCTGTCAATGTTGAGCGTAAAAACAGTGATTCTGCTCCACGAATGCTCTCAAGCTGAATTACGAAGCGCCACTCCTCCTCACGAAAGGACACGCTCCGTTGCGAACTCCACAAACAGAGGGTGATTCGTGACATTCGTGGAAGATTTTTTGACAGACAAAAACTTTCTCCACGAACGTCACGAATGTCACGAGCTGATGCGTTCTGTTAAGAATCCCATTGAGATGCGTTAAGTCACGTCACGAACGTCACGAATGACGGAAAAATGACATTCGTAACGCATCGTGCTTATGTGTAAACGCAGCATTAGCTAGAGATCCTCTGTGCACTTTTGTGTGGTATGATGGCAGTTTCGAATGTAAGTTTTTTAGGAGCCATTGCTCATCAATTAAGAACATTAGCAAATGATGTTAATGATGTTGAGCATAATGCACCTGAGGACTATCTCCTCTTTCGGCTGGAAAGACTATTAGATGTTTTAGTTCATCACAGTGCTGACCCAGAGGTAGACTTTGATGCAACTGTGTGTCATCGCTAAAACTGAGCAGTTAGCAACAACTATCTTGGAGTAATTTTGATAGCTTCTGTCTGGTTCCCCTGGCTGACCTACAGCCCACCAATCCTGCTCTTGATTGAGTTCAGCACCGCCCGCCTAATTAGCATACGGCAACACAGAAATACATAAATAAATAAATGAAGAAATGTAGAAATACATAAATAAATAAATGTAGAAATACATAAATAAATAAATGTAGAAATACATAAATAAATAAATGAAGAAATGTAGAAATACATAAATAAATAAATGTAGAAATACATAAATAAATAAATGTAGAAATACATAAATAAATAAATGTAGAAATACATAAATAAATAAATGAAGAAATACATAAATAAATAAATGTAGAAATACATAAATAAATAAATGTGGAAATACATAAATAAATAAATGAAGAAATACATAAATAAATAAATGTAGAAATACATAAATAAATAAATGAAGAAATACATAAATAAATAAATGTAGAAATACATAAATAAATAAATGTAGAAATACATAAATAAATAAATGAAGACATGTAGAAATACATAAATACATGCAATAAATGGATAAATAAATAAAGGAAGAAATGTAGATATTGATAAATAACCTAAATAAAGGTATATTTATTTGATTTCAGAGTAATATTTAACATATCAATGTAAATATTTAATTTTTATTGTCCAAAATGAATGTATTTATTTATATATTCCTGTATTTATTTATTTATTTATACTTTAGTCATTTTTGGTCCTCCATAGGGATCTAGTCTGCATCCCTAAAGCATCTCGTGTACACAGGTGGCGATGCGTAAAACGGCTACGCTCCTGTCCGGCTGAGAAAGCGTGGGGAGATGACACCCTCCCAATCATCCCATAAAGATTTAGGCCACTTTAAGACTGCAGGTCTTAATGCTTTTTAAGAATAATTGTTTTTATTCGAATTTATTGCAAGGCCGTTCATATTATTACCAAATGCGACCTGTACGTGATGTCCTGTCTGAATGTGCGCTGCTGTTTGCTGTAATAAACATGGACAGAAACACAGAGTAAAAGATCAGATATGTATCGGATTTAGGACATATCAGATTGGCCCGGGTCACATTTGGAAAGACTGGATCTGTGTCGTTCAGACTGTCTGAAAAGATCAGATACAGGTCACATGGGGGCACAATACTCGGAATTGGGTCACTTCAGCCTTCTGAACGACAAAGGCTTACAAAAGGATTTATCAAGGCAATTAGTTCTGCTTAATTTGTCTGTGCCACCGCTCCAATACAAATGTCCCAGGTTGAGTGACCGAAACTCACTACCCAGATTCTTTGATCTTTTTTTTATTTTTTACATTTTTTTGTCAAAGTTTGAGTAACAATCCCACATTCACGCTTGAACCGGTAGACAGTGCCATCTCACTTGATGAAAGAGAGTAGCTTAATGTGATGGGATGAAATAAACAGGTGGTGCTGTGTTGTGCTCGGATCAGGCTCTGCTCTCAAAAGGTTCTTCATTTGTCTCAATCACTGTGAAGCCTCCAGGCCTCCGGGGGCTCCACTTCACTCATCCGCCATCAACGCACACAAATCAGCGGCACTTTGAAAAGTCCCAGAGACAAGTCAGACAAGTCAGTCAGACATCAGGCTTCAGTCTGACAGATGCAACTGGAGACACACAATGATGTTTCAATGTTGACACTCAAGAGCTTTCATTATTTTCATTAAGAGGTTGACCATGTTATAAAGTTGTTAGACATAAAAACAAGTGATAGATTCCCGGTCACCCAGGTGGTTAATTAAAATCCTAAACGGATAGATCAACTGGACTCATTTAATTCAGACCCAGCGCCCTTTAGGATGCTTTTTAACCTCTTAAACCCCACCTTAACCAGTTTGGCATTACCCAAATCTACAAACGCCTCATTTGAAAGCAAAGACCTACAAAACTGATCCATTATGTTTATAATATATAGTTGCTTTTTTGTCGTGTTTTTCATTGCTTTTTTTGTCACATTTTTTACAGCCTATAGGCCAGTGCAATGCCTCATTTGAAAGCTAAGACCTTGTAGTTTCTGAAAATGAACAGGTGGCGAATGGCAGATGGTCTCAACTTATGCAGCGCTTTTCCACCGACATTAGGCACTCAAAGCGCTTTACAGCAAGGAACCTCTCACCCATTCATACACCAATGTATGCAGACACTGGAGGCAAGGTGGGTGAAGTGTCTTGCCCAAGGGCACAGCGACAGCATGCACCTTCAGGAGGCTCAACCATCTGCGCCACCGTCGCCCCAGATAACTGGTTAAACCAATGAAATAAATACCAATGTACCTCATTCAGTACGCTCTAAGAGTGTCAGCCGATGATTGTCCAGTAGGTTTTAACATCGCTTTATAGCAACGGAAATGAGGATGAAAACGCAAGAAAAATGTGACAAAAACGCCACAAAAGAGCGTCAAAAATACGAGCGACAAAAATAAATCGACAAAAGATTTTCCAAAAATTTGACATAAACGCAGCGACAATGCGACAAAAGTTAGGTTCAGTTTTGTAGGCCTTACTTTCTGCACGTCTTTGAACTAACGCAGGAGTGATTTTTTTTTTTGTGATGATTTTTGTGATTCCGTTTCATAAAATAAATGTTTGTAACAATAAATCAATTCTGATAAAAATAATAATAATCTGCATGCCGCATGCAGCGAGGAGGAATCACCAACAGAATCAGTGGACTATATATATAATAGTCTACTACACGGGTGGCAAACACGCGGCTCTCGGGCCGCATGCGGCTCTTGGCCAATCAGAGTGCGGCTCTTTGCATGATTGGATATGTTTAATACAATGCGGCTCTTTGCAAAAGAATTGGTACATGTTGACCATAAACTGTAACAGTCTTTAAGAATCTTGACCAAAAATCCCACCATAGTCCTACAGACCCCGTTTCCCATCTCTACACACATGAATGAGAGTCTGTATATCTCTCCTTTGAGGCGGCGTGTAAAAGGTGCAGCAGCCTCACTCAAAGCGGGATGTAGGTTAAACAACAGTCACTGGGATCAGCTTCTGTGCGTTTCAATTGTTTCTGATTAGCCTACTCTTTATTTGATGAAAGTTGGCCTCATATTCACAGAAAAAGATCAAAATTAGGAAATGGAAAAAAGCGGAGCTCTAATGAAGCATATGAAGCGAAGCGCGACATCGTAACGCGGAAATACACAAAGTCATTGACTTTTCTTTCACATGTTGTAACTGTAACAAATGCAACATAAAACTGAATCTCAGACGTCCTCCAGAGGCTCCTGATTAAAGTTTATGAACTTTGTGCAGCCGAGAGTCACAGTCCAGTCAGGACCAAGCTGCAGAGACACTGAGCGCACAGGCCAGGGGCGAACCAGAGGAGGGGGCTCAGTGGGCAGGGCCCCTCACACTAACACACTCCAGCATTAAAAATAAAAAAATCTAATTCTGTCCAAGTCAGAGCAGAACAGCACAAAATGTCAGTTTATTTAATATACATTTATTTCAATCTTGGTGAGGAGTAAAACCATTAAATGTAATATAATTATTGAAAATAAAATAAAAAAGGCCAGGCATAAAGTTATAGTTTATTGTGATTAAATATAACGGTCACATTACATTTGATCACATTAAACTACCGCCCCTGGATCTCGTGACTGGTCTGTGCCTTTGTGGCTCTTCACAGGATCAGGGTTGAACATTGCGGCTCTTGGTCTCTGACTAGTTGGCCACCCCTGTCTACTACATAGTGCGGGCCTATGTAGTGAATGAGGGGTTAGGGACTAGGGTGGCCATTCGGACACAGCCCCAGGGTTTAGCGGTTTGCATTCTGGTTGTTAGCATTCATTGTATCACTGTCCCATGTTCAATAATTATCGGTTATGTCGTGTTAAAAAGTACAGAAATACTTTAGTTTTAAAGTAGGAAACAAATGTTATATTAATTTTGATATAAAAATAAGTGAATGATTGAAGTGTTTGACAGAGAAAAATCCATGAACAAATGGAGCTACTTATAAACATACATAAAGCTTCTTTTATCACGTTCATTATGTCTTCTTGTTTACACAATAGTTATTATTTTTGTTTTTTTTAGAAAGACACTAGATATAACAAAAACTTGTTCAAATGCCTCACGCGTTTGAACGGTCACTTCCATCTTCATCAGAGGCGTCTCCCGACGTGCTTGGTGCGTCTCTTATTGGGACGATGTTTTTCCCAGGCGTGGCCACACTGACATAAGAAATAAACCTGTCAGTGTGGCCACGCCTTCTGCCGAATGGTGGTTATTGTGCGCCGAGGTAAAGGCGCCCTCGTCACTGGTGATGGATTTTACTCCTCGCTTTCTGATCTCTGTGGCGCTTGTACTTGGGCTCTCCCGTGCCCACGATCCTTGCCCCCTCCCAGTCCATAATGTGATTTTCCCTTTCGCAGTGGTCTGATATTGCAGCTTTGAGGTTTGAGGCCTTTTGTTTTATTGCTCTGGTTAGCCGTCCTGCTGTCTCCAACGTCTCCGTCGAGACGCCTCTGATGAAGACGGAAGTGCAAACGCGTAAGGCATTTGAACACGTTTTTTTGTAAAACCTAGTGTCTTTTTAAAAGAACCAAAAATAACTATACATAAAGCTTGACTTAAATCAAGCTTTACAAGTTGCTAATGATGCCTCAGGGACGCTTCCCTCTGTCAAATGTTCTACTGATCGCCATTTTAAAAGTTTCTTTCCCCAAGCTGTGATCACGTTAAACAAGGCACTTTAACTTTTTTGAATGGACTTTTATTGTACTGCATTTGTTTGTTTGTTTGTTTTTATGTTTTTTATCCTTTTATGTGTTGTTGACATTACACTTGGAGCTCCTTGCACAGTTTTTCCAGTGTGGTTTTATACTGCAAACTGAATCTCAATCTAAAGTCTATGTATCGTATGCAGAGGCGGATAGTACTCAGTTACATTTACTCAAGTGTAAATGTACGTAGAGTAGGTACTTTTTACTTCGACTTGAGTCAAATTATAATGAAGCATCTGTACTCTTACATGAGAAAAATAATTACTTTTTCCACTGTGGGTAACAATTTCAGCGGCAAATGCTTCATTTTCATTTTGAAGATGTAGATCGTCCTGTTTTTTCTGTATTTTCATGCAATTTTTTTTATTTTCTTCTTGGAAATATCACACATTTATGTTTTGTTTCACTCAGGTTATGGCGTCATTGAAAATAAATCCGCTCAAACAGTTACCGAGTACTCTCTTCCTGTCTCTGTCTTCCTGTCTCTGTCGAGTGCGGACGTGTCTTCTCACTTCTCCTGCTTTCGTGCTTTTTCCTGCCTCTGCGAGTGTCTTGTCTGACTTTTATTTTTCCTCTTGGACCGCCTGCTCGCTGTCCTCCCGAACCGCTAAACTATGGAATTGATTAACTGGAATCTCAGCGCAATTGATACGTTTTTTTCACAAAGTGAGGCCACGGAGGAGGTCGTCTTCCCTGACCGGATTTTCACAGCTCGGTTTGCGATGGATGTCGTTTGCCTCGCGGTCCTGTCGGTCGGAGACATCAAAGATATTTACATATTTGGACTCTTGATAACAGGGTACCTGCTTATTGGATGGACTGCCCTGGATTATCGGAAATTTGGAAAGACAGCAGTTTTCAATCGGACCACGCTGCTGTCCGTAAAAATTTACAAGCACTTTGGAGCAGTGAGTGACCGAGTGATGGAATTACACCGGAAAGTAACGCACAACGTGGACCTGGCAGCTCGCTGTGGAGACGGACAATAGATGGACTTTATTTCTGGGATGAAAAGGGATGAACGTTGAAGGGAACTACCTGCTCTGGAGAACTGAACTAAAGCTGAGACCAAGAAAAAAGCTAATTAATTATAAATGTATAAACTGTTACTGGAATAATTCTCTTCCTCCTGAGAGGAGGTTTGAAGCAGCTGGACCTCTTATCTCTCCTACACCGTCAACACTTCCCTTCAAGGTCAAGCCACGGAGCTAAACCTGATAAGGACTGAGTTCTCTGGGTCATATTTTGCAAAACACTGACTTTCAGACTGTAAACAACCGCACACACATACCCCCTCCCTAACCACGCCCCCGTCGTTCTGCGTCTGCCTCAACACGTTTCTTCAGCCCCGCCCCCCCGGTCAATGGCCGGTCGTCCTTCCCCTCCCCAAGAAAAAATTCCGCTCGTGACCTCGTGTGCCGTGTATTTCCCATGTCTTGATGTGTCTATATATGTGCTTTGCCTTAACTTAACCTGATTGTAATTTCGCATTTTTTCTTTTGTGAGGCGCATTGAGTTGCCTTGTGTACGAAATGCGCGGTATAAATAAAGTTGCCTTGCCTTGCCTTACTCGGAGAAAATGTTACTTGAGTACTGCAAGTACTTTTTTACTTTTACTTAAGTTATGTGAAATATGAAAAACTGCAAGATTATTTTCTTACCAGATATGACATAATTTCAGTCACAATTATGAAACATGAAAAACTCAAAATAGATCCAAACAGTATGAAGGAAAGAGGTGGTGTTTCCATTTGATCACATTGCTCTGGTTTAGAAGGGCCAGACAGAAGATTAAACGTATTACTATGGCGATGTCCTAGCTAGAGTTTTATTAAAGGTCTTTGGTGCTAACCCCTCAGACATTGCCGTTTGGAGCTCCTTTAGAGTGTGCCATTTTTGCCGGTTCGCTGTCTGCCGTACACACTTGACGGCTGATTGACTGGAGCGGAGCTGATTGCTGCTAATCACAGACGTTGTGCGAGTGGAGAGGACGTGCTGCAATTGAGGTCGGAGGCGCGCACACCTGTTCTGTCACGACACAACTCCTGCTTGCTCCAGAATCTTCCAAACATTTAAATGAAGACACAAAATCAGTGCTGGCATGGCTAATCGGGAGAGTCGGGCGATTTCCCAAAGGGCCGGTTGGGTTAAGGGCCGCTGTTTGTGCCTGCCGGGCCTCCTCTGTTGGGCAGTGCCATATACCTGGCCCACCAAACCATTAAAATATGGGGCATGCCTTAATTTCCATAAAAATATATACTGTACAGTATATGAAGAGTTCATTTGCAAAAGCAAATATCTCCGCTTTGAGTTGTTTTCAAAATTGTTTGGGGTATTTGTTACTGTACTCGACAGATGCCACTGAAAACTAAAGCTGTGTGAATTTGATTTAGAACAAGTGACTTTATATTTTTATGGCACTGAAACAAATCTGGTAATGAAATACACTGCTATGTAAAGAGAAATGTACAAGGTATAACACCATTGGACTGATTTATTGACATGGCTGGCTGTCCGTGCTTATGACATGGGCTGAGGGATGCTTTTTATAGTGCAGTGCAGTTTTGCAGTGTGAGTGTCCCCTGATGGCAGGAGGGGAAGCGGGGAGACACGAGCGCCAAATGTCCCTAGCCTGCACTATGCATGTAGCCTCTCGTGCCCCATAAGGCCTCCAGCTTTGGAGCAAGCGGCCCGATTTCTCTAGACACAGAGCCTCTCGAACCGGCCACGGTGCAATGCCATTAGTCCGACGCACCATTAGTCCGACGTCTCATTAGTCCGAAAATGTCCCATTGACCAGAGGTGCCCTTAGTCCGAAATCTCTCTAACCCAGTTGTGTTGTGGATTAGAGAGCCATATACAACCACTAGATGTGTGGGCATATAAAGTGATATTAAGTGATATAAAGTAATTAAGCAGCAGGTCTAAGTGTGGACACACTTGACGGTGCAGAAACATCCATGAGTTTGTAACTAAGCTACAGAGACTTGTTTTTGTTCATGAGTCTGATGGCGGAGGGGAAAAAACTGTTCAAGTGGCGGGAGGTATGGGTCTGGATAGACCGTAGCCTCCTGCCTGAGGGGAGAAGGATGAATAGTCCGTGTCTAGGGTGAGAAGGGTCAGCTGTGATCCGACCCACACGCCTCCGGGTCCTGGAGGTGAACAGGTCCTGGAGAGATGGGAGCTCACAGCCAATCACCTTCTCTGCAGCACGCACAATGCGCTGCAGTCGGTGCTTGTCCCGTTCTGTAGCGCCGGGGAACCACACGGTGATGGAGGAGGTGAGGATGGACTCGATGATGGCCGTGTAGAACTGCAACAGCATCTTGGTTGGCAGCTTGAGTTTCCTCAGCTGCCGCAGGAAGAACATCCTCTGCTGGGCCTTCTTGATGAGGGAGCAGATGGTCGGCTCCCATTTGAGGTCCTGGTTGATGGTGGTGCCCAGGAAACGGAAGGAGTCCACGATGGAGATGGGGTTGAGAGAGTCTGTCAGGGAGAGGGGGGATGATGGGGCTTTCCTGAAGTCCACGAGCATCTCCACTGTCTTCTGGGCGTTCAGCTCCAGGTCGTTGTGGCTGCACCAGGACGCCAGCCGTTCCACCTCTCTCCTGTAGGCGGACTCATCACCGTCCGAGATGAGCCCGATGAGGGTGGTGTCGTCCGCAAACTTGATCAGTTTAACGGACTGGTGACTGGAGGTGCAGCAGTTTGTGTACAGGGAGAAGAGCCAGGGGGAGAGTACACAGCCCTGAGGAATTCCAGTGTTTGTAGTCCGAGTGTCCGAGACGATCTTCCCCAGCCGCACGTGCTGTCTCCGGTCTGGACAGGAGGACAGGGGGCTGACGAAGTGGTTCCACCGATGCTTGGTCAGCCCCCTGTCCGCTCAGCTGTGAGGATGTCACTAAGCAGAGTCTTATGTTTGGGGCTTTAGTGTCGCAGTTGGTAGAGCGGGGTCGTCAAGGATTGTTGTGTCCTTGGGCAAGACACTTCACCCTCCTTTCCTCCAGTGTTTGCATACATTGGTGCATGACAGTGTAAATGGGCGAGTGGTTCCTTGCTGTAAAGCGCTTTGGGCCTAATGTAGGTTGAAAAGCACTATATAAGTTGAGACCATTTAACCTCCATGAAACTGTCTATATTAGGCCTTTGCCCTGGTTTAGATGCGATTTAGTCCTGCTCCGTTAGTTCTTCTTAATGACGGCCACTGTATCTCTACTGGGGCTGAGTACTGTTCAAAAATGGATACCAAAAAAATCTATCTTTAAAAGGAACGGGTCACCGTTTTTTACATACTGAGATATGTTCTTACCTTAGCTTAGACGAGTTGTCTGGCACCTGTCTGGTACAGAAGCGCAGCAAAGTGAGATATTACTGCGCTGACGTCGAAGTGCCCCTACGTTATTACGCCTTACAATATAGTACCCCTTTTTATCCGCTTAGAAAATCGACATGTTTAATTTTGTGTAACAAGACTTGGCTCGTGTAAAAGCTTGATCGCTTCTAACTTCACCCAGTTTGGAGCTGTACCTTTGCTGGGAGAGGCTAAACGCTAACAACATTTGCGCGACTGAGCGCACGCACAAAGACCAGACAGGTACGCATCAACTCGTCTAAGCTCAGGTAAGAACATATTTAAGTATGGAAAAACGGTGGCCTGTTCCTTTAAAGACCAAATGTTCATGCTGCTGGCACACAGCACTAAAGGAAGCGACTTGGTTGTGTCAGCTAAAAAAATTAATAAAAGATACACATTGTTGGACTAAATGTATGTTAATGTTCTTTTGTCAGGTTCTATATGACAAATGTTTTAGTATAAGTATTGAAAAGAGTATCGTTCAGGTATCGGTATCGAGATCAATGTAACGGTACCCAGCCCTAATCTCTACTCATTATCACCGGCCGGTCTTGGGGATCCATGTGGGTGTTTCTTGTAGATCTTGACGCTCCAACGCACAGGTTGTGAAGAAAACAAACTGCCATTATGATCTATCCGGGTGTTTCAGATTGCATTGGCGCCTCTGCTTGGCCCTCATTCCATCGAAGGCTTGCTTTGTAACACAGTCTTACTCACGCAAGTGGATGCACACAGTTACTGAACAGGCTGCAGGCTGATGGGGAAGGTTTTGGAAAGTCTCAGTGTTTTGTCTTTGTGTGGATAGGGGAAACAATGAACCTTAACATACGAACCTAAACAATAGACTTGGACAGACATTTGTAACAATATCTTCACCATGTCAAATAACAATACAGTTAATATTGCATGAAACCCACATCGCCAGCCACATGGGCATTTCGAACACTGACACTTGTACACACCGCACCACCCAGACAGACAATCATTTCCACTTCTGGTCGGAGGTTATGTGAGATCTCTCCGGAACTCCTCCACATCAGCCTCCCACTCTCCCGCTCCATGGCCCAGTGAGGTGACCTCTCCGGTCTCCAGCTCTCCAAACCAATCCATAACTTCGCTCACCATTGCCAAAGAAAACAATATAATTTAATTGGAAAGATAAAACTAAAACGTCGATCAACCGATGGCTCAATCTACGAACAGATCATGAAACTGGAGAAATGTTAACAGGAACTCCAAAGCACAATAAGACGCGCTCAGGGTGATTCTGAAAGTTGGCGATCTCTGAACGACCACTGTAGATGATTGACAGTCACATATTTAAATCAATAAAATGACAAATAAAAGTGACAAAATACACGTTAGACTCACATCCCAGTGTTTCAATCTGGGAATATTTGACCCTTCTTATATTTCGGTGACTGAGGGCTGTAAGTCTGAAACATATTTTGAGCATCGTCTGTTTCCCGTGTGGCTTCATATCATTACTGTGGTTCATCTTTCAAACTTTCTGAGCCAGTGCAGATGTAGCTACAGTCTGTGTGTGTGTTTTTTACGTACTGTTTATTGAACACAGCAACAGTTTGACTCAGTGAAGTCACTCAGAAGGTTAAGATCATGCATGTTCATTAGTCAGTAGGCAGCAGTAGGAGGGTTTCATAACCATCAGCTAAAAGGCAAACATATCATCATTGCTCTCTGTTGTGTTGAAAGGTCAAAGGTAGCTGGCTAGTAGTTCAACGTGGCGGCGGTGGATCTAGATGACATGTTTCCGCGGTGGACTCTTACTTTTACTAAAGGATCACACCGAACACTCACTGATGGTTCTGTCGGGAAGTAGCATGAGCAACATCCATGAGATCGGTCCAGAGGAGAGCGAGTGCTGGGCTAGTCGGAACTTTTGAAAGTTGTTGACGGAGCTCTGCAACAGCACTGGGTCACACAGACCCCCTTACCCACCTCCATTAGTTTGATTACAGATCTGTACTTGGAAAAATAAAGGCTCCCGCACACATTGCAGCAACGTTCCAGTCACTCTGACCTTCATCAAACTTCAGGACCAGTTTGATGAAGGTCTGACTGAAACATTGCTGCAATAAAAGCCAAGTAAAAGAGTGAGACAGTGTGAGTACGCTATTCTTCTACGCACCTGTTGCCTACTCAGGGGTGCAGAGCTTCCACTTATCAAGGATTACAGATTCAATTCATGTGGATTCAAATCAAAACAGCGATTTTTGCCAAAAGGTGTCAAGTTTGCAGCCCTGCACTTTTAAGCATGAATATAACTGATCTAATGGATGCGTCTAAATGTATTATTTTTTTTCCCATTCACCTGAGCGTCTCGCCTCAAAGTGAACCGACGGGCAGGCGCAGACATGTGGCGTCTGTTTTACCGCCCGAGTGTGAGATTGGCACCGCTGTAAGGAACTCGATGATGTACGTATATTAGTCAGATGAGCAGAGGAGTGTGGCTCTGCGACGCCTCGCCTGTCGCTCACTGTTCCAGCCGCCGCTCGCCACACTCGGCGCTCTCCTCGCCGCGCGACAGATCGGCACTAATTAGAGCGGCTGTTTCCCCCGCTCGCGCTAAACGGGTCTGATGGGAATTGCACAAAAGAAGCCGACACGTCGTTATCAGCTGAGGGAGGAAGACGCTGGAAAGCTGCGTCCACAATCCAAACTGTCTGATAGTTGCAGTCTCTATTCATGTATTTTCTAAAAAATCCATGATACTTTTAAAGTGGCTCTCCTTGTTTATAAAAGGAGGAACCTGTAATGTTGCTGTCAATGGTATAATATTATGTCCAATGTGTCCAGCCTGTCTAACCCTAACCTGGGGCCTGTTTAGTTTGTTGTACCTGGTCTGTCTAACTTTAGCAGGACTAAAGCCTTTAGCTCTTGGTCAGCTATTTTGCAGTTTTAAAAAGGTGTCCTATCACTTTAAGGCTGATATATTGCTCCTTCATTGACCTATTTCACGTTTTCTCTGGGAGTCTGTATCTTGCATTAAAAACGGTCTCTTCAAATTACCTTCAGAGGATCATTGCTCCTGATAAAAGAAAGATGGGCCGAATGCAGCGGACAGATTTTGTACAGTTGAATAGATAGACTTCCGTTTCTACACTGCTCCGCGCTGAGCCGCCATATTGTGTGGCAATCGACAATGTTTACGCACGGCTCGCATGCACATAATGATTGTGTCTACTCCGGGCGTACTGCAGTTGCTCGTGTGTTTTCTCACCAACAAGTGGCCATGTGATCGATAGGTAGAATAACGTAATCATCGCAATGTGCACGTGCGTGATAAGAAAAGTACCTGTTTATCAATTTCTCTGTGATAAAATGTTGGGTGCAGACTTTAGAGTGGATCGAAGCCCTCTCTGTTTATTCTCCCAGCCATAGATAATGTCTCGTACAAAAGCTTTTCTGTCTCTGTCCCTTGGTGATAAATCACTTTTGGGATATCGAAATATTATCAAGGATCCGTAACAGTAAGACGCTTGGCACACAAGATGGCGCCGCATGGAATACATGGAAATGTATCTATAATAAAGGCACCCTAACCTTAACACCCAGAACAGCCCACATCGCCCATCGCCCCCTTTCTATCCAGTCTTCATGGGCTTCCAGTCAAATCCCAGATTAAGTTTAAAATTGTAGCCCTGACTTTCCGGGCGTAGTATGGTCTGGTCCCCCCTGATCGGGGGTCAGGGTTAGTCTCAGGGATTAGGATTAGGGTTAAGAAAGGCAAATGTGATGTAAGTTATGTTTCACTCACACAGATCTCACACATATTTTAAGAAACTAGAAGGTCTTGGTTTTCAAATCATGTACCACAATGGCATAGGGTTAGAAAATACTGTAAGAGATTTTGGAGATTTGGATATGCATAATTGCTCACCCTAACCTTAAACCTAACCCTAAGGTGGGGGCAACAGGTTAAGAAAGCTGTTTGACTCTACAAGGTTTGCACATGTAGAGACTGACATTTTAGCCCATTCCTCTTTACAAAACAACTCAAGCTCTGTCACATTAGAAGGAGAGCGTTTGTGAACAGCAGTTTTCAGGTCTTTCCACAGATTTTCAATAGGATTTAGGTCAGGACTTTGACTGGGCCATTCTAACACATTAATAAAAAATAAAAAAACACAGAAAGGCCCCATCCTGGTGGGACTTTCTAGCTGTGAAGCGTGCCGCCGTCAATGAGCAACTGAGAGTCCTGGGTCACTGACGGGCACAATCGGGTACAAATAAACCGCGCCACATGTAGAGGTTAGATCGGGCCCAAAAAAATCAAGCCCGACCTGAGCCCGAACAATTAACTTGGACAAGCTCGAAACAAACCCGACGTAAATGATTTATTTAAGGCTCCGCCTCCTTGTTCATAAACAACACGCTGCATTTACAAAAGCTACTTTTTACGCAGTAACAGGAACCAAACTGCTTATTAATCCACTGTAAAGGAAACGCTGTCCTGAGAGAAAGAGTGAACAGCGATGTTCACTGTGGCGCCGGTATCAAAGCCTGACCATGCTGCTTAAACGTGACAACACAACAGCTTAGAGGCACCACCTCCCTGAGTATAATCACATGTTGTATCCAATAGACTAAGCCTGTAGCATAGATTGTTATTAGAGATTATAATGACATTAATTAAAAAATAAAATAAAAACTCGAAGCCCGGCCTGACCCAAACCCGACTGACATGCGTGAAATCTATTCGGGCCGGGCTTAAAATCTAACCTCTAGAAGAGACACAAGGTTAGTTAAAGGATCTGTATCCTGCTATTTTAGGCATTCCAAAGTAAACTACAGGCATGTATATGATATATTGTTCCTCTATCACCATGGAGTGCTCCTTTTTGAGAGAAATATAAGTATTTTCTGGAGGTATTTTTCAAACCCGGAAGACAAGACGCTTCGATTGAGTTAACTCCGCCCCTCTCTCCGCTCATTCCACATTTACAGTATTATAAATATAAATATCGCTGCAAAAGTGAAGTTACTTCACATAATGCAGTTATAAGGAGTTGACATGTGAACACAGTTTCATAAATGGCTAACACACACGCTAACACGTGTTTTGATTGACTCACCGCTCAGCCTGGCCTCCCCATCATCGGGTGTTTACGTTATGGCACTCGCGTTTGATTCTGGCCAAGGTTCACCAGGCGTCCATCAGGTTGGTTGTTATAGTCGCTGAATCCCAGAAGAAAAATTGCAAATTCTGGCGAGTGCGCTCTTTTTTAGGAAGGTTGAATAGTCCTGTTCCTCTCGTAGCCAAACGCGCATCCGTGACATTATCGTTGGGTAAGAAAAAAGAACAGGCGTGTCCAGAGTAGGTTAGACAGAGCTCCGTCTTCACCAACAAGACTTCTGTTCGGATCCTCCGGGGGTGCGTTTCTTTACTCTCCCGGGACAGCACAGACGCGTCGGGGACTTTCTTTCTCTTTTTCTCTAATGAAAAAGCTGTTTTATAAATTAAAATCATGCTGTAAGGCATTACATTACAGAGGTCTGGCCCTTCCTGTTCGACACTCTGACGTGTCACAAGTCAGTGGTTCTCCAGGAGAGGGCGGAGCAGCTGCTCAGAGCAGGATTCAGGAGGATTACTGAGAACTGCGTGAATGAAGCCAAAAACCACTCTGGGGGTGTTTTTGAGAAGGAAACAGCATAACAACATGGTTAAAACCTCCAAAAAGTTGATTTTACATTATATAGGACCTTTAAGGCAAATAACTAACTTTGTTATACCAGTGTTTTTCTAGAAGAACCATTTTAAGTGTGTTTAAAAGAAGACGTACTGAATGTGACAAAAGTAAACTTGACTTATTTACTCCCTTGTCTGATGGAGATGCAAAGCAGGGAACCAAAAGCTCGAGGTTATTTTGGAGACAAGCTCATTGTGTTAGCGTAAAGGCTTATTTTATAACATAAATACTTTTACTTCTGACATGAGGTAACCAGAGCTGCACAGGCATACAAAACATGTACAATAGAGCGGTAAACACTCATTGTTATGTACTGGTATGGTTCCTTTCAGTTTGTGCAGTTGTTTATCTTCCAATCCAGTCCCACTCCTGTAACACTGAAACAATAAAGTTGGCAGCGCTCGGTAATCAAACTGCAGGAGAAAGTTGCGGCGCAGTGGTTTCGCCGTATGGAGGGGATTACCGGGGCTGGCTCCGGCGCGCGCCAAGCAGCAGACGGCAAAATCAATTAAGTCGAGCGCGCGGAGTCTCTCGCTAAGGCAACTGCAAACACCGGATAAACACGCGGCGGGAGGATCTACGGCGGGTTTGATCGTCACTCCCGACTAGTGCGCACCGTCGCTGTGCCCTTGGGCTAGACACTTCGTCCGGCTTATAGCTGCCCATTGTGAGGGATGGTGGGCGGATGGCACGGCTGTCAAACTATCTATCCATCCTTCCATTTTCTTCCACTTGTCTGTTGCCGGGTCGTGGGGGCAGCTGTTGGAGCTGCACCAGCCCCTATGGCGCCCCCTGCAGGTGGTGGGTCCACAGGAGGACGGCCTCATGGTTCTAACCGGGCCTGTTGGTCTCTCATAAGGGGCTTCTGAACCGCTCTTTGTCTGACCCGTCACCTAGGACCTGTTTGCCCTGGGAGACCCTACCAGGGGCACCAAGCCCCCGACAACAGAGCCCCAGGATCATTCGAGTGCTCAAACCCCTCCACCACGTTAAGGTGGAGGTTCCAGGAGGGGGCTGTCAGACTATGCAGAGCCATATCAGAGCAACATGAGGAAAATGAAATTAAGTAAATTGTCGAGGTGCCAAGCTCGCAAGCTAGGCCGCAAAACGATAACGTCGGTTTGCGCAAATCGAGTATTTTCATAGGTGGAGCTCGCAGTTTGCCAGTGCGGTACACGTGTCCAACACCGACGCTAGGGCTGCCAACTTGAAAACAGAAAAATAAGGGACACTACTGGGCGACCTTGGGGGGGGGGGGGGGGGCTTTACCTGCACTCACTGCCAGATCGTTCTGTCTTCATCGCGGTTTGTACCGAAGTCAAGTCAAGTCTTTTGTTCCTACAATTTATTCTTACGTTCTGCTGCATAGATCTCCTGCCCGCTTCAGAGGGCAGGAGACACAAACCCGAGCCCGTCCGGTTTGTGTCAAGTCAAATCTGGTAAAATAAAGACTTTTGTTTTTTGCTCTCCGCTGTTGCCATTGGGTCTGCTTCGGGGTCCGCACTGGCAATATCCATGGTTTGAGTATTCTCCAGCAATCAGTGCCACGTACTGCGTTCTATGAATGACGAAGTGCACCAAAGTAAAACATCACGATAAGACGGCAGTGTTTTAGGAAGCATGCACGACAAACCGCTTTCAAAGTTGCAGATTGTTGAACGCAGTGAGAGAGATGGCGCAACAGAGAAACCGTGAAATATTTTGTGGTATTCTAGACATCACCTTGTACCCTTCAAAATTGGGTCTGGCATTTAGGGGAAATTATGAAAACCTTTGCTTAGTCATTATGCCAGGGACGACGGATGGAAACTATAGCTGTAATGTGATGCAGTACATCTCTGTCTCTGTGAGTGTTATTAAAATGCACCTGCTCAAAATTCTCAGGTTTGCTCAGGTTTGGTTAACTTCAAAGCAAATGCAGAATGACATCACTGCCTCGCTTGCCGTTTATGTCAAGAGAATGATACAGACATAAATAAAAGAAGCTGGGGTGTTTTCAATCTTGTTGGATGAGACAAACGAAGTATCCCACTATGCACACATTTCTTTTGTAGTGCGCTGTTTGCGATCAGGTTAACATGGAGGAACGGCTCCTTGAGCTCTGCAATGTCAACTCCACTACAGAAAATGTATAATCTTCATCATTTCAATACGTTTCTTTGTCAATTCTAAATAAATATAAACAGGATATATAATATGTGCATGGTTCTTGTAGTTTTCTATTGCAACAGGGCTAATAGATTGGCCTCTTTTGAGGATGAGCCTTCCAAACAGGTCAATAATCTCAATGCAGAATGGCAAGGCCCCTGGACTGGATGGTTTACCCTATTGAATGTGATTTAAAAACATTTTTAAAGCTAAACTTGTGCCTTTTCCATTCAATGTGTTCAATGACTTTCTGGCCCAGGGAGCATTGCCACAGAACAGAAGCCACAATAACACTTGGCAAAGAAGCCGATGAATGTAGTTCTTAAAGAGGTGCATATTATACGAAAAATAAAACTCTAATTTGTCTGTGTAAGCTCTCAGTCGTACAGGAGTTGTCCATCTTCAATGAAGGTACTTGATTCATCTTCTGTACTCAGTAGTTTCGCCTCTCATTCAAAAGGCTTTGTCAGCGACAAAGGTCCCACTCTGGATGCAGCTGAATAGATAGACCAACGGGGAGGAGTTAGGGTAGGCCCGGCTCCTCCCCTCTAATCACAGCTACTGTCACCCGTGGGTAAACATCTTTGAAGTAGAGTTTCTCTAACGATCTGCTCACCTCAGTATCGGTCAGTCCTGTCCTATTCATAGATGATCACTGCTAATTACCTGCCTATTGTTCTTTTGTTGGCTGAGGTGCCGTCTCCTTGGACTGGCCATGCCCTTTCGGTTTCCCCCGAAGGAGATTGGAGTAAAGTGATGGGAGATTAAATCTGAGCCCACCATTCTGGGTCATGGGGGGATTTCCCTTCCTGACAAAAATTGCTTCTTTAACCCCTCTTTCAAACCAACGTTCTTCTTTAGCTAAAATGTTGACCTCCCCGTCCTCAAAGGAGTGATTGGAGGCTTTGAGATGAAGGTGCACCGCCGACTGGGGGCCACTTGTGTTTTCTCTTCGGTGTTGATAAAGTCTTTTCTGTAAAATTTGTTTAGTTTCTCCAATATAATGTTCTTTGCATTCTTCTTCTTTGCATTGGATAGAATAAACCACATTACTTTGTTTGTGGCTCGGAGTTTTGTCTTTGGGATGAACTCATTTTTGTCTCAGTGTGTTCACCTATTGTTCACTGTGATGGAGAGTAAAGGTGCCATGCTAAACACCCATACAGCCGCTGGGTCACTACAAGGTCATGCACGCATTAATATAAACTTTTCTCCTCTCACATAGAAAGTTACAGAATGCACCTTTGCATGTGGACTATAAGATCTGATCAGAATGACCTGTACTTGCATTGCGACTTGAACCAGTCATGCCTAATATTATCACACAAAATCAAACAGGAATGAGAAATTGTTATTTTTTCCATATACTGCGCCTTCTTACTGTCCGCCCTGATCAGTTAGTTAGGGTCAAGGGTTACGGTTATGATTAAGGTTAGGAACAGCAAATAAGTTGTGCTTCTCACAGATCTTACACAGATCTTTAGAAACTAGAAGGTCTTAGACATACAGCTCCCCGGTCAGGTTTGAGATTTGGAAATGCATAAACTCCAACCTTAAGCTTTTTTTTCCTCTCGCATCCAGAAATGCTTGTTTTGTTGGCTGCAAAGAAAGCTTTTGATGGGGTTGAATGGAGCTTTCTCCTTGAGGCTTGTAAACTTTAGTTCAAAATGTGTATCATGGATCAAGCTCCTCTATTCAACACCAAAAGGGTGCAGTTATGACTAACGGGATGAGATCTCAATATTTCCAATTTAGCAGAGGAACATGACAAGAGAGCCTGACAAGCCCTTCATTATTTGCTATAGTCACAACGCTAAGTTAACATCTTTGGCAGTATCAATAGAATATGTGATAACGCTGAACTTCCTTCATTCACACTTGTTCCTTTTTTTCCAAGTCCACAACTTTGTCAAATCAAATTATGGATACTTCAAATGTTCCTCCTTGTACAGTAATTGATTTAGTATTAGAATTATCACCAATCAAGAAAGGTTTAATTTCCAAACATATGCTTTTATCCCAAATATAACTGATAACTCTCAAGTAAAAATCCAGGAAGCATGGGTACATGAGCTCCGCCAAATCGCGGATGATGATGACTGCTCTTTAACTCTGACACTGGTTTCAATTTGCTGTTGTGACGCCCACTGTGTGGTCACATAGTTTTATTTTATTATATTAATTTTATAAATAAGAGTAAGGTTTTGTATTCGGAAATAAAGGTAGGTTGGAGCGTTTTTACTCCTGTTTCCTGTCAGTCGGCAAGCAGAGAGCCAAGGCGCACCACTAAACGTTTGTCTCCGTCTCTCTTTTGATTAATTTTAGGTTTGTACAGCTACGCTAAACATTACGATTGGCTCAGATGAAGCCCACGACACATAGCTCTGGCTGTGTTGTTCTTCAGTCGATGTGAGACTGTTTTGTTTGTGAAAGATGTATTAGCTTTGATGGGCTAACGTTCGCGCGCTAGCCGTTACCTACCTTACTACTTAGATTCATCGGTTCACCGTCACTCCGTATTTCTCCTCAGTCATAGCAAAATGTTTGGAAGTGTTTTTTTGTTCATTCGAAAATGTATATAAAAGAAAAGTGAAGTCTCATTGCTACTAGCTCCGGCAACGTCAAGTTGACATGTCTGTTTAATAGTAGAAGGCTAATATTGAATCTTTTCTATTCCACTGTATTTCTGGGTTAGCAGAGATCCAAGGCACAACACTAACCTTTTGTCTCCGTCTCTCTTTTTAAGAATTTCAGTCCCCCGATCCTTCCCCTCATAAATAGTTTAAACTGATAGTGGTGGTTGTACCCAATACCTGCTACACCGTGAACTTAACTTAATTCATCGTTTGTATCTAACTAATCATAAACGTTCCTAAATGCATGCAAATGTACCTGGCTGCAGTGACAGATATGCTAATATGTCACATATGGTCTTGTCTGCAGCTGCAGAGCTATTGAAGAAGAGTTTTTTTGAACATGTATCTGTGTCTTCAAACGTCAGACTGAGACCGAGTGCTGAAACCGCAATCTTTTGGTTTTGTACCAAAGGCTCAAAAAATTGGAAAGAACTCATGCCGCTCGCATTGCATTGGCAATACGACTGGCACGGAGGAGGATAACCCTCGAATGGAAATCGGCATATGCCCCGAAAATATCAAAATGGATTAAAGACCATATGATGTTTATAAAACCTGAAAATATCCTTTAAATCATACACCAAAAACATTAATTACAATATGGGTTGATATATTTTGATATTTAAAAAAAAAAGTAAGACATTATCTTTCCCTCTATTGTAAATTAAAATACTATACTAGAGGGAGAGGCAAATACCCTCTCATCATGATCTTAATAATGTCACGTACTTTCCCTATTTGTCTTCTGTTCTGTGTACAGTCTCAGTTGATTTACAGCTGTATGTGTATTCCTGTAATGATGTGAATGGGTGAAGTAAAAAGACTAAGTCTCCTCAGTTTAGGGCATGTTTATTTACACCGTACACAAGGCAACTATATTGTGTCTAAACACTCAACTACAATAATATATTGTGGAATTATGTATTATAATAATTTTCTATAGTGTCTTTCTTGTCTTATTTAAATTATTATCTAGATTTGAGCTGTGCATAGGTGTATATCAACCCCAACATTTTTCAGTGGTTGCATTACTGTCCCGTTCTTTTTTACTGCAGCAAAGATTTCTTAAAGCAGGCCTCCTCTTTTGGGCACAGACCTTAAGACTGTAGCATTGTGAGTTCTGGTTTTAGAAACTGGAAGGCGGCTATTGAAAAATTTAAAGCCCACCAAAGTTCCCAAGCCCACCACAGTTTTGTAAATATTTCAGCACACTTTCCCAATCCAATCTCTGCACAGTTGTCTAGTGTCTGGGTCCAACAGCAGGAGACGACAAGGCACTGTTTGAAGAAAATGGCTAGCCCTGTTCCACACTTGGGGAGACAGAGAGAGGGCAAGCAGATGATAGTGGAAATCTTTTCCAAATTTTCTAACCCAGGGCAGAGGAAGATGATCCTGTTTCACATACAGTAAATGGTTAACTGACCGTACTATTATGTACACCAACCCTAAATCAATCCAAAGATCCCATGTATCCGCAAAATACGTATTATTAGTTCTCTTCCCACTATACAATGAGCGATTATGGAACACAGGATATTTCCGGAGTTGAACAAGAAAGTATCTGTCTGAGATGTAGATACTGACTTGGTTCCTCATGAGGAATCATTTACAAGGTAAATGAGACAGACCTATGATGGTGCGGCCAACATGTCAGGGCAGTACAGAGGTGCACAGGCATTAGTGACGGAACAGCAGCCATTAGCAACTGGCGGCACGGTAGCACAGCGGTTAGTGCTCTCGCTTCACAGCTAGAAGGTCCCGGGTTCGATTCCCACCTGGACAGGGCCTTTCTGTGTGGAGTTTGCATGTTCTCCCCGTGTCTGCGTAGGTTTCCTCCGGGTACTCCGGTTTCCCTTACCACCAAAAACATGTACAATAGGCCGGGATGAATGATGTGAGTGAGTGAGTGGTTGGTGGTGGTCGGAGGGGCCGATGGCGCAGATTGGCTGCCTCGCTTCCGTCAGTCTACCCCAGGGCAGCTGTGGCTACAATAGTAGCTTACCACCACCAAGTATGGAATGAATGAATAGTGCAATGTAAAGCGTCTTTGAGTGTCCAGAAAAGCGCTATATAAAACCGATGCATTATTATTATTATTATTAACTGTAGTCTAACTCACAAAATATGAACTGAATATAAACTCACGAGAAAGCGGAGGCAAAATCCTCGACTACTTTATCCATGATTAGTTTTGGCTAATGTTAATGTTGTTAAATTAACTAACTAGTGGCGCATCGAGTGATGTAACCTTGTCAATTCTCTGTGACGGTCGTGATTGGTTCGGCTAGGCCTAAGCCGCCAATCAGCAACTTGTTTACCGTGTATGTCCAGACACACCTTCTTTCGCCAGAAAAAGAAGTGGGTGTGGTTTATCAGGCTATAAAATTGCACTAGTTTACTTTAAAGCATCAAATTAAATATATACATATATATATACATATATATATATATATTCGAAGACGTCTATGGACAGTATAATAACAAGGACCGTGACGTCGCAGCCGGTGCCCCACCCTGGAGCCAGGCCTGGGGTTGGGGCTCGAATGCGAGCGTCTGGTGGTCGGGCCTCTGCCCACGGGCCCACGTCATCCTTTCGGGCGAAAGGACGACGTGGGCCCGCCCTCCTGTGGACCCACCACCCGCAGAGGGATCCGTAGGGGTCGGGTGCAGAGAGGACTGGGTGGCAGTCGAAGGCAGTGCGCAGCTTCTGGCGTTCGGGACATGGAACGTCACCTCGCTGGGGGGGAAGGAGCCTGAGCTCGTGCGGGAGGTTGAGAGGTACCGGCTAGATATAGTCGGGGTCACCTCTACGCACAGCCTGGGTTCCGGATCCCAACTCCTGGAGAGGGGCTGAACGCTCCATTTGTCTTCCGATGAGGAAGCAGAGGCTGGGGACTCGGAGGGGGGCTCGTCCATCACCCAAGCTGAAGTCACCGAGGTGGTTAGAAAGCTCCTCGGTGGCAAGGCCCCAGGGGTGGATGAGATTCGTCCTGAGTACCTTAAGTCTCTGGATGTTGTAGGGCTGTCTTGGCTGACACGTATCTGCAACATCGCGTGGCGGTCGGGGACAGTGCCTCTGGATTGGCAGACCGGGGCGGTGGTCCCTCTCTTCAAGAAGGGGGATCGGAGGGTGTGCTCCAATTACAGAGGGATCACACTCCTCAGCCTCCCTGGTAAGGTCTATTCCAGGGTGCTGGAGAGGAGGATCCGGCCAATAGTCGAATTGTTCCAGGAGGAACAATGCGGTTTTCGTCCCGGTCGTGGAACACTGGACCAGCTCTATACCCTTCATCGGGTGCTCGAGGGTTTGTGGGAGTTCGCCCAACCAGTCCACATGTGTTTTGTGGATCTGGAGAAGGCGTTCGACCGTGTCCCTCGTGGTGCCCTGTGGGGGGTGCTCCGGGAGTATGGGGTCCGGGGCCCTCTACTAAGGGCTGTCCGTTCCCTGTATTACCGCAGCAGGAGCTTGGTTCACATTGCCGGCCGTAAGTCAGACCTGTTCCCGGTGCGTGTTGGGCTCCACCAGGGCTGCCCTTTGTCACCGGTTCTGTTCATTACCTATATGGACAGAATTTCTAGGCGCAGCCAGGGGCCGGAGGGTGTCCGGTTTGGGAACCTCAGAATCTCATCTCTGCTGTTTGCAGATGATGTTGTTCTGTTGTCTTCATCAAATCAGGACCTCCAGCGCGCACTGGGGCGGTTTGCAGCCGAGTGTGAAGCGGCCGAGGATGAGGATCAGCACCTCCAAATCTGAGGCCATGGTTCTCCACCGGAAAAAGGTGGTTTCCCCGCTTCAGGTCGGTGGGGAGTCCTTGCCCCAAGTGGAGGAGTTCAAGTATCTCGGGGTCCTGTTCACGAGTGAGGGACGGATGGAGCGTGAGATCGATAGACGGATCGGTGCGGCGTCAGCAGTGATGCGGTCGCTGTATCAGACTGTTGTGGTGATGAGGGAGCTGAGTCAGGCGGCAAAGCTCTCGATTTACCGATTGATATACGTTCCCACCCTCACCTATGGTCATGAGATTTTGAATACAAGCAGCCGAAATGAGTTTCCTTCGCAGGGTGGCTGGGCACACCCTTCGAGATCGGGTGAGGAGCTCAGTTACCCGGGAGGAGCTCGGACTCGAGCCGCTACTCCTCCACGTCGAAAGGAGCCAGCTGAGGTGGCTAGGGCATCTGTTCCGGATGCCTCCTGGTCGCCTCCCTCGGGAGGTGCTCCAGGCATGTCCCACTGGGAGGAAGCCTCGTGGAAGGCCCAGGACACGCTGGTGGGACTATGTCTCCGAGCTGGCCTGGTGTCGTCTCGGGGTCCCCCCAGAATAGCTGGAGTTGGTGTGCGTGGATCAGGAAGTCTGGGCATGACTGCTGCCCCCCGACCCGGCCCCGGATAAAGCGGAAGAAAATGGATGGATGGATGGATATATATATAAAAAAGTGATTTTTGTTTTAACCTCTTACTTAACTGAGCGCAGCTTTAAATGCAGTTCTTTTTTACACAAATCTAAAAGTTTCTTGACCTGAGAGCTGAAAGCCTATAGGTCGGTGTAACGCCTCATTTGAAAGATCAGACCTACAAAACTGATTTCATGGTTTTTGTCACCGTGTTTATGTTTATGGGTGGCATGGTAGCACGGTAGTTAGCGCTTGTGCTTCACAGGTAGAAGGGTTCGATTCCCACCTGGGACGGGGCTTTTCTGTGTGGAGTTTGCATGTTCTCCCTGTGTCTGTGTAGGTTTCCTCCGGTTTCCCCACCACTAAAAACATGTACAATAGGCCAGGATGAATGAGAGTGTGTTATAAAGTGCTCATGGGGGACAACGGATGGAAATTATCCCACGGCTACAATCCGGTGTGGCGTGTTCATTAACATGCACCGTCCCTACCAAATAAATCAATAAACCGAAAGCATTTTTGTCACGTTTTAAATCGCTTATTTCTTGTGTTATTGTTGCTTTTCTGCTTTTTTTGTTTTTTACGTTCTTTTGTGGCTTTTTCATCACTTTTTGTTGTGGTCCTGTCTGGCCACTCCCTTCTCTCTCCATCTGCCCCTCCCCTTGTGTGTTGACCTTGTTTGGCGGTTCCTGGGCGGTTCCCTCATTACTCACCTGCTGTGCTCCACACCTGTATCTCATCATGCATTCAACTCTGTAGAAAAGGCCACCAGACCGCCACTCCTCTGCCGGATCGTTCCGTCATCCATCCGGTCAGCGTCTATCAGGCGTTTGAACTATTTTGCGAGACCCTTTTTGATGCCTAGCACTAACTTGCTTTTTCCGTGTTTTGTTCAGCTGTTGGAGCCAGTTCCTGTACCACTGCCATCTGCCCTCTGTCTGTGTCTCCGTCTGGATCATCCATCCAGTACCCATCTCCACCTACCCGCCTTGCCGCCCAGGATCACTCATCCCTCACCCCCATCCGCTTACGTGTTTGTGTAATAAAATAACTTTCGTTTCTGCATTTTTGGGTCTGCCAGTTCTTGTATACAACACTTTTTGGTTGCTTATTTTGTCTTTGTCTTGTTATTGTCACTCTCTTGTCACTTCTTTGTTGCGTTTTTATCCTCGTTTTGTCACTATTTTCGCTTTTATATTTGTTTAAAGGCAAACCGGAGCAAATGTGCTCGGTTCAGGCGGGGTTAATTATTTTTTTAATATATTTTTTTTAATTGGGACAGTGCACATTAATCAATATGTGTGTTTCAACATGTAAATGTACCGGAGTTAGCCATATAGGCTAATTTTCATCCGTAGTCCCATGGCAGGTTGGTGTCAAGACGTGTAGGACATACAACAGGCACAATTATACAGCAACACACTATCACAGAGACATACAAAGACAGTGAATGATGAATAACAACACATAGTAAATAGGTAAATTTGTTCAACTAAAAGATCAAAAATGGACAATACACACAACACCACAATCTTCCACACAGCAAGACGTGTATCAGTGGTTGGTGACTGTAGACCATGTTGTGTTCACATGTCTGTCCAAAAGCCACTTTTTCACAGAGTTCCTAAGAGTGTGGAATGAGGTCGGGTACCTCAGTTCTGTTGGGACCAAGTTCCAGGAGTGTGCGGCGCGTACTGAGAAGGCAGATTGTCCAAATGAAGTCTTTCTAAATGGGATTCTACAGTCTCCTCTGCTTGAAGAGCGTGTATTTACATTCAGCTGTAATTCTCCTGTAATGGGGGCGGTGCAAGTCCGTTTAGGGTTTTATAGACCATAATTACATCAGAGTACATTATCAATTGTTCCCACTTTCAAAAATTATGTTTGGTAAAGACTTTACAATAGTGATATGAATTGTTCTTTTTGTCTAATGTTTTTACTGTCTGCTTATAAAGTCTTTCTATGGGCAACATTAAGAGGTTAAAACCGAGATGTGACATTTAGAAAAAGTATAATACTTGACAGAGTAAAATTGAAATACTTAAAATTTGAAAAAGTACCAGGGTGGGATGCATGTCAAAAAATACGAAAAATAAAAAACTTTTATTGGAGCAAAGTGGATTTTGTGAATTATTTGAAGTCAGGTTCGGACAGACAAAAATAAGGAAGAGGAATGAAGAAAATGTCTGTCAAACACAACACCGCTACAGCGAAATCACATTCGTATACAAACTGTGCATCGCGCCACTTTTCATTACCACAACAAAACAAGCTAACGCTAGCATTCGAAAGGACTTACTTGCAGCAGCGGCAAGCTGGATCTGTTCTCCGATGATGTGCATCTGCGTCTCGCCCCTCCACGGGCGTCTGACCTCCCGTTTCTTCATCAGTTGGCTGGATATCATCACGTAAGTATAGCGGGTGTTTTCTTTTAATGTGGTGGTAGCAGGAATTAGTCACTAGCAGCCAAAAGTTCAGACTGTGGCTGTGCAGTTTGTTGATATGGCTCAATAACAGCCTCAATGAAAAAGAAACAGAGCACCGCCAGCAACTGAGTGACCTCACAGTTACAATTTGTTTAACTAACATCGTTTTCTTGAGCTCATGTCATGTCTCATGTCCCAATCGAACACGCATTTCCCAAAACTAGATTCGTACATTCTTAGCTAAAGGGGAGGGGGGTACAATATTGCCATTGTAGTGGGTTTACATAATTCACCTACGGAACCTTAGTTGCGTTACGGAGTTCCGGGGAGGTATTGTTAAGACGGGAGGGATTTCCGTTTTGTTGTTGTTGTTGTGTTAGGACAAGAGACTGCCCCGCTGTATTATTAAGCTAATGTCATTAAAACAATTAGCACCGCCTTTAGACACTCCGACTCCCGCCCTTGCACACTACACCATACATGTTTAAAGTATGATAGGCTGTTAATGTCTGTCACGTAATATTATCCAGACGTATTTTAGGTTAAAGAAAAAGTGCTCCTGACCATAGTTAACACAGTAGTGATTATGGCGATATGACATTGACTTTACGCTCCCCCCTCTCAGTGAATTGGTATCAGAGTCAGAACTGGGAGGGCCAGGAGAGTGATGGTGGAAATCCAGGGGGCTGAGGAACAGCAGAGCCAAGTCAGGCGGGTCTGGGCGACGAGTGGCGGCTGTGAAGTGCTCAGGTGACAGGCAGGAACTGAAGGTAGGGGAATCTGGGTATTTTGGGGTTACATTTGTCTTTATTTAGTAGGACAGGTCGGGGATGTGAGTGCTGTGGTTCACACACAGAGCAGAGCCCGTGGAGCGGAGCTCGTAGATCAAATCCCCGTCTCGGGTCTTCTCTCCTCATCCTCCCGCTCCCTGGCTGCTCCGGGACCGGCATGTTGTGCTCAGGTCACAAAACAGCTACTGAACTACCTGACTAAAGTAACTACACTAGAAACACTAAAGTAACTACACTAGAAACGCTAAAGTAACTACACTAGAAACGCTAAAGTAACTACACTAGAAACGCTAAAGTAACTACACTAGAAACGCTAAAGTAACTACACTAGAAACGCTAAAGTAACTACACTAGAAACGCTAAAGTAACTACACTAGAAACGCTAAAGTAACTACACTAGAAACACTAAAGTAACTACACTAGAAACGCTAAAGTAACTACACTAGAAACGCTAAAGTAACTACACTAGAAACGCTAAAGTAACTACACTAGAAACACTAAAGTAACTACACTAGAAACGCTAAAGTAACTACACTAGAAACAGTAAAGTAACTACACTAGAAACACTAAAGTAACTACACTAGAAACGCTAAAGTAACTACACTAGAAACGCTAAAGTAACTACACTAGAAACGCTAAAGTAACTACACTAGAAACGCTAAAGTAACTACACTAGAAACGCTAAAGTAACTACACTAGAAACACTAAAGTAACTACACTAGAAACGCTAAAGTAACTACACTAGAAACACGAAAGTAACTACACTAGAAACACTGCGCTGAAGAACTAACTAAATACTATGCTAATAAATTGCTAACCTGAAAATCGATGTAAAATACTCGCTCGCTATTCCAACTCGCTACGAGGGCGTGTGCGAGACTTGGCTGCTTTTATACCCCGAGCAGCAGAGCGACGGACGTCACGCAGCACAAAGTGACGTCAGGCAGCACAATTAATAAAAGAATGTACTTTTATTAATGTACTTTAATAAAAGTACATTCACTTTTATTAAAGTGTGTAACGAACTTCAATTACATTATTCTTAAAACGTGTGTGTGTTCAGTCAAGCCAAATCACCTTTGTTTAAGCCGCAAGGTTCAAAGGGTGGGAAAAAAGTGGCTTATAGTACGGAAATTACGGTACTGTAATGGCCTTCATTCCCTTGGCCGAGAGAGCCCCCAGACATCCCTTTTAGATCATGTAATGTACGACAGTGTTCATAAATATGGTCACCTGGGTCAGGTTTGCCCTCCATTGTTTGTCAAGGAAAAAAATCGGCATAGGTGCTACCCCTGCTCTAGTCTTTACATGCTCCTACATGTCAAACCAGTCCCAATGTGAGGCTGGTGTTCTCTGTTCTAAAATGTCCAGAGCTGTACAGTTGCATGTTTTGTCCTCTGAGTAGTTTCCTTGGGCAGTAGGTCAGTGTGGGACAGTAAGAGATTTGAATGATTCAGCATCAGGGCTTTTAGTTTCCAAGTGTTTTGTCAGCCTCCATCCACCACTGGTAAGAATTTTTTTTATATATAAGCCTAAAATATTCGTATACTTTTTTATTGATTAATAAAGCTGTACACTATTAAAGTGTCTCGAGATGTTTGGACCAAGGCCTATGGGGACTCCGAGGTAAAAATCCCCAGTTGGTCCAACATCGAGGCGGCTGCATTTTTGTTTGCCTCCTCTTTGTTCGACCCGGTCCCTTCCGCTGACAGCCCTCCCAGAGTGACCCTCATGACAAAGTGCCATCCCGTTGGCAGGTGCCACTGCTGAGCGAGGCTGTACTCGGGGTATCCCACCCAACAGGCCACCAGCTCTGAAAGATAAGAACAGGGGTCTGACTGCACGGTAAATGGCTTCAGCCGCTCCTGTTCAGCCTGAAGGTTCTCAGGCAGGGTCAGATGTTTCTTCAGTTGCCGCAGAACATATTTGGCCGCCCCAGCCTTTGCCTCTCTTTTGCTGCGCCCTTGTCCAAATGCGAAGAACTGGCCCACACGAAGTTTTAACTGGAAGGTCCCGCTACGAGACTCCAGGTCCTCAAACATCATTTTCATTTCATGCTTTTGGGCCAGTTTAATCACCTGTGAAGAGAGACGAGATGGTTATTTGAAAGAAGTACATTTTAAGCTGTAGCTTTAAATTGTACTAAACAGTGAGTTAACTAAACCCCTAAAATCGGTCTAAAGTTGATCTACACCAGGCCTAAACAAAATGTAAACAGGTCTGTATCCAAATTTTCACATATTTAAGTTATATTTTGCACAAAACAATGTACATACCTGAGTTACGTCGTCCTCCGCCTCTGGTTCTGGGGTCTTGAAGGTTTGGCCCTCCGCCTCTGGTTCTGGGGTCTTGAAGGTTTGGCCCTCCGCCTCTGGTTCTGGGGTCTTGAAGGTTTGGCCCTCCGCCTCTGGTTCTGGGGTCTTGGAGGTTTGGCCCTCCACCTCTGGTTCTGGGGTCCTGGAGGTTTGGACCACAGCCTCTGGTTCTGGGGTCTTGGAGGTTTGGCCCTCCGCCTCTGGTTCTGGGGTCCTGGAGGTTTGGACCACAGCCTCCGGTTCTGGGGTCTTGGACTGAATTGGGCTGCACTCAGGGTACCTCATCCACCGGGCCTCCACCCCCTCTGAAAGGTATGAACAGGGGTTCAAATCAACGTTACATGGTTTACACCGCCCCTGTTGAACCTGGGGACGGGTCGTGGCATTGGCGATGTTTGCTTCGTGAACTGTCAGGGTGGGAGACTGTTGATGGTTCTCACGCTGGGGCAGATGTCTTTTTAGTTCAAGCAGCACATATGTGGCCGCCTTAGCCATTGCCTCTCTTTTGCTGCGGCCTTTTCCAAATGCGTGGAACTGGCCCACATGAAGTTTTACCTGGAAGGTCCCGCGACGAGAGTCCAAGTCCTCAAACATCATTTTCAATGTATGTTTTAGGGCCAGTTTGATCACCTGTGAAGAGAGACAAGATGGTTAATTGAAAGGAATACATTTTGAGCTTTAGATTTTAATTGTTCCAAACAGTGAGTTAACTAAACCCCTAAAATGTGTCTAAAGCTGAGCTACGCCAGGCTTAAACAAAATATAAACATGTCTTTTGGTAAACAGCAGTGTGAGATGTGAGATATGTCAAAATGTCAGGGTATGAAGTCATATTTTAGTCAAACGGATGTACATACCTGAGTTAAGTCGTCCTCAGCCTCTGGTTCTGGGGTCTCGGAGGTTTGGACCACAGCCTCTGGTTCTGGGGTCTTGGACTGAATCGGGCTGCACTCAGGGTACCTCATCCACCGTGCCTCCACCCCCTCGGAAAGGTATGAACAGGGGTCCGAGTCGACGTTACATGGTTTACGCCGCCCCTGTTGAGCCCCGGTTGTGGCATTGGCGATGTTTGCTTTGTGAACTGTCCGCGAGGGACACTGTAGATGGTTCTCACGCTGGGGCAGATGTCTTTTTAGTTCACGCAGCACATATGTGGCGGCCTTAGCTATTGCCTCTCTTTTGCTGCGGCCATGTCCAAATGCGAAGAACTGACCCACACAGAGTTTTGTCCTAAAGGTCCCACGGCGAGAGTCCTCCTGGTCCTCAAAAATCATTTTCAAGTTATGTTTTTGGGCCAGTGCGTTCACCTGTGGAGAGAGACAAGATGGTTACTTGAAAGAAAAACACATTTTGAGCTTTTCAATTTAATTGTACTTAACAGGGAGTTAACTAAACCCTTAAAATTGATCCAAAGTTGAGCTACACCAGGCCTTAACCTGGTTTATCAATAGGATGGACTGCATTTTGGACTACTTTAAACAGTAGTGCGATAGATGAGTCAAGAGTTTCAAGTTAAAGTTTTCAAGAGTTCATTTCAGTTGATACAAAGTCTAATCTTATGCTGGATTTACACATAACGACAAGTCACGAATGCCACAGATCCACATTTGTGGCCGAGGAAGTGGCATTTGATGATTGTCACGAGCTGATGCGCTCTGTTATGAATCCCTTTAAGAAGTCATGTTACGAACGTCACAAATGTCGGAAAAATGCCATTCGTAACACATCGTGCCTATGTGTAAACCAAGTATTACACAAACCGATGTACATACCTGAGTTAGGTCATCCATGGATGGTGTTTTGGTAGTAGACATCTTCAAAATGTCAGAAAAAAAACAGGTTTTTGTCAAGTTTCGAGGAGCTGGATGAATGTGTGTGTTCCCTTGTGAAGGCAGATGAGAAATGCCTGTCTTTGTGGCGTCACTTACACCTGCAACATTCTAAAACACACAGCATTCTTTTCCGTTACCGAGGACGTCTACGGAATGGTGACATGTTTATATTCAAATTCACCCTTGTATCGCTGGGTTGCAGGACCCAGTTTTTCCTATTAACAACATTACACTTTCACAAGTCGTAGCTCAAAAGAAAATGTATGAATTACAAAAATGATCATGAATATCAGTCACTGGGTACATGATCTCTCTGTACAAGACCAAAAATGTCCTCAAAAACAAAATAATTTTCCCTCCACATAATCGTATTGGCCTTTGGAATGCTGTGATGTCACCTGCAACCCAGCAATTTGATTTGTGCTGTGTTCAAGGAAACTGGTATCTGGGAACTTTCCCGCTTGAGTGGGTTCAAGCAGAATAAAGTTGTATGTAAACAAAACGGCTAATGCATGTACAGTTGGCTAATACGATGCTCATTATATCATTCTCCACACTAGTCATCAGTTATCCACACTAGCACCATTCAAACTTAAAAAGATTAATCCACAACCCCTTCTCCCCTGGAGAAACGAGGAGCAACTCAAGAGAAATTGCAGGAAGGCCGAGAGGAGATGGAGGAAATTCAAAATAACAATACATTTTCAAAAATTCCGTATTAAACAAAAGATCTACAATACAGCAATAAGAAATGCAATTCCACAATAATCACCAACCACAAAAATAACCCAAAAGTCCTATTCTCCACAATAGAAAATGTTTTAAAGAGCTACTAAACACCCCTTCCAGAGCTTACTCCACCCACTCCCAAAATAAAAAAAAACTCAGAGAAAGAGGCGTGGCGGGAGGCTTTGGGGGGACGCGGGGAGGGGGAGTGTATGAGCGGTCTCTGCTCTGTTGACAGTCTCAGACCAATATACAAACTGTATATGTAAAAAAAAAATAGAAAAAAAAATGAAGAGCCATTTGGGAGTCTTTTTGGTGAGCCGATCCAAATGATACGGTTCTACAAAAAGAGTCCCCTGTTCTCTGTCTCTGTCCTTTCAGTCTGTTGTTGTTAGACATGAGCCAAAAGAGCTGACTTTGTTCAAGCCTGAAGCTCCGCCCCATAGCGTTACCATGGAGCTCCCGTGACTCACCAAAACCACTCAAATCATATTTGAAGAGCAAGAAATTATGTAACTTTTTATGGGGAAAACAAAGTTGACATTTCAGAATCAGAATCAGAATTCGTTTATTGCCATGGTTTGAGAACAGGTTCACAAACTAGGAATTTGTCTCGGTGCAAACGTGCGGCATAAAACATATAACACAGAATTAAGATAAAAAATAAGCTAAGAACGTTAAACTATAAGGCTATAAGGGCATGCATAAATATATTTTTGTGCATTTGACCTTGTAGTGACCCAGCGGCTGTATGAGTGGTCAGCATGGAGTCACAGTGGTCACCAGGACGCTCCAGGGTCAATTGTTCAGAAGGTTTTCACTGCTGACGGACCCTCTCACCAAAAAAAAAAAAAAACAGATCCTGGAGCGTTGTAGAGGCCACCGTGATCCTTTAAGATGTAATAAATATTTGAGGATCTGAGTTCCACAAAAGAAAGATGCATGCGCAGATGAATAAGTAAAAAATAAATAAAAATAACGTGGATATGATGCTCAAAAGGAGTAGGCAGAAGCTTAAGCTTGTTGGCGCCTACCCTCTTTTGTACATTGAGCAGTAGATACATTCATTTACTATAATCAAGAAGACATATGACACATAGTTATTTTATCCATCATCTGCATTAATGATAAGTGATGACAGAATATAATCACACATGTCAGATACAGTGCCTTGCGAAAGTATTCGGCCCCCTTGAACTTTTCGACCTTTTGCCACATTTCAGGCTTCCAACATAAAGATATAAAACTGTAATTTTTTGTGAAGAACCAACAACAAGTGGGACACAATCATGAAGTGAAACGAAATTTATTGGATATTTCAAACATTTTCAACAAATAAACAACTGAAAAATTGGGCGTGCAAAATTATTCCGCCCCTTTACTTTCAGTGCAGCAAACTCTCTCCAGAAGTTCAGTGAGGATCTCTGAATGATCCAATGTTGACCTAAATGACTAATAATGATAAATAGAATCCACCTGTGTGTAAACAAGTCTCCGTATAAATGCACCTGCTCTGTGATAGTCTCAGAGGTCAGTTTAAAGCGCAGAGATCATCATGAAGAACAAGGAACACACCAGGCAGGTCCGAGATACTGTTGTGGAGAAGTTTAAAGCCGGATTTGGATACAAAAAGATTTCCCAAGCTTTAAACATCCCAAGGAGCACTGTGCAAGCGATCATATTGAAATGGAAGGAGTATCAGACCACTGCAAATCTACAAAGGCCCGGCCGTCCCTCTAAACTTTCAGCTCATACAAGGAGAAAACTGATCAGAGATGCTGCCAAGAGGCCCATGATCACTCTGGATGAACTGCAGAAATGTACAGCTGAGGTGGGAGACTCTGTCCATAAGACAACAATCAGTCGTATACTGCACAACTCTGGCCTTTATGGAAGAGTGGCAAGAAGAAAGCCATTTCTTAAAGATATCCATAAAAAGTGTCGTTTAAAGTTTGCCACAAGCCACCTGGGAGACACACCAAACATGTGGAAGAAGGTGCTCTGGTCAGATGAAACCAAAATCCAACTTTTTGGCAACAATGCAAAACGTTTTGTTTGGCGTAAAAGCAACACAGCTCATCACCCTGAACACACCATCCCCACTGTCAAACATGGTGGTGGCAGCATCATGGTTTGGGCCTGCTTTTCTTCAGCAGGGACAGGGAAGATGGTTCAAATTGATGGGAAGATGGATGGTGCCAAATACAGGACCATTCTGGAAGAAAACCTGATGGAGTCTGCAAAAGACCTGAGACTGGGACGGAGATTTGTCTTCCAACAAGACAATGATCCAAAACATAAAGCAAAATCTACAATAGAGTGGTTCACAAATAAACATCTCCAGGTGTTAGAATGGCCAAGTCAAAGTCCAGACCTGAATCCAATCGAGAATCTGTGGAAAGAACTGAAAACTGCTGTTCACAAACGCTGTCCATCCAACTTCACTGAGCTCCAGCTGTTTTGCAAGGAGGAATGGGCAAATATTTCAGTCTCTCAATGTGCAAAACTGATAGAGACAAACCCCAAGGACTTACAGCAGTAATCGCAGCAAAAGGTGGCGCTACAAAGTATTAACTTAAGGGGGCTGAATAAGTTTGCACGCCCAATTTTTCAGTTGTTTATTTGTTAAAAATGTTTGAAGTATCCAATAAATTTCGTTTCACTTCATGATTGTGTCCCACTTGTTGTTGGTTCTTCACAAAAAATTACAGTTTTATATCTTTATGTTTGAAGCCTGAAATGTGGCAAAAGGTCGAAAGGTTCAAGGGGGCCGAATACTTTTGCAAGGCACTGTATCTGTCGTCCAACACTAAGCCTTCTGTGTTATTAAGTTCGATTGACACCAGCCCGACACACACTGTCGCTGTTTGGGGGGGGGGGGGCCTATTTGTCTGCTCCATCTCACCTACTCAGAGCAACATCTGCACTGAAGCGTCATGAACCCCAGACTGAGCCGACAGCCGCACAGTGGCTGTATGTATGATTAAATTGTAAACAAAGAGCCTCGGTCCCCGTTCAAACACCGTGGGGTTTCATTTCTGTTCAAGTCACAAAGAAGTTTGTACATTTTTCGAGAACGGCCTCGTGCTTAGGCATGGAATGACCTCCTCCAGAGTTTTCAGAGTTCAGAGTTTAGTTTAAACTGTCTAATACTGTTTGACAGAGCCATGAGCCCAGAACAACATGAAAATAACCCCTATAATTATAAAAAAACATTTATATAAATGAATTTCATTGTGTGGCGCGCTGGATCTCATCATTCTATAAATACACTCATTCTTTCGCCTCGCTCTCCTCGACCCCTGCCCCTGCGCGGGGCCGTCCAGCCGCAGCAGCAGTAACAAGGCCCCCACGGCTGCTCCTGACATTTTCATAATTGTGGCTGATCACACAACACGCTGTAATTAGTCTTTGTGTTTGACTCTGGCTCTGAGCACTGCGTAACCCTCGCTGTCTCCAGAGAACTGACGATTTAGAGTCAACAGCTCCACGAGAGACGCGAGCTCCGCCTGTGTGGAGGAGGAGGGGGCAACGCTAACTTTCAGCCTCGACTAATCTGGATGGAATTGGTAAATACTGCAATTACACTCAACCAAAAACGCTAATTTATGCGCTCATTTTTCATGGGGTGAACTCAAAGACCTAAAACACAAGAGAGCCATTTCTCTCAAATGTTGTTGACAAATCTGTGTAAATCTGTGTTTGTGACCCCTCACAGCTGACACATGAATATTGCACAGGTGCCTTAGGCTGTCTACAATAAAAGGACACTCTGAAATGTTCAGTCTAGCTTTATTAGGGGGAGGTTCATTGGCCTCACACATTGCAGGACGTCCCCTTCATAAAGATGATCCGGTTGTTGATCGTGGCCTGTGGAATGTGGCTCCACTCCTCTTCAAACGTACCAAGTTGCTGGATATTGGCAGGAACTGGAACACGCTGTTCTACTGTATATTCATTGTGGAGTGCCTCAAGGGTCAATTTTAGGCCATTTTCTCTGTATCTTCTAGCCCTTGGACTGATTTTAGAGAAACACAAAGTCGGTTATCATTTTTATGATTACGATTTGCAGATCTATATGCCACTAAAGCTCTAAGGGATCATTGAATTCTTTGTTGGATTGTATACAAGAAGTATATTTGGAAATTCTGATTCAAATCGACAATTGTGACAGCGCCATCAGCCCTCTAGCCTCTTTCTGTCACCCGTTTGCAAGGAATCTCGGTGTGTTTGTAGACAATGAATTTAAATTTGAGAAATATATAAATCATGTTGTCAAATCAAGCTTTTTCCACCTTAAAACTCTAAGCAAGGTAAAAAATTATCTACCTGCCTGTGACTTTGAGAAAGCCATTCATGCTTTTATAACTTTGCGACCTGATTATTGTAATTCTGTGTACATTGGGCTTGGTCAGTGTTCAATTCGTCGCCTCCAGGGGGCGCAAAACGCAGCTGCCCGTCTCCTTACAGGGACCAAAAAGCGACAGCATATCAGCCCTGTGTTATCTGCTTTACATGGGCTTCCTGTGTATTACAGGATCAGGTTTAAGCTTCTGCTTGTTGTTTTCAAATGTCACCATGGCACCGCTCCTTTGTATTTGTCTGAGCTTCTTGTACGCCACGCCCCTGCTAGGGCTCTGAGATCAGCTGATCAGCTGCTTTTGGAGGTTCCTCGCTCCAAGCGTGTGACCAAAGGGGACAGGGCTTTCTCTGTTGCTGCTCCTAAACTGTGGAATGACCTGCCTCTCCACATAAGAGCTGCACAGACACTTGACCATTTGAAATCGTTGCTTAAGACACGTTTCTAGGCAAAAGCTTTTAACACGGTCTAACACATATCATGGCCAAAATCTGAGCTGTTAGTGCTTTGCTGCTTGTATATTGTGTTTTGTTTATTATTTTATTGTTATTTGTTTGTACTGTAGACCTTTTTGTAAAGCACTTTTAAAACAGTTGTTTTAAATGTGCTATATAAATAAGCGTAACTTAGTTACTTTATCGATTATTTTATTTTATAAGTATGTAAGTTAGACTGCAAGTTACTTTATTAGCTACATTCATCAGCTGCCGACATCATCTCCCCCACCTCATAATACAAATGAGAACTGGTTATACTTGTGTTTTTGGAATTTTAACAGTGAGCTGAAGAGTTACAGATTATGTCTATGTTTATGCTGAAAATGTGACTTACTGCTTACGTTATGTCATTCCATGAGATGCAAGAAAAACAAAAGTAAAAAAGAAAATGACAGAACAATATGGTATGCTAATGTCTGTGTAAACTCTCAGTCGTACAGGAGTTGTCCATCTTCAATGAAGGTACTTAAATCATCTTCTGTACTCAGTAGTTGAAGTCTCTAACTTTTCGCCTCTCATCCAAAAGGCTTCGTCAGTGGACTAAAGTTCCACTCAGCCCGCAGTTTAGATAAATACCACAAAGTCAAACAACCTTTGACGTAGAGCGTCTCTAAAGACCAGCTCACCTGCTCACTCCAGTATCGGTCAGTCCTGTCCTATTCATGGCTGATCACTGCTAATTACCTGCCTATTGTTCTTTTGTTGGCTGAGGTGCCGTCCCCTTGGACTGGCCATGCCCTGTCGGTTTTCCCCGAAGGAGATTGGAGTGACGGGAGATTAAATCTGAGCCCACCATTCCGGTTCATGGAGGGATTTCCCTTCTTGACAAAAATAGCTTTCAAACCAACGTTCTTCTTTAGCTAAAATGTTGACCTCCCCGTCCTCAAAGGAGTGGTTGGAGGCTTTGAGGTGGAGGTGCATCGCCAACTGGGGGCCACTTGTGCTTTCTCCTCGGTGTTGATAAAGTCTCTTCTGTAAAAGTTGTTTAGTTTCTCCAATATAATGTTGTTTGCATTCTTCTTCTTTGCATTGAATAGAATAAACCACATTGCTTTGTTAAAGATTCTCTGAAGTTTCTCTGAGACCCCGGCTACATACGGCACTGCAACTCCCTTTCTTCTGGGCTCTGTAGTCTGTCTGTCTTGTTCTTTGGGTCTTCTGGCCCTTTGTGCTTTAGTGAAAGACCAGTTTGGACAGCCACAGTCTGAGAGGGCTCTCTGGACATGTTGCTCCTCTTTGGTCTTTCCTTCTGCACTGGTGGACACCTCTTTAGCTCTATGTCTGAGCGTCATGATGACCCCTAGTTTGTGCTGAAGTGGATGGTTAGAGTCAAACATCAAATACTGGTATGAGTTGCCTTCCTGTAAACCTCTGTAAAGTTATCATAGGGCAAAACGGACAACTTCAGACAATCTAAAAAGGCAAGTTGTTTCTCCTTCGTGTCCTCCCGAGTAAATTTAATGCTGGGGTTCACAGCATTGATGTGATCTGTAAAAGGTGCCACTTCCTTCTCTTTAATTTTGATCCACGTGTGATCTACATATCTGAGTCTTTATCTAAGCTGCGTCCAGAGTGGGACCTTTGTCGCTGACGAAGCCTTTTGGATGAGAGGCGAAACGTTCGAAGACTTCAACTACTGAGTACAGAAGATGACTCAAGTACCTTCATTGAAGATGGTATGGTAATAAATATTTTTTAGAGTTTCTCGAAGCACTACACTGTGGTGGTAAGCTACTACAGAATAGTAACTCACGGTGACTTGGAAAAGTAACTTCATTCTGATTACTGGTGTGGAAGAATGAGTTAGATTACTTGTAACTAAAAAAAGGTTGCTTGCTTTTTGCCCAACTAGGCCACAACACCACAATCTGTTTATCAATGTCCTATTTGAATGAAATAATTGTATTTAAAAAATTTTAAAGTTAAAACATTTTAGAGCCATTGGAGCCCACACTTGCAGGGGATGAAAATGGTGTCTCTGATACACTGCTGCTCAATTCAGCATGGGAAAATGCAGACCAAAACTATCCAAATTCTAGAAAGAGTCGAAGGGATGTCCCTGTGACATCCCCTGGAGATAAGGCGAGTCTCCAGGTAGTCTTGGTGAAAATGTTCGATTTCAGCGGAGACTGGATGGCGACTTAAAGTTTCCGTGTGGTGTCCGCGGTCTCAAGGTCTCAAGCAGTTGTGTCGCGAATCGTGTTCGCAACTGTTATGATGTGGGTTTTTGGTTCTTCGTTTACTCCTGGTTTTGGTTTGTTTCTCCCCTGTTCTAGTCTGTGTCTCTGTCTTGTGTTTATTTTGATAGTCTTGGTCTGTGTCTGTGTCGTCCTGCTTTCCCTTCCTCCTGTTGATTGCCTGCCCCGCCCTGATGTGTTTCACCTGTGCCCCGTTTCCTCATGTATTTATACCCCTGTGTTTTCCCTTGTCTTGGTTGGATCATTGTCGTTTGTCGTTCATGTCATTCTCAGTCAGTCAGTCAGTTCTGTTCCGTTCCATGGAGTTCTGCTCGTGTCTGTAGTTTGTTCCTGTGTTGTTTTGCCTGGACCATTAAAGTTAAGTTTTGTTGGGACATGTTTGCATTTGGGTCATCATTCCCACACATCCATGACAGCAACGTTGCCACAGCTGCTTGAGACCGTGTAGACCTCTTGGAGACCATGCGGAGACTCATCTGAAGTCGAACCTGTTGGTTTTCTCCGAGACTACCTGGGTCGCGGGCCACAAATAATGTAAACAGGAAAATACTACTGAGAAAATGTTTCCCAATGAGTGAATAATGAGCTGTGGTTTTAAAATAGTGCTGATTTGGTCAAAGCCTAACTACACTGTAGCCTAATAAATAACGACAGCTTACACTTGTATTCCACTTTACAAGCCTGTGCCACAAGATTCTCAAAGTGCTACATTGTAGTCATTATTCATTGACTCCACACTAGGTGGTGTTAAGCTGTTATTGCCCCGGCGCAGACTGACTATTTACCACATGGCTGTAATGTGTTGTTTATATCCTGATCTCATATTATGTCAGTGCTCTCTGCTGGACACGTGTGAATTTTTTTTAATTTAAGCTGCCCCCTAGAGGATGGAGAGAGGATTCTGGTTATTCTTTAAAAATTCATAACTTTGCACAGGAATGGGCTAGAGACTTACTTTTATGCTCTACAAGTCAGGGCTGGATTAAATCATCTGAAATTGGCTGAAATTGGCACATGACACGTGCTGTAGGGTGACCAGATCACAACCAGCCAAATGTGGGACATGCCGCATTTTTCAGAGAGACAAAGCAGGACAATGAGGGACATTTTTAAAGAAGTACAATTACCTTAAATCGAAACGTTGTTTTACATTAGCCTATTTTAATTGTATAGGCAATATAAATCAGTCAATCAATCACTTTCATGTGTTATAGTCATAGTAAATAGGCAAACAATGAACCATTACAATAGTACATAATAGGTTATATTATAAGTGCATAAATGGTGCAGATTCCCATTAATAAGTATCCACAGGGCAAACATTAGCAGAGCAATGATACCAGCTTATCATTCAGTAAAGGCAAAACATGTATAACAGTCTGCAGCAAAGAGGCAGAAAAGAGACATATGAAATATTACATTTAATTTAATTGATTTTTACATTCATTCTATATAGCAAAGCAATCATTTTGTCATCTCAAAGTGTTTAGAGCTGTCATCGAGCTCATGTGTCTCTGTAGCACCTCCTGTCACTGCAGTGACAACAGAACAATGGGCTCTAAACCCAGACTGAACTGTTCTACTTTAAACTATGGAGACGCTCATCAGTGACATATGATTCATTCAAACTTTCCAGGGAAGGACCCTCCAGATTCCCCTTATATTTCCTTTTCATACGGCCAATACAGTTTCAAAGATTTGACACAAAACGTATTCAAAAATGACTAATTGAGCCTTCATTTTGGTTTGAATCAGACCCAAGTGGTGTTTCTGTTGAAGGTTGCGGACTGCTGAGCTAGGAGACTTTCACGCTTTGAAAACGGCATGATTCAGGGTTGACAGTGCAGAAAATTATAATTACACTAGAGGGTTGTCAGTCAGAAATGTAGTATCTTCTCATCAGAAACCCACAACAAGGAGCTTTAAAATCATTTGAAGCGGTGGATTCCCATTTTAGTCTCCCATGTCCTCAGGAAATATATGTATTTTTGGAGAGTCATAACAAAGTGAAAATCCAAATGTGGGTCCTTTTCAGTCTTACGTAAATTATTATCCCCGAGACTATAGGCCAATATAAAGAGATTGCTCCGCCTGGTAGTGGAAATAAAAGTGGTTATTAAGGAGAATTATGGAGATTGAAGTGGGCTGAAAACAACAGAGGGGCTTATAGAACAACGGCTCATTTCCATTTCTAAAATACTGTGTTTTTAACGGCTTTCTCTTTGACGTTGTCATGGAAACAGCACCGTCTGAGAGAGTGGAGTGGCCCCGTCACAGGGTTCAGTCCACAAACCCTCGCTTCAGAATTTCGTGTCCAAAAACGCAGCTAATGCTCACACTTTACGGAGGGTCAATATAGTGAGGAATATTGGGGTCATGCCATTTTTTGACGCAGATTTTTATAATTTCACTGTAATGTTCTGGAAGGAGGAGAAAGAGATCTTTTCAGCTTTGGCACGAAAGACTTTCAATCCTATTAAGCAAATGGAACTCTGCGATTCTCAAGTACCATTGTGCGTCTGCAACTTTTTTCCGTTTTATAATTTGTGATCATGACTATGGTGCGGTCCCAGTCGTTCAGTCGATGCATATGGCGCTCGCCGGTATCATGGTGATAATAGGTGACCAGTGCATTCTGGAACTTTTATGCAGACACAGTGACCCTTTGTAGGTTTTCCAGTGAGAGGGTCCGCCAGCAAACAAATGACCCTGAAGCACTTTGACGCTTCAGGGTCATTTGTTTGCTGGTGGACCTCTGTGATGGAAAGTAAAGGCGCCATGCTGACCACTCATACAGCCACCAAATAACTGAAAGGTCAAGTTTGTGTAGCAAGACGAGTGGTGATGGTTTATCATTTAGCAGGATTTCAATGAAATAGATAAACCAAAAAGACAACGCCACCGGAAAGAAGGTTCCGGACCTCTAAAAAGGCTCGTAGGTTCGTTCATTGAGAGAAGACAGAAAATGTTCCAAAAGTCCATCCATCCATTTTCTTCCGCTTTATCCGGAGCCGGGTCGCGGGGGCAGCGGTCTCAGGAGAGATGCCCAGACTTCCCGATCCACGCACACCTCCTCCAGCTGTTCTGGGGGGACCCCGAGGCGACACCAGGCCAGCTCGGAGACATAGTCCCACCAGCGTGTCCTGGGCCTTCCACGAGGCCTCCTCCCAGTGGGACATGCCTGGAGCACCTTCCGAGGGAGGTGACCAGGAGGCATCCGTAACAGATGCCCTATCCACCTCAGCTGGCTCCTTTCGACGTGGAGGAGTAGCGACTCGAGTCCGAGCTCCTCCCGGGTAACTGAGCTCCTCACCCGATCTCGGAGGGTGCACCCAGCCACCCTGCGAAGGAAACTCATTTCAGCCGCTTGTATTCGCGATCTTGTCCTTTCGGTCATTACCCAGATCTCATGACCATAGGTGAGGGTGGGAACGTAGATCGATCGGTAAATCGAGAGCTTTGCCTCAGACTCAGCTCCCTCTTCACCACAACAGTCCGATACAGCGACCGCATCACTGCTGACGCCGCACCGATCCGTCTACCGATCTCACGCTCCATCCGTCCCTCACTCGTGAACATGACCCCGAGATACTTGAACTCCTCCACTTGGGGCAAGGACTCTCCACCGACCTGAAGCGGGGAAACCACCTTTTTCCGGTGGAGAACCATGGCCTCAGATTTGGAGGTGCTGATCCTCATCCCGGCCGCTTCACACTCGGCTGCAAACCAAAAGTATACATGATATTTATTTGATCACATTTGTTTCATTTAAAATCTTTTGTTTGCATTTCCATTATCAGTTCATGGTAGGTTTTCTTCATTTGTTAACAGAAACGTCCATACAGATAATAAAACAAGGCAGCAGGGACATGACCAAACCCCTCAACCTATAAATTAAAGATCATGTTGGACTGTAAGATAAAAGTAGGAAAATGACCGTAACGCTAGCTGGCTCATACCGTCGCACGCCAACTCAAGCTCCTCGGACCGCCATCACCAAACAGGGCCTTGGACACCATGGAATGGTGCGCTATGAAGCCCTCAACCACCCACGACACTACAGAAGAGCTCGGATTAGTGGCCATACAAAGTACGAAGATAACTTAACGGCAAATATCTACCTGACAGGAGACGTGAACACACCCTGGGCGCTCCCGACCCAGCAGCTCAAGGCGGAAGTACGGAGAATAGCAGAGGACGAATGAATGAAAGGGAGGGGCTTTTATACGATTTTAAAGGGTTGAGCGCCATCTGCTGATGTTCCGATGCTAATTAATATTAATTAATAAAATCTACTAGCCTATATTTAACCCCGGGGGCCCTTGTTCGCCTTCGCAGGCGCGGTGCACGCACGCCTTTACCTGGCGTATTCCTCACGAACGCTCGCTCACATCCCAACAAGATGGACGAACTAGCGCTGCTGATGAGAAGAAACAAGGACCTCTCCTCGTCCTGCGTTCTCTGTTTCACGGAGACATGGCTGAGCGCGAAGGTCCCGGACAGCGCGGTTCACCTGGAGGGCTTTCAGCTTCTCCGCGCGGATCGGGACCCGACGCTCTCCGGGAAAACAAAAGGCGGTGGAGTTTGTTTCTACATCAACAGCAGCTGGTGTACTGATACTTCAGCGATCTCCCAACACTGCTCTCCTGCTCTGGAATATCTCATCATTGACTGTAAGCCTTTTTATTCACCGCGGGAAATAGTTTCATTCATTCTGGTGGCAGCGTATCTACCGCCGGGCACGGACATTCTCGAAGCTCAGCGCGCGCTCGCGGAGCAGATACTACACACGGAGCGGACCTTCCCGGACTCTCTTGTTATTGTGCTTGGTGACTTTAACAAGGGGAACCTGAGCCAGGAATTACCCAAATACAGACAGTTTATTAAATGCCCCACCAGAGAGGAGAACACGCTGGATCACTGTTACACTACAATAAACAACGCATACCACGCTGTCCCCCGCGCTGTACTCGGACTCTCAGATCACGTGATGGTCCACTTAATCCCCTCATACAGACAAAGACTGAAACTCGCTAAACCTGTAGTCAGCACAATAAAGACGTTCACCACTGAGGCTGTGGAGGAGCTGCGCTCATGTTTGGAGACTACAGACTGGGAAGCGTTAAAGGCTGGCAACAACCTGGATGAATATACGGACACTGTGACCTCATACATCCAGTTCAATGAGGAGCGCATCATACCAACGCGCACTAGGGCTTGTTTTAATAATGATAAACCCTGGTTCACCCCCAAACTCCGACACCTACGAAAGGAGAAAGAGACGGCCCACAAAAATGACGACAGAGACCATTACAGGGAGGCAAGGTACAGCTTTAGCAGGGAGGTGGAGAAAGCTAAAGTTGCATACTCTGCCCGTCTCCAACATCAGTTCTCCTCCAATGACTCTGGAGCAGTGTGGCGGGGTCTTAGGGCTATAACCAATTACAAGCCCAAGGCCCCCCGGGCTCTGAACGACCTGTGCCTCGCCCAGAGTCTGAATACACATTACTGCCGCCACGAACGCCCATCAGCCTTTGACACCTCTCTAGACACTCTAGACACTCCAGCTGCCCCTGCTCCCCCCATCATCACCTCTACCATCAATGACCCCAGCACTTCATCAAAGGTCTCCACAAACCCTCCCCCCCCCCTGCTCTCTCCATCCAAGAAGAGGAAGTGCGTCGGCAATTCCTGAAGCTGAACCCGCGGAAGGCCCCTGGGCCGGATGGTGTCTCCCCCTCCACCCTGAGACACTGCGCGGATCAGCTGGCTCCCGTCTTCACGGACATTTTCAACACCTCCCTGGAGTCATGCCGCGTGCCGTCCTGCTTCAAATCGTCCACCATCGTCCCTGTCCCTAAAAAACCACGGATCACAGGACTTAATAACTACAGGCCGGTGGCGCTGACGTCTGTGGTCATGAAGACTTTTGAGCGCTTGGTCCTGCCTCACCTCAAGGACATCACCGCCCCCCTCCTGGACCCGCTGCTGTTCGCCTACAGAGCCAACAGGTCTGTGGACGACGCAGTCAATCTGGCCCTCCACTTCACCCTGGAGCATCTGGACTCACCAGGAACCTATGCCAGGATCCTGTTTGTGGACTTCAGCTCTGCCTTCAACACCATCCTCCCTGAACTGCTACGAGACAAGCTCTACCAGCTCAGCGTGCCCGACTCCCTCTGCAGGTGGATCACCGACTTCCTGACGGACCGGAGACAGCACGTGCGGCTGGGGAAGATCGTCTCGGACACTCGGACTACAAATACTGGAACTCCTCAGGGCTGTGTACTTTCCCCCTGGCTCTTCTCCCTGTATACAAACTGCTGCACCTCCAGCCACCAGACCGTTAAACTGATCAAGTTTGCGGACGACACCACCCTCATCGGGCTCATCTCGGACGGTGATGAGTCCGCCTACAGGAGAGAGGTGGAACGGCTGGCGTCCTGGTGCAGCCACAACAACCTGGAGCTGAACGCCCAGAAGACAGTGGAGATGATCGTGGACTTTAGGAAAGACACAGCCCCACCGTCCCCCCTTGCCCTGACAGACTCTTCCACCCCCATTTCCATCGTGGACTCCTTCCGTTTCCTGGGCACCACCATCACCCAGGACCTCAAATGGGAGCCAACCATCAGCTCCCTCATCAAGAAGGCCCAGCAGAGGATGTTCTTCCTGCGGCAGCTGAGGAAACTCAAGCTGCCAACCAAGATGTTGGCGCAGTTCTACACGGCCATCATCGAGTCCATCCTCACCTCCTCCATCACTGTGTGGTTCCCCGGCGCTACAGAACGGGACAAGCACCGTCTGCAGCGCATTGTGCGTGCTGCAGAGAAGGTGATTGGCTGTGAGCTCCCATCTCTCCAGGACCTGTTCACCTCCAGGACCCGGAGGCGTGTGGGTCGGATCACAGCTGACCCTTCTCACCCTGGACACGGACTATTCACCCCTCTCCCCTCAGGCAGGAGGCTACGGTCTATCCAGACCCATACCTCCCGCCACTTGAACAGTTTTTTCCCCTCCGCCATCAGACTCATGAACAAATACAAGTCTCTGTAGCTCAGTTACAGAGTCATGGATGTTTCTGCACTTGCACTGTGCGGTGTGTCCACACTTAGACCCGCTGCTATCACTTTATCACTTTAAACACTTAATACCACTTTAAATGCCAAAACATCTGTATATACAATCCCGCTGTTGTTCATTGTCAAATTGTTGTTGTCTTAACATATGTCACTTTATTTTATCTTATTTATTGAATATTTTTTATTCATGCCCTTATAACCTTATAGTTTAACGTTCTTAGCTTATTTTTTATCTTAATTCTGTGTTATATGTTTTATGTCGCACGTTTGCACCAAGTAAAATTCCTAGTTTGTAAACCTTGTTCACAAACCTTGGCAATAAAACGAATTCTGATTCTGATTCTGATTCTGATTTTACATGAAAGCCACTGGAGCCGCAGCCCATCCAAATGGCCCAAAAGCCACTGAAGGATTTTTATAAAGAGAAGCAGAAAAAAATATGAATGTGTGGTAATTTTCAGGCTCTTTTTTGAAGTGTATATGTTTTTACATTAGAGTCTTTAAAGGGTGCAAAATTGACGGATCACACGAAGGTTAACAATAAAATTGGTATTGCCACGTGCACAAATAAAAAGTCTGTTCGCGGAAAAAGGTTCCAGAATGCACCTTTACGGCAAGGGGACCTACTTCAGAGTCTTTTAAAAGTGAGCTGCTTTTCCCATATTTTTATTGTTGTTAGTTTCAGACAGTTTTTCTGTCATTGGTTCCCCCATAATGCCCCAGCCCCTGTATGCTCGGATCCGCCCCTGCTCAAAGTAGATTCCGCTCAGCCTTCAGTCCTGCTGTCACTGGGCTCTGTACGCCTTGAAACACCGAACAGCCCCCCAAGACTTCTGTCATTTAATCCAGCTATTACCGCAGCGCACTTCAGGAGGCTGCCTGTCCGCACTGTAGCTACAGTCTAGGGCGTAGTTTATGGGGATGGGGGGGGATAGGTGGGTTATAATCTTTAGAGCTACTCAGATCAAAATCATGTATACATTTAATTTCAGTTCACAATTGTGTGTCACTTAAGGTCCACACACACTACACAATTTTTATAGTCTTAAACGATTTTATATAGAATGGGGGGTCCACACTACACGACTGGATTCAGTGCGATTATAGAACGTCTGGGGGTTCACACATAAAGACTGAGAATCGTAAGAGCGAGCACACTACACGATTCTGACAAACAGCTGATGTTTGATAACACAGCACGTCTGTCCTCTCTACCGCTTCATTTCTCCTCCAGCTTCAAAAACTGACCCCAAATCCACAAAGATAGGCCGTGTTTGTGAGCGTGCGAAAACATCGCAGTGCAAGGCTCCAACTGCTACGAAGCCTTCGACTTGCCTATAGTTCAATCAAATGGAGATAAAAGTCGGCGACACGAAGAAGCGGGACGTATTTCAGTGGATTTAATAAGAAAAGGAGACGGGCCTCAGCCCCGAGATGGAGGCGGCGGAGGAGACAGCGGAGACAGCGGAGAGAGGCGAGGTGAAGCTGAACAGTCCGTCTCCAAACTCAGTAAGTGCCGCTAAACTCTGTTCGCGGTTGAAATGTAGCTTGAAAAGGTGGTTCTCGTGAACGTTTGGTGATATAAAGTCGTGCCTTTTCGTGTGGGGCTGTGGCCATGACATGAGCTGTTTGTGCCGCTGTTTTCACGGAGAAATGAAAAAGGAGGCGCTTCTGTTTTTCTGTCTTTATTTCACTCCGTCATGGCCGCTGCTTTCTGTGCGTTCACTTTGGGGTAAAATCACCCACGTTTCTCCTGTGCGTCCAAAATCGGGCTTAAAAATCAAACATGTTTGATTCCCTGCGACTGTAGTCCAGTTGCGTCTGACTGCCGCCCACACTACACGATTCGAGCGAGAGTCCAGTCGTGACCCCCCCACACTACGAGACACGACTCTGTGTGACTGCCTTCGACTAGACACGACTCGGGAAGACTCGGCGCGACTGAGAATTGTATCAAAATCGGGCATAAAAATCGTGTAGTGTGTGCGGACCTTCAGTCACGCAAAAAGATCAAAGATGTTGTTAGCTTTTAGCCTCTCCTCCTCTCCCATATGGGGCCAAACGGGGGTGAAGTTAAAAGCGACTAGGCTCTTCCACGTTTTCCCTATTTAAATACAGTTTTAAAAAAAGGCACTATATTGTAAGGCGCTATAACAACTTAGGAGCACTTCGACGTCCAAATCAGAATCAGCAGTAATATCTTCAGAATTCTTTAGGAGTGACGATATCACTGCTGCTGTTTAATGACAGCACGCATCGGGAACGACGCTAAAGAAATAAAAGGTAAACGCAGAGCGAGTGAGAGGAGAAGAGGAGGCCAGACACACAAGTGCGGTACGACGCCTTCACTTTAGCCTCTTGTCTAAAACTTGATGAAATAGCGCTGTGAATGCCCTGGGTCCTTGCACGGCAGAGAGGGAGGAGTGTGAACCGGAGAAAGGTGCCGACAGGGAGGGGCTGAGCCAACTGTGTCTGAAGTAAACCGTTGGCTCCAACTGTATATGAATACAGTGCCTTGCGACAGTATTCGGCCCCCTTAAACTTTTCGACCTTTTGCCACATTTCAGGCTTCAAACATAAAGATATAAAACTATAATTTTTTGTGAAGAACCAGCAACAAGTGGGACACGATCATGAAGTGAAACGAAATTTATTGGATATTTCAAACATTTTTAACAAATAAACAACTGAAAAATTGGACGTGCAAAATTGTTCAGCCCCTTTACTTTCAGTGCAGCAAACTCTCTCCAGAAGTTCAGTGAGGATCTCGGAATGATCCAATGTTGACCTAAATGACTAATGATGATAAATAGAATCCACCTGTGTGTAAACAAGTCTCCGTATAAATGCAGCTGCTCTGTGATAGTCTCAGAGGTCAGTTTAAAGCGCAGAGAGCATCATGAAGAACAAAAATTACAGTTTTATATCTTTATGTTTGAAGCCTGAAATGTGGCAAAAGGTCGAAAAGTTCAAGGGGGCCGAATACTTTCGCAAAGCACTGTATATATCTAAGGAAATGGCCCCAGTTTTCATGGTTTCACTCCTCTGTTCATGGGACTGAGTGGACTGTGCTTCGCCTTATACAGTGGTCCCTCGTTTATCATGGGGGTTACGTTCTAAAAATAACCCGCAATAGACAAAATCCGCGAAGTAGTCAGCTTTATTTTTTACAATGATTATATGTGTCATGGCAGCCTCTCCATACATTTTGTTCCCCCTCCCCTTGTGTGTCTGTCCGTTCCCTCTTACCTGGGCGTGGCATCTTCAGAGCTCACCGGGCAGCAATCTACAATCAACCTCCATACAAGAGGAGCTGCTCTCCAACTACGCCTCACCAGTTTGTTTATCTACACTCACTGTTAGTGACAACGCTTGGCGCTAAACAGTTTGGGAATTTTTGTGACTTAACCTTCTTTTCATGTCCAGATACACCTGCCTGCCTGCCTGCTCATCTGCCAGTCTGCTCCTCTGCCTGCCACTCAGCCGACCTGCCTACATCTCTGTCCAGCTGCGATACTCACCCACTACCTTCAGTCAAGTCATTTCCTGTAAAATAAATTATTACTACTTACCTGTTGTGTTCTGCTCTTGGGTTCAGTCTAGAAGCGTGACAATATGTGTTTGATTATATATGTTTTAAGGCTGTAAAACCCCTCACCATACACTTTATACACTTGTGTCACTAGTTCACGAGGGTTCTCCCTTATGTCTGGTGAATACTGTGTTATTTTTTTATTTTTTTTGTCTTAAAAGATTTTTAGTCACATTACAGACGTGGGGATGGAAACATCATGACCTGCACTCGTCTCCGCTGTGCGATTGTTCAAACTAACACGACCAAAGTTTCATCGTAGTAGTTTCAGGCTTCAGAAGGCGAGTGTTTAGCTCAGGCGAGCGACACATGCTAGCGGTGTTTATTTTCGCGGAAGAGTTCAGAGAAAGTAAACTCGGAGTCGGACCCGCTCATGCTTGTGTTGCTGTGACTCTGTGGTTTTTGCTGAGTGTTTGCTGATGTGTTGACGGGACACACAAAGATCCTCTATGTAACGAGAGTCAGTGGTTACATTTAATTTTATTCTTTCACAAAGCTTCGTCCACTAGTCTCTTTTATTGAAGGTGATCACACTTCCAGGTCCTAAAATGCCCCAGAATGCATTTTTGAGATATGCTGAGTTCATACATTCAAATTGCCACAGCTTTTCCAAATATGATGAGATTTCCATGTTGTAAGGCTTGGAGACTACACTTTCACAATCTGTGAATAACTCAAAATGCCCCAAACCCTACCTGTGTCCATAGTTTTCGTGATCGGTCACAAACATAATGTTACAAAAAGTCATTACAAGTCATTGGCCTCAAGTCCAAGTTAAGTCTCAAGTCTTTCTGGGCCATTGGTCGAGTAAGCCTCACGGCAGATCAGTCCGTTCTCAGCAGAAGAGGAAACGACCACAGGATTCCTCAAAAACTGCAACCGGTAAGTTTCTGACGCGGAGGCCGTGTTATTATACGTTTGAGAGCTCTGTGGCTGTTGAAGAAGAGAGATGACGGCGCGTGAGCCCAGGAGTCTGATGGATGGATCCCGGGGCTGTGCGCTTCAAGAGCATGTATCTTTCGGCAGGTGTGGGCTAATCCGGCGGAATGGTGGCGGTAACAGCCTGGCGCCAGTTGGAACGCGCAGCGAGGAGAGCTGGGGATACGGAGGATCACACACACAGCCTTTTGTTATTCCCACGCTGATCCGCTCTGCTGCAGTCTGCAGGCCGCGAGCAGGGCAGGGGAAAAGGAAGAGCTCCCCCCAGTGGCCAGGAAACATGTTGCAGGCAAGTGTGTAATAGAGCTGTCTCGAGGGCTGGGGATGAGTAATGTGACGTTATGGGGCTGAATCGTGCAGATAGACAATACTGAACTTGTACAAGAAAGAGCACTTCAATGTCTTCGAATATTTACATACATGTATTTCGATGGGTGAAAAACTGACATCCTGAGATTGTACAGCGTTCAGATTTTCAGTGCCCGGAATAGAAGCAAAGGCTGCACAATTCTCCTTCAAAATAACCGTAATGATGCTGTAAAAGGATGCGTTTAGATGAATTTGCCAATCTCGTAAATGTACCAGAATGTCATGTCAAGTTTCTGCTTTGGCTGTGTATCAGACAAGGACAGAGAGAGGAAAACTCACCATGCTAAGGTCAGCGAAGGTCCCTGCATGTGTGGGTACCTTTAACCCCAGATCTCCTCTAGAGCGGTGATGTTTTGGGGCAGATCTCCTCTAGAGCGGTGATGTTTTGGGGCTGATCTCCTCTAGAGCGGTGATGTTTTGGCGGTGATGTTTGGGGCAGATCTCCTCTAGAGCGGTGATGTTTTGGGGCAGCTCTCCTCTAGAGCGGTGATGTTTTGGGGCAGATCTCCTCTAGAGCGGTGATGTTTTGGGGCTGATCTCCTCTAGAGCGGTGATGTTTTGGGGCAGATCTCCTCAAGAGCGGTGATGTTTTGGGGCTAAACTCCTCTAGAGCGGTGATGTTTTGGCGGTGATGTTTGGGGCAGATCTCCTCTAGAGCGGTGATGTTTTGGGGCAGCTCTTCTCTAGAGCGGTGATGTTTTGGGGCAGATCTCCTCTAGAGCGGTGATGTTTTGGCGGTGATGTTTGGGGCAGATCTCCTCTAGAGCGGTGATGTTTTGGGGCAGCTCTTCTCTAGAGCGGTGATGTTTTGGGGCAGATCTCCTCTAGAGCGGTAATGTTTTGGCGGTGATGTTTGGGGCAGATCTCCTCTAGAGCGGTGATGTTTTGGGGCTGATCTCCTCTAGAGCGGTGATGTTTTGGGGCTGATCTCCTCTAGAGCGGTGATGTTTTGGCGGTGATGTTTGGGGCAGATCTCCTCTAGAGCGGTGATGTTTTGGGGCAGCTCTTCTCTAGAGCGGTGATGTTTTGGGGCAGCTCTCCTCTAGAGCGGTGATGTTTTGGGGCAGATCTCCTCTAGAGCGGTGATGTTTTGGGGCTGATCTCCTCTAGAGCGGTGATGTTTTGGGGCAGATCTCCTCAAGAGCGGTGATGTTTTGGGGCTGATCTCCTCTAGAGCGGTGATGTTTTGGCGGTGATGTTTGGGGAAGATCTCCTCTAGAGCGGTGATGTTTTGGGGCAGCTCTTCTCTAGAGCGGTGATGTTTTGGGGCAGATCTCCTCTAGAGCGGTGATGTTTTGGCGGTGATGTTTGGGGCAGATCTCCCCTAGAGCGGTGATGTTTTGGGGCAGCTCTTCTCTAGAGCGGTGATGTTTTGGGGCAGATCTCCTCTAGAGCGGTGATGTTTTGGGGCAGATCTCCTCTAGAGCGGTGATGTTTTGGGGCAGCTCTTCTCTAGAGCGGTGATGTTTTGGGGCAGATCTCCTCTAGAGCGGTGATGTTTTGGCGGTGATGTTTGGGGAAGATCTCCTCTAGAGCGGTGATGTTTTGGGGCAGATCTCCTCTAGAGCGGTGATGTTTTGGGGCAGCTCTCCTCTAGAGCGGTGATGTTTGGGGGCAGATCTCCTCTAGAGCGGTGATGTTTTGGCGGTGATGTTTGGGGCAGATCTCCTCTAGAGCGGTGATGTTTTGGGGCAGATCTCCTCTAGAGCGGTGATGTTTTGGGGCAGATCTCCTCTAGAGCGGTGATGTTTTGGCGGTGATGTTTGGGGCAGATCTCCTCTAGAGCGGTGATGTTTTGGGGCAGCTCTCCTCTAGAGCGGTGATGTTTTGGCGGTGATGTTTGGGGCAGATCTCCTCTAGAGCGGTGATGTTTGGGGCAGATCTCCTCTCCTCTAGAGTGGTGATGTTTGGGGCAGATCTCCTCTAGAGCGGTGATGTTTGGGGCAGATCTCCTCTAGAGCGGTGATGTTTTGGGGCAGATTTCCTCTAGAGCGGTGATATTTTGGGGCAGATCTCCTCTAGAGCGGTGATGTTTTGGGGCTGATGATCTCGAGAGCGGTGATGTTTTGGGGCAGATCTCCTCTAGAGCGGTGATGTTTGGGGCAGATCTCCTCTAGAGTGGTGATGTTTTGGGGCAGCTCTCCTCTAGAGCGGTGATGTTTTGGCGGTGATGTTTGGGGCAGATCTCCTCTAGAGCGGTGATGTTTGGGGCAGATCTCCTCTCCTCTAGAGTGGTGATGTTTGGGGCAGATCTCCTCTAGAGCGGTGATGTTTGGGGCAGATCTCCTCTAGAGCGGTGATGTTTTGGGGCTGATGATCTCGAGAGCGGTGATGTTTGGGGGCAGATCTCCTCTAGAGCAGTGATGTTTTGGGGCAGACCTCCTCTCGAGCAGTGATGTTTTGGCGGTGATGTTTGGGGCAAATCTCCTAGAGCGGTGATGTTTTGGCGTGATGTTTTGGGGCTGATCTCCTCTAGAGCGGTGATGTTTGGGGCAGATCTCCTCTAGAGCGGTGATGTTTTGGGGCAGCTCTTCTCTAGAGCGGTGATGTTTTGGGGCAGATCTCCTCTAGAGCGGTGATGTTTTGGCGGTGATGTTTGGGGCAGATCTCCTCTAGAGCGGTGATGTTTTGGGGCAGCTCTCCTCTAGAGCGGTGATGTTAGGGGGCAGATCTCCTCTAGAGCGGTGATGTTTTGGCGGTGATGTTTGGGGCAGATCTCCTCTAGAGCTGTGATGTTTTGGGGCAGATCTCCTCTAGAGCGGTGATGTTTTGGGGCAGATCTCCTCTAGAGCGGTGATGTTTTGGGGCAGATCTCCTCTAGAGCGGTGATGTTTTGGCGGTGATGTTTGGGGCAGATCTCCTCTAGAGCGGTGATGTTTTGGGGCAGATCTCCTCTAGAGCGGTGATGTTTTGGTGGTGATGTTTGGGGCAGATCTCCTCTAGAGCGGTGATGTTTTGGGGCAGATCTCCTCTAGAGCGGTGATGCTTTGGGGCAGATCTCCTCTAGAGCGGTGATGTTTTGGGGCAGCTCTCCTCTAGAGCGGTGATGTTTTGGCGGTGATGTTTGAGGCAGATCTCCTCTAGAGCGGTGATGTTTTGGGGCAGCTCTCCTCTAGAGCGGTGATGTTTTGGGGCTGATCTCCTCTAGAGCGGTGATGTTTTGGGGCAGATCTCCTCAAGAGCGGTGATGTTTTGGGGCTGATCTCCTCTAGAGCGGTGATGTTTGGGGCAGATCTCCTCTAGAGTGGTGATGTTTTGGGGCAGCTCTCCTCTAGAGCGGTGATGTTTTGGCGGTGATGTTTGGGGCAGATCTCCTCTAGAGCGGTGATGTTTGGGGCAGATCTCCTCTCCTCTAGAGTGGTGATGTTTGGGGCAGATCTCCTCTAGAGCGGTGATGTTTGGGGCAGATCTCCTCTAGAGCGGTGATGTTTTGGGGCTGATGATCTCGAGAGCGGTGATGTTTGGGGGCAGATCTCCTCTAGAGCAGTGATGTTTTGGGGCAGACCTCCTCTCGAGCAGTGATGTTTTGGCGGTGATGTTTGGGGCAAATCTCCTAGAGCGGTGATGTTTTGGCGTGATGTTTTGGGGCTGATCTCCTCTAGAGCGGTGATGTTTGGGGCAGATCTCCTCTAGAGCGGTGATGTTTTGGGGCAGCTCTTCTCTAGAGCGGTGATGTTTTGGGGCAGATCTCCTCTAGAGCGGTGATGTTTTGGGGCAGCTCTCCTCTAGAGCGGTGATGTTTGGGGGCAGATCTCCTCTAGAGCGGTGATGTTTTGGCGGTGATGTTTGGGGCAGATCTCCTCTAGAGCTGTGATGTTTTGGGGCAGATCTCCTCTAGAGCGGTGATGTTTTGGGGCAGATCTCCTCTAGAGCGGTGATGTTTTGGGGCAGATCTCCTCTAGAGCGGTGATGTTTTGGCGGTGATGTTTGGGGCAGATCTCCTCTAGAGCGGTGATGTTTTGGGGCAGATCTCCTCTAGAGCGGTGATGTTTTGGTGGTGATGTTTGGGGCAGATCTCCTCTAGAGCGGTGATGTTTTGGGGCAGATCTCCTCTAGAGCGGTGATGCTTTGGGGCAGATCTCCTCTAGAGCGGTGATGTTTTGGGGCAGCTCTCCTCTAGAGCGGTGATGTTTTGGCGGTGATGTTTGAGGCAGATCTCCTCTAGAGCGGTGATGTTTTGGGGCAGCTCTCCTCTAGAGCGGTGATGTTTTGGGGCTGATCTCCTCTAGAGCGGTGATGTTTTGGGGCAGATCTCCTCAAGAGCGGTGATGTTTTGGGGCTGATCTCCTCTAGAGCGGTGATGTTTTGGCGGTGATGTTTGGGGCAGATCTCCTCTAGAGCGGTGATGTTTTGGGGCAGATCTCCTCTAGAGCGGTGATGTTTTGGCGGTGATGTTTGGGGCAGATCTCCTCTAGAGCGGTGATGTTTTGGGGCAGCTCTTCTCTAGAGCGGTGATGTTTTGGGGCAGATCTCCTCTAGAGCGGTAATGTTTTGGCGGTGATGTTTGGGGCAGATCTCCTCTAGAGCGGTGATGTTTTGGGGCTGATCTCCTCTAGAGCGGTGATGTTTTGGGGCTGATCTCCTCTAGAGCGGTGATGTTTTGGCGGTGATGTTTGGGGCAGATCTCCTCTAGAGCGGTGATGTTTTGGGGCAGCTCTTCTCTAGAGCGGTGATGTTTTGGGGCAGCTCTCCTCTAGAGCGGTGATGTTTTGGGGCAGATCTCCTCTAGAGCGGTGATGTTTTGGGGCTGATCTCCTCTAGAGCGGTGATGTTTTGGGGCAGATCTCCTCAAGAGCGGTGATGTTTTGGGGCTGATCTCCTCTAGAGCGGTGATGTTTTGGCGGTGATGTTTGGGGAAGATCTCCTCTAGAGCGGTGATGTTTTGGGGCAGCTCTTCTCTAGAGCGGTGATGTTTTGGGGCAGATCTCCTCTAGAGCGGTGATGTTTTGGGGCAGATCTCCTCTAGAGCGGTGATGTTTTGGGGCAGCTCTTCTCTAGAGCGGTGATGTTTTGGGGCAGATCTCCTCTAGAGCGGTGATGTTTTGGCGGTGATGTTTGGGGAAGATCTCCTCTAGAGCGGTGATGTTTTGGGGCAGATCTCCTCTAGAGCGGTGATGTTTTGGGGCAGCTCTCCTCTAGAGCGGTGATGTTTGGGGGCGGATCTCCTCTAGAGCGGTGATGTTTTGGCGGTGATGTTTGGGGCAGATCTCCTCTAGAGCGGTGATGTTTTGGGGCAGATCTCCTCTAGAGCGGTGATGTTTTGGGGCAGATCTCCTCTAGAGCGGTGATGTTTTGGCGGTGATGTTTGGGGCAGATCTCCTCTAGAGCGGTGATGTTTTGGGGCAGCTCTCCTCTAGAGCGGTGATGTTTTGGCGGTGATGTTTGGGGCAGATCTCCTCTAGAGCGGTGATGTTTGGGGCAGATCTCCTCTCCTCTAGAGTGGTGATGTTTGGGGCAGATCTCCTCTAGAGCGGTGATGTTTGGGGCAGATCTCCTCTAGAGCGGTGATGTTTTGGGGCAGATTTCCTCTAGAGCGGTGATATTTTGGGGCAGATCTCCTCTAGAGCGGTGATGTTTTGGGGCTGATGATCTCGAGAGCGGTGATGTTTTGGGGCAGATCTCCTCTAGAGCGGTGATGTTTGGGGCAGATCTCCTCTAGAGTGGTGATGTTTTGGGGCAGCTCTCCTCTAGAGCGGTGATGTTTTGGCGGTGATGTTTGGGGCAGATCTCCTCTAGAGCGGTGATGTTTGGGGCAGATCTCCTCTCCTCTAGAGTGGTGATGTTTGGGGCAGATCTCCTCTAGAGCGGTGATGTTTGGGGCAGATCTCCTCTAGAGCGGTGATGTTTTGGGGCAGATTTCCTCTAGAGCGGTGATATTTTGGGGCAGATCTCCTCTAGAGCGGTGATGTTTTGGGGCTGATGATCTCGAGAGCGGTGATGTTTTGGGGCAGATCTCCTCTAGAGCGGTGATGTTTGGGGCAGATCTCCTCTAGAGTGGTGATGTTTGGGGCAGATCTCCTCTCCTCTAGAGTGGTGATGTTTGGGGCAGATCTCCTCTAGAGCGGTGATGTTTGGGGCAGATCTCCTCTAGAGCGGTGATGTTTTGGGGCAGATCTCCTCTAGAGCGGTGATGTTTTGGGGCTGATGATCTCGAGAGCGGTGATGTTTGGGGGCAGATCTCCTCTAGAGCAGTGATGTTTTGGGGCAGACCTCCTCTCGAGCAGTGATGTTTTGGCGGTGATGTTTGGGGCAAATCTCCTAGAGCGGTGATGTTTTGGCGTGATGTTTTGGGGCTGATCTCCTCTAGAGCGGTGATGTTTGGGGCAGATCTCCTCTAGAGCGGTGATGTTTTGGGGCAGCTCTTCTCTAGAGCGGTGATGTTTTGGGGCAGATCTCCTCTAGAGCGGTGATGTTTTGGCGGTGATGTTTGGGGCAGATCTCCTCTAGAGCGGTGATGTTTTGGGGCAGCTCTCCTCTAGAGCGGTGATGTTTGGGGGCAGATCTCCTCTAGAGCGGTGATGTTTTGGCGGTGATGTTTGGGGCAGATCTCCTCTAGAGCTGTGATGTTTTGGGGCAGATCTCCTCTAGAGCGGTGATGTTTTGGGGCAGATCTCCTCTAGAGCGGTGATGTTTTGGGGCAGATCTCCTCTAGAGCGGTGATGTTTTGGCGGTGATGTTTGGGGCAGATCTCCTCTAGAGCGGTGATGTTTTGGGGCAGATCTCCTCTAGAGCGGTGATGTTTTGGCGGTGATGTTTGGGGCAGATCTCCTCTAGAGCGGTGATGTTTTGGGGCAGATCTCCTCTAGAGCGGTGATGCTTTGGGGCAGATCTCCTCTAGAGCGGTGATGTTTTGGGGCAGCTCTCCTCTAGAGCGGTGATATTTTGGGGCAGATCTCCTCGAGAGCGGTGATGTTTTGGGGCAGATCTCCTCTAGAGCGATGATGTTTTGGGGCAGATCTCTAGAGCGGTGATGTTTTGGCGGTGATGTTTGGGGCAGATCTCCTCTAGAGCGGTGATGTTTTGGGGCAGATCTCCTCTAGAGCGGTGATGTTTTGGGGCAGATCTCCTCTAGAGCGGTGATGTTTTGGCGGTGATGTTTGAGGCAGATCTCCTCTAGAGCGGTGATGTTTTGGGGCAGCTCTCCTCTAGAGCGGTGATGTTTTGGGGCAGATCTCCTTTAGAGCGGTGATGTTTTGGCGGTGATGTTTGGTGCAGATCTCCTCTAGAGCGGTGATGTTTTGGGGCAGATCTCCTCTAGAGCGGTGATGATTTGGGGCAGATCTCCTCTAGAGCGGTGATGTTTTGGGGCAGCTCTCCTCTAGAGCGGTGATATTTTGGGGCAGATGTCCTCGAGAGCGGTGATGTTTTGGGGCAGATCTCCTCTAGAGCGGTGATGTTTTGGGGCAGATCTCTAGAGCGGTGATGTTTTGGCGGTGATGTTTGGGGCAGATCTCCTCTAGAGCGGTGATGTTTTGGGGCAGATCTCCTCTAGAGCGGTGATGTTTTGGGGCAGCTCTCCTCTAGAGCGGTGATATTTTGGGGCAGATCTCCTCTAGAGCGGTGATGTTTTGGGGCAGATCTCCTCTAGAGCGGTGATGTTTTGGGGCAGATCTCCTCGAGAGCGGTGATGTTTTGGGGCAGATCTCCTCTAGAGCGGTGATGTTTTGGGGCAGATCTCTAGAGCGGTGATGTTTTGGCGGTGATGTTTGGGGCAGATCTCCTCTAGAGCTGTGATGTTTTGGGGCAGATCTCCTCTAGAGCGGTGATGTTTTGGGGCAGATCTCCTCTAGAGCGGTGATGTTTTGGCGGTGATGTTTGAGGCAGATCTCCTCTAGAGCGTTGATGTTTTGGGGCAGCTCTCCTCTAGAGCGGTGATGTTTTGGGGCAGATCTCCTTTAGAGCGGTGATGTTTTGGCGGTGATGTTTGGGGCAGATCTCCTCTAGAGCGGTGATGTTTTGGGGCTGATCTCCTCTAGAGCGGTGATGTTTTGGCGGTGATGTTTGGGGCAGATCTCCTCTAGAGCGGTGATGTTTTGGGGCAGATCTCCTCTAGAGCGGTGATGTTTTGGGGCAGATCTCCTCTAGAGCGGTGATGTTTTGGGGCTGATCTCCTCTAGAGCGGTGATGTTTTGGGGCAGATCTCCTCAAGAGCGGTGATGTTTTAGGGCTGATCTCCTCTAGAGCGGTGATGTTTTGGCGGTGATGTTTGGGGCAGATCTCCTCTAGAGCGGTGATGTTTTGGGGCAGCTCTTCTCTAGAGCGGTGATGTTTTGGGGCAGATCTCCTCTAGAGCGGTGATGTTTTGGCGGTGATGTTTGGGGCAGATCTCCTCTAGAGCGGTGATGTTTTGGGGCAGCTCTTCTCTAGAGCGGTGATGTTTTGGGGGTGATGTTTGGGGCAGATCTCCTCTAGAGCGGTGATGTTTTGGGGCAGATCTCCTCTAGAGCGGTGATGTTTTGGGGCAGATCTCCTCTAGAGCGGTGATGTTTTGGCGGTGATGTTTGGGGCAGATCTCCTCTAGAGCGGTGATGTTTTGGGGCAGATCTCCTCTAGAGCGGTGATGTTTTGGGGCAGATCTCCTCTAGAGCGGTGATGTTTTGGCGGTGATGTTTGGGGCAGATCTCCTCTAGAGCGGTGATGTTTTGGGGCAGCTCTCCTCTAGAGCGGTGATGTTTTGGGGCAGATCTCCTCTAGAGCGGTGATGCTTTGGGGCAGATCTCCTCTAGAGCGGTGATGTTTTGGGGCAGCTCTCCTCTAGAGCGGTGATATTTTGGGGCAGATCTCCTCTAGAGCAGTGGTGTTTTGGGGCAGCTCTCCTCTAGAGCGGTGATATTTTGGGGCAGATCTCCTCTAGAGCGGTGATGTTTTGGGGCAGATCTCCTCTAGAGCGGTGATGTTTTGGGGCAGATCTCCTCTAGAGCGGTGATGTTTTGGCGGTGATGTTTGGGGCAGATCTCCTCTAGAGCGGTGATGTTTTGGGGCAGATCTCCTCTAGAGCGGTGATGTTTTGGCGGTGATGTTTGGGGCAGATCTCCTCTAGAGCGGTGATGTTTTGGGGCTGATCTCCTCTAGAGCGGTGATGTTTGGGGCAGATCTCCTCTAGAGCGGTGATGTTTTGGGGCAGCTCTTCTCTAGAGCGGTGATGTTTTGGGGCAGCTCTCCTCTAGAGCGGTGATGTTTTGGGGCAGATCTCCTCTAGAGCGGTGATGTTTTGGGGCTGATCTCCTCTAGAGCGGTGATGTTTTGGGGCAGATCTCCTCAAGAGCGGTGATGTTTTAGGGCTGATCTCCTCTAGAGCGGTGATGTTTTGGCGGTGATGTTTGGGGCAGATCTCCTCTAGAGCGGTGATGTTTTGGGGGCAGCTCTTCTCTAGAGCGGTGATGTTTTGGGGCAGATCTCCTCTAGAGCGGTGATGTTTTGGCGGTGATGTTTGGGGCAGATCTCCTCTAGAGCGGTGATGTTTTGGGGCAGATCTCCTCTAGAGCGGTGATGTTTTGGGGCAGATCTCCTCTAGAGCGGTGATGTTTTGGCGGTGATGTTTGGGGCAGATCTCCTCTAGAGCGGTGATGTTTTGGGGCAGCTCTCCTCTAGAGCGGTGATGTTTTGGGGCAGATCTCCTCTAGAGCGGTGATGTTTGGGGCAGATCTCCTCTAGAGCGGTGATGTTTTGGGGCAGCTCTCCTCTAGAGCGGTGATATTTTGGGGCAGATCTCCTCGAGAGCGGTGATGTTTTGGGGCAGATCTCCTCTAGAGCGGTGATGTTTTGGGGCAGATCTCTAGAGCGGTGATGTTTTGGCGGTGATGTTTGGGGCAGATCTCCTCTAGAGCTGTGATGTTTTGGGGCAGATCTCCTCTAGAGCGGTGATGTTTTGGGGCAGATCTCCTCTAGAGCTGTGATGTTTTGGCGGTGATGTTTGAGGCAGATCTCCTCTAGAGCGGTGATGTTTTGGGGCAGCTCTCCTCTAGAGCGGTGATGTTTTGGGGCAGATCTCCTTTAGAGCGGTGATGTTTTGGCGGTGATGTTTGGGGCAGATCTCCTCTAGAGCGGTGATGTTTTGGTGCAGATCTCCTCTAGAGCGGTGATGTTTTGGGGCAGATCTCCTCTAGAGCGGTGATGCTTTGGGGCAGATGTCCTCGAGAGCGGTGATGTTTTGGGGCAGATCTCCTCTAGAGCGGTGATGTTTTGGGGCAGATCTCTAGAGCGGTGATGTTTTGGCGGTGATGTTTGGGGCAGATCTCCTCTAGAGCGGTGATGTTTTGGGGCAGATCTCCTCTAGAGCGGTGATGTTTTGGGGCAGCTCTCCTCTAGAGCGGTGATATTTTGGGGCAGATCTCCTCTAGAGCGGTGATGTTTTGGGGCAGATCTCCTCTAGAGCGGTGATGTTTTGGGGCAGATCTCCTCGAGAGCGGTGATGTTTTGGGGCAGATCTCCTCTAGAGCGGTGATGTTTTGGGGCAGATCTCTAGAGCGGTGATGTTTTGGCGGTGATGTTTGGGGCAGATCTCCTCTAGAGCTGTGATGTTTTGGGGCAGATCTCCTCTAGAGCGGTGATGTTTTGGGGCAGATCTCCTCTAGAGCGGTGATGTTTTGGCGGTGATGTTTGAGGCAGATCTCCTCTAGAGCGTTGATGTTTTGGGGCAGCTCTCCTCTAGAGCGGTGATGTTTTGGGGCAGATCTCCTTTAGAGCGGTGATGTTTTGGCGGTGATGTTTGGGGCAGATCTCCTCTAGAGCGGTGATGTTTTGGGGCTGATCTCCTCTAGAGCGGTGATGTTTTGGCGGTGATGTTTGGGGCAGATCTCCTCTAGAGCGGTGATGTTTTGGGGCAGATCTCCTCTAGAGCGGTGATGTTTTGGGGCAGATCTCCTCTAGAGCGGTGATGTTTTGGGGCTGATCTCCTCTAGAGCGGTGATGTTTTGGGGCAGATCTCCTCAAGAGCGGTGATGTTTTAGGGCTGATCTCCTCTAGAGCGGTGATGTTTTGGCGGTGATGTTTGGGGCAGATCTCCTCTAGAGCGGTGATGTTTTGGGGCAGCTCTTCTCTAGAGCGGTGATGTTTTGGGGCAGATCTCCTCTAGAGCGGTGATGTTTTGGCGGTGATGTTTGGGGCAGATCTCCTCTAGAGCGGTGATGTTTTGGGGCAGATCTCCTCTAGAGCGGTGATGTTTTGGGGCAGCTCTCCTCTAGAGCGGTGATGTTTTGGGGCAGATCTCCTCTAGAGCGGTAATGTTTTGGCGGTGATGTTTGGGGCAGATCTCCTTTAGAGCGGTGATGTTTTGGGGCAGATCTCCCCTAGAGCGGTGATGTTTTGGGGCAGCTCTCCTCTAGAGCGGTGATGTTTGGGGGCAGATCTCCTCTAGAGCGGTGATGTTTGGGGGCAGATCTCCTCTAGAGCGGTGATGTTTTGGGGCAGATCTCCTCTAGAGCGGTGATGTTTTGGGGCAGATCTCCTCTAGAGCGGTGATGTTTTGGCGGTGATGTTTGGGGCAGATCTCCTCTAGAGCGGTGATGTTTTGGGGCAGATCTCCTCTAGAGCAGTGATGTTTTGGGGCAGACCTCCTCTCGAGCAGTGATGTTTTGGCGGTGATGTTTGGGGCAAATCTCCTAGAGCGGTGATGTTTTGGCGTGATGTTTTGGGGCTGATCTCCTCTAGAGCGGTGATGTTTGGGGCAGATCTCCTCTAGAGCGGTGATGTTTTGGGGCAGCTCTTCTCTAGAGCGGTGATGTTTTGGGGCAGATCTCCTCTAGAGCGGTGATGTTTTGGCGGTGATGTTTGGGGCAGATCTCCTCTAGAGCGGTGATGTTTTGGGGCAGCTCTCCTCTAGAGCGGTGATGTTTGGGGGCAGATCTCCTCTAGAGCGGTGATGTTTTGGCGGTGATGTTTGGGGCAGATCTCCTCTAGAGCTGTGATGTTTTGGGGCAGATCTCCTCTAGAGCGGTGATGTTTTGGGGCAGATCTCCTCTAGAGCGGTGATGTTTTGGGGCAGATCTCCTCTAGAGCGGTGATGTTTTGGCGGTGATGTTTGGGGCAGATCTCCTCTAGAGCGGTGATGTTTTGGGGCAGATCTCCTCTAGAGCGGTGATGTTTTGGCGGTGATGTTTGGGGCAGATCTCCTCTAGAGCGGTGATGTTTTGGGGCAGATCTCCTCTAGAGCGGTGATGCTTTGGGGCAGATCTCCTCTAGAGCGGTGATGTTTTGGGGCAGCTCTCCTCTAGAGCGGTGATATTTTGGGGCAGATCTCCTCGAGAGCGGTGATGTTTTGGGGCAGATCTCCTCTAGAGCGATGATGTTTTGGGGCAGATCTCTAGAGCGGTGATGTTTTGGCGGTGATGTTTGGGGCAGATCTCCTCTAGAGCGGTGATGTTTTGGGGCAGATCTCCTCTAGAGCGGTGATGTTTTGGGGCAGATCTCCTCTAGAGCGGTGATGTTTTGGCGGTGATGTTTGAGGCAGATCTCCTCTAGAGCGGTGATGTTTTGGGGCAGCTCTCCTCTAGAGCGGTGATGTTTTGGGGCAGATCTCCTTTAGAGCGGTGATGTTTTGGCGGTGATGTTTGGTGCAGATCTCCTCTAGAGCGGTGATGTTTTGGGGCAGATCTCCTCTAGAGCGGTGATGATTTGGGGCAGATCTCCTCTAGAGCGGTGATGTTTTGGGGCAGCTCTCCTCTAGAGCGGTGATATTTTGGGGCAGATGTCCTCGAGAGCGGTGATGTTTTGGGGCAGATCTCCTCTAGAGCGGTGATGTTTTGGGGCAGATCTCTAGAGCGGTGATGTTTTGGCGGTGATGTTTGGGGCAGATCTCCTCTAGAGCGGTGATGTTTTGGGGCAGATCTCCTCTAGAGCGGTGATGTTTTGGGGCAGCTCTCCTCTAGAGCGGTGATATTTTGGGGCAGATCTCCTCTAGAGCGGTGATGTTTTGGGGCAGATCTCCTCTAGAGCGGTGATGTTTTGGGGCAGATCTCCTCGAGAGCGGTGATGTTTTGGGGCAGATCTCCTCTAGAGCGGTGATGTTTTGGGGCAGATCTCTAGAGCGGTGATGTTTTGGCGGTGATGTTTGGGGCAGATCTCCTCTAGAGCTGTGATGTTTTGGGGCAGATCTCCTCTAGAGCGGTGATGTTTTGGGGCAGATCTCCTCTAGAGCGGTGATGTTTTGGCGGTGATGTTTGAGGCAGATCTCCTCTAGAGCGTTGATGTTTTGGGGCAGCTCTCCTCTAGAGCGGTGATGTTTTGGGGCAGATCTCCTTTAGAGCGGTGATGTTTTGGCGGTGATGTTTGGGGCAGATCTCCTCTAGAGCGGTGATGTTTTGGGGCTGATCTCCTCTAGAGCGGTGATGTTTTGGCGGTGATGTTTGGGGCAGATCTCCTCTAGAGCGGTGATGTTTTGGGGCAGATCTCCTCTAGAGCGGTGATGTTTTGGGGCAGATCTCCTCTAGAGCGGTGATGTTTTGGGGCTGATCTCCTCTAGAGCGGTGATGTTTTGGGGCAGATCTCCTCAAGAGCGGTGATGTTTTAGGGCTGATCTCCTCTAGAGCGGTGATGTTTTGGCGGTGATGTTTGGGGCAGATCTCCTCTAGAGCGGTGATGTTTTGGGGCAGCTCTTCTCTAGAGCGGTGATGTTTTGGGGCAGATCTCCTCTAGAGCGGTGATGTTTTGGCGGTGATGTTTGGGGCAGATCTCCTCTAGAGCGGTGATGTTTTGGGGCAGCTCTTCTCTAGAGCGGTGATGTTTTGGGGGTGATGTTTGGGGCAGATCTCCTCTAGAGCGGTGATGTTTTGGGGCAGATCTCCTCTAGAGCGGTGATGTTTTGGGGCAGATCTCCTCTAGAGCGGTGATGTTTTGGCGGTGATGTTTGGGGCAGATCTCCTCTAGAGCGGTGATGTTTTGGGGCAGATCTCCTCTAGAGCGGTGATGTTTTGGGGCAGATCTCCTCTAGAGCGGTGATGTTTTGGCGGTGATGTTTGGGGCAGATCTCCTCTAGAGCGGTGATGTTTTGGGGCAGCTCTCCTCTAGAGCGGTGATGTTTTGGGGCAGATCTCCTCTAGAGCGGTGATGCTTTGGGGCAGATCTCCTCTAGAGCGGTGATGTTTTGGGGCAGCTCTCCTCTAGAGCGGTGATATTTTGGGGCAGATCTCCTCTAGAGCAGTGGTGTTTTGGGGCAGCTCTCCTCTAGAGCGGTGATATTTTGGGGCAGATCTCCTCTAGAGCGGTGATGTTTTGGGGCAGATCTCCTCTAGAGCGGTGATGTTTTGGGGCAGATCTCCTCTAGAGCGGTGATGTTTTGGCGGTGATGTTTGGGGCAGATCTCCTCTAGAGCGGTGATGTTTTGGGGCAGATCTCCTCTAGAGCGGTGATGTTTTGGCGGTGATGTTTGGGGCAGATCTCCTCTAGAGCGGTGATGTTTTGGGGCTGATCTCCTCTAGAGCGGTGATGTTTGGGGCAGATCTCCTCTAGAGCGGTGATGTTTTGGGGCAGCTCTTCTCTAGAGCGGTGATGTTTTGGGGCAGCTCTCCTCTAGAGCGGTGATGTTTTGGGGCAGATCTCCTCTAGAGCGGTGATGTTTTGGGGCTGATCTCCTCTAGAGCGGTGATGTTTTGGGGCAGATCTCCTCAAGAGCGGTGATGTTTTAGGGCTGATCTCCTCTAGAGCGGTGATGTTTTGGCGGTGATGTTTGGGGCAGATCTCCTCTAGAGCGGTGATGTTTTGGGGGCAGCTCTTCTCTAGAGCGGTGATGTTTTGGGGCAGATCTCCTCTAGAGCGGTGATGTTTTGGCGGTGATGTTTGGGGCAGATCTCCTCTAGAGCGGTGATGTTTTGGGGCAGATCTCCTCTAGAGCGGTGATGTTTTGGGGCAGATCTCCTCTAGAGCGGTGATGTTTTGGCGGTGATGTTTGGGGCAGATCTCCTCTAGAGCGGTGATGTTTTGGGGCAGCTCTCCTCTAGAGCGGTGATGTTTTGGGGCAGATCTCCTCTAGAGCGGTGATGTTTGGGGCAGATCTCCTCTAGAGCGGTGATGTTTTGGGGCAGCTCTCCTCTAGAGCGGTGATATTTTGGGGCAGATCTCCTCGAGAGCGGTGATGTTTTGGGGCAGATCTCCTCTAGAGCGGTGATGTTTTGGGGCAGATCTCTAGAGCGGTGATGTTTTGGCGGTGATGTTTGGGGCAGATCTCCTCTAGAGCTGTGATGTTTTGGGGCAGATCTCCTCTAGAGCGGTGATGTTTTGGGGCAGATCTCCTCTAGAGCTGTGATGTTTTGGCGGTGATGTTTGAGGCAGATCTCCTCTAGAGCGGTGATGTTTTGGGGCAGCTCTCCTCTAGAGCGGTGATGTTTTGGGGCAGATCTCCTTTAGAGCGGTGATGTTTTGGCGGTGATGTTTGGGGCAGATCTCCTCTAGAGCGGTGATGTTTTGGTGCAGATCTCCTCTAGAGCGGTGATGTTTTGGGGCAGATCTCCTCTAGAGCGGTGATGCTTTGGGGCAGATGTCCTCGAGAGCGGTGATGTTTTGGGGCAGATCTCCTCTAGAGCGGTGATGTTTTGGGGCAGATCTCTAGAGCGGTGATGTTTTGGCGGTGATGTTTGGGGCAGATCTCCTCTAGAGCGGTGATGTTTTGGGGCAGATCTCCTCTAGAGCGGTGATGTTTTGGGGCAGCTCTCCTCTAGAGCGGTGATATTTTGGGGCAGATCTCCTCTAGAGCGGTGATGTTTTGGGGCAGATCTCCTCTAGAGCGGTGATGTTTTGGGGCAGATCTCCTCGAGAGCGGTGATGTTTTGGGGCAGATCTCCTCTAGAGCGGTGATGTTTTGGGGCAGATCTCTAGAGCGGTGATGTTTTGGCGGTGATGTTTGGGGCAGATCTCCTCTAGAGCTGTGATGTTTTGGGGCAGATCTCCTCTAGAGCGGTGATGTTTTGGGGCAGATCTCCTCTAGAGCGGTGATGTTTTGGCGGTGATGTTTGAGGCAGATCTCCTCTAGAGCGTTGATGTTTTGGGGCAGCTCTCCTCTAGAGCGGTGATGTTTTGGGGCAGATCTCCTTTAGAGCGGTGATGTTTTGGCGGTGATGTTTGGGGCAGATCTCCTCTAGAGCGGTGATGTTTTGGGGCTGATCTCCTCTAGAGCGGTGATGTTTTGGCGGTGATGTTTGGGGCAGATCTCCTCTAGAGCGGTGATGTTTTGGGGCAGATCTCCTCTAGAGCGGTGATGTTTTGGGGCAGATCTCCTCTAGAGCGGTGATGTTTTGGGGCTGATCTCCTCTAGAGCGGTGATGTTTTGGGGCAGATCTCCTCAAGAGCGGTGATGTTTTAGGGCTGATCTCCTCTAGAGCGGTGATGTTTTGGCGGTGATGTTTGGGGCAGATCTCCTCTAGAGCGGTGATGTTTTGGGGCAGCTCTTCTCTAGAGCGGTGATGTTTTGGGGCAGATCTCCTCTAGAGCGGTGATGTTTTGGCGGTGATGTTTGGGGCAGATCTCCTCTAGAGCGGTGATGTTTTGGGGCAGCTCTTCTCTAGAGCGGTGATGTTTTGGGGGTGATGTTTGGGGCAGATCTCCTCTAGAGCGGTGATGTTTTGGGGCAGATCTCCTCTAGAGCGGTGATGTTTTGGGGCAGATCTCCTCTAGAGCGGTGATGTTTTGGCGGTGATGTTTGGGGCAGATCTCCTCTAGAGCGGTGATGTTTTGGGGCAGATCTCCTCTAGAGCGGTGATGTTTTGGGGCAGATCTCCTCTAGAGCGGTGATGTTTTGGCGGTGATGTTTGGGGCAGATCTCCTCTAGAGCGGTGATGTTTTGGGGCAGCTCTCCTCTAGAGCGGTGATGTTTTGGGGCAGATCTCCTCTAGAGCGGTGATGCTTTGGGGCAGATCTCCTCTAGAGCGGTGATGTTTTGGGGCAGCTCTCCTCTAGAGCGGTGATATTTTGGGGCAGATCTCCTCTAGAGCAGTGGTGTTTTGGGGCAGCTCTCCTCTAGAGCGGTGATATTTTGGGGCAGATCTCCTCTAGAGCGGTGATGTTTTGGGGCAGATCTCCTCTAGAGCGGTGATGTTTTGGGGCAGATCTCCTCTAGAGCGGTGATGTTTTGGCGGTGATGTTTGGGGCAGATCTCCTCTAGAGCGGTGATGTTTTGGGGCAGATCTCCTCTAGAGCGGTGATGTTTTGGCGGTGATGTTTGGGGCAGATCTCCTCTAGAGCGGTGATGTTTTGGGGCTGATCTCCTCTAGAGCGGTGATGTTTGGGGCAGATCTCCTCTAGAGCGGTGATGTTTTGGGGCAGCTCTTCTCTAGAGCGGTGATGTTTTGGGGCAGCTCTCCTCTAGAGCGGTGATGTTTTGGGGCAGATCTCCTCTAGAGCGGTGATGTTTTGGGGCTGATCTCCTCTAGAGCGGTGATGTTTTGGGGCAGATCTCCTCAAGAGCGGTGATGTTTTAGGGCTGATCTCCTCTAGAGCGGTGATGTTTTGGCGGTGATGTTTGGGGCAGATCTCCTCTAGAGCGGTGATGTTTTGGGGGCAGCTCTTCTCTAGAGCGGTGATGTTTTGGGGCAGATCTCCTCTAGAGCGGTGATGTTTTGGCGGTGATGTTTGGGGCAGATCTCCTCTAGAGCGGTGATGTTTTGGGGCAGATCTCCTCTAGAGCGGTGATGTTTTGGGGCAGATCTCCTCTAGAGCGGTGATGTTTTGGCGGTGATGTTTGGGGCAGATCTCCTCTAGAGCGGTGATGTTTTGGGGCAGCTCTCCTCTAGAGCGGTGATGTTTTGGGGCAGATCTCCTCTAGAGCGGTGATGTTTGGGGCAGATCTCCTCTAGAGCGGTGATGTTTTGGGGCAGCTCTCCTCTAGAGCGGTGATATTTTGGGGCAGATCTCCTCGAGAGCGGTGATGTTTTGGGGCAGATCTCCTCTAGAGCGGTGATGTTTTGGGGCAGATCTCTAGAGCGGTGATGTTTTGGCGGTGATGTTTGGGGCAGATCTCCTCTAGAGCTGTGATGTTTTGGGGCAGATCTCCTCTAGAGCGGTGATGTTTTGGGGCAGATCTCCTCTAGAGCTGTGATGTTTTGGCGGTGATGTTTGAGGCAGATCTCCTCTAGAGCGGTGATGTTTTGGGGCAGCTCTCCTCTAGAGCGGTGATGTTTTGGGGCAGATCTCCTTTAGAGCGGTGATGTTTTGGCGGTGATGTTTGGGGCAGATCTCCTCTAGAGCGGTGATGTTTTGGTGCAGATCTCCTCTAGAGCGGTGATGTTTTGGGGCAGATCTCCTCTAGAGCGGTGATGCTTTGGGGCAGATCTCCTCTAGAGCGGTGATGTTTTGGGGCAGCTCTCCTCTAGAGCGGTGATATTTTGGGGCAGATGTCCTCGAGAGCGGTGATGTTTTGGGGCAGATCTCCTCTAGAGCGGTGATGTTTTGGGGCAGATCTCTAGAGCGGTGATGTTTTGGCGGTGATGTTTTGGGGCAGATCTCTAGAGCGGTGATGTTTTGGCGGTGATGTTTGGGGCAGCTCTCCTCTAGAGCGGTGATATTTTGGGGCAGATCTCCTCTAGAGCGGTGATGTTTTGGGGCAGATCTCCTCTAGAGCGGTGATGTTTTGGGGCAGATCTCCTCTAGAGCGGTGATGTTTTGGCGGTGATGTTTGGGGCAGATCTCCTCTAGAGCGGTGATGTTTTGGGGCAGATCTCCTCTAGAGCGGTGATGTTTTGGGGCAGATCTCCTCTAGAGCGGTGATGTTTTGGCGGTGATGTTTGGGGCAGATCTCGTCTAGAGCAGTGATGTTTTGGCGGTGATGTTTGGGGCAGATCTCCTCTAGAGCGGTGATGTTTGGGGCAGATCTCCTCTAGAGCGGTGATGTTTTGGGGCAGATTTCCTGTAGAGCGGTGATATTTTGGGGCAGATCTCCTCTAGAGCGGTGATGTTTTGGGGCTGATGATCTCGAGAGCGGTGATGTTTTGGGGCAGATCTCCTCTAGAGCGGTGATGTTTTGGGGCAGATCTCCTCTAGAGCGGTGATGTTTTGGGGCTGATCTCCTCTAGAGCGGTGATGTTTTGGGGCAGATCTCCTCAAGAGCGGTGATGTTTTAGGGCTGATCTCCTCTAGAGCGGTGATGTTTTGGCGGTGATGTTTTGGGGCAGATCTCCTCTAGAGCGGTGATGTTTTGGCGGTGATGTTTGGGGCAGATCTCCTCTAGAGCGGTGATGTTTTGGGGCAGCTCTTCTCTAGAGCGGTGATGTTTTGGGGCAGATCTCCTCTAGAGCGGTGATGTTTTGGGGCAGCTCTCCTCTAGAGCGGTGATGTTTTGGGGCAGATCTCCTCTAGAGCGGTGATGTTTTGGCGGTGATGTTTGGGGCAGATCTCCTCTAGAGCGGTGATGTTTTGGGGCAGATCTCCTCTAGAGCGGTGATGTTTTGGGGCAGCTCTCCTCTAGAGCGGTGATGTTTGGGGGCAGATCTCCTCTAGAGCGGTGATGTTTTGGCGGTGATGTTTGGGGCAGATCTCCTCTAGAGCGGTGATGTTTTGGGGCAGATCTCCTCTAGAGCGGTGATGTTTTGGGGCAGATCTCCTCTAGAGCGGTGATGTTTTGGGGCAGCTCTTCTCTAGAGCGGTGATGTTTTGGGGCAGCTCTCCTCTAGAGCGGTGATGTTTTGGGGCAGATCTCCTCTAGAGCGGTGATGTTTTGGGGCTGATCTCCTCTAGAGCGGTGATGTTTTGGGGCAGATCTCCTCAAGAGCGGTGATGTTTTAGGGCTGATCTCCTCTAGAGCGGTGATGTTTTGGCGGTGATGTTTGGGGCAGATCTCCTCTAGAGCGGTGATGTTTTGGGGCAGCTCTTCTCTAGAGCGGTGATGTTTTGGGGCAGATCTCCTCTAGAGCGGTGATGTTTTGGCGGTGATGTTTGGGGCAGATCTCCTCTAGAGCGGTGATGTTTTGGGGCAGCTCTTCTCTAGAGCGGTGATGTTTTGGGGCAGATCTCCTCTAGAGCGGTGATGTTTTGGGGCAGCTCTCCTCTAGAGCGGTGATGTTTTGGGGCAGATCTCCTCTAGAGCGGTGATGTTTGGGGCAGATCTCCTCTAGAGCGGTGATGTTTTGGGGCAGATCTCCTCTAGAGCGGTGATGTTTTGGGGCAGCTCTCCTCTAGAGCGGTGATGTTTGGGGGCAGATCTCCTCTAGAGCGGTGATGTTTTGGCGGTGATGTTTGGGGCAGATCTCCTCTAGAGCGGTGATGTTTTGGGGCAGATCTCCTCTAGAGCGGTGATGTTTTGGGGCAGATCTCCTCTAGAGCGGTGATGTTTTGGCGGTGATGTTTGGGGCAGATCTCCTCTAGAGCGGTGATGTTTTGGGGCTGATCTCCTCTAGAGCGGTGATGTTTTGGCGGTGATGTTTGGGGCAGATCTCCTCTAGAGCGGTGATGTTTTGGGGCAGCTCTTCTCTAGAGCGGTGATGTTTTGGGGCAGCTCTCCTCTAGAGCGGTGATGTTTTGGGGCAGATCTCCTCTAGAGCGGTGATGTTTTGGGGCTGATCTCCTCTAGAGCGGTGATGTTTTGGGGCAGATCTCCTCAAGAGCGGTGATGTTTTAGGGCTGATCTCCTCTAGAGCGGTGATGTTTTGGCGGTGATGTTTTGGGGCAGATCTCCTCTAGAGCGGTGATGTTTTGGCGGTGATGTTTGGGGCAGATCTCCTCTAGAGCGGTGATGTTTTGGGGCAGATCTCCTCTAGAGCGGTGATGTTTTGGGGCAGCTCTCCTCTAGAGCGGTGATGTTTTGGGGCAGATCTCCTCTAGAGCGGTGATGTTTTGGCGGTGATGTTTGGGGCAGATCTCCTCTAGAGCGGTGATGTTTTGGGGCAGATCTCCTCTAGAGCAGTGATGTTTTGGGGCAGCTCTCCTCTAGAGCGGTGATGTTTGGGGGCAGATCTCCTCTAGAGCGGTGATGTTTTGGCGGTGATGTTTGGGGCAGATCTCCTCTAGAGCGGTGATGTTTTGGGGCAGATCTCCTCTAGAGCGGTGATGTTTTGGGGCAGCTCTTCTCTAGAGCGGTGATGTTTTGGGGCAGATCTCCTCTAGAGCGGTGATGTTTTGGCGGTGATGTTTGGGGCAGATCTCCTCTAGAGCGGTGATGTTTTGGCGGTGATGTTTGGGGCAGATCTCCTCTAGAGCGGTGATGTTTTGGGGCAGCTCTTCTCTAGAGCGGTGATGTTTTGGGGCAGATCTCCTCTAGAGCGGTGATGTTTTGGGGCAGCTCTCCTCTAGAGCGGTGATGTTTTGGGGCAGATCTCCTCTAGAGCGGTGATGTTTGGGGGCAGATCTCCTCTAGAGCGGTGATGTTTTGGCGGTGATGTTTGGGGCAGATCTCCTCTAGAGCGGTGATGTTTTGGGGCAGCTCTCCTCTAGAGCGGTGATGTTTTGGGGCAGATCTCCTCTAGAGCGGTGATGCTTTGGGGCAGATCTCCTCTAGAGCGGTGATGTTTTGGGGCAGCTCTCCTCTAGAGCGGTGATATTTTGGGGCAGATCTCCTCTAGAGCGGTGATGTTTTGGGGCAGATCTCCTCTAGAGCGGTGATGTTTTGGGGCAGATCTCCTCTAGAGCGGTGATGTTTTGGCGGTGATGTTTGAGGCAGATCTCCTCTAGAGCGGTGATGTTTTGGGGCAGCTCTCCTCTAGAGCGGTGATGTTTTGGGGCAGATCTCCTTTAGAGCGGTGATGTTTTGGCGGTGATGTTTGGGGCAGATCTCCTCTAGAGCGGTGATGTTTTGGTGCAGATCTCCTCTAGAGCGGTGATGTTTTGGGGCAGATCTCTAGAGCGGTGATGTTTTGGCGGTGATGTTTGGGGCAGATCTCCTCTAGAGCGGTGATGTTTTGGGGCAGCTCTCCTCTAGAGCGGTGATGTTTTGGGGCAGATCTGCTCTAGAGCGGGGATGTTTTGGCGGTGATGTTTGGGGCAGATCTCCTCTAGAGCGGTGATGTTTTGGGGCTGATCTCCTCTAGAGCGGTGATGTTTTGGGGCAGCTCTCCTCTAGAGCGGTGATGTTTTGGCGGTGATGTTTGGGGCAGATCTCCTCTAGAGCGGTGATGTTTGGGGCAGATCTCCTCTCCTCTAGAGTGGTGATGTTTGGGGCAGATCTCCTCTCCTCTAGAGTGGTGATGTTTGGGGCAGATCTCCTCTAGAGCGGTGATGTTTGGGGCAGATCTCCTCTAGAGCGGTGATGTTTTGGGGCAGCTCTCCTCTAGAGCGGTGATATTTTGGGGCAGATCTCCTCTAGAGCGGTGATGTTTTGGGGCAGATCTCCTCTAGAGCGGTGATGTTTTGGGGCAGATCTCCTCTAGAGCGGTGATGTTTTGGCGGTGATGTTTGAGGCAGATCTCCTCTAGAGCGGTGATGTTTTGGGGCAGCTCTCCTCTAGAGCGGTGATGTTTTGGGGCAGATCTCCTTTAGAGCGGTGATGTTTTGGCGGTGATGTTTGGGGCAGATCTCCTCTAGAGCGGTGATGTTTTGGTGCAGATCTCCTCTAGAGCGGTGATGTTTTGTGGCAGATCTCTAGAGCGGTGATGTTTTGGCGGTGATGTTTGGGGCAGATCTCCTCTAGAGCGGTGATGTTTTGGGGCAGCTCTCCTCTAGAGCGGTGATGTTTTGGGGCAGATCTGCTCTAGAGCGGGGATGTTTTGGCGGTGATGTTTGGGGCAGATCTCCTCTAGAGCGGTGATGTTTTGGGGCTGATCTCCTCTAGAGCGGTGATGTTTTGGGGCAGCTCTCCTCTAGAGCGGTGATGTTTTGGCGGTGATGTTTGGGGCAGATCTCCTCTAGAGCGGTGATGTTTGGGGCAGATCTCCTCTCCTCTAGAGTGGTGATGTTTGGGGCAGATCTCCTCTCCTCTAGAGTGGTGATGTTTGGGGCAGATCTCCTCTAGAGCGGTGATGTTTGGGGCAGATCTCCTCTAGAGCGGTGATGTTTTGGGGCAGATTTCCTCTAGAGCGGTGATATTTTGGGGCAGATCTCCTCTAGAGCGGTGATGTTTTGGGGCTGATGATCTCGAGAGCGGTGATGTTTTGGGGCAGATCTCCTCTAGAGCGGTGATGTTTGGGGCAGATCTCCTCTAGAGTGGTGATGTTTGGGGCAGATCTCCTCTCCTCTAGAGTGGTGATGTTTGGGGCAGATCTCCTCTAGAGCGGTGATGTTTGGGGCAGATCTCCTCTAGAGCGGTGATGTTTTGGGGCTGATGATCTCGAGAGCGATGATGTTTGGGGGCAGATCTCCTCTAGAGCAGTGATGTTTTGGGGCAGCTCTCCTCTAGAGCGGTGATATTTTGGGGCAGATCTCCTCTAGAGCGGTGATGTTTTGGGGCAGATCTCCTCTAGAGCGGTGATGTTTTGGGGCAGATCTCCTCTAGAGCGGTGATGTTTTGGCGGTGATGTTTGGGGCAGATCTCCTCTAGAGCGGTGATGTTTTGGGGCTGATCTCCTCTAGAGCGGTGATGTTTTGGGGCAGATCTCCTCAAGAGCGGTGATGTTTTGGGGCTGATCTCCTCTAGAGCGGTGATGTTTTGGCGGTGATGTTTTGGGGCAGCTCTCCTCTAGAGCGGTGATATTTTGGGGCAGATGTCCTCGAGAGCGGTGATGTTTTGGGGCAGATCTCCTCTAGAGCGGTGATGTTTTGGGGCAGATCTCTAGAGCGGTGATGTTTTGGCGGTGATGTTTGGGGCAGATCTCCTCTAGAGCGGTGATGTTTTGGGGCAGATCTCCTCGAGAGCGGTGATGTTTTGGGGCAGCTCTCCTCTAGAGCGGTGATGTTTTGTGGCAGATCTCTAGAGCGGTGATGTTTTGGCGGTGATGTTTGGGGCAGATCTCCTCTAGAGCGGTGATGTTTTGGGGCAGCTCTCCTCTAGAGCGGTGATGTTTTGGGGCAGATCTGCTCTAGAGCGGGGATGTTTTGGCGGTGATGTTTGGGGCAGATCTCCTCTAGAGCGGTGATGTTTTGGGGCTGATCTCCTCTAGAGCGGTGATGTTTTGGGGCAGCTCTCCTCTAGAGCGGTGATGTTTTGGCGGTGATGTTTGGGGCAGATCTCCTCTAGAGTTGTGATGTTTGGGGCAGATCTCCTCTCCTCTAGAGTGGTGATGTTTGGGGCAGATCTCCTCTCCTCTAGAGTGGTGATGTTTGGGGCAGATCTCCTCTAGAGCGGTGATGTTTGGGGCAGATCTCCTCTAGAGCGGTGATGTTTTGGGGCAGATTTCCTCTAGAGCGGTGATATTTTGGGGCAGATCTCCTCTAGAGCGGTGATGTTTGGGGCAGATCTCCTCTAGAGTGGTGATGTTTGGGGCAGATCTCCTCTCCTCTAGAGTGGTGATGTTTGGGGCAGATCTCCTCTAGAGCGGTGATGTTTGGGGCAGATCTCCTCTCCTCTAGAGTGGTGATGTTTGGGGCAGATCTCCTCTAGAGCGGTGATGTTTGGGGCAGATCTCCTCTAGAGCGGTGATGTTTTGGGGCTGATCTCCTCTAGAGCGGTGATGTTTTGGGGCTGATGATCTCGAGAGCGGTGATGTTTGGGGGCAGATCTCCTCTAGAGCAGTGATGTTTTGGGGCAGCTCTCCCCTAGAGCGGTGATATTTTGGGGCAGATCTCCTCTAGAGCGGTGATGTTTTGGGGCAGATCTCCTCTAGAGCGGTGATGTTTTGGGGCAGATCTCCTCTAGAGCGGTGATGTTTTGGCGGTGATGTTTGGGGCAGATCTCCTCTAGAGCGGTGATGTTTTGGGGCTGATCTCCTCTAGAGCGGTGATGTTTTGGCGGTGATGTTTGGGGCAGATCTCCTCTAGAGCGGTGATGTTTTGGGGCAGATCTCCTCTAGAGCGGTGATGTTTTGGGGCAGATCTCCTCTAGAGCGGTGATGTTTTGGGGCAGATCTCCTCAAGAGCGGTGATGTTTTAGGGCTGATCTCCTCTAGAGCGGTGATGTTTTGGCGGTGATGTTTGGGGCAGATCTCCTCTAGAGCGGTGATGTTTTGGGGCAGCTCTTCTCTAGAGCGGTGATGTTTTGGGGCAGATCTCCTCTAGAGCGGTGATGTTTTGGCGGTGATGTTTGGGGCAGATCTCCTCTAGAGCGGTGATGTTTTGGGGCAGCTCTTCTCTAGAGTGGTGATGTTTTGGGGGTGATGTTTGGGGCAGATCTCCTCTAGAGCGGTGATGTTTTGGGGCAGATCTCCTCTAGAGCGGTGATGTTTGGGGCAGATCTCCTCTAGAGCGGTGATGTTTTGGCGGTGATGTTTGGGGCAGATCTCCTCTAGAGCGGTGATGTTTTGGGGCAGATCTCCTCTAGAGCGGTGATGTTTTGGGGCAGATCTCCTCTAGAGCGGTGATGTTTTGGCGGTGATGTTTGGGGCAGATCTCCTCTAGAGCGGTGATGTTTTGGGGCAGCTCTCCTCTAGAGCGGTGATGTTTTGGGGCAGATCTCCTCTAGAGCGGTGATGCTTTGGGGCAGATCTCCTCTAGAGCGGGGATGTTTTGGGGCAGCTCTCCTCTAGAGCGGTGATATTTTGGGGCAGATCTCCTCTAGAGCGGTGATATTTTGGGGCAGATCTCCTCTAGAGCGGTGATGTTTTGGGGCAGATCTCCTCTAGAGCGGTGATGTTTTGGCGGTGATGTTTGGGGCAGATCTCCTCTAGAGCGGTGATGTTTTGGGGCTGATCTCCTCTAGAGCGGTGATGTTTGGGGCAGATCTCCTCTAGAGCGGTGATGTTTTGGGGCAGCTCTTCTCTAGAGCGGTGATGTTTTGGGGCAGCTCTCCTCTAGAGCGGTGATGTTTTGGGGCAGATCTCCTCTAGAGCGGTGATGTTTTGGGGCTGATCTCCTCTAGAGCGGTGATGTTTTGGGGCAGATCTCCTCAAGAGCGGTGATGTTTTAGGGCTGATCTCCTCTAGAGCGGTGATGTTTTGGCGGTGATGTTTGGGGCAGATCTCCTCTAGAGCGGTGATGTTTTGGGGCAGCTCTTCTCTAGAGCGGTGATGTTTTGGGGCAGATCTCCTCTAGAGCGGTGATGTTTTGGCGGTGATGTTTGGGGCAGATCTCCTCTAGAGCGGTGATGTTTTGGGGCAGATCTCCTCTAGAGCGGTGATGTTTTGGGGCAGATCTCCTCTAGAGCGGTGATGTTTTGGCGGTGATGTTTGGGGCAGATCTCCTCTAGAGCGGTGATGTTTTGGGGCAGCTCTCCTCTAGAGCGGTGATGTTTTGGGGCAGATCTCCTCTAGAGCGGTGATGTTTGGGGCAGATCTCCTCTAGAGCGGTGATGTTTTGGGGCAGCTCTCCTCTAGAGCGGTGATATTTTGGGGCAGATCTCCTCGAGAGCGGTGATGTTTTGGGGCAGATCTCCTCTAGAGCGGTGATGTTTTGGGGCAGATCTCTAGAGCGGTGATGTTTTGGCGGTGATGTTTGGGGCAGATCTCCTCTAGAGCTGTGATGTTTTGGGGCAGATCTCCTCTAGAGCGGTGATGTTTTGGGGCAGATCTCCTCTAGAGCGGTGATGTTTTGGCGGTGATGTTTGAGGCAGATCTCCTCTAGAGCGGTGATGTTTTGGGGCAGCTCTCCTCTAGAGCGGTGATGTTTTGGGGCAGATCTCCTTTAGAGCGGTGATGTTTTGGCGGTGATGTTTGGGGCAGATCTCCTCTAGAGCGGTGATGTTTTGGTGCAGATCTCCTCTAGAGCGGTGATGTTTTGGGGCAGATCTCCTCTAGAGCGGTGATGCTTTGGGGCAGATCTCCTCTAGAGCGGTGATGTTTTGGGGCAGCTCTCCTCTAGAGCGGTGATATTTTGGGGCAGATGTCCCCGAGAGCGGTGATGTTTTGGGGCAGATCTCCTCTAGAGCGGTGATGTTTTGGGGCAGATCTCTAGAGCGGTGATGTTTTGGCGGTGATGTTTTGGGGCAGATCTCTAGAGCGGTGATGTTTTGGCGGTGATGTTTGGGGCAGCTCTCCTCTAGAGCGGTGATATTTTGGGGCAGATCTCCTCTAGAGCGGTGATGTTTTGGGGCAGATCTCCTCTAGAGCGGTGATGTTTTGGGGCAGATCTCCTCTAGAGCGGTGATGTTTTGGCGGTGATGTTTGGGGCAGATCTCCTCTAGAGCGGTGATGTTTTGGGGCAGATCTCCTCTAGAGCGGTGATGTTTTGGCGGTGATGTTTGGGGCAGATCTCGTCTAGAGCGGTGATGTTTTGGCGGTGATGTTTGGGGCAGATCTCCTCTAGAGCGGTGATGTTTGGGGCAGATCTCCTCTAGAGCGGTGATGTTTTGGGGCAGATTTCCTGTAGAGCGGTGATATTTTGGGGCAGATCTCCTCTAGAGCGGTGATGTTTTGGGGCTGATGATCTCGAGAGCGGTGATGTTTTGGGGCAGATCTCCTCTAGAGCGGTGATGTTTGGGGCAGATCTCCTCTAGAGTGGTGATGTTTGGGGCAGATCTCCTCTCCTCTAGAGTGGTGATGTTTGGGGCAGATCTCCTCTAGAGCGGTGATGTTTGGGGCAGATCTCCTCTCCTCTAGAGTGGTGATGTTTGGGGCAGATCTCCTCTAGAGCGGTGATGTTTGGGGCAGATCTCCTCTAGAGCGGTGATGTTTTGGGGCTGATCTCCTCTAGAGCGGTGATGTTTTGGGGCTGATGATCTCGAGAGCGGTGATGTTTGGGGGCAGATCTCCTCTAGAGCAGTGATGTTTTGGGGCAGCTCTCCTCTAGAGCGGTGATATTTTGGGGCAGATCTCCTCTAGAGCGGTGATGTTTTGGGGCAGATCTCCTCTAGAGCGGTGATGGTTTGGGGCAGATCTCCTCTAGAGCGGTGATGTTTTGGCGGTGATGTTTGGGGCAGATCTCCTCTAGAGCGGTGATGTTTTGGGGCAGCTCTTCTCTAGAGCGGTGATGTTTTGGGGCAGCTCTCCTCTAGAGCGGTGATGTTTTGGGGCAGATCTCCTCTAGAGCGGTGATGTTTTGGGGCTGATCTCCTCTAGAGCTGTGATGTTTTGGGGCAGATCTCCTCAAGAGCGGTGATGTTTTAGTGCTGATCTCCTCTAGAGCGGTGATGTTTTGGCGGTGATGTTTGGGGCAGATCTCCTCTAGAGCGGTGATGTTTTGGGGCAGCTCTTCTCTAGAGCGGTGATGTTTTGGGGCAGATCTCCTCTAGAGCGGTGATGTTTTGGCGGTGATGTTTGGGGCAGATCTCCTCTAGAGCGGTGATGTTTTGGGGCAGCTCTTCTCTAGAGCGGTGATGTTTTGGGGCAGATCTCCTCTAGAGCGGTGATGTTTTGGGGCAGCTCTCCTCTAGAGCGGTGATGTTTTGGGGCAGATCTCCTCTAGAGCGGTGATGTTTTGGCTGTGATGTTTGGGGCAGATCTCCTCTAGAGCGGTGATGTTTTGGGGCAGATCTCCTCTAGAGCGGTGATGTTTTGGGGCAGATCTCCTCTAGAGCGGTGATGTTTTGGCGGTGATGTTTGGGGCAGATCTCCTCTAGAGCGGTGATGTTTTGGGGCAGATCTCCTCTAGAGCGGTGATGTTTTGGCGGTGATGTTTGGGGCAGATCTCCTCTAGAGCGGTGATGTTTTGGGGCAGCTCTCCTCTAGAGCGGTGATGTTTTGGGGCAGATCTCCTCTAGAGCGGTGATGTTTTGGGGCAGCTCTCCTCTAGAGCGGTGATATTTTGGGGCAGATCTCCTCTAGAGCGGTGATGTTTTGGGGCAGATCTCCTCTAGAGCAGTGATGTTTTGGGGCAGCTCTCCTCTAGAGCGGTGATATTTTGGGGCAGATCTCCTCTAGAGCGGTGATGTTTTGGGGCAGATCTCCTCTAGAGCGGTGATGTTTTGGGGCAGATCTCCTCTAGAGCGGTGATGTTTTGGCGGTGATGTTTGGGGCAGATCTCCTCTAGAGCGGTGATGTTTTGGGGCTGATCTCCTCTAGAGCGGTGATGTTTTGGCGGTGATGTTTGGGGCAGATCTCCTCTAGAGCGGTGATGTTTTGGGGCAGCTCTTCTCTAGAGCGGTGATGTTTTGGGGCAGCTCTCCTCTAGAGCGGTGATGTTTTGGGGCAGATCTCCTCTAGAGCGGTGATGTTTTGGGGCTGATCTCCTCTAGAGCGGTGATGTTTTGGGGCAGATCTCCTCAAGAGCGGTGATGTTTTAGGGCTGATCTCCTCTAGAGCGGTGATGTTTTGGGGCAGCTCTCCTCTAGAGCGGTGATGTTTTGGGGCTGATCTCCTCTAGAGCGGTGATGTTTTGGGGCAGCTCTTCTCTAGAGCGGTGATGTTTTGGGGCAGATCTCCTCTAGAGCGGTGATGTTTTGGGGCAGCTCTCCTCTAGAGCGGTGATGTTTTGGGGCAGATCTCCTCTAGAGCGGTGATGTTTTGGCGGTGATGTTTGGGGCAGATCTCCTCTAGAGCGGTGATGTTTTGGGGCAGATCTCCTCTAGAGCGGTGATGTTTTGGGGCAGCTCTCCTCTAGAGCGGTGATGTTTGGGGGCAGATCTCCTCTAGAGCGGTGATGTTTTAGCGGTGATGTTTGGGGCAGATCTCCTCTAGAGCGGTGATGTTTTGGGGCAGATCTCCTCTAGAGCGGTGATGTTTTGGCGGTGATGTTTGGGGCAGATCTCCCCTAGAGCGGTGATGTTTTGGGGCAGATCTCCTCTAGAGCGGTGATGTTTTGGGGCAGATCTCCTCTAGAGCGGTGATGTTTTGGCGGTGATGTTTGGGGCAGATCTCCTCTAGAGCGGTGATGTTTTGGGGCAGCTCTCCTCTAGAGCGGTGATGTTTTGGGGCAGATCTCCTCTAGAGCGGTGATGCTTTGGGGCAGATCTCCTCTAGAGCGGTGATGTTTTGGGGCAGCTCTCCTCTAGAGCGGTGATATTTTGGGGCAGATCTCCTCTAGAGCGGTGATGTTTTGGGGCAGATCTCCTCTAGAGCGGTGATGTTTTGGGGCAGATCTCCTCTAGAGCGGTGATGTTTTGGCAGTGATGTTTGAGGCAGATCTCCTCTAGAGCGGTGATGTTTTGGGGCAGCTCTCCTCTAGAGCGGTGATGTTTTGGGGCAGATCTCCTTTAGAGCGGTGATGTTTTGGCGGTGATGTTTGGGGCAGATCTCCTCTAGAGCGGTGATGTTTTGGTGCAGATCTCCTCTAGAGCGGTGATGTTTTGGGGCAGATCTCCTCTAGAGCGGTGATGCTTTGGGGCAGCTCTTCTCTAGAGCGGTGATGTTTTGGGGCAGATCTCCTCTAGAGCGGTGATGTTTTGGGGCAGCTCTCCTCTAGAGCGGTGATGTTTTGGGGCAGATCTCCTCTAGAGCGGTGATGTTTTGGTGGTTATGTTTGGGGCAGATCTCCTCTAGAGCGGTGATGTTTTGGGGCAGATCTCCTCTAGAGCGGTGATGTTTTGGGGCAGCTCTCCTCTAGAGCGGTGATGTTTGGGGGCAGATCTCCTCTAGAGCGGTGATGTGTTGGCGGTGATGTTTGGGGCAGATCTCCTCTAGAGCGGTGATGTTTTGGGGCAGATCTCCTCTAGAGCGGTGATGTTTTGGGGCAGATCTCCTCTAGAGCGGTGATGTTTTGGCGGTGATGTTTGGGGCAGATCTCCTCTAGAGCGGTGATGTTTTGGGGCAGATCTCCTCTAGAGCGGTGATGTTTTGGCGGTGATGTTTGGGGCAGATCTCCTCTAGAGCGGTGATGTTTTGGGGCAGCTCTCCTCTAGAGCGGTGATGTTTTGGGGCAGATCTCCTCTAGAGCGGTGATGTTTTGGGGCAGCTCTCCTCTAGAGCGGTGATATTTTGGGGCAGATCTCCTCTAGAGCGGTGATGTTTTGGGGCAGATCTCCTCTAGAGCAGTGATGTTTTGGGGCAGCTCTCCTCTAGAGCGGTGATATTTTGGGGCAGATCTCCTTTAGAGCGGTGATGTTTTGGGGCAGATCTCCTCTAGAGCGGTGATGTTTTGGGGCAGATCTCCTCTAGAGCGGTGATGTTTTGGCGGTGATGTTTGGGGCAGATCTCCTCTAGAGCGGTGATGTTTTGGGGCTGATCTCCTCTAGAGCGGTGATGTTTTTGCGGTGATGTTTGGGGCAGATCTCCTCTAGAGCGGTGATGTTTTGGGGCAGCTCTTCTCTAGAGCGGTGATGTTTTGGGCAGCTCTCCTCTAGAGCGGTGATGTTTTGGGGCAGATCTCCTCTAGAGCGGTGATGTTTTGGGGCTGATCTCCTCTAGAGCGGTGATGTTTTGGGGCAGATCTCCTCAAGAGCGGTGATGTTTTAGGGCTGATCTCCTCTAGAGCGGTGATGTTTTGGCGGTGATGTTTGGGGCAGATCTCCTCTAGAGCGGTGATGTTTTGGGGCAGCTCTTCTCTAGAGCGGTGATGTTTTGGGGCAGATCTCCTCTAGAGCGGTGATGTTTTGGCGGTGATGTTTGGAGCAGATCTCCTCTAGAGCGGTGATGTTTTGGGGCAGCTCTTCTCTAGAGCGGTGATGTTTTGGGGCAGATCTCCTCTAGAGCGGTGATGTTTTGGGGCAGCTCTCCTCTAGAGCGGTGATGTTTTGGGGCAGATCTCCTCTAGAGCGGTGATGTTTTGGCGGTGATGTTTGGGGCAGATCTCCTCTAGAGCGGTGATGTTTTGGGGCAGATCTCCTCTAGAGCGGTGATGTTTTGGGGCAGATCTCCTCTAGAGCGGTGATGTTTTGGCGGTGATGTTTGGGGCAGATCTCCTCTAGAGCGGTGATGTTTTGGGGCTGATCTCCTCTAGAGCGGTGATGTTTTGGCAGTGATGTTTGGGGCAGATCTCCTCTAGAGCGGTGATGTTTTGGGGCAGCTCTTCTCTAGAGCGGTGATGTTTTGGGGCAGCTCTCCTCTAGAGCGGTGATGTTTTGGGGCAGATCTCCTCTAGAGCGGTGATGTTTTGGGGCTGATCTCCTCTAGAGCGGTGATGTTTTGGGGCAGATCTCCTCAAGAGCGGTGATGTTTTAGGGCTGATCTCCTCTAGAGCGGTGATGTTTTGGCGGTGATGTTTGGGGCAGATCTCCTCTAGAGCGGTGATGTTTTGGGGCAGCTCTTCTCTAGAGCGGTGATGTTTTGGGGCAGATCTCCTCTAGAGCGGTGATGTTTTGGCGGTGATGTTTGGGGCAGATCTCCTCTAGAGCGGTGATGTTTTGGGGCAGCTCTTCTCTAGAGCGGTGATGTTTTGGGGCAGATCTCCTCTAGAGCGGTGATGTTTTGGGGCAGCTCTCCTCTAGAGCGGTGATGTTTTGGGGCAGATCTCCTCTAGAGCGGTGATGTTTTGGCGGTGATGTTTGGGGCAGATCTCCTCTAGAGCGGTGATGTTTTGGGGCAGATCTCCTCTAGAGCGGTGATGTTTTGGGGCAGCTCTCCTCTAGAGCGGTGATGTTTGGGGGCAGATCTCCTCTAGAGCGGTGATGTTTTGGCGGTGATGTTTGGGGCAGATCTCCTCTAGAGCGGTGATGTTTTGGGGCAGATCTCCTCTAGAGCGGTGATGTTTTGGGGCAGATCTCCTCTAGAGCGGTGATGTTTTGGGGCAGCTCTTCTCTAGAGCGGTGATGTTTTGGGGCAGATCTCCTCTAGAGCGGTGATGTTTTGGCGGTGATGTTTGGGGCAGATCTCCTCTAGAGCGGTGATGTTTTGGGGCAGCTCTTCTCTAGAGCGGTGATGTTTTGGGGCAGATCTCCTCTAGAGCGGTGATGTTTTGGGGCAGCTCTCCTCTAGAGCGGTGATGTTTTGGGGCAGATCTCCTCTAGAGCGGTGATGTTTTGGGGCAGATCTCCTCTAGAGCGGTGATGTTTTGGCGGTGATGTTTGGGGCAGATCTCCTCTAGAGCGGTGATGTTTTGGGGCAGCTCTCCTCTAGAGCGGTGATGTTTTGGGGCAGATCTCCTCTAGAGCGGTGATGCTTTGGGGCAGATCTCCTCTAGAGCGGTGATGTTTTGGGGCAGCTCTCCTCTAGAGCGGTGATATTTTGGGGCAGATCTCCTCTAGAGCGGTGATGTTTTGGGGCAGATCTCCTCTAGAGCGGTGATGTTTTGGCGGTGATGTTTGAGGCAGATCTCCTCTAGAGCGGTGATGTTTTGGGGCAGCTCTCCTCTAGAGCGGTGATGTTTTGGGGCAGATCTCCTTTAGAGCGGTGATGTTTTGGCGGTGATGTTTGGGGCAGATCTCCTCTAGAGCGGTGATGTTTTGGTGCAGATCTCCTCTAGAGCGGTGATGTTTTGGGGCAGATCTCCTCTAGAGCGGTGATGCTTTGGGGCAGATCTCCTCTAGAGTGGTGATGTTTTGGGGCAGCTCTCCTCTAGAGCGGTGATATTTTGGGGCAGATCTCCTCGAGAGCGGTGATGTTTTGGGGCAGCTCTCCTCTAGAGCGGTGATGTTTTGTGGCAGATCTCTAGAGCGGTGATGTTTTGGCGGTGATGTTTGGGGCAGATCTCCTCTAGAGCGGTGATGTTTTGGGGCAGCTCTCCTCTAGAGCGGTGATGTTTTGGGGCAGATCTCCTCTAGAGCGGGGATGTTTTGGCGGTGATGTTTGGGGCAGATCTCCTCTAGAGCGGTGATGTTTTGGGGCTGATCTCCTCTAGAGCGGTGATGTTTTGGGGCAGCTCTCCTCTAGAGCGGTGATGTTTTGGCGGTGATGTTTGGGGCAGATCTCCTCTAGAGCGGTGATGTTTGGGGCAGATCTCCTCTCCTCTAGAGTGGTGATGTTTGGGGCAGATCTCCTCTCCTCTAGAGTGGTGATGTTTGGGGCAGATCTCCTCTAGAGCGGTGATGTTTGGGGCAGATCTCCTCTAGAGCGGTGATGTTTTGGGGCAGATTTCCTCTAGAGCGGTGATATTTTGGGGCAGATCTCCTCTAGAGCGGTGATGTTTTGGGGCTGATGATCTCGAGAGCGGTGATGTTTTGGGGCAGATCTCCTCTAGAGCGGTGATGTTTGGGGCAGATCTCCTCTAGAGTGGTGATGTTTGGGGCAGATCTCCTCTCCTCTAGAGTGGTGATGTTTGGGGCAGATCTCCTCTAGAGCGGTGATGTTTGGGGCAGATCTCCTCTAGAGCGGTGATGTTTTGGGGCTGATGATCTCGAGAGCGGTGATGTTTGGGGGCAGATCTCCTCTAGAGCAGTGATGTTTTGGGGCAGCTCTCCTCTAGAGCGGTGATATTTTGGGGCAGATCTCCTCTAGAGCGGTGATGTTTTGGGTTAGATCTCCTCTAGAGCGGTGATGTTTTGGGGCAGATCTCCTCTAGAGCGGTGATGTTTTGGCGGTGATGTTTGGGGCAGATCTCCTCTAGAGCGGTGATGTTTTGGGGCTGATCTCCTCTAGAGCGGTGATGTTTTGGGGCAGATCTCCTCAAGAGCGGTGATGTTTTGGGGCTGATCTCCTCTAGAGCGGTGATGTTTTGGCGGTGATGTTTTGGGGCATCTCTCCTCTAGAGCGGTGATATTTTGGGGCAGATGTCCTCGAGAGCGGTGATGTTTTGGGGCAGATCTCCTCTAGAGCGGTGATGTTTTGGGGCAGATCTCTAGAGCGGTGATGTTTTGGCGGTGATGTTTGGGGCAGATCTCCTCTAGAGCGGTGATGTTTTGGGGCAGATCTCCTCTAGAGCGGTGATGTTTTGGGGCAGCTCTCCTCTAGAGCGGTGATATTTTGGGGCAGATCTCCTCTAGAGCGGTGATGTTTTGGGGCAGATCTCCTCTAGAGCGGTGATGTTTTGGGGCAGATCTCCTCTAGAGCGGTGATGTTTTGGCGGTGATGTTTGGGGCAGATCTCCTCTAGAGCGGTGATGTTTTGGGGCAGATCTCCTCTAGAGCGGTGATGTTTTGGGGCAGATCTCCTCTAGAGCGGTGATGTTTTGGCGGTGATGTTTGGGGCAGATCTCGTCTAGAGCGGTGATGTTTTGGCGGTGATGTTTGGGGCAGATCTCCTCTAGAGCGGTGATGTTTGGGGCAGATCTCCTCTAGAGCGGTGATGTTTTGGGGCAGATTTCCTGTAGAGCGGTGATATTTTGGGGCAGATCTCCTCTAGAGCGGTGATGTTTTGGGGCTGATGATCTCGAGAGCGGTGATGTTTTGGGGCAGATCTCCTCTAGAGCGGTGATGTTTGGGGCAGATCTCCTCTAGAGTGGTGATGTTTGGGGCAGATCTCCTCTCCTCTAGAGTGGTGATGTTTGGGGCAGATCTCCTCTAGAGCGGTGATGTTTGGGGCAGATCTCCTCTCCTCTAGAGTGGTGATGTTTGGGGCAGATCTCCTCTAGAGCGGTGATGTTTGGGGCAGATCTCCTCTAGAGCGGTGATGTTTTGGGGCTGATCTCCTCTAGAGCGGTGATGTTTTGGGGCTGATGATCTCGAGAGCAGTGATGTTTTGGGGCAGATCTCCTCTAGAGCGGTGATATTTTGGGGCAGATCTCCTCTAGAGCGGTGATGTTTTGGGGCAGATCTCCTCTAGAGCGGTGATGTTTTGGGGCAGATCTCCTCTAGAGCGGTGATGTTTTGGCGGTGATGTTTGGGGCAGATCTCCTCTAGAGCGGTGATGTTTTGGGGCAGCTCTTCTCTAGAGCGGTGATGTTTTGGGGCAGCTCTCCTCTAGAGCGGTGATGTTTTGGGGCAGATCTCCTCTAGAGCGGTGATGTTTTGGGGCTGATCTCCTCTAGAGCGGTGATGTTTTGGGGCAGATCTCCTCAAGAGCGGTGATGTTTTAGGGCTGATCTCCTCTAGAGCGGTGATGTTTTGGCGGTGATGTTTGGGGCAGATCTCCTCTAGAGCGGTGATGTTTTGGGGCAGCTCTTCTCTAGAGCGGTGATGTTTTGGGGCAGATCTCCTCTAGAGCGGTGATGTTTTGGCGGTGATGTTTGGGGCAGATCTCCTCTAGAGCGGTGATGTTTTGGGGCAGATCTCCTCTAGAGCGGTGATGTTTTGGGGCAGCTCTCCTCTAGAGCGGTGATGTTTTGGGGCAGATCTCCTCTAGAGCGGTGATGTTTTGGCGGTGATGTTTGGGGCAGATCTCCTCTAGAGCGGTGATGTTTTGGGGCAGATCTCCTCTAGAGCGGTGATGTTTTGGGGCAGCTCTCCTCTAGAGCGGTGATGTTTGGGGGCAGATCTCCTCTAGAGCGGTGATGTTTTGGCGGTGATGTTTGGGGCAGATCTCCTCTAGAGCGGTGATGTTTTGGGGCAGATCTCCTCTAGAGCGGTGATGTTTTGGGGCAGATCTCCTCTAGAGCGGTGATGTTTTGGCGGTGATGTTTGGGGCAGATCTCCTCTAGAGCGGTGATGTTTTGGGGCAGATCTCCTCTAGAGCGGTGATGTTTTGGCGGTGATGTTTGGGGCAGATCTCCTCTAGAGCGGTGATGTTTTGGGGCAGCTCTCCTCTAGAGCGGTGATGTTTTGGGGCAGATCTCCTCTAGAGCGGTGATGTTTTGGGGCAGCTCTCCTCTAGAGCGGTGATATTTTGGGGCAGATCTCCTCTAGAGCGGTGATGTTTTGGGGCAGATCTCCTCTAGAGCAGTGATGTTTTGGGGCAGCTCTCCTCTAGAGCGGTGATATTTTGGGGCAGATCTCCTCTAGAGCGGTGATGTTTTGGGGCAGATCTCCTCTAGAGCGGTGATGTTTTGGGGCAGCTCTCCTCTAGAGCGGTGATGTTTTGGGGCAGATCTCTAGAGCGGTGATGTTTTGGCGGTGATGTTTGGGGCAGATCTCCTCTAGAGCGGTGATGTTTTGGGGCAGATCTCCTCTAGAGCGGTGATGTTTTGGGGCAGCTCTCCTCTAGAGCGGTGATGTTTGGGGGCAGATCTCCTCTAGAGCGGTGATGTTTTGGCGGTGATGTTTGGGGCAGATCTCCTCTAGAGCGGTGATGTTTTGGGGCAGATCTCCTCTAGAGCGGTGATGTTTTGGCGGTGATGTTTGGGGCAGATCTCCTCTAGAGCGGTGATGTTTTGGGGCAGATCTCCTCTAGAGCGGTGATGTTTTGGGGCAGATCTCCTCTAGAGCGGTGATGTTTTGGCGGTGATGTTTGGGGCAGATCTCCTCTAGAGCGGTGATGTTTTGGGGCAGCTCTCCTCTAGAGCGGTGATGTTTTGGGGCAGATCTCCTCTAGAGCGGTGATGCTTTGGGGCAGATCTCCTCTAGAGCGGTGATGTTTTGGGGCAGCTCTCCTCTAGAGCGGTGATATTTTGGGGCAGATCTCCTCTAGAGCGGTGATGTTTTGGGGCAGATCTCCTCTAGAGCGGTGATGTTTTGGGGCAGATCTCCTCTAGAGCGGTGATGTTTTGGTGGTGATGTTTGAGGCAGATCTCCTCTAGAGCGGTGATGTTTTGGGGCAGCTCTCCTCTAGAGCGGTGATGTTTTGGGGCAGATCTCCTTTAGAGCGGTGATGTTTTGGCGGTGATGTTTGGGGCAGATCTCCTCTAGAGCGGTGATGTTTTGGTGCAGATCTCCTCTAGAGCGGTGATGTTTTGGGGCAGATCTCCTCTAGAGCGGTGATGCTTTGGGGCAGATCTCCTCTAGAGTGGTGATGTTTTGGGGCAGCTCTCCTCTAGAGCGGTGATATTTTGGGGCAGATCTCCTCGAGAGCGGTGATGTTTTGGGGCAGCTCTCCTCTAGAGCGGTGATGTTTTGTGGCAGATCTCTAGAGCGGTGATGTTTTGGCGGTGATGTTTGGGGCAAATCTCCTCTAGAGCGGTGATGTTTTGGGGCAGCTCTCCTCTAGAGCGGTGATGTTTTGGGGCAGATCTCCTCTAGAGCGGGGATGTTTTGGCGGTGATGTTTGGGGCAGATCTCCTCTAGAGCGGTGATGTTTTGGGGCTGATCTCCTCTAGAGCGGTGATGTTTTGGTGCAGCTCTCCTCTAGAGCGGTGATGTTTTGGCGGTGATGTTTGGGGCAGATCTCCTCTAGAGCGGTGATGTTTGGGGCAGATCTCCTCTCCTCTAGAGTGGTGATGTTTGGGGCAGATCTCCTCTCCTCTAGAGTGGTGATGTTTGGGGCAGATCTCCTCTAGAGCGGTGATGTTTGGGGCAGATCTCCTCTAGAGCGGTGATGTTTTGGGGCAGATTTCCTCTAGAGCGGTGATATTTTGGGGCAGATCTCCTCTATAGCGGTGATGTTTTGGGGCTGATGATCTCGAGAGCGGTGATGTTTTGGGGCAGATCTCCTCTAGAGCGGTGATGTTTGGGGCAGATCTCCTCTAGAGTGGTGATGTTTGGGGCAGATCTCCTCTCCTCTAGAGTGGTGATGTTTGGGGCAGATCTCCTCTAGAGCGGTGATGTTTGGGGCAGATCTCCTCTAGAGCGGTGATGTTTTGGGGCTGATGATCTCGAGAGCGGTGATGTTTGGGGGCAGATCTCCTCTAGAGCAGTGATGTTTTGGGGCAGCTCTCCTCTAGAGCGGTGATATTTTGGGGCAGATCTCCTCTAGAGCGGTGATGTTTTGGGGCAGATCTCCTCTAGAGCGGTGATGTTTTGGGGCAGATCTCCTCTAGAGCGGTGATGTTTTGGCGGTGATGTTTGGGGCAGATCTCCTCTAGAGCGGTGATGTTTTGGGGCTGATCTCCTCTAGAGCGGTGATGTTTTGGGGCAGATCTCCTCAAGAGCGGTGATGTTTTGGGGCTGATCTCCTCTAGAGCGGTGATGTTTTGGCGGTGATGTTTTGGGGCAGCTCTCCTCTAGAGCGGTGATATTTTGGGGCAGATGTCCTCGAGAGCGGTGATGTTTTGGGGCAGATCTCCTCTAGAGCGGTGATGTTTTGGGGCAGATCTCTAGAGCGGTGATGTTTTGGCGGTGATGTTTGGGGCAGATCTCCTCTAGAGCGGTGATGTTTTGGGGCAGATCTCCTCTAGAGCGGTGATGTTTTGGGGCAGCTCTCCTCTAGAGCGGTGATATTTTGGGGCAGATCTCCTCTAGAGCGGTGATGTTTTGGGGCAGATCTCCTCTAGAGCGGTGATGTTTTGGGGCAGATCTCCTCTAGAGCGGTGATGTTTTGGCGGTGATGTTTGGGGCAGATCTCCTCTAGAGCGGTGATGTTTTGGGGCAGATCTCCTCTAGAGCGGTGATGTTTTGGGGCAGATCTCCTCTAGAGCGGTGATGTTTTGGCGGTGATGTTTGGGGCAGATCTCCTCTAGAGCGGTGATGTTTGGGGCAGATCTCCTCTAGAGCGGTGATGTTTTGGGGCAGATTTCCTCTAGAGCGGTGATATTTTGGGGCAGATCTCCTCTAGAGCGGTGATGTTTTGGGGCTGATGATCTCGAGAGCGGTGATGTTTTGGGGCAGATCTCCTCTAGAGCGGTGATGTTTGGGGCAGATCTCCTCTAGAGTGGTGATGTTTGGGGCAGATCTCCTCTCCTCTAGAGTGGTGATGTTTGGGGCAGATCTCCTCTAGAGCGGTGATGTTTGGGGCAGATCTCCTCTCCTCTAGAGTGGTGATGTTTGGGGCAGATCTCCTCTAGAGCGGTGATGTTTGGGGCAGATCTCCTCTAGAGCGGTGATGTTTTGGGGCTGATCTCCTCTAGAGCAGTGATGTTTTGGGGCTGATGATCTCGAGAGCGGTGATGTTTGGGGGCAGATCTCCTCTAGAGCAGTGATGTTTTGGGGCAGCTCTCCTCTAGAGCGGTGATATTTTGGGGCAGATCTCCTCTAGAGCGGTGATGTTTTGGGGCAGATCTCCTCTAGAGCGGTGATGTTTTGGGGCAGATCTCCTCTAGAGCGGTGATGTTTTGGCGGTGATGTTTGGGGCAGATCTCCTCTAGAGCGGTGATGTTTTGGGGCTGATCTCCTCTAGAGCGGTGATGTTTTGGCGGTGATGATTGGGGCAGATCTCCTCTAGAGCGGTGATGTTTTGGGGCAGATCTCCTCTAGAGCGGTGATGTTTTGGGGCTGATCTCCTCTAGAGCGGTGATGTTTTGGGGCAGATCTCCTCAAGAGCGGTGATGTTTTAGGGCTGATCTCCTCTAGAGCGGTGATGTTTTGGCGGTGATGTTTGGGGCAGATCTCCTCTAGAGCGGTGATGTTTTGGGGCAGCTCTTCTCTAGAGCGGTGATGTTTTGGGGCAGATCTCCTCTAGAGCGGTGATGTTTTGGCGGTGATGTTTGGGGCAGATCTCCTCTAGAGCGGTGATGTTTTTGGGCAGCTCTTCTCTAGAGCGGTGATGTTTTGGGGGTGATGTTTGGGGCAGATCTCCTCTAGAGCGGTGATGTTTTGGGGCAGATCTCCTCTAGAGCGGTGATGTTTTGGGGCAGATCTCCTCTAGAGCGGTGATGTTTTGGCGGTGATGTTTGGGGCAGATCTCCTCTAGAGCGGTGATGTTTTGGGGCAGATCTCCTCTAGAGCGGTGATGTTTTGGGGCAGCTCTCCTCTAGAGCGGTGATGTTTTGGGGCAGATCTCCTCTAGAGCGGTGATGCTTTGGGGCAGATCTCCTCTAGAGCGGTGATGTTTTGGGGCAGCTCTCCTCTAGAGCGGTGATATTTTGGGGCAGATCTCCTCTAGAGCGGTGATGTTTTGGGGCAGATCTCCTCTAGAGCGGTGATGCTTTGGGGCAGATCTCCTCTAGAGCGGTGATGTTTTGGGGCAGCTCTCCTCTAGAGCGGTGATATTTTGGGGCAGATCTCCTCTAGAGCGGTGATGTTTTGGGGCAGATCTCCTCTAGAGCAGTGATGTTTTGGGGCAGCTCTCCTCTAGAGCGGTGATATTTTGGGGCAGATCTCCTCTAGAGCGGTGATGTTTTGGGGCAGATCTCCTCTAGAGCGGTGATGTTTTGGGGCAGATCTCCTCTAGAGCGGTGATGTTTTGGCGGTGATGTTTGGGGCAGATCTCCTCTAGAGCGGTGATGTTTTGGGGCTGATCTCCTCTAGAGCGGTGATGTTTGGGGCAGATCTCCTCTAGAGCGGTGATGTTTTGGGGCAGCTCTTCTCTAGAGCGGTGATGTTTTGGGGCAGCTCTCCTCTAGAGCGGTGATGTTTTGGGGCAGATCTCCTCTAGAGCGGTGATGTTTTGGGGCTGATCTCCTCTAGAGCGGTGATGTTTTGGGGCAGATCTCCTCAAGAGCGGTGATGTTTTAGGGCTGATCTCCTCTAGAGCGGTGATGTTTTGGCGGTGATGTTTGGGGCAGATCTCCTCTAGAGCGGTGATGTTTTGGGGCAGCTCTTCTCTAGAGCGGTGATGTTTTGGGGCAGATCTCCTCTAGAGCGGTGATGTTTTGGCGGTGATGTTTGGGGCAGATCTCCTCTAGAGCGGTGATGTTTTGGGGCAGCTCTCCTCTAGAGCGGTGATGTTTTGGGGCAGATCTCCTCTAGAGCGGTGATGTTTGGGGCAGATCTCCTCTAGAGCGGTGATGTTTTGGGGCAGCTCTCCTCTAGAGCGGTGATATTTTGGGGCAGATCTCCTCGAGAGCGGTGATGTTTTGGGGCAGATCTCTAGAGCGGTGATGTTTTGGCGGTGATGTTTGGGGCAGATCTCCTCTAGAGCTGTGATGTTTTGGGGCAGATCTCCTCTAGAGCGGTGATGTTTTGGGGCAGATCTCCTCTAGAGCGGTGATGTTTTGGCGGTGATGTTTGAGGCAGATCTCCTCTAGAGCGGTGATGTTTTGGGGCAGCTCTCCTCTAGAGCGGTGATGTTTTGGGGCAGATCTCCTTTAGAGCGGTGATGTTTTGGCGGTGATGTTTGGGGCAGATCTCCTCTAGAGCGGTGATGTTTTGGTGCAGATCTCCTCTAGAGCGGTGATATTTTGGGGCAGATCTCCTCTAGAGCGGTGATGCTTTGGGGCAGATCTCCTCTAGAGCGGTGATGTTTTGGGGCAGCTCTCCTCTAGAGCGGTGATATTTTGGGGCAGATGTCCTCGAGAGCGGTGATGTTTTGGGGCAGATCTCCTCTAGAGCGGTGATGTTTTGGGGCAGATCTCTAGAGCGGTGATGTTTTGGCGGTGATGTTTGGGGCAGATCTCCTCTAGAGCTGTGATGTTTTGGGGCAGATCTCCTCTAGAGCGGTGATGTTTTGGGGCAGATCTCCTCTAGAGCGGTGATGTTTTGGCGGTGATGTTTGAGGCAGATCTCCTCTAGAGCGGTGATGTTTTGGGGCAGCTCTCCTCTAGAGCGGTGATGTTTTGGGGCAGATCTCCTTTAGAGTGGTGATGTTTTGGCGGTGATGTTTGGGGCAGATCTCCTCTAGAGCGGTGATGTTTTGGTGCAGATCTCCTCTAGAGCGGTGATGTTTTGGGGCAGATCTCCTCTAGAGCGGTGATGCTTTGGGGCAGATCTCCTCTAGAGCGGTGATGTTTTGGGGCAGCTCTCCTCTAGAGCGGTGATATTTTGGGGCAGATGTCCTCGAGAGCGGTGATGTTTTGGGGCAGATCTCCTCTAGAGCGGTGATTTTTTGGGGCAGATCTCTAGAGCGGTGATGTTTTGGCGGTGATGTTTTGGGGCAGATCTCTAGAGCGGTGATGTTTTGGCGGTGATGTTTGGGGCAGCTCTCCTCTAGAGCGGTGATATTTTGGGGCAGATCTCCTCTAGAGCGGTGATGTTTTGGGGCAGATCTCCTCTAGAGCGGTGATGTTTTGGGGCAGATCTCCTCTAGAGCGGTGATGTTTTGGCGGTGATGTTTGGGGCAGATCTCCTCTAGAGCGGTGATGTTTTGGGGCAGATCTCCTCTAGAGCGGTGATGTTTTGGGGCAGATCTCCTCTAGAGCGGTGATGTTTTGGCGGTGATGTTTGGGGCAGATCTCCTCTAGAGCGGTGATGTTTGGGGCAGATCTCCTCTAGAGCGGTGATGTTTTGGGGCAGATTTCCTGTAGAGCGGTGATATTTTGGGGCAGATCTCCTCTAGAGCGGTGATGTTTTGGGGCTGATGATCTCGAGAGCGGTGATGTTTTGGGGCAGATCTCCTCTAGAGCGGTGATGTTTGGGGCAGATCTCCTCTAGAGTGGTGATGTTTGGGGCAGATCTCCTCTCCTCTAGAGTGGTGATGTTTGGGGCAGATCTCCTCTAGAGCGGTGATGTTTGGGGCAGATCTCCTCTCCTCTAGAGTGGTGATGTTTGGGGCAGATCTCCTCTAGAGCGGTGATGTTTGGGGCAGATCTCCTCTAGAGCGGTGATGTTTTGGGGCTGATGATCTCGAGAGCGGTGATGTTTTGGGGCAGATCTCCTCTAGAGCGGTGATGTTTGGGGCAGATCTCCTCTAGAGCGGTGATGTTTGGGGCAGATCTCCTCTCCTCTAGAGTGGTGATGTTTGGGGCAGATCTCCTCTAGAGCGGTGATGTTTGGGGCAGATCTCCTCTAGAGCGGTGATGTTTTGGGGCTGATCTCCTCTAGAGCGGTGATGTTTTGGGGCTGATGATCTCGAGAGCGGTGATGTTTGGGGGCAGATCTCCTCTAGAGCAGTGATGTTTTGGGGCAGCTCTCCTCTAGAGCGGTGATATTTTGGGGCAGATCTCCTCTAGAGCGGTGATGTTTTGGGGCAGATCTCCTCTAGAGCGGTGATGTTTTGGGGCAGATCTCTAGAGCGGTGATGTTTTGGCGGTGATGTTTGGGGCAGATCTCCTCTAGAGCGGTGATGTTTTGGGGCAGCTCTTCTCTAGAGCGGTGATGTTTTGGGGCAGCTCTCCTCTAGAGCGGTGATGTTTTGGGGCAGATCTCCTCTAGAGCGGTGATGTTTTGGGGCTGATCTCCTCTAGAGCGGTGATGTTTTGGGGCAGATCTCCTCAAGAGCGGTGATGTTTTAGGGCTGATCTCCTCTAGAGCGGTGATGTTTTGGCGGTGATGTTTGGGGCAGATCTCCTCTAGAGCGGTGATGTTTTGGGGCAGCTCTTCTCTAGAGCGGTGATGTTTTGGGGCAGATCTCCTCTAGAGCGGTGATGTTTTGGGGCAGATCTCCTCTAGAGCGGTGATGTTTTGGGGCAGCTCTCCTCTAGAGCGGTGATGTTTGGGGGCAGCTCTCCTCTAGAGCGGTGATGTTTGGGGGCAGATCTCCTCTAGAGCGGTGATGTTTTGGCGGTGATGTTTGGGGCAGATCTCCTCTAGAGCGGTGATGTTTTGGGGCAGATCTCCTCTAGAGCGGTGATGTTTTGGGGCAGATCTCCTCTAGAGCGGTGATGTTTTGGCGGTGATGTTTGGGGCAGATCTCCTCTAGAGCGGTGATGTTTTGGGGCAGATCTCCTCTAGAGCGGTGATGTTTTGGCGGTGATGTTTGGGGCAGATCTCCTCTAGAGCGGTGATGTTTTGGGGCAGCTCTCCTCTAGAGCGGTGATGTTTTGGGGCAGATCTCCTCTAGAGCGGTGATGTTTTGGGGCAGCTCTCCTCTAGAGCGGTGATATTTTGGGGCAGATCTCCTCTAGAGCGGTGATGTTTTGGGGCAGATCTCCTCTAGAGCAGTGATGTTTTGGGGCAGCTCTCCTCTAGAGCGGTGATATTTTGGGGCAGATCTCCTCTAGAGCGGTGATGTTTTGGGGCAGATCTCCTCTAGAGCGGTGATGTTTTGGGGCAGATCTCCTCTAGAGCGGTGATGTTTTGGCGGTGATGTTTGGGGCAGATCTCCTCTAGAGCGGTGATGTTTTGGCGGTGATGTTTGGGGCAGATCTCCTCTAGAGCGGTGATGTTTTGGGGCAGCTCTTCTCTAGAGCGGTGATGTTTTGGGGCAGCTCTCCTCTAGAGCGGTGATGTTTTGGGGCAGATCTCCTCTAGAGCGGTGATGTTTTGGGGCTGATCTCCTCTAGAGCGGTGATGTTTTGGGGCAGATCTCCTCAAGAGCGGTGATGTTTTAGGGCTGATCTCCTCTAGAGCGGTGATGTTTTGGCGGTGATGTTTGGGGCAGATCTCCTCTAGAGCGGTGATGTTTTGGGGCAGCTCTTCTCTAGAGCGGTGATGTTTTGGGGCAGATCTCCTCTAGAGCGGTGATGTTTTGGCGGTGATGTTTGGGGCAGATCTCCTCTAGAGCGGTGATGTTTTGGGGCAGCTCTTCTCTAGAGCGGTGATGTTTTGGGGCAGATCTCCTCTAGAGCGGTGATGTTTTGGGGCAGCTCTCCTCTAGAGCGGTGATGTTTTGGGGCAGATCTCCTCTAGAGCGGTGATGTTTTGGCGGTGATGTTTGGGGCAGATCTCCTCTAGAGCGGTGATGTTTTGGGGCAGATCTCCTCTAGAGCGGTGATGTTTTGGGGCAGCTCTCCTCTAGAGCGGTGATGTTTGGGGGCAGATCTCCTCTAGAGCGGTGATGTTTTGGCGGTGATGTTTGGGGCAGATCTCCTCTAGAGCGGTGATGTTTTGGGGCAGATCTCCTCTAGAGCGGTGATGTTTTGGGGCAGATCTCCTCTAGAGCGGTGATGTTTTGGGGCAGATCTCCTCTAGAGCGGTGATGTTTTGGGGCAGCTCTTCTCTAGAGCGGTGATGTTTTGGGGCAGCTCTCCTCTAGAGCGGTGATGTTTTGGGGCAGATCTCCTCTAGAGCGGTGATGTTTTGGGGCAGATCTCCTCAAGAGCGGTGATGTTTTAGGGCTGATCTCCTCTAGAGCGGTGATGTTTTGGCGGTGATGTTTGGGGCAGATCTCCTCTAGAGCGGTGATGTTTTGGGGCAGCTCTTCTCTAGAGCGGTGATGTTTTGGGGCAGATCTCCTCTAGAGCGGTGATGTTTTGGCGGTGATGTTTGGGGCAGATCTCCTCTAGAGCGGTGATGTTTTGGGGCAGATCTCCTCTAGAGCGGTGATGTTTTGGGGCAGCTCTCCTCTAGAGCGGTGATGTTTTGGGGCAGATCTCCTCTAGAGCGGTGATGTTTTGGCGGTGATGTTTCGGGCAGATCTCTTCTAGAGCGGTGATGTTTTGGGGCAGATCTCCTCTAGAGCGGTGATGTTTTGGGGCAGCTCTCCTCTAGAGCGGTGATGTTTGGGGGCAGATCTCCTCTAGAGCGGTGATGTTTTGGCGGTGATGTTTGGGGCAGATCTCCTCTAGAGCGGTGATGTTTTGGGGCAGATCTCCTCTAGAGTGGTGATGTTTTGGGGCAGATCTCCTCTAGAGCGGTGATGTTTTGGGGCAGCTCTTCTCTAGAGCGGTGATGTTTTGGGGCAGATCTCCTCTAGAGCGGTGATGTTTTGGCGGTGATGTTTGGGGCAGATCTCTTCTAGAGCGGTGATGTTTTGGGGCAGCTCTTCTCTAGAGCGGTGATGTTTTGGGGCAGATCTCCTCTAGAGCGGTGATGTTTTGGGGCAGCTCTCCTCTAGAGCGGTGATGTTTTGGGGCAGATCTCCTCTAGAGCGGTGATGTTTTGGCGGTGATGTTTGGGGCAGATCTCCTCTAGAGCGGTGATGTTTTGGGGCAGATCTCCTCTAGAGCGGTGATGTTTTGGGGCAGCTCTCCTCTAGAGCGGTGATGTTTGGGGGCAGATCTCCTCTAGAGCGGTGATGTTTTGGCGGTGATGTTTGGGGCAGATCTCCTCTAGAGCGGTGATGTTTTGGGGCAGATCTCCTCTAGAGCGGTGATGTTTTGGCGGTGATGTTTGGGGCAGATCTCCTCTAGAGCGGTGATGTTTTGGGGCAGATCTCCTCTAGAGCGGTGATGTTTTGGGGCAGATCTCCTCTAGAGCGGTGATGTTTTGGCGGTGATGTTTGGGGCAGATCTCCTCTAGAGCGGTGATGTTTTGGGGCAGCTCTCCTCTAGAGCGGTGATGTTTTGGGGCAGATCTCCTCTAGAGCGGTGATGCTTTGGGGCAAATCTCCTCTAGAGCGGTGTGTTTTGGGGCAGCTCTCCTCTAGAGCGGTGATATTTTGGGGCAGATCTCCTCTAGAGCGGTGATGTTTTGGGGCAGATCTCCTCTAGAGCGGTGATGTTTTGGGGCAGATCTCCTCTAGAGCGGTGATGTTTTGGCGGTGATGTTTGAGGCAGATCTCCTCTAGAGCGGTGATGTTTTGGGGCAGCTCTCCTCTAGAGCGGTGATGTTTTGGGGCAGATCTCCTTTAGAGCGGTGATGTTTTGGCGGTGATGTTTGGGGCAGATCTCCTCTAGAGCGGTGATGTTTTGGTGCAGATCTCCTCTAGAGCGGTGATGTTTTGGGGCAGATCTCCTCTAGAGCGGTGATGCTTTGGGGCAGATCTCCTCTAGAGTGGTGATGTTTTGGGGCAGCTCTCCTCTAGAGCGGTGATATTTTGGGGCAGATCTCCTCGAGAGCGGTGATGTTTTGGGGCAGCTCTCCTCTAGAGCGGTGATGTTTTGTGGCAGATCTCTAGAGCGGTGATGTTTTGGCGGTGATGTTTGGGGTAGATCTCCTCTAGAGCGGTGATGTTTTGGGGCAGCTCTCCTCTAGAGCGGTGATGTTTTGGGGCAGATCTCCTCTAGAGCGGGGATGTTTTGGCGGTGATGTTTGGGGCAGATCTCCTCTAGAGCGGTGATGTTTTGGGGCTGATCTCCTCTAGAGCGGTGATGTTTTGGGGCAGCTCTCCTCTAGAGCGGTGATGTTTTGGCGGTGATGTTTGGGGCAGATCTCCTCTAGAGCGGTGATGTTTGGGGCAGATCTCCTCTCCTCTAGAGTGGTGATGTTTGGGGCAGATCTCCTCTCCTCTAGAGTGGTGATGTTTGGGGCAGATCTCCTCTAGAGCGGTGATGTTTGGGGCAGATCTCCTCTAGAGCGGTGATGTTTTGGGGCAGATTTCCTCTAGAGCGATGATATTTTGGGGCAGATCTCCTCTAGAGCGGTGATGTTTTGGGGCTGATGATCTCGAGAGCGGTGATGTTTTGGGGCAGATCTCCTCTAGAGCGGTGATGTTTGGGGCAGATCTCCTCTAGAGTGGTGATGTTTGGGGCAGATCTCCTCTCCTCTAGAGTGGTGATGTTTGGGGCAGATCTCCTCTAGAGCGGTGATGTTTGGGGCAGATCTCCTCTAGAGCGGTGATGTTTTGGGGCTGATGATCTCGAGAGCGGTGATGTTTGGGGGCAGATCTCCTCTAGAGCAGTGATGTTTTGGGGCAGCTCTCCTCTAGAGCGGTGATATTTTGGGGCAGATCTCCTCTAGAGCGGTGATGTTTTGGGGCAGATCTCCTCTAGAGCGGTGATGTTTTGGGGCAGATCTTCTCTAGAGCGGTGATGTTTTGGCGGTGATGTTTGGGGCAGATCTCCTCTAGAGCGGTGATGTTTTGGGGCTGATCTCCTCTAGAGCGGTGATGTTTTGGGGCAGATCTCCTCAAGAGCGGTGATGTTTTGGGGCTGATCTCCTCTAGAGCGGTGATGTTTTGGCGGTGATGTTTGGGGCAGATCTCCTCTAGAGCGGTGATGTTTTGGGGCAGCTCTTCTCTAGAGCGGTGATGTTTTGGGGCAGATCTCCTCTAGAGCGGTGATGTTTTGGCGGTGATGTTTGGGGCAGATCTCCTCTAGAGCGGTGATGTTTTGGGGCAGATCTCCTCTAGAGCGGTGATGTTTTGGGGCAGCTCTCCTCTAGAGCGGTGATGTTTTGGGGCAGATCTCCTCTAGAGCGGTAATGTTTTGGCGGTGATGTTTGGGGCAGATCTCCTTTAGAGCGGTGATGTTTTGGGGCAGATCTCCCCTAGAGCGGTGATGTTTTGGGGCAGCTCTCCTCTAGAGCGGTGATGTTTGGGGGCAGATCTCCTCTAGAGCGGTGATGTTTGGGGGCAGATCTCCTCTAGAGCGGTGATGTTTTGGGGCAGATCTCCTCTAGAGCGGTGATGTTTTGGGGCAGATCTCCTCTAGAGCGGTGATGTTTTGGCGGTGATGTTTGGGGCAGATCTCCTCTAGAGCGGTGATGTTTTGGGGCAGATCTCCTCTAGAGCGGTGATGTTTTGGGGCAGATCTCCTCTAGAGCGGTGATGTTTTGGGGCAGATCTCCTCTAGAGCGGTGATGTTTGGGGGCAGATCTCCTCTAGAGCGGTGATGTTTTGGGGCAGATCTCCTCTAGAGCGGTAATGTTTTGGCGGTGATGTTTGGGGCAGATCTCCTCTAGAGCGGTGATGTTTTGGGGCAGATCTCCTCTAGAGCGGTGATGTTTTGGGGCAGCTCTCCTCTAGAGCGGTGATGTTTGGGGGCAGATCTCCTCTAGAGCGGTGATGTTTTGGGGCAGATCTCCTCTAGAGCGGTGATGTTTTGGGGCAGATCTCCTCTAGAGCGGTGATGTTTTGGCGGTGATGTTTGGGGCAGATCTCCTCTAGAGCGGTGATGTTTTGGGGCAGATCTCCTCTAGAGCGGTGATGTTTTGGCGGTGATGTTTGGGGCAGATCTCCTCTAGAGCGGTGATGTTTTGGGGCAGCTCTCCTCTAGAGCGGTGATGTTTTGGGGCAGATCTCCTCTAGAGCGGTGATGCTTTGGGGCAGATCTCCTCTAGAGCGGTGATGTTTTGGGGCAGCTCTCCTCTAGAGCGGTGATATTTTGGGGCAGATCTCCTCTAGAGTGGTGATGTTTTGGGGCAGATCTCCTCTAGAGCGGTGATGTTTTGGCGGTGATGTTTGGGGCAGATCTCCTCTAGAGCGGTGATGTTTTGGGGCAGCTCTCCTCTAGAGCGGTGATGTTTTGGGGCAGATCTCCTCTAGAGCGGTGATGTTTTGGCGGTGATGTTTGGGGCAGATCTCCTCTAGAGCGGTGATGTTTTGGGGCTGATCTCCTCTAGAGCGGTGATGTTTTGGAGCAGCTCTCCTCTAGAGCGGTGATGTTTTGGCGGTGATGTTTGGGGCAGATCTCCTCTAGAGCGGTGATGTTTGGGGCAGATCTCCTCTCCTCTAGAGTGGTGATGTTTGGGGCAGATCTCCTCTCCTCTAGAGTGGTGATGTTTGGGGCAGATCTCCTCTAGAGCGGTGATGTTTGGGGCAGATCTCCTCTAGAGCGGTGATGTTTTGGGGCAGATTTCCTCTAGAGCGGTGATATTTTGGGGCAGATCTCCTCTAGAGCGGTGATGTTTTGGGGCTGATGATCTCGAGAGCGGTGATGTTTTGGGGCAGATCTCCTCTAGAGCGGTGATGTTTTGGGGCAGATCTCCTCTAGAGCGGTGATGTTTTGGGGCAGATCTCCTCTAGAGCGGTGATGTTTTGGCGGTGATGTTTGGGGCAGATCTCCTCTAGAGCGGTGATGTTTTGGGGCAGATCTCCTCTAGAGCGGTGATGTTTTGGGGCAGATCTCCTCTAGAGCGGTGATGTTTTGGGGCAGCTCTCCTCTAGAGCGGTGATATTTTGGGGCAGATCTCCTCTAGAGCGGTGATGTTTTGGGGCAGATCTCCTCTAGAGCGGTGATGTTTTGGCGGTGATGTTTGGGGCAGATCTCCTCTAGAGCGGTGATGTTTTGGGGCAGATCTCCACTAGAGCGGTGATGTTTTGGCGGTGATGTTTGGGGCAGATCTCCTCTAGAGCGGTGATGTTTTGGGGCAGCTCTCCTCTAGAGCGGTGATGTTTTGGGGCAGATCTCCTCTAGAGCGGTGATGTTTTGGCGGTGATGTTTGGGGCAGATCTCCTCTAGAGCGGTGATGTTTTGGGGCTGATCTCCTCTAGAGCGGTGATGTTTTGGGGCAGCTCTTCTCTAGAGCGGTGATGTTTTGGCGGTGATGTTTGGGGCAGATCTCCTCTAGAGCGGTGATGTTTTGGGGCTGATCTCCTCTAGAGCGGTGATGTTTTGGCGGTGATGTTTGGGGCAGATCTCCTCTAGAGCGGTGATGTTTGGGGCAGATCTCCTCTCCTCTAGAGTGGTGATGTTTGGGGCAGATCTCCTCTAGAGCGGTGATGTTTGGGGCAGATCTCCTCTAGAGCGGTGATGTTTTGGGGCAGATCTCCTCTAGAGCGGTGATGTTTTGGGGCTGATGATCTCGAGAGCGGTGATGTTTGGGGGCAGATCTCCTCTAGAGCACTGATGTTTTGGGGCAGATCTCCTCTAGAGCAGTGATGTTTTGGCGGTGATGTTTGGGGCAAATCTCCTAGAGCGGTGATGTTTTGGCGTGATGTTTTGGGGCTGATCTCCTCTAGAGCGGTGATGTTTTGGGGCTGATGATCTCAAGAGCGGTGATGTTTTGGGGCAGCTCTCCTCTAGAGCGGTGATGTTTTGGCGGTGATGTTTGGGGCAGATCTCCTCTAGAGTGGTGATGTTTGGGGCAGATCTCCTCTAGAGCGGTGATGTTTGGGGCAGATCTCCTCTAGAGCGGTGATGTTTTGGGGCAGATCTCCTCTAGAGCTGTGATGTTTTGGGGCTGATGATCTCGAGAGCGGTGATGTTTGGGGGCAGATCTTCTCTAGAGCAGTGATGTTTTGGGGCAGATCTCTAGAGCAGTGATGTTTTGGCGGTGATGTTTGGGGCAAATCTCCTAGAGTGGTGATGTTTTGGCGTGATGTTTTGGGGCTGATCTCCTCTAGAGCGGTGATGTTTTGGGGCTGATCTCCTCTAGAGCGGTGATGTTTTGGGGCAGATCTCCTCTAGAGCGGTGATGTTTTGGGGCAGCTCTTCTCTAGAGCGGTGATGTTTTGGGGCAGATCTCCTCTAGAGCGGTGATGTTTTGGGGCAGCTCTCCTCTAGAGCGGTGATGTTTTGGGGCAGATCTCCTCTAGAGCGGTGATGTTTTGGCGGTGATGTTTGGGGCAGATCTCCTCTAGAGCGGTGATGTTTTGGGGCAGATCTCCTCTAGAGCGGTGATGTTTTGGGGCAGCTCTCCTCTAGAGCGGTGATGTTTGGGGGCAGATCTCCTCTAGAGCGGTGATGTTTTGGCGGTGATGTTTGGGGCAGATCTCCTCTAGAGCGGTGATGTTTTGGGGCAGATCTCCTCTAGAGCGGTGATGTTTTGGGGCAGATCTCCTCTAGAGCGGTGATGTTTTGGGGCAGCTCTTCTCTAGAGCGGTGATGTTTTGGGGCAGATCTCCTCTAGAGCGGTGATGTTTTGGCGGTGATGTTTGGGGCAGATCTCCTCTAGAGCGGTGATGTTTTGGGGCAGCTCTTCTCTAGAGCGGTGATGTTTTGGGGCAGATCTCCTCTAGAGCGGTGATGTTTTGGGGCAGCTCTCCTCTAGAGCGGTGATGTTTTGGGGCAGATCTCCTCTAGAGCGGTGATGTTTTGGGGCAGATCTCCTCTAGAGCGGTGATGTTTTGGCGGTGATGTTTGGGGCAGATCTCCTCTAGAGCGGTGATGTTTTGGGGCAGCTCTCCTCTAGAGCGGTGATGTTTTGGGGCAGATCTCCTCTAGAGCGGTGATGCTTTGGGGCAGATCTCCTCTAGAGCGGTGATGTTTTGGGGCAGCTCTCCTCTAGAGCGGTGATATTTTGGGGCAGATCTCCTCTAGAGCGGTGATGTTTTGGGGCAGCTCTCCTCTAGAGCGGTGATGTTTTGGGGCAGATCTCCTCTAGAGCGGGGATGTTTTGGCGGTGATGTTTGGGGCAGATCTCCTCTAGAGCGGTGATGTTTTGGGGCTGATCTCCTCTAGAGCGGTGATGTTTTGGGGCAGCTCTCCTCTAGAGCGGTGATGTTTTGGCGGTGATGTTTGGGGCAGATCTCCTCTAGAGCGGTGATGTTTGGGGCAGATCTCCTCTCCTCTAGAGTGGTGATGTTTGGGGCAGATCTCCTCTCCTCTAGAGTGGTGATGTTTGGGGCAGATCTCCTCTAGAGCGGTGATGTTTGGGGCAGATCTCCTCTAGAGCGGTGATGTTTTGGGGCAGATTTCCTCTAGAGCGGTGATATTTTGGGGCAGATCTCCTCTAGAGCGGTGATGTTTTGGGGCTGATGATCTCGAGAGCGGTGATGTTTTGGGGCAGATCTCCTCTAGAGCGGTGATGTTTGGGGCAGATCTCCTCTAGAGTGGTGATGTTTGGGGCAGATCTCCTCTCCTCTAGAGTGGTGATGTTTGGGGCAGATCTCCTCTAGAGCGGTGATGTTTGGGGCAGATCTCCTCTAGAGCGGTGATGTTTTGGGGCTGATGATCTCGAGAGCGGTGATGTTTGGGGGCAGATCTCCTCTAGAGCAGTGATGTTTTGGGGCAGCTCTCCTCTAGAGCGGTGATATTTTGGGGCAGATCTCCTCTAGAGCGGTGATGTTTTGGGTTAGATCTCCTCTAGAGCGGTGATGTTTTGGGGCAGATCTCCTCTAGAGCGGTGATGTTTTGGCGGTGATGTTTGGGGCAGATCTCCTCTAGAGCGGTGATGTTTTGGGGCTGATCTCCTCTAGAGCGGTGATGTTTTGGGGCAGATCTCCTCAAGAGCGGTGATGTTTTGGGGCTGATCTCCTCTAGAGCGGTGATGTTTTGGCGGTGATGTTTTGGGGCATCTCTCCTCTAGAGCGGTGATATTTTGGGGCAGATGTCCTCGAGAGCGGTGATGTTTTGGGGCAGATCTCCTCTAGAGCGGTGATGTTTTGGGGCAGATCTCTAGAGCGGTGATGTTTTGGCGGTGATGTTTGGGGCAGATCTCCTCTAGAGCGGTGATGTTTTGGGGCAGATCTCCTCTAGAGCGGTGATGTTTTGGGGCAGCTCTCCTCTAGAGCGGTGATATTTTGGGGCAGATCTCCTCTAGAGCGGTGATGTTTTGGGGCAGATCTCCTCTAGAGCGGTGATGTTTTGGGGCAGATCTCCTCTAGAGCGGTGATGTTTTGGCGGTGATGTTTGGGGCAGATCTCCTCTAGAGCGGTGATGTTTTGGGGCAGATCTCCTCTAGAGCGGTGATGTTTTGGGGCAGATCTCCTCTAGAGCGGTGATGTTTTGGCGGTGATGTTTGGGGCAGATCTCCTCTAGAGCGGTGATGTTTTGGCGGTGATGTTTGGGGCAGATCTCCTCTAGAGCGGTGATGTTTGGGGCAGATCTCCTCTAGAGCGGTGATGTTTTGGGGCAGATTTCCTCTAGAGCGGTGATATTTTGGGGCAGATCTCCTCTAGAGCGGTGATGTTTTGGGGCTGATGATCTCGAGAGCGGTGATGTTTTGGGGCAGATCTCCTCTAGAGCGGTGATGTTTGGGGCAGATCTCCTCTAGAGTGGTGATGTTTGGGGCAGATCTCCTCTCCTCTAGAGTGGTGATGTTTGGGGCAGATCTCCTCTAGAGCGGTGATGTTTGGGGCAGATCTCCTCTCCTCTAGAGTGGTGATGTTTGGGGCAGATCTCCTCTAGAGCGGTGATGTTTGGGGCAGATCTCCTCTAGAGCGGTGATGTTTTGGGGCTGATCTCCTCTAGAGCGGTGATGTTTTGGGGCTGATGATCTCGAGAGCGGTGATGTTTGGGGGCAGATCTCCTCTAGAGCAGTGATGTTTTGGGGCAGCTCTCCTCTAGAGCGGTGATATTTTGGGGCAGATCTCCTCTAGAGCGGTGATGTTTTGGGGCAGATCTCCTCTAGAGCGGTGATGTTTTGGGGCAGATCTCCTCTAGAGCGGTGATGTTTTGGGGCTGATCTCCTCTAGAGCGGTGATGTTTTGGGGCAGATCTCCTCAAGAGCGGTGATGTTTTAGGGCTGATCTCCTCTAGAGCGGTGATGTTTTGGCGGTGATGTTTGGGGCAGATCTCCTCTAGAGCGGTGATGTTTTGGGGCAGCTCTTCTCTAGAGCGGTGATGTTTTGGGGCAGATCTCCTCTAGAGCGGTGATGCTTTGGGGCAGATCTCCTCTAGAGCGGTGATGTTTTGGGGCAGCTCTCCTCTAGAGCGGTGATATTTTGGGGCAGATCTCCTCTAGAGCGGTGATGTTTTGGGGCAGATCTCCTCTAGAGCAGTGATGTTTTGGGGCAGCTCTCCTCTAGAGCGGTGATATTTTGGGGCAGATCTCCTCTAGAGCGGTGATATTTTGGGGCAGATCTCCTCTAGAGCGGTGATGTTTTGGGGCAGATCTCCTCTAGAGTGGTGATGTTTGGGGCAGATCTCCTCTAGAGCGGTGATGTTTTGGCGGTGATGTTTGGGGCAGATCTCCTCTAGAGCGGTGATGTTTTGGGGCTGATCTCCTCTAGAGCGGTGATGTTTGGGGCAGATCTCCTCTAGAGCGGTGATGTTTTGGGGCAGCTCTTCTCTAGAGCGGTGATGTTTTGGGGCAGCTCTCCTCTAGAGCGGTGATGTTTTGGGGCAGATCTCCTCTAGAGCGGTGATGTTTTGGGGCTGATCTCCTCTAGAGCGGTGATGTTTTAGGGCTGATCTCCTCTAGAGCGGTGATGTTTTGGCGGTGATGTTTGGGGCAGATCTCCTCTAGAGCGGTGATGTTTTGGGGCAGCTCTTCTCTAGAGCGGTGATGTTTTGGGGCAGATCTCCTCTAGAGCGGTGATGTTTTGGCGGTGATGTTTGGGGCAGATCTCCTCTAGAGCGGTTATGTTTTGGGGCAGATCTCCTCTAGAGCGGTGATGTTTTGGGGCAGATCTCCTCTAGAGCGGTGATGTTTTGGCGGTGATGTTTGGGGCAGATCTCCTCTAGAGCGGTGATGTTTTGGGGCAGCTCTCCTCTAGAGCGGTGATGTTTTGGGGCAGATCTCCTCTAGAGCGGTGATGTTTGGGGCAGATCTCCTCTAGAGCGGTGATGTTTTGGGGCAGCTCTCCTCTAGAGCGGTGATATTTTGGGGCAGATCTCCTCGAGAGCGGTGATGTTTTGGGGCAGATCTCCTCTAGAGCGGTGATGTTTTGGGGCAGATCTCTAGAGCGGTGATGTTTTGGCGGTGATGTTTGGGGCAGATCTCCTCTAGAGCTGTGATGTTTTGGGGCAGATCTCCTCTAGAGCGGTGATGTTTTGGGGCAGATCTCCTCTAGAGCGGTGATGTTTTGGCGGTGATGTTTGAGGCAGATCTCCTCTAGAGCGGTGATGTTTTGGGGTAGCTCTCCTCTAGAGCGGTGATGTTTTGGGGCAGATCTCCTTTAGAGCGGTGATGTTTTGGCGGTGATGTTTGGGGCAGATCTCCTCTAGAGCGGTGATGTTTTGGTGCAGATCTCCTCTAGAGCGGTGATGTTTTGGGGCAGATCTCCTCTAGAGCGGTGATGCTTTGGGGCAGATCTCCTCTAGAGCGGTGATGTTTTGGGGCAGCTCTCCTCTAGAGCGGTGATATTTTGGGGCAGATGTCCTCGAGAGCGGTGATGTTTTGGGGCAGATCTCCTCTAGAGCGGTGATGTTTTGGGGCAGATCTCTAGAGCGGTGATGTTTTGGCGGTGATGTTTTGGGGCAGATCTCTAGAGCGGTGATGTTTTGGCGGTGATGTTTGGGGCAGCTCTCCTCTAGAGCGGTGATATTTTGGGGCAGATCTCCTCTAGAGCGGTGATGTTTTGGGGCAGATCTCCTCTAGAGCGGTGATGTTTTGGCGGTGATGTTTGGGGCAGATCTCCTCTAGAGCGGTGATGTTTTGGGGCAGATCTCCTCTAGAGCGGTGATGTTTTGGGGCAGATCTCCTCTAGAGCGGTGATGTTTTGGCGGTGATGTTTGGGGCAGATCTCGTCTAGAGCGGTGATGTTTTGGCGGTGATGTTTGGGGCAGATCTCCTCTAGAGCGGTGATGTTTGGGGCAGATCTCCTCTAGAGCGGTGATGTTTTGGGGCAGATTTCCTGTAGAGCGGTGATATTTTGGGGCAGATCTCCTCTAGAGCGGTGATGTTTTGGGGCTGATGATCTCGAGAGCGGTGATGTTTTGGGGCAGATCTCCTCTAGAGCGGTGATGTTTGGGGCAGATCTCCTCTAGAGTGGTGATGTTTGGGGCAGATCTCCTCTCCTCTAGAGTGGTGATGTTTGGGGCAGATCTCCTCTAGAGCGGTGATGTTTGGGGCAGATCTCCTCTCCTCTAGAGTGGTGATGTTTGGGGCAGATCTCCTCTAGAGCGGTGATGTTTGGGGCAGATCTCCTCTAGAGCGGTGATGTTTTGGGGCTGATCTCCTCTAGAGCGGTGATGTTTTGGGGCTGATGATCTCGAGAGCGGTGATGTTTGGGGGCAGATCTCCTCTAGAGCAGTGATGTTTTGGGGCAGCTCTCCTCTAGAGCGGTGATATTTTGGGGCAGATCTCCTCTAGAGCGGTGATGTTTTGGGGCAGATCTCCTCTAGAGCGGTGATGTTTTGGGGCAGATCTCCTCTAGAGCGGTGATGTTTTGGCGGTGATGTTTGGGGCAGATCTCCTCTAGAGCGGTGATGTTTTGGGGCAGCTCTTCTCTAGAGCGGTGATGTTTTGGGGCAGCTCTCCTCTAGAGCGGTGATGTTTTGGGGCAGATCTCCTCTAGAGCGGTGATGTTTTGGGGCTGATCTCCTCTAGAGCGGTGATGTTTTGGGGCAGATCTCCTCAAGAGCGGTGATGTTTTAGGGCTGATCTCCTCTAGAGCGGTGATGTTTTGGCGGTGATGTTTGGGGCAGATCTCCTCTAGAGCGGTGATGTTTTGGGGCAGCTCTTCTCTAGAGCGGTGATGTTTTGGGGCAGATCTCCTCTAGAGCGGTGATGTTTTGGCGGTGATGTTTGGGGCAGATCTCCTCTAGAGCGGTGATGTTTTGGGGCAGCTCTTCTCTAGAGCGGTGATGTTTTGGGGCAGATCTCCTCTAGAGCGGTGATGTTTTGGGGCAGCTCTCCTCTAGAGCGGTGATGTTTTGGGGCAGATCTCCTCTAGAGCGGTGATGTTTTGGCGGTGATGTTTGGGGCAGATCTCCTCTAGAGCGGTGATGTTTTGGGGCAGATCTCCTCTAGAGCGGTGATGTTTTGGGGCAGCTCTCCTCTAGAGCGGTGATGTTTGGGGGCAGATCTCCTCTAGAGCGGTGATGTTTTGGCGGTGATGTTTGGGGCAGATCTCCTCTAGAGCGGTGATGTTTTGGGGCAGATCTCCTCTAGAGCGGTGATGTTTTGGGGCAGATCTCCTCTAGAGCGGTGATGTTTTGGCGGTGATGTTTGGGGCAGATCTCCTCTAGAGCGGTGATGTTTTGGGGCAGATCTCCTCTAGAGCGGTGATGTTTTGGCGGTGATGTTTGGGGCAGATCTCCTCTAGAGCGGTGATGTTTTGGGGCAGCTCTCCTCTAGAGCGGTGATGTTTTGGGGCAGATCTCCTCTAGAGCGGTGATGTTTTGGGGCAGCTCTCCTCTAGAGCGGTGATATTTTGGGGCAGATCTCCTCTAGAGCGGTGATGTTTTGGGGCAGATCTCCTCTAGAGCAGTGATGTTTTGGGGCAGCTCTCCTCTAGAGCGGTGATATTTTGGGGCAGATCTCCTCTAGAGCGGTGATGTTTTGGGGCAGATCTCCTCTAGAGCGGTGATGTTTTGGGGCAGATCTCCTCTAGAGCGGTGATGTTTTGGCGGTGATGTTTGGAGCAGATCTCCTCTAGAGCGGTGATGTTTTGGGGCTGATCTCCTCTAGAGCGGTGATGTTTTGGCGGTGATGTTTGGGGCAGATCTCCTCTAGAGCGGTGATGTTTTGGGGCAGCTCTTCTCTAGAGCGGTGATGTTTTGGGGCAGCTCTCCTCTAGAGCGGTGATGTTTTGGGGCAGATCTCCTCTAGAGCGGTGATGTTTTGGGGCTGATCTCCTCTAGAGCGGTGATGTTTTGGGGCAGATCTCCTCAAGAGCGGTGATGTTTTAGGGCTGATCTCCTCTAGAGCGGTGATGTTTTGGCGGTGATGTTTGGGGCAGATCTCCTCTAGAGCGGTGATGTTTTGGGGCAGCTCTTCTCTAGAGCGGTGATGTTTTGGGGCAGATCTCCTCTAGAGCGGTGATGTTTTGGGGCAGCTCTCCTCTAGAGCGGTGATGTTTTGGGGCAGATCTCTAGAGCGGTGATGTTTTGGCGGTGATGTTTGGGGCAGATCTCCTCTAGAGCGGTGATGTTTTGGGGCAGATCTCCTCTAGAGCGGTGATGTTTTGGGGCAGCTCTCCTCTAGAGCGGTGATGTTTGGGGGCAGATCTCCTCTAGAGCGGTGATGTTTTGGCGGTGATGTTTGGGGCAGATCTCCTCTAGAGCGGTGATGTTTTGGGGCAGATCTCCTCTAGAGCGGTGATGTTTTGGCGGTGATGTTTGGGGCAGATCTCCTCTAGAGCGGTGATGTTTTGGGGCAGATCTCCTCTAGAGCGGTGATGTTTTGGGGCAGATCTCCTCTAGAGCGGTGATGTTTTGGCGGTGATGTTTGGGGCAGATCTCCTCTAGAGCGGTGATGTTTTGGGGCAGCTCTCCTCTAGAGCGGTGATGTTTTGGGGCAGATCTCCTCTAGAGCGGTGATGCTTTGGGGCAGATCTCCTCTAGAGCGGTGATGTTTTGGGGCAGCTCTCCTCTAGAGCGGTGATATTTTGGGGCAGATCTCCTCTAGAGCGGTGATGTTTTGGGGCAGATCTCCTCTAGAGCGGTGATGTTTTGGGGCAGATCTCCTCTAGAGCGGTGATGTTTTGGTGGTGATGTTTGAGGCAGATCTCCTCTAGAGCGGTGATGTTTTGGGGCAGCTCTCCTCTAGAGCGGTGATGTTTTGGGGCAGATCTCCTTTAGAGCGGTGATGTTTTGGCGGTGATGTTTGGGGCAGATCTCCTCTAGAGCGGTGATGTTTTGGTGCAGATCTCCTCTAGAGCGGTGATGTTTTGGGGCAGATCTCCTCTAGAGCGGTGATGCTTTGGGGCAGATCTCCTCTAGAGTGGTGATGTTTTGGGGCAGCTCTCCTCTAGAGCGGTGATATTTTGGGGCAGATCTCCTCGAGAGCGGTGATGTTTTGGGGCAGCTCTCCTCTAGAGCGGTGATGTTTTGTGGCAGATCTCTAGAGCGGTGATGTTTTGGCGGTGATGTTTGGGGCAAATTTCCTCTAGAGCGGTGATGTTTTGGGGCAGCTCTCCTCTAGAGCGGTGATGTTTTGGGGCAGATCTCCTCTAGAGCGGGGATGTTTTGGCGGTGATGTTTGGGGCAGATCTCCTCTAGAGCGGTGATGTTTTGGGGCTGATCTCCTCTAGAGCGGTGATGTTTTGGTGCAGCTCTCCTCTAGAGCGGTGATGTTTTGGCGGTGATGTTTGGGGCAGATCTCCTCTAGAGCGGTGATGTTTGGGGCAGATCTCCTCTCCTCTAGAGTGGTGATGTTTGGGGCAGATCTCCTCTCCTCTAGAGTGGTGATGTTTGGGGCAGATCTCCTCTAGAGCGGTGATGTTTGGGGCAGATCTCCTCTAGAGCGGTGATGTTTTGGGGCAGATTTCCTCTAGAGCGGTGATATTTTGGGGCAGATCTCCTCTATAGCGGTGATGTTTTGGGGCTGATGATCTCGAGAGCGGTGATGTTTTGGGGCAGATCTCCTCTAGAGCGGTGATGTTTGGGGCAGATCTCCTCTAGAGTGGTGATGTTTGGGGCAGATCTCCTCTCCTCTAGAGTGGTGATGTTTGGGGCAGATCTCCTCTAGAGCGGTGATGTTTGGGGCAGATCTCCTCTAGAGCGGTGATGTTTTGGGGCTGATGATCTCGAGAGCGGTGATGTTTGGGGGCAGATCTCCTCTAGAGCAGTGATGTTTTGGGGCAGCTCTCCTCTAGAGCGGTGATATTTTGGGGCAGATCTCCTCTAGAGCGGTGATGTTTTGGGGCAGATCTATTCTAGAGCGGTGATGTTTTGGGGCAGATCTCCTCTAGAGCGGTGATGTTTTGGCGGTGATGTTTGGGGCAGATCTCCTCTAGAGCGGTGATGTTTTGGGGCTGATCTCCTCTAGAGCGGTGATGTTTTGGGGCAGATCTCCTCAAGAGCGGTGATGTTTTGGGGCTGATCTCCTCTAGAGCGGTGATGTTTTGGCGGTGATGTTTTGGGGCAGCTCTCCTCTAGAGCGGTGATATTTTGGGGCAGATGTCCTCGAGAGCGGTGATGTTTTGGGGCAGATCTCCTCTAGAGCGGTGATGTTTTGGGGCAGATCTCTAGAGCGGTGATGTTTTGGCGGTGATGTTTGGGGCAGATCTCCTCTAGAGCGGTGATGTTTTGGGGCAGATCTCCTCTAGAGCGGTGATGTTTTGGGGCAGCTCTCCTCTAGAGCGGTGATATTTTGGGGCAGATCTCCTCTAGAGCGGTGATGTTTTGGGGCAGATCTCCTCTAGAGCGGTGATGTTTTGGGGCAGATCTCCTCTAGAGCGGTGATGTTTTGGCGGTGATGTTTGGGGCAGATCTCCTCTAGAGCGGTGATGTTTTGGGGCAGATCTCCTCTAGAGCGGTGATGTTTTGGGGCAGATCTCCTCTAGAGCGGTGATGTTTTGGCGGTGATGTTTGGGGCAGATCTCCTCTAGAGCGGCGATGTTTGGGGCAGATCTCCTCTAGAGCGGTGATGTTTTGGGGCAGATTTCCTCTAGAGCGGTGATATTTTGGGGCAGATCTCCTCTAGAGCGGTGATGTTTTGGGGCTGATGATCTCGAGAGCGGTGATGTTTTGGGGCAGATCTCCTCTAGAGCGGTGATGTTTGGGGCAGATCTCCTCTAGAGTGGTGATGTTTGGGGCAGATCTCCTCTCCTCTAGAGTGGTGATGTTTGGGGCAGATCTCCTCTAGAGCGGTGATGTTTGGGGCAGATCTCCTCTCCTCTAGAGTGGTGATGTTTGGGGCAGATCTCCTCTAGAGCGGTGATGTTTGGGGCAGATCTCCTCTAGAGCGGTGATGTTTTGGGGCTGATCTCCTCTAGAGCAGTGATGTTTTGGGGCTGATGATCTCGAGAGCGGTGATGTTTGGGGGCAGATCTCCTCTAGAGCAGTGATGTTTTGGGGCAGCTCTCCTCTAGAGCGGTGATATTTTGGGGCAGATCTCCTCTAGAGCGGTGATGTTTTGGGGCAGATCTCCTCTAGAGCGGTGATGTTTTGGGGCAGATCTCCTCTAGAGCGGTGATGTTTTGGCGGTGATGTTTGGGGCAGATCTCCTCTAGAGCGGTGATGTTTTGGGGCTGATCTCCTCTAGAGCGGTGATGTTTTGGCGGTGATGATTGGGGCAGATCTCCTCTAGAGCGGTGATGTTTTGGGGCAGATCTCCTCTAGAGCGGTGATGTTTTGGGGCTGATCTCCTCTAGAGCGGTGATGTTTTGGGGCAGATCTCCTCAAGAGCGGTGATGTTTTAGGGCTGATCTCCTCTAGAGCGGTGATGTTTTGGCGGTGATGTTTGGGGCAGATCTCCTCTAGAGCGGTGATGTTTTGGGGCAGCTCTTCTCTAGAGCGGTGATGTTTTGGGGCAGATCTCCTCTAGAGCGGTGATGTTTTGGCGGTGATGTTTGGGGCAGATCTCCTCTAGAGCGGTGATGTTTTTGGGCAGCTCTTCTCTAGAGCGGTGATGTTTTGGGGGTGATGTTTGGGGCAGATCTCCTCTAGAGCGGTGATGTTTTGGGGCAGATCTCCTCTAGAGCGGTGATGTTTTGGGGCAGATCTCCTCTAGAGCGGTGATGTTTTGGCGGTGATGTTTGGGGCAGATCTCCTCTAGAGCGGTGATGTTTTGGGGCAGATCTCCTCTAGAGCGGTGATGTTTTGGGGCAGCTCTCCTCTAGAGCGGTGATGTTTTGGGGCAGATCTCCTCTAGAGCGGTGATGCTTTGGGGCAGATCTCCTCTAGAGCGGTGATGTTTTGGGGCAGCTCTCCTCTAGAGCGGTGATATTTTGGGGCAGATCTCCTCTAGAGCGGTGATGTTTTGGGGCAGATCTCCTCTAGAGCGGTGATGCTTTGGGGCAGATCTCCTCTAGAGCGGTGAGGTTTTGGGGCAGCTCTCCTCTAGAGCGGTGATATTTTGGGGCAGATCTCCTCTAGAGCGGTGATGTTTTGGGGCAGATCTCCTCTAGAGCAGTGATGTTTTGGGGCAGCTCTCCTCTAGAGCGGTGATATTTTGGGGCAGATCTCCTCTAGAGCGGTGATGTTTTGGGGCAGATCTCCTCTAGAGCGGTGATGTTTTGGGGCAGATCTCCTCTAGAGCGGTGATGTTTTGGCGGTGATGTTTGGGGCAGATCTCCTCTAGAGCGGTGATGTTTTGGGGCAGATCTCCTCTAGAGCGGTGATGTTTTGGGGCAGATCTCCTCTAGAGCGGTGATGTTTTGGCGGTGATGTTTGGGGCAGATCTCCTCTAGAGCGGTGATGTTTTGGGGCAGCTCTCCTCTAGAGCGGTGATGTTTTGGGGCAGATCTCCTCTAGAGCGGTGATGCTTTGGGGCAGATCTCCTCTAGAGCGGTGATGTTTTGGGGCAGCTCTCCTCTAGAGCGGTGATATTTTGGGGCAGATCTCCTCTAGAGCGGTGATGTTTTGGGGCAGATCTCCTCTAGAGCAGTGATGTTTTGGGGCAGCTCTCCTCTAGAGCGGTGATATTTTGGGGCAGATCTCCTCTAGAGCGGTGATATTTTGGGGCAGATCTCCTCTAGAGCGGTGATGTTTTGGGGCAGATCTCCTCTAGAGTGGTGATGTTTGGGGCAGATCTCCTCTAGAGCGTTGATGTTTTGGGGCAGATCTCCTCTAGAGCGGTGATGTTTTGGCGGTGATGTTTGGGGCAGATCTCCTCTAGAGCGGTGATGTTTTGGGGCTGATCTCCTCTAGAGCGGTGATGTTTGGGGCAGATCTCCTCTAGAGCGGTGATGTTTTGGGGCAGCTCTTCTCTAGAGCGGTGATGTTTTGGGGCAGCTCTCCTCTAGAGCGGTGATGTTTTGGGGCAGATCTCCTCTAGAGCGGTGATGTTTTGGGGCTGATCTCCTCTAGAGCGGTGATGTTTTAGGGCTGATCTCCTCTAGAGCGGTGATGTTTTGGCGGTGATGTTTGGGGCAGATCTCCTCTAGAGCGGTGATGTTTTGGGGCAGCTCTTCTCTAGAGCGGTGATGTTTTGGGGCAGATCTCCTCTAGAGCGGTGATGTTTTGGCGGTGATGTTTGGGGCAGATCTCCTCTAGAGCGGTTATGTTTTGGGGCAGATCTCCTCTAGAGCGGTGATGTTTTGGGGCAGATCTCCTCTAGAGCGGTGATGTTTTGGCGGTGATGTTTGGGGCAGATCTCCTCTAGAGCGGTGATGTTTTGGGGCAGCTCTCCTCTAGAGCGGTGATGTTTTGGGGCAGATCTCCTCTAGAGCGGTGATGTTTGGGGCAGATCTCCTCTAGAGCGGTGATGTTTTGGGGCAGCTCTCCTCTAGAGCGGTGATATTTTGGGGCAGATCTCCTCGAGAGCGGTGATGTTTTGGGGCAGATCTCCTCTAGAGCGGTGATGTTTTGGGGCAGATCTCTAGAGCGGTGATGTTTTGGCGGTGATGTTTGGGGCAGATCTCCTCTAGAGCTGTGATGTTTTGGGGCAGATCTCCTCTAGAGCGGTGATGTTTTGGGGCAGATCTCCTCTAGAGCGGTGATGTTTTGGCGGTGATGTTTGAGGCAGATCTCCTCTAGAGCGGTGATGTTTTGGGGTAGCTCTCCTCTAGAGCGGTGATGTTTTGGGGCAGATCTCCTTTAGAGCGGTGATGTTTTGGCGGTGATGTTTGGGGCAGATCTCCTCTAGAGCGGTGATGTTTTGGTGCAGATCTCCTCTAGAGCGGTGATGTTTTGGGGCAGATCTCCTCTAGAGCGGTGATGTTTTGGGGCAGATCTCCTCTAGAGCGGTGATGTTTTGGGGCAGCTCTCCTCTAGAGCGGTGATATTTTGGGGCAGATGTCCTCGAGAGCGGTGATGTTTTGGGGCAGATCTCCTCTAGAGCGGTGATGTTTTGGGGCAGATCTCTAGAGCGGTGATGTTTTGGCGGTGATGTTTTGGGGCAGATCTCTAGAGCGGTGATGTTTTGGCGGTGATGTTTGGGGCAGCTCTCCTCTAGAGCGGTGATATTTTGGGGCAGATCTCCTCTAGAGCGGTGATGTTTTGGGGCAGATCTCCTCTAGAGCGGTGATGTTTTGGGGCAGATCTCCTCTAGAGCGGTGATGTTTTGGCGGTGATGTTTGGGGCAGATCTCCTCTAGAGCGGTGATGTTTTGGGGCAGATCTCCTCTAGAGCGGTGATGTTTTGGGGCAGATCTCCTCTAGAGCGGTGATGTTTTGGCGGTGATGTTTGGGGCAGATCTCGTCTAGAGCGGTGATGTTTTGGCGGTGATGTTTGGGGCAGATCTCCTCTAGAGCGGTGATGTTTGGGGCAGATCTCCTCTAGAGCGGTGATGTTTTGGGGCAGATTTCCTGTAGAGCGGTGATATTTTGGGGCAGATCTCCTCTAGAGCGGTGATGTTTTGGGGCTGATGATCTCGAGAGCGGTGATGTTTTGGGGCAGATCTCCTCTAGAGCGGTGATGTTTGGGGCAGATCTCCTTTAGAGTGGTGATGTTTGGGGCAGATCTCCTCTCCTCTAGAGTGGTGATGTTTGGGGCAGATCTCCTCTAGAGCGGTGATGTTTGGGGCAGATCTCCTCTCCTCTAGAGTGGTGATGTTTGGGGCAGATCTCCTCTAGAGCGGTGATGTTTGGGGCAGATCTCCTCTAGAGCGGTGATGTTTTGGGGCTGATCTCCTCTAGAGCGGTGATGTTTTGGGGCTGATGATCTCGAGAGCGGTGATGTTTGGGGGCAGATCTCCTCTAGAGCAGTGATGTTTTGGGGCAGCTCTCCTCTAGAGCGGTGATATTTTGGGGCAGATCTCCTCTAGAGCGGTGATGTTTTGGGGCAGATCTCCTCTAGAGCGGTGATGTTTTGGGGCAGATCTCCTCTAGAGCGGTGATGTTTTGGCGGTGATGTTTGGGGCAGATCTCCTCTAGAGCGGTGATGTTTTGGGGCAGCTCTTCTCTAGAGCGGTGATGTTTTGGGGCAGCTCTCCTCTAGAGCGGTGATGTTTTGGGGCAGATCTCCTCTAGAGCGGTGATGTTTTGGGGCTGATCTCCTCTAGAGCGGTGATGTTTTGGGGCAGATCTCCTCAAGAGCGGTGATGTTTTAGGGCTGATCTCCTCTAGAGCGGTGATGTTTTGGCGGTGATGTTTGGGGCAGATCTCCTCTAGAGCGGTGATGTTTTGGGGCAGCTCTTCTCTAGAGCGGTGATGTTTTGGGGCAGATCTCCTCTAGAGCGGTGATGTTTTGGCGGTGATGTTTGGGGCAGATCTCCTCTAGAGCGGTGATGTTTTGGGGCAGCTCTTCTCTAGAGCGGTGATGTTTTGGGGCAGATCTCCTCTAGAGCGGTGATGTTTTGGGGCAGCTCTCCTCTAGAGCGGTGATGTTTTGGGGCAGATCTCCTCTAGAGCGGTGATGTTTTGGCGGTGATGTTTGGGGCAGATCTCCTCTAGAGCGGTGATGTTTTGGGGCAGATCTCCTCTAGAGCGGTGATGTTTTGGGGCTGATCTCCTCTAGAGCGGTGATGTTTGGGGGCAGATCTCCTCTAGAGCGGTGATGTTTTGGCGGTGATGTTTGGGGCAGATCTCCTCTAGAGCGGTGATGTTTTGGGGCAGATCTCCTCTAGAGCGGTGATGTTTTGGGGCAGATCTCCTCTAGAGCGGTGATGTTTTGGCGGTGATGTTTGGGGCAGATCTCCTCTAGAGCGGTGATGTTTTGGGGCAGATCTCCTCTAGAGCGGTGATGTTTTGGCGGTGATGTTTGGGGCAGATCTCCTCTAGAGCGGTGATGTTTTGGGGCAGCTCTCCTCTAGAGCGGTGATGTTTTGGGGCAGATCTCCTCTAGAGCGGTGATGTTTTGGGGCAGCTCTCCTCTAGAGCGGTGATATTTTGGGGCAGATCTCCTCTAGAGCGGTGATGTTTTGGGGCAGATCTCCTCTAGAGCAGTGATGTTTTGGGGCAGCTCTCCTCTAGAGCGGTGATATTTTGGGGCAGATCTCCTCTAGAGCGGTGATGTTTTGGGGCAGATCTCCTCTAGAGCGGTGATGTTTTGGGGCAGATCTCCTCTAGAGCGGTGATGTTTTGGCGGTGATGTTTGGGGCAGATCTCCTCTAGAGCGGTGATGTTTTGGGGCTGATCTCCTCTAGAGCGGTGATGTTTTGGCGGTGATGTTTGGGGCAGATCTCCTCTAGAGCGGTGATGTTTTGGGGCAGCTCTTCTCTAGAGCGGTGATGTTTTGGGGCAGCTCTCCTCTAGAGCGGTGATGTTTTGGGGCAGATCTCCTCTAGAGCGGTGATGTTTTGGGGCTGATCTCCTCTAGAGCGGTGATGTTTTGGGGCAGATCTCCTCAAGAGCGGTGATGTTTTAGGGCTGATCTCCTCTAGAGCGGTGATGTTTTGGCGGTGATGTTTGGGGCAGATCTCCTCTAGAGCGGTGATGTTTTGGGGCAGCTCTTCTCTAGAGCGGTGATGTTTTGGGGCAGATCTCCTCTAGAGCGGTGATGTTTTGGGGCAGCTCTCCTCTAGAGCGGTGATGTTTTGGGGCAGATCTCTAGAGCGGTGATGTTTTGGCGGTGATGTTTGGGGCAGATCTCCTCTAGAGCGGTGATGTTTTGGGGCAGATCTCCTCTAGAGCGGTGATGTTTTGGGGCAGCTCTCCTCTAGAGCGGTGATGTTTGGGGGCAGATCTCCTCTAGAGCGGTGATGTTTTGGCGGTGATGTTTGGGGCAGATCTCCTCTAGAGCGGTGATGTTTTGGGGCAGATCTCCTCTAGAGCGGTGATGTTTTGGCGGTGATGTTTGGGGCAGATCTCCTCTAGAGCGGTGATGTTTTGGGGCAGATCTCCTCTAGAGCGGTGATGTTTTGGGGCAGATCTCCTCTAGAGCGGTGATGTTTTGGCGGTGATGTTTGGGGCAGATCTCCTCTAGAGCGGTGATGTTTTGGGGCAGCTCTCCTCTAGAGCGGTGATGTTTTGGGGCAGATCTCCTCTAGAGCGGTGATGCTTTGGGGCAGATCTCCTCTAGAGCGGTGATGTTTTGGGGCAGCTCTCCTCTAGAGCGGTGATATTTTGGGGCAGATCTCCTCTAGAGCGGTGATGTTTTGGGGCAGATCTCCTCTAGAGCGGTGATGTTTTGGGGCAGATCTCCTCTAGAGCGGTGATGTTTTGGTGGTGATGTTTGAGGCAGATCTCCTCTAGAGCGGTGATGTTTTGGGGCAGCTCTCCTCTAGAGCGGTGATGTTTTGGGGCAGATCTCCTTTAGAGCGGTGATGTTTTGGCGGTGATGTTTGGGGCAGATCTCCTCTAGAGCGGTGATGTTTTGGTGCAGATCTCCTCTAGAGCGGTGATGTTTTGGGGCAGATCTCCTCTAGAGCGGTGATGCTTTGGGGCAGATCTCCTCTAGAGTGGTGATGTTTTGGGGCAGCTCTCCTCTAGAGCGGTGATATTTTGGGGCAGATCTCCTCGAGAGCGGTGATGTTTTGGGGCAGCTCTCCTCTAGAGCGGTGATGTTTTGTGGCAGATCTCTAGAGCGGTGATGTTTTGGCGGTGATGTTTGGGGCAAATCTCCTCTAGAGCGGTGATGTTTTGGGGCAGCTCTCCTCTAGAGCGGTGATGTTTTGGGGCAGATCTCCTCTAGAGCGGGGATGTTTTGGCGGTGATGTTTGGGGCAGATCTCCTCTAGAGCGGTGATGTTTTGGGGCTGATCTCCTCTAGAGCGGTGATGTTTTGGTGCAGCTCTCCTCTAGAGCGGTGATGTTTTGGCGGTGATGTTTGGGGCAGATCTCCTCTAGAGCGGTGATGTTTGGGGCAGATCTCCTCTCCTCTAGAGTGGTGATGTTTGGGGCAGATCTCCTCTCCTCTAGAGTGGTGATGTTTGGGGCAGATCTCCTCTAGAGCGGTGATGTTTGGGGCAGATCTCCTCTAGAGCGGTGATGTTTTGGGGCAGATTTCCTCTAGAGCGGTGATATTTTGGGGCAGATCTCCTCTATAGCGGTGATGTTTTGGGGCTGATGATCTCGAGAGCGGTGATGTTTTGGGGCAGATCTCCTCTAGAGCGGTGATGTTTTGGGGCAGATCTCCTCTAGAGCGGTGATGTTTTGGGGCAGATCTCCTCTAGAGCGGTGATGTTTGGGGCAGATCTCCTCTAGAGTGGTGATGTTTGGGGCAGATCTCCTCTCCTCTAGAGTGGTGATGTTTGGGGCAGATCTCCTCTAGAGCGGTGATGTTTGGGGCAGATCTCCTCTAGAGCGGTGATGTTTTGGGGCTGATGATCTCGAGAGCGGTGATGTTTGGGGGCAGATCTCCTCTAGAGCAGTGATGTTTTGGGGCAGCTCTCCTCTAGAGCGGTGATATTTTGGGGCAGATCTCCTCTAGAGCGGTGATGTTTTGGGGCAGATCTCCTCTAGAGCGGTGATGTTTTGGGGCAGATCTCCTCTAGAGCGGTGATGTTTTGGCGGTGATGTTTGGGGCAGATCTCCTCTAGAGCGGTGATGTTTTGGGGCTGATCTCCTCTAGAGCGGTGATGTTTTGGGGCAGATCTCCTCAAGAGCGGTGATGTTTTGGGGCTGATCTCCTCTAGAGCGGTGATGTTTTGGCGGTGATGTTTTGGGGCAGCTCTCCTCTAGAGCGGTGATATTTTGGGGCAGATGTCCTCGAGAGCGGTGATGTTTTGGGGCAGATCTCCTCTAGAGCGGTGATGTTTTGGGGCAGATCTCTAGAGCGGTGATGTTTTGGCGGTGATGTTTGGGGCAGATCTCCTCTAGAGCGGTGATGTTTTGGGGCAGATCTCCTCTAGAGCGGTGATGTTTTGGGGCAGCTCTCCTCTAGAGCGGTGATATTTTGGGGCAGATCTCCTCTAGAGCGGTGATGTTTTGGGGCAGATCTCCTCTAGAGCGGTGATGTTTTGGGGCAGATCTCCTCTAGAGCGGTGATGTTTTGGCGGTGATGTTTGGGGCAGATCTCCTCTAGAGCGGTGATGTTTTGGGGCAGATCTCCTCTAGAGCGGTGATGTTTTGGGGCAGATCTCCTCTAGAGCGGTGATGTTTTGGCGGTGATGTTTGGGGCAGATCTCCTCTAGAGCGGTGATGTTTGGGGCAGATCTCCTCTAGAGCGGTGATGTTTTGGGGCAGATTTCCTCTAGAGCGGTGATATTTTGGGGCAGATCTCCTCTAGAGCGGTGATGTTTTGGGGCTGATGATCTCGAGAGCGGTGATGTTTTGGGGCAGATCTCCTCTAGAGCGGTGATGTTTGGGGCAGATCTCCTCTAGAGTGGTGATGTTTGGGGCAGATCTCCTCTCCTCTAGAGTGGTGATGTTTGGGGCAGATCTCCTCTCCTCTAGAGTGGTGATGTTTGGGGCAGATCTCCTCTAGAGCGGTGATGTTTGGGGCAGATCTCCTCTAGAGCGGTGATGTTTTGGGGCTGATCTCCTCTAGAGCAGTGATGTTTTGGGGCTGATGATCTCGAGAGCGGTGATGTTTGGGGGCAGATCTCCTCTAGAGCAGTGATGTTTTGGGGCAGCTCTCCTCTAGAGCGGTGATATTTTGGGGCAGATCTCCTCTAGAGCGGTGATGTTTTGGGGCAGATCTCCTCTAGAGCGGTGATGTTTTGGGGCAGATCTCCTCTAGAGCGGTGATGTTTTGGCGGTGATGTTTGGGGCAGATCTCCTCTAGAGCGGTGATGTTTTGGGGCTGATCTCCTCTAGAGCGGTGATGTTTTGGCGGTGATGATTGGGGCAGATCTCCTCTAGAGCGGTGATGTTTTGGGGCAGATCTCCTCTAGAGCGGTGATGTTTTGGGGCTGATCTCCTCTAGAGCGGTGATGTTTTGGGGCAGATCTCCTCAAGAGCGGTGATGTTTTAGGGCTGATCTCCTCTAGAGCGGTGATGTTTTGGCGGTGATGTTTGGGGCAGATCTCCTCTAGAGCGGTGATGTTTTGGGGCAGCTCTTCTCTAGAGCGGTGATGTTTTGGGGCAGATCTCCTCTAGAGCGGTGATGTTTTGGCGGTGATGTTTGGGGCAGATCTCCTCTAGAGCGGTGATGTTTTTGGGCAGCTCTTCTCTAGAGCGGTGATGTTTTGGGGGTGATGTTTGGGGCAGATCTCCTCTAGAGCGGTGATGTTTTGGGGCAGATCTCCTCTAGAGCGGTGATGTTTTGGGGCAGATCTCCTTTAGAGCGGTGATGTTTTGGCGGTGATGTTTGGGGCAGATCTCCTCTAGAGCGGTGATGTTTTGGTGCAGATCTCCTCTAGAGCGGTGATGTTTTGGGGCAGATCTCCTCTAGAGCGGTGATGCTTTGGGGCAGATCTCCTCTAGAGTGGTGATGTTTTGGGGCAGCTCTCCTCTAGAGCGGTGATATTTTGGGGCAGATCTCCTCGAGAGCGGTGATGTTTTGGGGCAGCTCTCCTCTAGAGCGGTGATGTTTTGTGGCAGATCTCTAGAGCGGTGATGTTTTGGCGGTGATGTTTGGGGCAAATCTCCTCTAGAGCGGTGATGTTTTGGGGCAGCTCTCCTCTAGAGCGGTGATGTTTTGGGGCAGATCTCCTCTAGAGCGGGGATGTTTTGGCGGTGATGTTTGGGGCAGATCTCCTCTAGAGCGGTGATGTTTTGGGGCTGATCTCCTCTAGAGCGGTGATGTTTTGGTGCAGCTCTCCTCTAGAGCGGTGATGTTTTGGCGGTGATGTTTGGGGCAGATCTCCTCTAGAGCGGTGATGTTTGGGGCAGATCTCCTCTCCTCTAGAGTGGTGATGTTTGGGGCAGATCTCCTCTCCTCTAGAGTGGTGATGTTTGGGGCAGATCTCCTCTAGAGCGGTGATGTTTGGGGCAGATCTCCTCTAGAGCGGTGATGTTTTGGGGCAGATTTCCTCTAGAGCGGTGATATTTTGGGGCAGATCTCCTCTATAGCGGTGATGTTTTGGGGCTGATGATCTCGAGAGCGGTGATGTTTTGGGGCAGATCTCCTCTAGAGCGGTGATGTTTTGGGGCAGATCTCCTCTAGAGCGGTGATGTTTTGGGGCAGATCTCCTCTAGAGCGGTGATGTTTGGGGCAGATCTCCTCTAGAGTGGTGATGTTTGGGGCAGATCTCCTCTCCTCTAGAGTGGTGATGTTTGGGGCAGATCTCCTCTAGAGCGGTGATGTTTGGGGCAGATCTCCTCTAGAGCGGTGATGTTTTGGGGCTGATGATCTCGAGAGCGGTGATGTTTGGGGGCAGATCTCCTCTAGAGCAGTGATGTTTTGGGGCAGCTCTCCTCTAGAGCGGTGATATTTTGGGGCAGATCTCCTCTAGAGCGGTGATGTTTTGGGGCAGATCTCCTCTAGAGCGGTGATGTTTTGGGGCAGATCTCCTCTAGAGCGGTGATGTTTTGGCGGTGATGTTTGGGGCAGATCTCCTCTAGAGCGGTGATGTTTTGGGGCTGATCTCCTCTAGAGCGGTGATGTTTTGGGGCAGATCTCCTCAAGAGCGGTGATGTTTTGGGGCTGATCTCCTCTAGAGCGGTGATGTTTTGGCGGTGATGTTTTGGGGCAGCTCTCCTCTAGAGCGGTGATATTTTGGGGCAGATGTCCTCGAGAGCGGTGATGTTTTGGGGCAGATCTCCTCTAGAGCGGTGATGTTTTGGGGCAGATCTCTAGAGCGGTGATGTTTTGGCGGTGATGTTTGGGGCAGATCTCCTCTAGAGCGGTGATGTTTTGGGGCAGATCTCCTCTAGAGCGGTGATGTTTTGGGGCAGCTCTCCTCTAGAGCGGTGATATTTTGGGGCAGATCTCCTCTAGAGCGGTGATGTTTTGGGGCAGATCTCCTCTAGAGCGGTGATGTTTTGGGGCAGATCTCCTCTAGAGCGGTGATGTTTTGGCGGTGATGTTTGGGGCAGATCTCCTCTAGAGCGGTGATGTTTTGGGGCAGATCTCCTCTAGAGCGGTGATGTTTTGGGGCAGATCTCCTCTAGAGCGGTGATGTTTTGGCGGTGATGTTTGGGGCAGATCTCCTCTAGAGCGGTGATGTTTGGGGCAGATCTCCTCTAGAGCGGTGATGTTTTGGGGCAGATTTCCTCTAGAGCGGTGATATTTTGGGGCAGATCTCCTCTAGAGCGGTGATGTTTTGGGGCTGATGATCTCGAGAGCGGTGATGTTTTGGGGCAGATCTCCTCTAGAGCGGTGATGTTTGGGGCAGATCTCCTCTAGAGTGGTGATGTTTGGGGCAGATCTCCTCTCCTCTAGAGTGGTGATGTTTGGGGCAGATCTCCTCTCCTCTAGAGTGGTGATGTTTGGGGCAGATCTCCTCTAGAGCGGTGATGTTTGGGGCAGATCTCCTCTAGAGCGGTGATGTTTTGGGGCTGATCTCCTCTAGAGCAGTGATGTTTTGGGGCTGATGATCTCGAGAGCGGTGATGTTTGGGGGCAGATCTCCTCTAGAGCAGTGATGTTTTGGGGCAGCTCTCCTCTAGAGCGGTGATATTTTGGGGCAGATCTCCTCTAGAGCGGTGATGTTTTGGGGCAGATCTCCTCTAGAGCGGTGATGTTTTGGGGCAGATCTCCTCTAGAGCGGTGATGTTTTGGCGGTGATGTTTGGGGCAGATCTCCTCTAGAGCGGTGATGTTTTGGGGCTGATCTCCTCTAGAGCGGTGATGTTTTGGCGGTGATGATTGGGGCAGATCTCCTCTAGAGCGGTGATGTTTTGGGGCAGATCTCCTCTAGAGCGGTGATGTTTTGGGGCTGATCTCCTCTAGAGCGGTGATGTTTTGGGGCAGATCTCCTCAAGAGCGGTGATGTTTTAGGGCTGATCTCCTCTAGAGCGGTGATGTTTTGGCGGTGATGTTTGGGGCAGATCTCCTCTAGAGCGGTGATGTTTTGGGGCAGCTCTTCTCTAGAGCGGTGATGTTTTGGGGCAGATCTCCTCTAGAGCGGTGATGTTTTGGCGGTGATGTTTGGGGCAGATCTCCTCTAGAGCGGTGATGTTTTTGGGCAGCTCTTCTCTAGAGCGGTGATGTTTTGGGGGTGATGTTTGGGGCAGATCTCCTCTAGAGCGGTGATGTTTTGGGGCAGATCTCCTCTAGAGCGGTGATGTTTTGGGGCAGATCTCCTCTAGAGCGGTGATGTTTTGGCGGTGATGTTTGGGGCAGATCTCCTCTAGAGCGGTGATGTTTTGGGGCAGATCTCCTCTAGAGCGGTGATGTTTTGGGGCAGCTCTCCTCTAGAGCGGTGATGTTTTGGGGCAGATCTCCTCTAGAGCGGTGATGCTTTGGGGCAGATCTCCTCTAGAGCGGTGATGTTTTGGGGCAGCTCTCCTCTAGAGCGGTGATATTTTGGGGCAGATCTCCTCTAGAGCGGTGATGTTTTGGGGCAGATCTCCTCTAGAGCGGTGATGCTTTGGGGCAGATCTCCTCTAGAGCGGTGAGGTTTTGGGGCAGCTCTCCTCTAGAGCGGTGATATTTTGGGGCAGATCTCCTCTAGAGCGGTGATGTTTTGGGGCAGATCTCCTCTAGAGCAGTGATGTTTTGGGGCAGCTCTCCTCTAGAGCGGTGATATTTTGGGGCAGATCTCCTCTAGAGCGGTGATGTTTTGGGGCAGATCTCCTCTAGAGCGGTGATGTTTTGGGGCAGATCTCCTCTAGAGCGGTGATGTTTTGGCGGTGATGTTTGGGGCAGATCTCCTCTAGAGCGGTGATGTTTTGGGGCTGATCTCCTCTAGAGCGGTGATGTTTGGGGCAGATCTCCTCTAGAGCGGTGATGTTTTGGGGCAGCTCTTCTCTAGAGCGGTGATGTTTTGGGGCAGCTCTCCTCTAGAGCGGTGATGTTTTGGGGCAGATCTCCTCTAGAGCGGTGATGTTTTGGGGCTGATCTCCTCTAGAGCGGTGATGTTTTGGGGCAGATCTCCTCAAGAGCGGTGATGTTTTAGGGCTGATCTCCTCTAGAGCGGTGATGTTTTGGCGGTGATGTTTGGGGCAGATCTCCTCTAGAGCGGTGATGTTTTGGGGCAGCTCTTCTCTAGAGCGGTGATGTTTTGGGGCAGATCTCCTCTAGAGCGGTGATGTTTTGGCGGTGATGTTTGGGGCAGATCTCCTCTAGAGCGGTGATGTTTTGGGGCAGCTCTCCTCTAGAGCGGTGATGTTTTGGGGCAGATCTCCTCTAGAGCGGTGATGTTTGGGGCAGATCTCCTCTAGAGCGGTGATGTTTTGGGGCAGCTCTCCTCTAGAGCGGTGATATTTTGGGGCAGATCTCCTCGAGAGCGGTGATGTTTTGGGGCAGATCTCTAGAGCGGTGATGTTTTGGCGGTGATGTTTGGGGCAGATCTCCTTTAGAGCTGTGATGTTTTGGGGCAGATCTCCTCTAGAGCGGTGATGTTTTGGGGCAGATCTCCTCTAGAGCGGTGATGTTTTGGCGGTGATGTTTGAGGCAGATCTCCTCTAGAGCGGTGATGTTTTGGGGCAGCTCTCCTCTAGAGCGGTGATGTTTTGGGGCAGATCTCCTTTAGAGCGGTGATGTTTTGGCGGTGATGTTTGGGGCAGATCTCCTCTAGAGCGGTGATGTTTTGGTGCAGATCTCCTCTAGAGCGGTGATATTTTGGGGCAGATCTCCTCTAGAGCGGTGATGCTTTGGGGCAGATCTCCTCTAGAGCGGTGATGTTTTGGGGCAGCTCTCCTCTAGAGCGGTGATATTTTGGGGCAGATGTCCTCGAGAGCGGTGATGTTTTGGGGCAGATCTCCTCTAGAGCGGTGATGTTTTGGGGCAGATCTCTAGAGCGGTGATGTTTTGGCGGTGATGTTTGGGGCAGATCTCCTCTAGAGCTGTGATGTTTTGGGGCAGATCTCCTCTAGAGCGGTGATGTTTTGGGGCAGATCTCCTCTAGAGCGGTGATGTTTTGGCGGTGATGTTTGAGGCAGATCTCCTCTAGAGCGGTGATGTTTTGGGGCAGCTCTCCTCTAGAGCGGTGATGTTTTGGGGCAGATCTCCTTTAGAGCGGTGATGTTTTGGCGGTGATGTTTGGGGCAGATCTCCTCTAGAGCGGTGATGTTTTGGTGCAGATCTCCTCTAGAGCGGTGATGTTTTGGGGCAGATCTCCTCTAGAGCGGTGATGCTTTGGGGCAGATCTCCTCTAGAGCGGTGATGTTTTGGGGCAGCTCTCCTCTAGAGCGGTGATATTTTGGGGCAGATGTCCTCGAGAGCGGTGATGTTTTGGGGCAGATCTCCTCTAGAGCGGTGATGTTTTGGGGCAGATCTCTAGAGCGGTGATGTTTTGGCGGTGATGTTTTGGGGCAGATCTCTAGAGCGGTGATGTTTTGGCGGTGATGTTTGGGGCAGCTCTCCTCTAGAGCGGTGATATTTTGGGGCAGATCTCCTCTAGAGCGGTGATGTTTTGGGGCAGATCTCCTCTAGAGCGGTGATGTTTTGGGGCAGATCTCCTCTAGAGCGGTGATGTTTTGGCGGTGATGTTTGGGGCAGATCTCCTCTAGAGCGGTGATGTTTTGGGGCAGATCTCCTCTAGAGCGGTGATGTTTTGGGGCAGATCTCCTCTAGAGCGGTGATGTTTTGGCGGTGATGTTTGGGGCAGATCTCGTCTAGAGCGGTGATGTTTTGGCGGTGATGTTTGGGGCAGATCTCCTCTAGAGCGGTGATGTTTGGGGCAGATCTCCTCTAGAGCGGTGATGTTTTGGGGCAGATTTCCTGTAGAGCGGTGATATTTTGGGGCAGATCTCCTCTAGAGCGGTGATGTTTTGGGGCTGATGATCTCGAGAGCGGTGATGTTTTGGGGCAGATCTCCTCTAGAGCGGTGATGTTTGGGGCAGATCTCCTCTAGAGTGGTGATGTTTGGGGCAGATCTCCTCTCCTCTAGAGTGGTGATGTTTGGGGCAGATCTCCTCTAGAGCGGTGATGTTTGGGGCAGATCTCCTCTCCTCTAGAGTGGTGATGTTTGGGGCAGATCTCCTCTAGAGCGGTGATGTTTGGGGCAGATCTCCTCTAGAGCGGTGATGTTTTGGGGCTGATGATCTCGAGAGCGGTGATGTTTTGGGGCAGATCTCCTCTAGAGCGGTGATGTTTGGGGCAGATCTCCTCTAGAGCGGTGATGTTTGGGGCAGATCTCCTCTCCTCTAGAGTGGTGATGTTTGGGGCAGATCTCCTCTAGAGCGGTGATGTTTGGGGCAGATCTCCTCTAGAGCGGTGATGTTTTGGGGCTGATCTCCTCTAGAGCGGTGATGTTTTGGGGCTGATGATCTCGAGAGCGGTGATGTTTGGGGGCAGATCTCCTCTAGAGCAGTGATGTTTTGGGGCAGCTCTCCTCTAGAGCGGTGATATTTTGGGGCAGATCTCCTCTAGAGCGGTGATGTTTTGGGGCAGATCTCCTCTAGAGCGGTGATGTTTTGGGGCAGATCTCTAGAGCGGTGATGTTTTGGCGGTGATGTTTGGGGCAGATCTCCTCTAGAGCGGTGATGTTTTGGGGCAGCTCTTCTCTAGAGCGGTGATGTTTTGGGGCAGCTCTCCTCTAGAGCGGTGATGTTTTGGGGCAGATCTCCTCTAGAGCGGTGATGTTTTGGGGCTGATCTCCTCTAGAGCGGTGATGTTTTGGGGCAGATCTCCTCAAGAGCGGTGATGTTTTAGGGCTGATCTCCTCTAGAGCGGTGATGTTTTGGCGGTGATGTTTGGGGCAGATCTCCTCTAGAGCGGTGATGTTTTGGGGCAGCTCTTCTCTAGAGCGGTGATGTTTTGGGGCAGATCTCCTCTAGAGCGGTGATGTTTTGGGGCAGCTCTCCTCTAGAGCGGTGATGTTTTGGGGCAGATCTCCTCTAGAGCGGTGATGTTTTGGCGGTGATGTTTGGGGCAGATCTCCTCTAGAGCGGTGATGTTTTGGGGCAGATCTCCTCTAGAGCGGTGATGTTTTGGGGCAGCTCTCCTCTAGAGCGGTGATGTTTGGGGGCAGATCTCCTCTAGAGCGGTGATGTTTTGGCGGTGATGTTTGGGGCAGATCTCCTCTAGAGCGGTGATGTTTTGGGGCAAATCTCCTCTAGAGCGGTGATGTTTTGGGGCAGATCTCCTCTAGAGCGGTGATGTTTTGGCGGTGATGTTTGGGGCAGATCTCCTCTAGAGCGGTGATGTTTTGGGGCAGATCTCCTCTAGAGCGGTGATGTTTTGGCGGTGATGTTTGGGGCAGATCTCCTCTAGAGCGGTGATGTTTTGGGGCAGCTCTCCTCTAGAGCGGTGATGTTTTGGGGCAGATCTCCTCTAGAGCGGTGATGTTTTGGGGCAGCTCTCCTCTAGAGCGGTGATATTTTGGGGCAGATCTCCTCTAGAGCGGTGATGTTTTGGGGCAGATCTCCTCTAGAGCAGTGATGTTTTGGGGCAGCTCTCCTCTAGAGCGGTGATATTTTGGGGCAGATCTCCTCTAGAGCGGTGATGTTTTGGGGCAGATCTCCTCTAGAGCGGTGATGTTTTGGGGCAGATCTCCTCTAGAGCGGTGATGTTTTGGCGGTGATGTTTGGGGCAGATCTCCTCTAGAGCGGTGATGTTTTGGGGCTGATCTCCTCTAGAGCGGTGATGTTTTGGCGGTGATGTTTGGGGCAGATCTCCTCTAGAGCGGTGATGTTTTGGGGCAGCTCTTCTCTAGAGCGGTGATGTTTTGGGGCAGCTCTCCTCTAGAGCGGTGATGTTTTGGGGCAGATCTCCTCTAGAGCGGTGATGTTTTGGGGCTGATCTCCTCTAGAGCGGTGATGTTTTGGGGCAGATCTCCTCAAGAGCGGTGATGTTTTAGGGCTGATCTCCTCTAGAGCGGTGATGTTTTGGCGGTGATGTTTGGGGCAGATCTCCTCTAGAGCGGTGATGTTTTGGGGCAGCTCTTCTCTAGAGCGGTGATGTTTTGGGGCAGATCTCCTCTAGAGCGGTGATGTTTTGGCGGTGATGTTTGGGGCAGATCTCCTCTAGAGCGGTGATGTTTTGGGGCAGCTCTTCTCTAGAGCGGTGATGTTTTGGGGCAGATCTCCTCTAGAGCGGTGATGTTTTGGGGCAGCTCTCCTCTAGAGCGGTGATGTTTTGGGGCAGATCTCCTCTAGAGCGGTGATGTTTTGGCGGTGATGTTTGGGGCAGATCTCCTCTAGAGCGGTGATGTTTTGGGGCAGATCTCCTCTAGAGCGGTGATGTTTTGGGGCAGCTCTCCTCTAGAGCGGTGATGTTTGGGGGCAGATCTCCTCTAGAGCGGTGATGTTTTGGCGGTGATGTTTGGGGCAGATCTCCTCTAGAGCGGTGATGTTTTGGGGCAGATCTCCTCTAGAGCGGTGATGTTTTGGGGCAGATCTCCTCTAGAGCGGTGATGTTTTGGGGCAGATCTCCTCTAGAGCGGTGATGTTTTGGGGCAGCTCTTCTCTAGAGCGGTGATGTTTTGGGGCAGCTCTCCTCTAGAGCGGTGATGTTTTGGGGCAGCTCTCCTCTAGAGCGGTGATGTTTTGGGGCAGATCTCCTCTAGAGCGGTGATGTTTTGGGGCAGATCTCCTCAAGAGCGGTGATGTTTTAGGGCTGATCTCCTCTAGAGCGGTGATGTTTTGGCGGTGATGTTTGGGGCAGATCTCCTCTAGAGCGGTGATGTTTTGGGGCAGCTCTTCTCTAGAGCGGTGATGTTTTGGGGCAGATCTCCTCTAGAGCGGTGATGTTTTGGCGGTGATGTTTGGGGCAGATCTCCTCTAGAGCGGTGATGTTTTGGGGCAGATCTCCTCTAGAGCGGTGATGTTTTGGGGCAGCTCTCCTCTAGAGCGGTGATGTTTTGGGGCAGATCTCCTCTAGAGCGGTGATGTTTTGGCGGTGATGTTTCGGGCAGATCTCCTCTAGAGCGGTGATGTTTTGGGGCAGATCTCCTCTAGAGCGGTGATGTTTTGGGGCAGCTCTCCTCTAGAGCGGTGATGTTTGGGGGCAGATCTCCTCTAGAGCGGTGATGTTTTGGCGGTGATGTTTGGGGCAGATCTCCTCTAGAGCGGTGATGTTTTGGGGCAGATCTCCTCTAGAGTGGTGATGTTTTGGGGCAGATCTCCTCTAGAGCGGTGATGTTTTGGGGCAGCTCTTCTCTAGAGCGGTGATGTTTTGGGGCAGATCTCCTCTAGAGCGGTGATGTTTTGGCGGTGATGTTTGGGGCAGATCTCCTCTAGAGCGGTGATGTTTTGGGGCAGCTCTTCTCTAGAGCGGTGATGTTTTGGGGCAGATCTCCTCTAGAGCGGTGATGTTTTGGGGCAGCTCTCCTCTAGAGCGGTGATGTTTTGGGGCAGATCTCCTCTAGAGCGGTGATGTTTTGGCGGTGATGTTTGGGGCAGATCTCCTCTAGAGCGGTGATGTTTTGGGGCAGATCTCCTCTAGAGCGGTGATGTTTTGGGGCAGCTCTCCTCTAGAGCGGTGATGTTTGGGGGCAGATCTCCTCTAGAGCGGTGATGTTTTGGCGGTGATGTTTGGGGCAGATCTCCTCTAGAGCGGTGATGTTTTGGGGCAGATCTCCTCTAGAGCGGTGATGTTTTGGCGGTGATGTTTGGGGCAGATCTCCTCTAGAGCGGTGATGTTTTGGGGCAGATCTCCTCTAGAGCGGTGATGTTTTGGGGCAGATCTCCTCTAGAGCGGTGATGTTTTGGCGGTGATGTTTGGGGCAGATCTCCTCTAGAGCGGTGATGTTTTGGGGCAGCTCTCCTCTAGAGCGGTGATGTTTTGGGGCAGATCTCCTCTAGAGCGGTGATGCTTTGGGGCAGATCTCCTCTAGAGCGGTGTGTTTTGGGGCAGCTCTCCTCTAGAGCGGTGATATTTTGGGGCAGATCTCTTCTAGAGCGGTGATGTTTTGGGGCAGATCTCCTCTAGAGCGGTGATGTTTTGGCGGTGATGTTTGAGGCAGATCTCCTCTAGAGCGGTGATGTTTTGGGGCAGCTCTCCTCTAGAGCGGTGATGTTTTGGGGCAGATCTCCTTTAGAGCGGTGATGTTTTGGCGGTGATGTTTGGGGCAGATCTCCTCTAGAGCGGTGATGTTTTGGTGCAGATCTCCTCTAGAGCGGTGATGTTTTGGGGCAGATCTCCTCTAGAGCGGTGATGCTTTGGGGCAGATCTCCTCTAGAGTGGTGATGTTTTGGGGCAGCTCTCCTCTAGAGCGGTGATATTTTGGGGCAGATCTCCTCGAGAGCGGTGATGTTTTGGGGCAGCTCTCCTCTAGAGCGGTGATGTTTTGTGGCAGATCTCTAGAGCGGTGATGTTTTGGCGGTGATGTTTGGGGTAGATCTCCTCTAGAGCGGTGATGTTTTGGGGCAGCTCTCCTCTAGAGCGGTGATGTTTTGGGGCAGATCTCCTCTAGAGCGGGGATGTTTTGGCGGTGATGTTTGGGGCAGATCTCCTCTAGAGCGGTGATGTTTTGGGGCTGATCTCCTCTAGAGCGGTGATGTTTTGGGGCAGCTCTCCTCTAGAGCGGTGATGTTTTGGCGGTGATGTTTGGGGCAGATCTCCTCTCCTCTAGAGTGGTGATGTTTGGGGCAGATCTCCTCTCCTCTAGAGTGGTGATGTTTGGGGCAGATCTCCTCTAGAGCGGTGATGTTTGGGGCAGATCTCCTCTAGAGCGGTGATGTTTTGGGGCAGATTTCCTCTAGAGCGATGATATTTTGGGGCAGATCTCCTCTAGAGCGGTGATGTTTTGGGGCTGATGATCTCGAGAGCGGTGATGTTTTGGGGCAGATCTCCTCTAGAGCGGTGATGTTTGGGGCAGATCTCCTCTAGAGTGGTGATGTTTGGGGCAGATCTCCTCTCCTCTAGAGTGGTGATGTTTGGGGCAGATCTCCTCTAGAGCGGTGATGTTTGGGGCAGATCTCCTCTAGAGCGGTGATGTTTTGGGGCTGATGATCTCGAGAGCGGTGATGTTTGGGGGCAGATCTCCTCTAGAGCAGTGATGTTTTGGGGCAGCTCTCCTCTAGAGCGGTGATATTTTGGGGCAGATCTCCTCTAGAGCGGTGATGTTTTGGGGCAGATCTCCTCTAGAGCGGTGATGTTTTGGGGCAGATCTTCTCTAGAGCGGTGATGTTTTGGCGGTGATGTTTGGGGCAGATCTCCTCTAGAGCGGTGATGTTTTGGGGCTGATCTCCTCTAGAGCGGTGATGTTTTGGGGCAGATCTCCTCAAGAGCGGTGATGTTTTGGGGCTGATCTCCTCTAGAGCGGTGATGTTTTGGCGGTGATGTTTGGGGCAGATCTCCTCTAGAGCGGTGATGTTTTGGGGCAGCTCTTCTCTAGAGCGGTGATGTTTTGGGGCTGATGATCTCGAGAGCGGTGATGTTTTGGGGCAGATCTCCTCTAGAGCGGTGATGTTTGGGGCAGATCTCCTCTAGAGTGGTGATGTTTGGGGCAGATCTCCTCTCCTCTAGAGTGGTGATGTTTGGGGCAGATCTCCTCTAGAGCGGTGATGTTTGGGGCAGATCTCCTCTCCTCTAGAGTGGTGATGTTTGGGGCAGATCTCCTCTAGAGCGGTGATGTTTGGGGCAGATCTCCTCTAGAGCGGTGATGTTTTGGGGCTGATGATCTCGAGAGCGGTGATGTTTTGGGGCAGATCTCCTCTAGAGCGGTGATGTTTGGGGCAGATCTCCTCTAGAGCGGTGATGTTTGGGGCAGATCTCCTCTCCTCTAGAGTGGTGATGTTTGGGGCAGATCTCCTCTAGAGCGGTGATGTTTGGGGCAGATCTCCTCTAGAGCGGTGATGTTTTGGGGCTGATCTCCTCTAGAGCGGTGATGTTTTGGGGCTGATGATCTCGAGAGCGGTGATGTTTGGGGGCAGATCTCCTCTAGAGCAGTGATGTTTTGGGGCAGCTCTCCTCTAGAGCGGTGATATTTTGGGGCAGATCTCCTCTAGAGCGGTGATGTTTTGGGGCAGATCTCCTCTAGAGCGGTGATGTTTTGGGGCAGATCTCTAGAGCGGTGATGTTTTGGCGGTGATGTTTGGGGCAGATCTCCTCTAGAGCGGTGATGTTTTGGGGCAGCTCTTCTCTAGAGCGGTGATGTTTTGGGGCAGCTCTCCTCTAGAGCGGTGATGTTTTGGGGCAGATCTCCTCTAGAGCGGTGATGTTTTGGGGCTGATCTCCTCTAGAGCGGTGATGTTTTGGGGCAGATCTCCTCAAGAGCGGTGATGTTTTAGGGCTGATCTCCTCTAGAGCGGTGATGTTTTGGCGGTGATGTTTGGGGCAGATCTCCTCTAGAGCGGTGATGTTTTGGGGCAGCTCTTCTCTAGAGCGGTGATGTTTTGGGGCAGATCTCCTCTAGAGCGGTGATGTTTTGGGGCAGCTCTCCTCTAGAGCGGTGATGTTTTGGGGCAGATCTCCTCTAGAGCGGTGATGTTTTGGCGGTGATGTTTGGGGCAGATCTCCTCTAGAGCGGTGATGTTTTGGGGCAGATCTCCTCTAGAGCGGTGATGTTTTGGGGCAGCTCTCCTCTAGAGCGGTGATGTTTGGGGGCAGATCTCCTCTAGAGCGGTGATGTTTTGGCGGTGATGTTTGGGGCAGATCTCCTCTAGAGCGGTGATGTTTTGGGGCAAATCTCCTCTAGAGCGGTGATGTTTTGGGGCAGATCTCCTCTAGAGCGGTGATGTTTTGGCGGTGATGTTTGGGGCAGATCTCCTCTAGAGCGGTGATGTTTTGGGGCAGATCTCCTCTAGAGCGGTGATGTTTTGGCGGTGATGTTTGGGGCAGATCTCCTCTAGAGCGGTGATGTTTTGGGGCAGCTCTCCTCTAGAGCGGTGATGTTTTGGGGCAGATCTCCTCTAGAGCGGTGATGTTTTGGGGCAGCTCTCCTCTAGAGCGGTGATATTTTGGGGCAGATCTCCTCTAGAGCGGTGATGTTTTGGGGCAGATCTCCTCTAGAGCAGTGATGTTTTGGGGCAGCTCTCCTCTAGAGCGGTGATATTTTGGGGCAGATCTCCTCTAGAGCGGTGATGTTTTGGGGCAGATCTCCTCTAGAGCGGTGATGTTTTGGGGCAGATCTCCTCTAGAGCGGTGATGTTTTGGCGGTGATGTTTGGGGCAGATCTCCTCTAGAGCGGTGATGTTTTGGGGCTGATCTCCTCTAGAGCGGTGATGTTTTGGCGGTGATGTTTGGGGCAGATCTCCTCTAGAGCGGTGATGTTTTGGGGCAGCTCTTCTCTAGAGCGGTGATGTTTTGGGGCAGCTCTCCTCTAGAGCGGTGATGTTTTGGGGCAGATCTCCTCTAGAGCGGTGATGTTTTGGGGCTGATCTCCTCTAGAGCGGTGATGTTTTGGGGCAGATCTCCTCAAGAGCGGTGATGTTTTAGGGCTGATCTCCTCTAGAGCGGTGATGTTTTGGCGGTGATGTTTGGGGCAGATCTCCTCTAGAGCGGTGATGTTTTGGGGCAGCTCTTCTCTAGAGCGGTGATGTTTTGGGGCAGATCTCCTCTAGAGCGGTGATGTTTTGGCGGTGATGTTTGGGGCAGATCTCCTCTAGAGCGGTGATGTTTTGGGGCAGCTCTTCTCTAGAGCGGTGATGTTTTGGGGCAGATCTCCTCTAGAGCGGTGATGTTTTGGGGCAGCTCTCCTCTAGAGCGGTGATGTTTTGGGGCAGATCTCCTCTAGAGCGGTGATGTTTTGGCGGTGATGTTTGGGGCAGATCTCCTCTAGAGCGGTGATGTTTTGGGGCAGATCTCCTCTAGAGCGGTGATGTTTTGGGGCAGCTCTCCTCTAGAGCGGTGATGTTTGGGGGCAGATCTCCTCTAGAGCGGTGATGTTTTGGCGGTGATGTTTGGGGCAGATCTCCTCTAGAGCGGTGATGTTTTGGGGCAGATCTCCTCTAGAGCGGTGATGTTTTGGGGCAGATCTCCTCTAGAGCGGTGATGTTTTGGGGCAGATCTCCTCTAGAGCGGTGATGTTTTGGGGCAGCTCTTCTCTAGAGCGGTGATGTTTTGGGGCAGCTCTCCTCTAGAGCGGTGATGTTTTGGGGCAGCTCTCCTCTAGAGCGGTGATGTTTTGGGGCAGATCTCCTCTAGAGCGGTGATGTTTTGGGGCAGATCTCCTCAAGAGCGGTGATGTTTTAGGGCTGATCTCCTCTAGAGCGGTGATGTTTTGGCGGTGATGTTTGGGGCAGATCTCCTCTAGAGCGGTGATGTTTTGGGGCAGCTCTTCTCTAGAGCGGTGATGTTTTGGGGCAGATCTCCTCTAGAGCGGTGATGTTTTGGCGGTGATGTTTGGGGCAGATCTCCTCTAGAGCGGTGATGTTTTGGGGCAGATCTCCTCTAGAGCGGTGATGTTTTGGGGCAGCTCTCCTCTAGAGCGGTGATGTTTTGGGGCAGATCTCCTCTAGAGCGGTGATGTTTTGGCGGTGATGTTTCGGGCAGATCTCCTCTAGAGCGGTGATGTTTTGGGGCAGATCTCCTCTAGAGCGGTGATGTTTTGGGGCAGCTCTCCTCTAGAGCGGTGATGTTTGGGGGCAGATCTCCTCTAGAGCGGTGATGTTTTGGCGGTGATGTTTGGGGCAGATCTCCTCTAGAGCGGTGATGTTTTGGGGCAGATCTCCTCTAGAGTGGTGATGTTTTGGGGCAGATCTCCTCTAGAGCGGTGATGTTTTGGGGCAGCTCTTCTCTAGAGCGGTGATGTTTTGGGGCAGATCTCCTCTAGAGCGGTGATGTTTTGGCGGTGATGTTTGGGGCAGATCTCCTCTAGAGCGGTGATGTTTTGGGGCAGCTCTTCTCTAGAGCGGTGATGTTTTGGGGCAGATCTCCTCTAGAGCGGTGATGTTTTGGGGCAGCTCTCCTCTAGAGCGGTGATGTTTTGGGGCAGATCTCCTCTAGAGCGGTGATGTTTTGGCGGTGATGTTTGGGGCAGATCTCCTCTAGAGCGGTGATGTTTTGGGGCAGATCTCCTCTAGAGCGGTGATGTTTTGGGGCAGCTCTCCTCTAGAGCGGTGATGTTTGGGGGCAGATCTCCTCTAGAGCGGTGATGTTTTGGCGGTGATGTTTGGGGCAGATCTCCTCTAGAGCGGTGATGTTTTGGGGCAGATCTCCTCTAGAGCGGTGATGTTTTGGCGGTGATGTTTGGGGCAGATCTCCTCTAGAGCGGTGATGTTTTGGGGCAGATCTCCTCTAGAGCGGTGATGTTTTGGGGCAGATCTCCTCTAGAGCGGTGATGTTTTGGCGGTGATGTTTGGGGCAGATCTCCTCTAGAGCGGTGATGTTTTGGGGCAGCTCTCCTCTAGAGCGGTGATGTTTTGGGGCAGATCTCCTCTAGAGCGGTGATGCTTTGGGGCAGATCTCCTCTAGAGCGGTGTGTTTTGGGGCAGCTCTCCTCTAGAGCGGTGATATTTTGGGGCAGATCTCCTCTAGAGCGGTGATGTTTTGGGGCAGATCTCCTCTAGAGCGGTGATGTTTTGGCGGTGATGTTTGAGGCAGATCTCCTCTAGAGCGGTGATGTTTTGGGGCAGCTCTCCTCTAGAGCGGTGATGTTTTGGGGCAGATCTCCTTTAGAGCGGTGATGTTTTGGCGGTGATGTTTGGGGCAGATCTCCTCTAGAGCGGTGATGTTTTGGTGCAGATCTCCTCTAGAGCGGTGATGTTTTGGGGCAGATCTCCTCTAGAGCGGTGATGCTTTGGGGCAGATCTCCTCTAGAGTGGTGATGTTTTGGGGCAGCTCTCCTCTAGAGCGGTGATATTTTGGGGCAGATCTCCTCGAGAGCGGTGATGTTTTGGGGCAGCTCTCCTCTAGAGCGGTGATGTTTTGTGGCAGATCTCTAGAGCGGTGATGTTTTGGCGGTGATGTTTGGGGTAGATCTCCTCTAGAGCGGTGATGTTTTGGGGCAGCTCTCCTCTAGAGCGGTGATGTTTTGGGGCAGATCTCCTCTAGAGCGGGGATGTTTTGGCGGTGATGTTTGGGGCAGATCTCCTCTAGAGCGGTGATGTTTTGGGGCTGATCTCCTCTAGAGCGGTGATGTTTTGGGGCAGCTCTCCTCTAGAGCGGTGATGTTTTGGCGGTGATGTTTGGGGCAGATCTCCTCTAGAGCGGTGATGTTTGGGGCAGATCTCCTCTCCTCTAGAGTGGTGATGTTTGGGGCAGATCTCCTCTCCTCTAGAGTGGTGATGTTTGGGGCAGATCTCCTCTAGAGCGGTGATGTTTGGGGCAGATCTCCTCTAGAGCGGTGATGTTTTGGGGCAGATTTCCTCTAGAGCGATGATATTTTGGGGCAGATCTCCTCTAGAGCGGTGATGTTTTGGGGCTGATGATCTCGAGAGCGGTGATGTTTTGGGGCAGATCTCCTCTAGAGCGGTGATGTTTGGGGCAGATCTCCTCTAGAGTGGTGATGTTTGGGGCAGATCTCCTCTCCTCTAGAGTGGTGATGTTTGGGGCAGATCTCCTCTAGAGCGGTGATGTTTGGGGCAGATCTCCTCTAGAGCGGTGATGTTTTGGGGCTGATGATCTCGAGAGCGGTGATGTTTGGGGGCAGATCTCCTCTAGAGCAGTGATGTTTTGGGGCAGCTCTCCTCTAGAGCGGTGATATTTTGGGGCAGATCTCCTCTAGAGCGGTGATGTTTTGGGGCAGATCTCCTCTAGAGCGGTGATGTTTTGGGGCAGATCTTCTCTAGAGCGGTGATGTTTTGGCGGTGATGTTTGGGGCAGATCTCCTCTAGAGCGGTGATGTTTTGGGGCTGATCTCCTCTAGAGCGGTGATGTTTTGGGGCAGATCTCCTCAAGAGCGGTGATGTTTTGGGGCTGATCTCCTCTAGAGCGGTGATGTTTTGGCGGTGATGTTTGGGGCAGATCTCCTCTAGAGCGGTGATGTTTTGGGGCAGCTCTTCTCTAGAGCGGTGATGTTTTGGGGCAGATCTCCTCTAGAGCGGTGATGTTTTGGCGGTGATGTTTGGGGCAGATCTCCTCTAGAGCGGTGATGTTTTGGGGCAGATCTCCTCTAGAGCGGTGATGTTTTGGGGCAGCTCTCCTCTAGAGCGGTGATGTTTTGGGGCAGATCTCCTCTAGAGCGGTAATGTTTTGGCGGTGATGTTTGGGGCAGATCTCCTTTAGAGCGGTGATGTTTTGGGGCAGATCTCCCCTAGAGCGGTGATGTTTTGGGGCAGCTCTCCTCTAGAGCGGTGATGTTTGGGGGCAGATCTCCTCTAGAGCGGTGATGTTTGGGGGCAGATCTCCTCTAGAGCGGTGATGTTTTGGGGCAGATCTCCTCTAGAGCGGTGATGTTTTGGGGCAGATCTCCTCTAGAGCGGTGATGTTTTGGCGGTGATGTTTGGGGCAGATCTCCTCTAGAGCGGTGATGTTTTGGGGCAGATCTCCTCTAGAGCGGTGATGTTTGGGGGCAGATCTCCTCTAGAGCGGTGATGTTTTGGGGCAGATCTCCTCTAGAGCGGTAATGTTTTGGCGGTGATGTTTGGGGCAGATCTCCTCTAGAGCGGTGATGTTTTGGGGCAGATCTCCTCTAGAGCGGTGATGTTTTGGGGCAGCTCTCCTCTAGAGCGGTGATGTTTGGGGGCAGATCTCCTCTAGAGCGGTGATGTTTTGGGGCAGATCTCCTCTAGAGCGGTGATGTTTTGGGGCAGATCTCCTCTAGAGCGGTGATGTTTTGGCGGTGATGTTTGGGGCAGATCTCCTCTAGAGCGGTGATGTTTTGGGGCAGATCTCCTCTAGAGCGGTGATGTTTTGGCGGTGATGTTTGGGGCAGATCTCCTCTAGAGCGGTGATGTTTTGGGGCAGCTCTCCTCTAGAGCGGTGATGTTTTGGGGCAGATCTCCTCTAGAGCGGTGATGCTTTGGGGCAGATCTCCTCTAGAGCGGTGATGTTTTGGGGCAGCTCTCCTCTAGAGCGGTGATATTTTGGGGCAGATCTCCTCTAGAGTGGTGATGTTTTGGGGCAGATCTCCTCTAGAGCGGTGATGTTTTGGCGGTGATGTTTGGGGCAGATCTCCTCTAGAGCGGTGATGTTTTGGGGCAGCTCTCCTCTAGAGCGGTGATGTTTTGGGGCAGATCTCCTCTAGAGCGGTGATGTTTTGGCGGTGATGTTTGGGGCAGATCTCCTCTAGAGCGGTGATGTTTTGGGGCTGATCTCCTCTAGAGCGGTGATGTTTTGGAGCAGCTCTCCTCTAGAGCGGTGATGTTTTGGCGGTGATGTTTGGGGCAGATCTCCTCTAGAGCGGTGATGTTTGGGGCAGATCTCCTCTCCTCTAGAGTGGTGATGTTTGGGGCAGATCTCCTCTCCTCTAGAGTGGTGATGTTTGGGGCAGATCTCCTCTAGAGCGGTGATGTTTGGGGCAGATCTCCTCTAGAGCGGTGATGTTTTGGGGCAGATTTCCTCTAGAGCGGTGATATTTTGGGGCAGATCTCCTCTAGAGCGGTGATGTTTTGGGGCTGATGATCTCGAGAGCGGTGATGTTTTGGGGCAGATCTCCTCTAGAGCGGTGATGTTTTGGGGCAGATCTCCTCTAGAGCGGTGATGTTTTGGGGCAGATCTCCTCTAGAGCGGTGATGTTTTGGCGGTGATGTTTGGGGCAGATCTCCTCTAGAGCGGTGATGTTTTGGGGCAGATCTCCTCTAGAGCGGTGATGTTTTGGGGCAGATCTCCTCTAGAGCGGTGATGTTTTGGGGCAGCTCTCCTCTAGAGCGGTGATATTTTGGGGCAGATCTCCTCTAGAGCGGTGATGTTTTGGGGCAGATCTCCTCTAGAGCGGTGATGTTTTGGCGGTGATGTTTGGGGCAGATCTCCTCTAGAGCGGTGATGTTTTGGGGCAGATCTCCACTAGAGCGGTGATGTTTTGGCGGTGATGTTTGGGGCAGATCTCCTCTAGAGCGGTGATGTTTTGGGGCAGCTCTCCTCTAGAGCGGTGATGTTTTGGGGCAGCTCTCCTCTAGAGCGGTGATGTTTTGGGGCAGATCTCCTCTAGAGCGGTGATGTTTTGGCGGTGATGTTTGGGGCAGATCTCCTCTAGAGCGGTGATGTTTTGGGGCTGATCTCCTCTAGAGCGGTGATGTTTTGGGGCAGCTCTTCTCTAGAGCGGTGATGTTTTGGCGGTGATGTTTGGGGCAGATCTCCTCTTGAGCGGTGATGTTTTGGGGCTGATCTCCTCTAGAGCGGTGATGTTTTGGCGGTGATGTTTGGGGCAGATCTCCTCTAGAGCGGTGATGTTTGGGGCAGATCTCCTCTCCTCTAGAGTGGTGATGTTTGGGGCAGATCTCCTCTAGAGCGGTGATGTTTGGGGCAGATCTCCTCTAGAGCGGTGATGTTTTGGGGCAGATCTCCTCTAGAGCGGTGATGTTTTGGGGCTGATGATCTCGAGAGCGGTGATGTTTGGGGGCAGATCTCCTCTAGAGCAGTGATGTTTTGGGGCAGATCTCCTCTAGAGCAGTGATGTTTTGGCGGTGATGTTTGGGGCAAATCTCCTAGAGCGGTGATGTTTTGGCGTGATGTTTTGGGGCTGATCTCCTCTAGAGCGGTGATGTTTTGGGGCTGATGATCTCAAGAGCGGTGATGTTTTGGGGCAGCTCTCCTCTAGAGCGGTGATGTTTTGGCGGTGATGTTTGGGGCAGATCTCCTCTAGAGTGGTGATGTTTGGGGCAGATCTCCTCTAGAGCGGTGATGTTTGGGGCAGATCTCCTCTAGAGTGGTGATGTTTGGGGCAGATCTCCTCTAGAGCGGTGATGTTTGGGGCAGATCTCCTCTAGAGCGGTGATGTTTTGGGGCAGATCTCCTCTAGAGCTGTGATGTTTTGGGGCTGATGATCTCGAGAGCGGTGATGTTTGGGGGCAGATCTTCTCTAGAGCAGTGATGTTTTGGGGCAGATCTCTAGAGCAGTGATGTTTTGGCGGTGATGTTTGGGGCAAATCTCCTAGAGTGGTGATGTTTTGGCGTGATGTTTTGGGGCTGATCTCCTCTAGAGCGGTGATGTTTTGGGGCTGATCTCCTCTAGAGCGGTGATGTTTTGGGGCAGATCTCCTCTAGAGCGGTGATGTTTTGGGGCAGGTGCTGGGCAACACAGACTTTCAACTCCCTCCAAAAAATGTTCTATGGGGTTGAGATCTGGAGACTGGCTAGGCCACTCCAGGACCTTGAAATGCTTCTTATGAAGCCACTCCTTCGTTACCCGGGCGGTGTGTTTGGGATCATTGTCATGCTGAAAGACCCAGACACGTTTCATTTTCAATTTCAATGATGGAAGGAGGTTTTCACTCAAAATCTCACAATACATGGCCCCATTCATTCTTTCCTTTACACGGATCTTGTGATCATTTTGAGATCTTGTGTGGAGCCCCAGATCGAGGGAGATTATCAGTGGTCTTGTACGTCTTCCATTTTCTAATAACTGCTTCCACAGTTGATTTCTTCACACCAAGCTGCTTACCAACTGCAGATTCAGTCCTCCCAGCCTGGTGCAGGTCTACAATTTAGTTTCTGGTGTCTTTTGACCATGGTGGAGTTTGGAGTGTGAATGTTTGTGGTTGTGGACAGGTATCTTTTATACTGATAACAAGTTCAAACAGGGGCATTTTTTCTTATTTTGTCTCTCATAGTTGAGGTTTACCTATGATGAAGATTACAGGCCTCTCTCATCTTGTTAAGTGGGAGAACATGCATAACTGTTGGCAGACTCAATACTTTTTTCCCCCACTGTAAACTCTGTGATATTTTTGAGATTAACTCTGTTCTGTGCGATCAATTCTGGCTTTTTCTGCGATAAACTCCGTAGTTGTATCTTTCCCAAGGACACAACGACAGTGTGCACCGGTGGGAGCCAAAGTCTATAACATTACATACATATGCCGGTCAAAAGTTTTTTATATGTTTCGGCTTTTCTTTATTTTCAACACCATTTCCATTGTGTGATTTTCCTTGAAGACTTTAAACTATTCGTGACCGTGTGAAATAACTCCAAACATGTTTTCTATTGTAAATTCTTCGAGATGGTCACCGTTTATTCTGTGCATTTTCTCAATGGGAAACGAGATCTGTTGGTCCACTCCTTTTCCCATGGCTGTACGAAGTTGCTGGATATCGGCAGGAACTGGAATACGCTGTCGCATCCCAAACATGCTCCGTGGGTGACGACATGGGATGTTTTCAGCTTCCAGGAATTGTGCACAGATCCTTGCAACATGGGCAGTGCATGATCACCCTGCAGCACGAGGTGACGGTCATGGGACGTCGTCATGGTGTCCCGCCCTGTGCAATAATTCCTGCGTCTAAACAGCATCTACAAGCCAAAGGAGAAGTGCTCCCTAACGCAGATTCAGACAGGTTTGTGAACAATATTTGAGAGAAACGGGTGCATTGTGTTTATAGAAAAAGGTTTTGAGTCTTCGAGTGTCGCATTTATATTCTGGCTTGGTGTAAACTAAAGCAGTGCCCCCTCAACCTTTTTAGTGACAATCCCTCATTAAATATCAGGATTACGGTCTTTGGCACTTTGTCTATTCAATAGGGTTTCGTGGGGCATTGGAAAGCGTTAAAAGTCATTATCTTGCCAAAATCAATGCCATAAATATCATTAAAAAGCATTCGATTGAACTTAAATTGGAATTAAATCTAAATTTATAGGAAAATTATGCTATTGCTCAACACATTTTACGGCATACAGCATGGTATTCTCTAAAGAAAGATTTAAAAATGTGCAAAAATATGTTGGCATTCAACTTGCATTATATCAAACTGAATTTTAATTTTGATAATAAAACAAAAGGAAGCCCCTGGAGAAAGGTGAAAATCCGAGGCACTCCGAAGGTAAATTAAAAGTCCTTTATTAAAGAGGGATGCCTCTGTTTTCGACAGAGGATGTGTCGACGTGAGGTCAATAAACCTTTAAACATAAAGAGCAGAATAGGTAAAGGGTAGGCGAGAATGTCACACATAGAGTTTGTTTACCAGGGCTTGAATTATCGGGAGTTTTTAATATTACGGTTTTGTCTTTGATCATATAAACACCCGAAAATAGCAGTTTCCTGATTTTGAGAAACAAAATTGGTTGGGATTTTCCGTCAGTAACCGGGATATAACTTCATGTAAACGCTATATTCCGGTTTGAAGAAACTTCCCATTTACTGCGCATACGCAGTTAATCGTAAACAAACATGGCGGCGGTGAGTCCGAAGAGCTCCTGTTTCTGGAGTCAAGAGGAGACGGAGTTTTATATTTGAACCATGAAAGAACTAAAAGTAGTGAATATTTAAGATGGAAAGAAGCCTCGTAATGTGGATTTATGCAAAACTGTCGGCGACCGTTTCAAGGCGGTTGGTTTTCCTCCGGACGCAGAGAGGAGTCGACCACAACAGAGACGGATGAAGTTCTTCATCCACTAACTCCATCACCTCCACACTCTCTCACGCCGGCCCCGGCTTTAACCTTCTCCCAGAGCTCCCTGGAGACTTTGAGGAGATTGATTTAGCATGAAACAGAGGATTGAAAATGTCTAGCAATAGGATAGTTGAGGTTATTAAAGAGCTACTAAACACCCCTTCCAGAGCTTACCCCACCCACTCCCAAAATAAAAAAAAACTCAGAGAAAGAGGCGTGGCAGGAGGCTTTAGGGGGACGCGGGGAGGGGGAGTGTATGGGCGGTCTCTGCTCTGTTGAGTCTCAGACCAAGGGCCCGAGTGACCAGGACCGACTGACTCCCGTTATGCCGCATTTAGACGATGTGGCGCCACTTTCCCGGACTCTGGAGCCTGTCGTCCCGGCTACATGCCGAGCACACGCGGCGGACATTTGGCGCTCGTATCTCCCCGTTCCCCCTCCTGGCTTTAGCGGACACTCAGTCACACACTGCCCCGTTCTGAGCCTCGAAGGCAGCCCGGGATGGCTAACCGCTGCCCCGGTGTCTGTGAGCTCTCCCTGGGGGAGACTACAGTAAAAAGCCCTCAGCCCCATAAACACTGACAGCCCTGATTATCTCTGTCTGCCCGATACAGCTTTATCGTGTCTGTAGTTTAACGTGAAAACATCCAGCCATGTCACTAAATAAGTGAATCTGGGTATTTTGGAGAAACATTTGTCTTTATTTAGTCGGAGAGGTCGGGGATGTGAGTGCTGTGGTTCACACACAGAGCGGAGCCCGTAGATCAAATCCCCGTCTCGGGTCTTCTCTCCTCATCCTCTGTGACCGGCATGTTGTGCTCACATCACAAAACCGCTACTAAACTACCGGACTAAAGTAACTACACTAGAAACGCTAAAGTAACTACACTAGAAACGCTAAAGTAACTACACTAGAAACGCTAAAGTAACTACACTAGAAACGCTAAAGTAACTACACTAGAAACACTAAAGTAACTACACTAGAAACACTAAAGTAACTACACTAGAAACACTAAAGTAACTACACTAGAAACACTAAAGTAACTCCACTAGAAACGCTAAAGTAACTACATTAGAAACGCTAAAGTAACTACACTAGAAACACTAAAGTAACTACACTAGAAACGCTAAAGTAACTACACTAGAAACACTAAAGTAACGACACTAGAAACACTAAAGTAACTACACTAGAAACACTAAAGTAACTACACTAGAAACACTAAAGTAACTACACTAGAAGTAAGTACACTAGAAACACTAAAGTAACTACACTAGAAACACTAAAGTAACTACACTAGAAACGCTAAAGTAACTACACTAGAAACGCTAAAGTAACTACACTAGAAACGCTAAAGTAACTACACTAGAAACACTAAAGTAACTACACTAGAAACACTAAAGTAACTACACTAGAAACACTAAAGTAACTACACTAGAAACACTAAAGTAACTACACTAGAAACACTAAAGTAACTACACTAGAAACGCTAAAGTAACTACACTAGAAACGCTAAAGTAACTACACTAGAAACGCTAAAGTAACTACACTAGAAACACTAAAGTAACGACACTAGAAACACTAAAGTAACTACACTAGAAACACTAAAGTAACTACACTAGAAATGCTAAAGTAACTACACTAGAAACGCTAAAGTAACTACACTAGAAACGCTAAAGTAACTACACTAGAAACGCTAAAGTAACTACACTAGAAACACTAAAGTAACTACACTAGAAACACTAAAGTAACTACACTAGAAACACTAAAGTAACTACACTAGAAACACTAAAGTAACTCCACTAGAAACGCTAAAGTAACTACATTAGAAACGCTAAAGTAACTACACTAGAAACACTAAAGTAACTACACTAGAAACGCTAAAGTAACTACACTAGAAACACTAAAGTAACGACACTAGAAACACTAAAGTAACTACACTAGAAACACTAAAGTAACTACACTAGAAACACTAAAGTAACTACACTAGAAGTAAGTACACTAGAAACGCTAAAGTAACTACACTAGAAACACTAAAGTAACTACACTAGAAACGCTAAAGTAACTACACTAGAAACGCTAAAGTAACTACACTAGAAACGCTAAAGTAACTACACTAGAAACACTAAAGTAACTACACTAGAAACGCTAAACTAACTACACTAGAAACGCTAAAGTAACTACACTAGAAACACTAAAGTAACGACACTAGAAACACTAAAGTAACTACACTAGAAACGCTAAAGTAACTACACTAGAAACGCTAAAGTAACTACACTAGAAACACTAAAGTAACTACACTAGAAACGCTAAAGTAACTACACTAGAAACGCTAAAGTAACTACACTAGAAACGCTAAAGTAACTACACTAGAAACACTAAAGTAACTACAATAGAAACACTAAAGTAACTACACTAGAAACACTAAAGTAACTACACTAGAAACACTAAAGTAACTCCACTAGAAACGCTAAAGTAACTACACTAGAAACGCTAAAGTAACTACACTAGAAACACTAAAGTAACTACACTAGAAACGCTAAAGTAACTACACTAGAAACACTACAGTAACTACACTAGAAACACTAAAGTAACTACACTAGAAACGCTAAAGTAACTACACTAGAAACGCTAAAGTAACTACACTAGAAACGCTAAAGTAACTACACTAGAAACGCTAAAGTAACTACACTAGAAACACTAAAGTAACGACACTAGAAACACTAAAGTAACTACACTAGAAACACTAAAGTAACTACACTAGAAACACTAAAGTAACTACACTAGAAGTAAGTACACTAGAAACGCTAAAGTAACTACACTAGAAACACTAAAGTAACTACACTAGAAACGCTAAAGTAACTACACTAGAAACGCTAAAGTAACTACACTAGAAACGCTAAAGTAACTACACTAGAAACACTACAGTAACTACACTAGAAACACTACAGTAACTATACTAGAAACACTGCGCTGAAGAACTAACTAAATAATATGCTAATAAATTGCTTCATTGAAAACAATGGGAGATCGCTGATATTTGGTGGTTGTTTGAGAGGATTTATTAAAGTGAATAATTGTCTGATTGTGATGAAATGTGATTTGATTACCATGGTAACCTGCCTATTGAGGCAAAACTCTGATATAAATAGAAATTGGACTTAATTGGTCTCGATGAATGTTTGTACAAACTGCCAAGAGGTCGCCTAGCACGCGTCGCTAATCCGTCGTAGCTTTGTGTAGAATTTCACGCATTTATGTTTCGCCTTTCGGGAAATAACCATGATCCAAGTGAAACGTGATGCTGACGAGAAAATGTTCTAGAAGCTTTTAGGCGACGTTCTGTCTAGTTTATTCAGCTTTAGATTTAGCTAAAGCATGATTTAGCCAACACATGTCATGACATTAAACATTTGATTAACACTTTATTTTATGTTTAAAGCACAGTAAATGGTAGAATTTAGAGCCTGACGTGTTCAACTTTAAAACATAATCCACACACTGTGTTTAGATCTGCAGACGTCGATTCTAATCATAAAACTGACTCAGTTTACAAGATTGAAGCTGTAGTTCCCACAAAATGGAACATCTGACCGAACATGTGCCCAAGCCATTGAGATCACCAGGACTCTCATCTCTGCAGATAATGCCCTCAGGCCGTGTAATGCCATTGTCAATGTCCCATCCGGAGCTGTGTTATTGGGTATAAAAGTACAGCACTGCCCCTGGAACCAGGCACAAACTCCACCCTCTTTAGCTGAGACCAGGTCAAGTCATTAGCGAGGTCGCTGATAATTGTTCCTGGATTGCGTAAAATCCCTTAACAGTAACATTTGCTACTCTCTGAACATTATAGTGGACATCATTTATTCTAGCTACATTTTTTGTTTGGCACAACCCAAATTGCTATTGATGCAAACCCCTCCCCCACTTCATCTACACGTTTATACTCATCTGCTATGCCTCTTGGCATAGCAGATGCGTCGAAGTATACTGCGGACTCGCTCGGCAGCTGCACCATGGATCGCTTGGCCCACTGGTGTCTTTCTCCTCTCAGCTGAACACCATGGTCCTCCACAGTCCTCACGAGGTCCACCACTGTCCAAAATGCCTATGGGAGATATTAAAGAGACCAAAACACATGTTCATTGCACACTGCTTGGCAAACAAGACTAAAGGTCACACACAGAGCATTTGGTTGGACCAAATGATTCTGTTTTTCTCGTTTCACTGACAAGATGGCGCACGGTGACATGGGGTGAGACAAATGCAAGACCTGGTATTAAGTAGGGATGGGATTCATGGCTCTTTACTGGGAGCCGAGACTTTCAGATCATTGCGAAGACCCATTCAAAAGACAGGCTGTTTTTGATATTTGTTTTGGACGACGCCAGCCTGATGATGATTGATAATAAGATCGCTAACAGGCACCTTACAATGGGACTGATTTTACGCTTTGAAAAACACAAGTGGGAATAAAATCTTGTGCCACAGTTAATGACAAAGCCCACAGCTGTCTGACAAATCATCTTGAGTGCTGAAAGCTTTCACTTGTGTTACCTGCTCTGCTGTCGGGCTGATGCCGTCTTCGTTCGGAGTAGTTCTGGGTAAAATTGACTTGAGATAAAAGATTTCTCTGACTCGCTGTCACGCTCATAAACCACAACAACACACAACATAACATTGTGTTTGCTGTTTCTAATGGACTGCTGTCATTGTTCAGTAAAGCTGTGTACTGCCACTCTAACACAGGCCACAGGAGAGCTCATTCTAGTGGATGGATCAGCAGAAGACTCCGTCAGAGCTACAGCTAATGCTGCGCTGATCGATCATACGAAAACAAGATACAAGGCAAGGTAAGGTATACTTTATTAATCCTTGTAGTGAAATGTGTTCTCTGCATTTAACTCATCCCCAATACTGCTGGGGCGACCTGTAGGAGCAGTGAGGGAGCCAGGCTGATGTTTGTTTGTTGTATAATGGGGTTTAGCTGATTTGATCCTGCTGTAGAGCCGACTACAGGCCCTTTTTAAACATCTGATTGCACAGAAATATTGGATATTTCTTGGATAATGCTTGTCTGAAATTAATTATCAAATTACTTTTTGCACACACAATGAATGCTGATTTTCAATATAAACATATCTTAACTTTTCCTGGAGACATGGTGAGATATATTATTCTAATTAGGTGTAAAGCGATTTTTGGCCTTTTATCTATTGCTATTTCAACAGAAGATTCAGATAAAGTTTTTGTATTTTTTTTTTGCAGTGTTTGTCTTTGGAACTCTCAACAGTTTGGACCCAGAAGTAGCTTGATATTGTGTGTGATGCATAGATCTACATAAAAGAGATCAGTGGGTCCCATTCAGCCCCATTCATCGTAATGATCCCGAGTGGTCTGTGAAATGGCTGCTCAATCTCATCCTACAAAGCCTGTTCCCTTTAAAGGGCAAAAAGTCTCCAGAGAGCTCCAGAGCCTGTCAATCATAGATTTAGGCTTCCCCTTTTTATTTCTAACATACAAAAAACGTCGTCAGCGCTGTCACATGGGTCATAGCCATTTCTAGAAAAAACAAACTCTTTGGAACCAGGCTCTTAAGCAGTAGAAACAAGGTCCAAAGCTACATAACAATCCTGTTTTCAAAGTGTCTTTTGGAGTAACTCCTGGCCACCAGGGGGTGGTATTACAGCACCGTCAGCTCCCCGCCGTGAGGACCAAAGAGAAGAGCTTTCCTCGCCCATTAGTGTCACGTCACACTAAACAGCCCTAAACAGACCATGGATATATAGTTAATGATCTGTAGGACATTGCAGTTAACCCCAAAACAGCAGTTCAGTCTGAACGCAGCTTGGGCTAATCGGGGGCTAACTGTTTGCTAACAACAACATAGCAGCCAAAGGTCAACTGGAAATAGTGCGCATAGCTATCAACCCCCTGCTGGCCGGGAGCACCTCCCCTTTGCTGCTGCCAAAGGACATTCAGATCGATGGCTTCCATGTGATTGGGACAAGTCTGGTTTTACTGGAAAAACAGACTGGAGTCAAACCTTTAGCGTCGTCGGATTAGGCTTCACGTGTAAACCTACTGAACGAGATCTGGTTTGAGATCCGTTGAAAAGAGCTCCCTGGGTCATGAACGATACACAGCACATGCCAAAGCTTCTCCTGGGGGTGGAGGTCTGATGGGGGCAGTGCAGGTATGGGACATGTTGTGAAGTTTCGGTCCAGCTCACAACAGAAGCTACGTTCATCCTGACGGTGAGCCCGCCCAGTGTTGGCCCGTGTAGCACAGCGGTGTTTACGCCAGGGCACACAGATTACAGCGGATTACAGCGCTGGACACACAAACATCCACCATGAGCACAGCCAGAACACGCAGCCCTAACGTGGGCGCCACATCTATAGGAACTGTTCTTTTCAAAGAGCAAGTTGACCATTCCTCTACGGACATTGTGTTAAGAAGCCTGCCTGATAATTACTCATATCTGACCAGTTTTGCGGCTCAAAAGCTCAGGAGAAAAAAATGGGACTCTCATTTCAGTCTTACTGCGGCTTCAGTCTTGCCTGAAGTGTTTCTAATTCATTTCTTCTAAAATTCACTATGAGCAATAGATGAGACCAGAGGAGGAGACCCATTTGAGACTATTTCCATTGTAGATTCTCACTGAAGGCATTAATTTATGAATGAATACATTATTTAATTATGTATAAAACCAAAGAAGGTGAAATCCATTTTTCAAAATCGCCGCCATTTGCTTTGGTTACTGCTTTGCACTTTTTACATTTTCTCAGTGAGCTTCACGATGTCGTCACAGAAATGGTTTTGACGTCACAAACTGTTAAAACCATTTCATTGACAAGGACCTTATGAAGCTCGTGGAGAAAATGCCGAGAACAAAGGGGATTTAAAATATAAAACATATGTTGAGTTATTTCACCCTTATTTGGTTTCCTCTATAATCCCATGTGTTCATTCAGAGTTGAATGAGAACCACACAATGGAAATAGTGTTGAAATTAATGAAAAGCCAAAACACACACAAAAATTCCAAACTTGTGACTGGTAGTATATGTCTACATGGAGAGCACATACGTGGGGGAACATTTGTGTTTAATTAGAATGGAACATATTGTGTTGAAATAATTGGAGGTTGTGAGTACTCACGTTTATTCAAGAACATGTCTTATGAAAGTAAAAGTAACAAATGTTTTGCAAAAGTACACTTTATAACTTTATAACAGGTGTCGTAGCATGTTGTGTTTTTTTTACTCATTAATTGTCTGTGACAGTAAATACTGCGCTGACGGAAAAGACAAAGGGACAGAGGGATATTGTTCATCCAATTACACAATGGAGATAATTTTTTTTCACTCAAACTTGGCTGTAAAAGTAAAGTTAAAGTGGGGCTAGCCCGCAGTTAGCTTTGCCCGTTAGCCTGTTAGCTTCTTCTTCGTGATTCCATTAGTGTGTATTGGTGGCTCCGACCCAGAGTCAGGGAAAGTTGCAATTGTGGTTTTCTGGCTAGAGACACCGGGGGGAGATGAAAGACCCCCAATCATCGCATTTACACGTGTATTACCCCGAGAGGGACTACGGAAAGGATTTATTACGGTAATCAAGTTACTTAGTACTGCTGGAGGCAAGGAGGGTGAAGTGTCTTGCCCAAGGACACAACGACAATGTGCACCTTCAGGAGGCGGGATTCGAGCCCCCGACCTTCCGATCATGAGACGACCCGCTCTACCATGTGCGCCACCGTCGCCCCCGAGCGCCCAAACTACGTTTTAAAAATGTTGCAGGGGCGGGGATGACAGTGGACCAGAACGGTCCGGTCCAGACTGTCGACAGCGATCGGCCTCATACAGGGTTTTTCCAGATGAAACTAGGCTGTGGTCACGGCGTGAAGACACTGTGAGTCCATTATCAAAGCAACAACAGCAGAAGGTCAGGTCTTGTTCTGTGTTTGTCTGGAGCCTGTGTCCTTCTCCACAGCAACACGAGGAGCAGCTCACGGAGAAGACCTGTTTGTGCGAGTCAGTAACCTCGCCGCAGAGTTTCGTATCTGCTGAAGTGGAGACGGCGCCTTTTTGTTTAGACAAGAGAATAAGCTGTTACTAAACAAAGGATAATCATTTCAAGATCATCTCTGGATACTGATGTGTAAATGAGAGTGGTTCCTTGATGTAAAGCGCTTTGAGTGCCTGAAGCAGGTAGAAAGGCGCTATAGAAATGTGCCCATTTACAGAGAAAGAGGAATCCACTAAATGAATGTTAGTTGTGCTCATTCACGTGTCAAACACATCTAACATATTTGTAATAACCCGAGTTTATCTACCACTTGCAAGGTCACTGTCACAAAAATGCTAGAAAACTCAACTGAGAGTTCATGAAATTGATACAAATGTTTTATAATGACAGTAGGACAGTAAATATACACTGTTTTCCCCACAAATCTTTGAGGTTACGATATAATGAAGGAGGACAAAACGAAATGTATTTCACTACTAGAAAACAAAATCTGATATAGTGCCTTCAACCTCTTCAACCTCTCCTGTGGACCCACCACCTGCAGGAGGAGCCATAGGGGCTGGTGCAGCTCCAACAGCTGCTCCCACAACGCGGCAACGGACAAGTGGAAGAAAATGGATGGATGGATGGATAGACCTCTTCAACCTGAAAAAAATAATAAAAAATACGAAAAAGTAACAAACATAATGAAAAAGTTATGAAAAAATGAAGAATAAGTGTCGAAAAAAATGACAAATAAGTGTCGAAATAGGGATGAAAAAGTGTTAAAAAATCAATCAATCAATCAATGGTTTTGTATCGCCCAATATCACAACAGGAGTTGCCTCATAGGGCTGCAACAAACATTAAGGCAATAAAACAGAGCAGTAAATAAGACAATGTAAAGTTCCAGTGAATCAAATATCCAGGCAAACATAATGTCCAAATAAGCGTCAGCAGTGGAGACGAGCAGCTCGGGTGTCCCCTGTCCTTAGACTCTCCAGCACGGCAAGGAAAAACTCAAAAACCCGGTGGGAGAAACGAGAAACCTTGAGGAGAACCACAGAAGGAGAGATCCACTCCCATGGACGGACAGGCTTTAGAGACCCAGGGCCGAAGGAGTCCCTCAGTAGACGGGCCAAGATCACAGACCGTCCAGTCCTTGTTGTCAGTAGGCAGGGTTCCTCCGTTCAGCCGGGTTCCTCCGTTCAGCCGGGTTCCTCTGTTCGATCTAGACAGGCACTCCCGAGGGGGAGTGGGACAGGAGACGCCATGTGAATAGTAATGAACAGACTACAGATAAAATAAATATTGTATCATAAAAAGTGACGAAAAAATGACGAAAGTGTTGAAAGAGTGACGACCAAATGATGAAAAAACACTACGAATAAGAATCGAAAAAGTGATTAAAAAAAAGCGAGGAAAAAGTGACGAAAATGTGACGATAGATTTTTAGCCTAAAAATGTTTTGTTTATCTGTCATTTATCCAACGATAAGTCGATATAATAATTATCGTGACAGCCTTAACTAACTAAATATGTTTTCAATGTTAACCTCCTAGGCTATATCCGCACGAAGACAAAACGCTTGTATTTTCAGAAACTTTCTTTGTAAACACGAGCTCAGTAAACGTGTGCGTCCACATGGGTCGACTCAGGTCTGTGAAAACGGTGTAATTCATCTGCCAGGCCTGTGTGAGGCGCTGTGACGCTAACACAGATAATAGAAGAAGATGTAGAGGGCGCGTGCGCAGTAAACTTTTGTGGAATGTAAACAGTGAAAATGAAACGGATTCAAGGATTTACGATTTACAGAAGAGACGAGGAGGCGAGTTTATTCTTCAGACGTAACGGGACTAAAGCAGAAAAACCTGTCAGTGACCGGACTTTGACTCAGTCCAAAAACACAGACTGTTTTTCTACTTATCGCCTGTGGCTCACGGACTCCAGTGGAGCAAAGAGGAGCGGAGTAAAACCATCATAGATCCATGAGTAAAACTCATTCTAAGGTCAGTAGATTATGGATAAACGTAAACGGCGTTTTGAGATCTTTCCACTCTGGGACCTAGTTTGGAAAAGGTTCGTCTACAGACCCCCAAAACTGTTGTGGTCCTGTCCGGCCACTCCCCTCTCTCTCCATCTGCCCCTCCCCTTGTGTGTTGACCTTGTTTGGTGGTTCCTGGGCGGTTCCCTCGTTACTCACCTGCTGTGCTCCACACCTGTATCTCATCATGCATTCAACTCTGTAGAAAAGGCCACCAGACCGCCACTCCTCTGCCGGATTGTTCCGTCATCCATCCGGTGATCGTCTATCAGGCTTTTTGAACCATTCTGCAAGACCCTTTTTGATGCCGTACACTAACTTGTGTTTTTCCGTGTTTTGTTCAGCTGTTGGAGTCAGTTCCTGTACCACTGTCATCTGCCCTCTGTCTGTGTCTCCGTCTGGATCATCCAACATCTCCACCTACCTGCCTTGCCGCCCAGGATCACTCATCCCTCACCCCCATCCGCTTACGTGTCTGTGTAATAAAATAACTTTAGTTTCTGCATTTTTGGGTCTGCCACTTCTTGTATACAACAAAAACGCCGGACTCGTATCGACGAGACACTGGATTGATAAAATGCCTTTTGGTCCTCTGCTTGACTTCGTATGGACAGGGCCTTAAGCCCCGCCTGAACTGGGCACATGTTCTCCAGTTTGGCTGTACCCAAATCTAAAAGCAAAAAAGTGGCAAAACAGTGACAAAAACTACAACAATAACACAACAACAAAAAGACGACTAAAGAGGCACAAAAAAGTGACAAATATGAGATGGAAAAAGTGACAAACACAAGACACAACACGGCAAAAAAGCGATTACAATAAGACGAGAACGCGACAAAAACACAGCAAGGAGCGGCAAAAGCGCGCAAGAACACAACAAAAAAAGGCGACAAAAACGCACGACTCAAGAGCGAAAAGCAACAAAATGTCCAAAAGAGAGCCACGTAAGAGCGACCAAAAATGTGATTAAAATGTGACAATGACATAACAAAAATACAAAAACATGACAAAAACGCTTAAAAGACAAGACAAAAAAAAAACGTTCACATTAGAACTTGATTTAGCACTTTCAAAAATAAAACTCCTCTTAGATTTTAACGGTTTCCCCTTACACTGTACAGTTTGGAATTATTATTTGTCACTGTAATGAGTAACACATTTACCGGTTTAATATAAATGAACTGGGGAAATGTAAGTATTTTTGGCTATCAAGCTACTGTACTGTTTCCCACATATTATTATTTAACCTCTTAAAGAAAACCTCCAGTCCAGAAGCTTTTAGATTTGGGTAAAGCCAAGAAAATGTGCTCGGTTTAAGAGGTTAAAGTATCACATTTAAAACAACTGAAAAGACTCTTATTTTCAAACATGACGAGCTTTTAGTCCATCCATTTCCACATTATTGATTTAAAATGAAACAGATTTTCATTAGCTTATGGTGCTCCTACGTTCTTCTTTGTCTTCTCAAAAAATAAATAAAAAAAGAGGCACGTTAAACTGCACCACTGGTGGTGCAGTGAGCAGCTGTGTCCTGCAGAGGTCGCTGTGTCATCGGCTCAGCAACCGTGCGGCACTTCCCGCGTTTCAGCAGCAGGGGTCAGTCACGCTCCACTCACGTCTTTGTCCTGGACTGGACGCTCTTCTTCCGTCGCTGCACCGTGGTGACACTGCAATACAATCTGTGACTGCGAGTAGAGCAGGATCTGAGCTTTATGTTGCAAATATTACAATATCGAGTTTATTCTTGTGACAAAATATGGGAAATTAGTGAAAATATGGAGGGAAGTAAAATAAAAAAATAAAAAGAGAATAGAATGTTGGGGGTGAGTGTGTTTTTCTCCCCCCGCCCTTTTTTTCATCTAAAATAATAAGTATTGAGCATAAAAATATAAATAATTCATGTACTATTGATAAATTGATATGGTCGATGTGGTAATTATTGTGACGTGTCTATAGGAAGTGGAATCTCTTATTATAAATGTATATTTCTGACTTTTTCATTGTAATTGCAGATAATGGTCACATTTATATAACGCGTTTTCCCTCACATTAGAAGAATAGGGTGAAAAGGTACAAACGATAAACGTTGAGTCCAAAAATATATTGTTTATCGGGCATTTATTCAACGATAAGTCAATATAGTCATGATCGTGACAGCCCTACCCGTCCCCCGCTCAAAGTACTTCTGTAATGCTGCGTTTACACATAGGCACGATGCGTTACGAATGTCATTTTTCTGTCATTCGTGACGTTCGTGACGTGACTTAACGCATCTCAATGGGATTCTTAACAGAACGCATCAGCTCGTGACATTCGTGACGTTCGTGGAGAAAGTTTTTGTCTGTCAAAAAATCTTCCACGAATGTCACGAATCACCCTCTGTTCGTGGAGTTCGTAACGGAGCGTGTCCTTTCGTGAGGAGTAGTGGCGCTTCGTAATTCAGCGTGAGAGCATTCGTAGAGCATTCGTAGAGCGTTCGTAGAGCATTCGTGGAGCAGAATCACTGTTTTCACGCTCAAAATTGACAGAAACCCACGCTACGCCCAAAGTAAATGTTGGTACCTGCAGTCGCTATGCCAAGGAAAAGTGTCACAAAGTCGGCCAATCCGCGCTCCAAGCCACGGACAGCACCTGAAGAAACACTTTCAGCACCCCGAGCCACTGCCGCTCCTCGGGGTGCTGAAAGTGTTTCTTCCTCCTGCGGTCGTACCTGATGTTCGGGAGTTGGAGCCAGACGAGCCCAAAGACTCAGGGGAAAGCACGGCCTCTGCTCCGCCTCCAACCCGGTGGAAGAAGATCACTCCACATTCGCCCAATTCTTGACAGATTTCGGACAGAACGCGAATATTCCTAGTGACCCGTAACAGCGCGTGGCACCGCGGGACCTCACGCAGCAGCGCGCAACACCACGCAGCAGCGCGGGACGCATATTCGTGACCGTGCGTAATAATTCGTGCCATTAATCGTAACGCGTAGTAACAGGTCGCAACAGTTAGTGGCGGCGCGTGAAACCTCGACCCCGAATCATCACATTCGTGATCCTTGGCCACGAATGTGCATTTGTGGCATTCGTAACGCATCGTGCTTATGTGTAAACGCAGCATAAGCTAGCCCAGTGCACCGTGAGATGCTAAGGATGTAGCCAAACCGTTGCGCACTGCCCTGACATGCTTTCGGACACGCATCCTTCTGAGCTTTAGGCAAGGGAAGGCAAGGCAAGGCAACTTTATTTATACCGCGCATTTACTGAGTGACAGCTGCCTGATCCCAAAATTTAAAAAAGGATCAGATGGAGTAAAAAGTGACGAGGCCATGCTAAACGTGGCTGACAGTGCTAGCCGCTCTGAAAACAGCAGCTGTGGGCTACCCATAGACTGTAAAATCAAGAATAGACTCACATTTTTCACTCTTTTTAGCGGATTTCTGGCGGACTATAAACATATTTATCACACACCAATAAAGTCGAGCCGAAATCAAGTCTATATGGATGTTTTTATCACAGCAAATTGTTCAGTAGAAGCGAAAAACGGCACTCACTGCTAATCATGAAGCTAACGTTAGCTTCATGATTAGCATTGTCCGTTTGTCAAGTATTTATGGGCAGTTGAACCACTTTGTTTCTCTACATGTCTCTGTAGCTTTATTTAGAGGAAAAGTATATTCACATTCAACATTCATGTGAAAAAAAAAAAGGTTTATATTTGTGCGGCTATGACTAGTAACCCAGCGGTGGTCAGCATGGCGCCTTTACTGTCCATCACGGTGGTATCTAGGACGCTCCAGGATTAATTGTTTGGAAGCTTTTCACTGCTGAGTTTCACTGTCTTTCTGCACTAAGAAAAATTCCTAATTTGTAAACCTGTTCTGAACAATGGATATAAAAACTATTCTGATTATGACAGTGATGGAAAGTAAAGGCGCCATGCTGACCACTCATACAGCCGCTGGGTCACTACAAGGTCATACACACACAAATATCAACTTTTTTTTCCACATAAAAAGTCGCATAATGCACCTTTAAAGTAATGCTGGGGAAATGGGAGAAAGTTCTTTTTTACTTCAATTTCAAAGATGGCATCTGTATCTATATAGATCCGCTGAAGCTAGTTTATGCTGGCAATTTGACTGGGTTCTTTGGAGCCAACTCAATTATTTAGAATAAAACTAAAACAGTGAAAGGATAAAATTGGGATGTTGTTGCGCATGTAAAGACAAACACGCGGGGTTCAGAATGACAAGCCTGTGTTCGATATTGACTTAAAGAGGGGCAAACAATTTCAGTGGAAAGTTCATAAGGGCCAGGTACTTCCGGCCATTTCCTTTTGGTTTCAGGAAGTAATAGGCCACAGTATGGCTGTTCACCAGGCCGTCACTGTGTTATAAACTCAGGCTTGGTGGTAGAAGGTCAAAAGTGGGGCTTGGTGTGAAACGTTTGAGAACCACTGAACCACACTTAAAGGGATATTTCAGGATTTTTGACATAGGGCCACAATTCCAAGTTATCCAGAGTGGTGTTGATTTCTGGAGATATTTTTAAATCTTTTTAAATTCATGCAGTCCTTATATTTGAAGAGTTTAGTGGTGCTAGGCTAGTGCTGGGCTAGTGCATGTCTATGGTAACTAGTAGCCTGCATTAAAAACCTCTTCAAAATCATGGGGTAGTCGTCCAAACGTTGCCATATCTGATTTGTAGAAAGCTCCTTTGTGAATTCCACGAGTAGTAATCCCGGCTGCAGGTAAACAAACTACTGTAGATCCGGGAACCTAGCAGATCACTCCGCCGCTGCGTAGCTTACAACCAGGAAGTTGATGCTGCTCAAATATAAGTTATCTTAAATGCAAAATGGTTATATTTAAAAAATGATTCAGTCAACACAGACATTTATACGGGTAGTCTGGTGTTATAAGTGATTTGCCTCAGGTGCACTGTGCATGGGTCAGACTGTTTTTAATGCAGGCTACTAGTTACCATAGACATTCACTTGCCTAGCAGCACTAAACGCTTCAAGGACTGCATGAATTAAAAAAATTAAAAAATCTCCAGAAATCAACAACAAAAATCCTGAAATATCCCTTTAAGTGCTTATTATCGCTAGGGCTGGGTACTGTTACATTTGTTCCCGATACTGGTACTGGCAATATTTGGTTTTCTTGGATACCTGAACAATACTTTTTTTTCAATACCTACACTTGAATATGTTATATAGAACCAGAAAACAGATTTATAATGTTAATTTATTAATTTTTAACCAATTTTCCCACATTTCCACTTTTTCCATTTATTTTCACCTTGTGTTTCACTTTTTTTTTATTTTTTTTTTATTTTGTCAAGCACCTGAATCTAAAGATTTCATATTTTAACGGGACCCAGCCCTAATTATCACATTTGCTCCATAACAGCTCCTGAAACACATTCTTACACACCGCTCACAGGAAAACAAACATTGTTAACATTTTATTTGTGCACGTCTGCGACTCACAGCGCTCCACAAAGACAAGTGTATCATTTCCATAGTAATAATGCAGATATCATAGTGACAGATACAAAAGAATAACTGTACAAAAACAGCTTCAATACACCGAATGTCGCCCGCATGTTCAACTTGCTTCATCAACATGCACCCGTATAAAAATATACTCTTTACCCTTTATAAATACGTATACAAATGTATTTTTAAAATACACCGATAAATACAGTCACAGAGAACATTGTGTACAAAACAACAGTTACAAACCTTTTTGGATATTAGCATTCACAAAACACAAACGTCAGAAATGCAACTTTAACGACAATTGCGAGTCACATTTTTTTCTCTTTTTTACTACGGTTGTGTGCGCATTCATGGGTTCCATTGAAAGCAAAAAGGGAGTTCTGTTTGACTTTTGTGCTGCGTTCATGTGCTCCTTTCTAAAATTTAACATAGATGACACTCGGGTCCAGGAGAAATCCCCCTCTGAGTGGAACACTAAAAATCACATTCATTGTCTATGCTATTTAATAAAATAAGATATAAACAGAAGACTTAATAAATAACTTATAAATAGCAATAAAATCATATTTGTAAATAAAATGTATACATTACAAAAAGGAAAATGATTATCTAACACAATAACACTGGGGAATCTCAGGGGCACATGAACGCAGCGTGTTCTGTCGTCTTTTTATAATATATAATAACACACATAAAATCTCTTTCTACTAGTTTTAAATGAAACCACATGAGAGAGAACACAGTCGAGATGGACTCAGTCCTTTCCCCTCAGCGCTGTAGGGGAGCCTTTAGTGGCTAACTCCTGTAGCCGCTAGCTTTTCCTCAAGTCACATGACAGTGGGGCTAGCTTCACTTCACATCCTGTGGCACTGGAGCTAAATCAGGGCTAGTTCTTCCACATGTCCGGTGGCAGTGGAGCTAGCTCGGGGCTAGCTTTGCCTCATGTCCAGTGGCAGTGGAGCTAGCTCGGGCTAGCTTTGCCTCATGTCCAGTGGCAGTGGAGCTAGCTCGGGCTAGCTTTGCCTCATGTCCAGTGGCAGTGGAGCTAGCTCGGGCTAGCTTTGCCTCACGTCCTGGAGGAGTTTGTTGATCTCGGCCACCAGCTCGCTGGCGTCGACGAGCTCGCTGGCGTCGACGAGCTCGTGGCGGCTGTCGCTGCGTTTGCCTGGGTGGAGGTGGCTCAGAACAGAGTCAAAGTCATCCTCCTCGTAGTTCTCAGGGATCTCCTCCATGGCTGGCAGCCACTTGGTGGGGGGTCCGGGCAGGGGCGCAGGGATGGGGACCACAGTGGGGGTGGGAGCTGGCTGCAGGGCAGGGCTTAGGGCCGTGAGGAGCGCTATACTGTGGGCCTTGTTGTTCTGGAGGTGGTTCTTGGGCTGGGAGCCCAGCTTGGTGCTGGGCTTAAGGGTGTGGTAGGCCCCGGGATGGGGGTGGCCCATGCTGGGGTTCTGGAAGTGCGTGTTGGCAGCCCAGGCCGCCACCCCTTGTTGGTGAGCCGATGGGTTGGCCTTCCCCGGGAGGTGGCTCCTCCTGCGGTCCAGGGACCCGCTGAGGGGCACCCCAACCCCGCTCAGGCTGGTGGCCCGCTGGTTCTCATTGACCTGGACATACGCGTCCAGGCCCTGGGGCAGAAGTCTCTGGAACACACTGCTCATCTCTGAGAGCAGAGATGAGGTCCCACACGCCTCCTCGTCCAGCATGGCCATGGCACTGCCCTCAGCACACTCCTCACCCTCCTCTGAGCTCAGCTCTTTACCGAAGGTGGAGAAGCTTTGGTTCCGGTCAGTGCAGGCCACAGGGGTGGACTCCTGGGACAGCTCTGTGGGCTGTCGGGCCTCCTCTCCAGGGATGTACAGGTTACTCCTGTAGTCAGAGGAGGAGGCGGGCGAGGCCAGGGGGGGCATCCAGCACTGGTCCGAGTGTCCCAGGACACGGCACTCCTCTGTGCATAGCCGCATGCCTGAGGGAGACAAACACAGCTCATCAGTCACTGATCAGTGCCCCTTCACAATCTACCATTTCTCTCTCTTTTAAGTCACCCTTTGAATGTGAAATCTTCAAATAGAAAACCTCAGAAGAATAAATTAGTCAAATCAAATATGGCGTCTAAAGCGTTCATTAGTGGAGCGGTGCTGGTGCGGGACTTCATTAAGGCCTCATTAAGATGAAAGCAGCATTTATAATACATCTTAGAGTGGAAGAGGAGCGTTTGGGCACAGAGAGGCACAGTGCGGGGGCAGCGCTGATAAAAGACGGCAAAAAATAAAAGATTCAAGCCAGTCGATTTGTGTGAAAAGGGATGTGTCAACACTGGTTTTGACGGGGCGACAGTGAACGCGCCCCGCTGCTGGTGCGTGTGGAACCGTCCTCCGCCTGATCTTGATCTCCCTATAATCCCGCGTGGAGAATCTGAGAAGTTTTAATCAAATCTGACAGGTCTGTGACATTATCAAAGTGCCCCCTCCCTCGAGCCACAGGAGACACAGGGAAACTTCCTCATTTCTGATGTGCGCGGGGCACACTTTGCTGCAGCAGGAGCGGGGCGGAGGGTGGTCCTCTTCAAGTCACTGAAAGAACTGGGTCATGTTCTAAACTGGCTGTTTGGGGATTATTTTAGTCAAGTTAAACTCTCCTGGCATCCTCACTTTTTACCAACTCCTCGCAAACTCTCACTTTTCTCTCGCCATGTTTTCATGTTGTTCCTTTTGGAAAAACGGATCTGGTTTTGTTTACTCCGACTGCTTCACTGGATTATTTTAGCACTTGAATCGCCTCCTGTATAAAAGGTATTTCTTTCTATTAGCTGCAACCTGTTGTCTAGCATTACTTTAACTGCTTAAACAAATAACTGTCAGGAGTAACATTATCAACAGCCTAACAGACCTTGGAAGCTAAGCAGGGAAGGGCCTGGTCGGTACTTGGATGGGAGACCGTTTGGGAAACACCAGGAAGCCTAGCGAATGCAGTGAGGGAGTGAGTGGTTGGTGGTGGTCGGAGGGGCCGATGGCGCAGATTGGCAGCCTCGCTTCCGTCAGTCTACCCCAGGGCAGCTGTGGCTACAATAGTAGCTTACCACCACCAAGTATGGAGTGAATGAATAGTGCAACTGTAAAGCGTCTTTGAGTGTCCAGAAAAGCGCTATATAAAACGAATGCATTATTATTATTATTATTATTAACAATAACCATTTATGTAAATCCATCCCATTAACGTTATAGCAAAGTGTGTATAATATATTTCAATCTTATGTTCAGGATAAATCCTATTAAGCACTCTTTTGATGCATGGGCAGGCGCGGAGTTCATGATGCTAATGATGGAATGGAACCGTGCGGCTACATCACAGCGGAGCAGGGCTGCATGATTTTCGAGAAATGTCTTTTGAACAAAGAGATGATTGCTGCTGAAGTGGCCCCGCCCCGAAGGCAGAGGGCCGTAATGTGGCACATAATGACAGGTCTGTGGCTAAACGCTGGCGCGCACAGCGGCACAGGCAGAGGCAGCAGAGGCAGGGGGAGAAAGGTGAGCAGCAGATGTAATTATGCTCTCCAGGCCCTAATCAGCCGCGCAATCTGGAGCCTCGTTGCCACGGCAACAGCTCGTCACATGGCAATTAAGCGGCTCCTTTTCATCAGAGGAGCGGCGCGGCTCGGGTTTGGACCACTCGGAGTGACAGCTCAAAGGTAGGCGCCGCGAGAGCGCCTAACGAGGCGAGCAGACAGGCCGACGACAGGGGGATAATTGGGACGTGGCAGTGAGGAGTGACGAGTGTGGGGAGTGACGGCTATGGGGCAGCGCCGGTGGAAACCACTGGTGCCACGGAAACAGCAGCTGGACACCTGCGAGGTCTGAGCACAGCCTGAGCCGGGCCATGGATACTCTCCCGGGGACGCACAGGCGAGGGCACAGGCTCTCACAAGCTCCGTGTGCTCTCCATGTCACACAGCTGGGTACTCTGCCTGCACAAGGGCTGGGTACTGTACACAAAAATGTTCAATACAAGTACTTCAACTATACTTAAGATACCTAAGATTTCAGAATAAAATGGGGCCGAAAATAGGAAGAAAAAAATGGGGCAAAATTGGGAAAAATACCACAGACAGTAGAGCATGATCGGAAGGTCGTGGGTTCGAATCCCAGCTCCCGCAAATTTACACTGTTGTTGAGTCTTTGGGCAAGACACTCCACCCTCCTTCCTCCAGTGTCTGCGTACACTGGTGTGTGAATGAGAGAGTGAGTGGGTGACTGGTTCTTTACTGTAAAGCGCTTTGGGCCTGATAAAGGTAGAAAAGCGCTAAATAAGTCCATTTACCAAATGGGAAAAAAATACATCATTTATTCGAGCTGAAACAACCGAGTCATGTTCCTGGGACAACAGCATAAAACCTGGATCTAAAGATATACGATTTTTATTTCGGTACCTGCTTTCGATTATTAAATTGTTTTGATACCGGCCGGTAGTACAGACACTTTTTTTTACGATACCAGATAGGTATCGTTTAACGGTACCCAGCCCTCGCCCAGAAACACTCTACCAGGACACACTCTACCCGGAAACACTCTACCTGGGTACGCTCTGCCTGGGTACGCTCTGCCTGTGTACACTCTACCTGGGTACGCTCTGCCTGGACCCACTCTGCCTGGCTTCACTCTGCCTGGCTTCACTCTAACTGGGTACATGTTACCTGGGGAGACTCTACTCAGAAACACTCTTCCTGGGTTCACTCTGCCTGGATACACTCGCACAAATCCGACTCGTGGCCTTTTAAAGATCTTTGACAATCACTAACTCGACAATGTTTCTCTTGGAAGCACAAACCCAAGAACAGTAAGTCCAGAAAGTCTGGTGTTTTACAATATTATCATGGTCATGTGCAGTTTTTTTTTAAGTTATATTAATTGTGCCAAATTAAGGGCTTAATCGTCATAAAAAAATGTTTTATTGGATTTTACTTGGCATTAAACCTAGAATACAAAATATATGACCCCGCACACATTCCACTGCAGACTGTCAGTTTTTCTTTGATTACATTTGCTTTTAAATATTCAGATTCCCCCTTTTGTGTCTAGACCCATCGATTATATATCGATAGAAGGAACGCAGCATAGACCCCGAAAAGCGTTAAAGTCCTGGTACTGGCCCAGCCCTAACCCGGAGCTGTTCCGCGGGCGGCGTTGGGGGCGTGCCTCCGAGGGGGAAGCTCATTACCTGCATGCGGTCTGTGGGGCCCGTCCGCCGCGTACACCTCGGGATAGCCCTCGCCCAGGAGCCGCTCCATGGGCGACTCGCGGCCCGGGTCGTAGTCGCTGTCGCCCGCCTCGCTGTCCCCACGCCCGCTGTCCTTCAGGCTGAACTTATCCATCTCGTTCAGGGCGTATCTGCACAAACACACACACAACACACACACACGCGCACACACACGCACACACAGACGGGCCTTATCAGAGCGGAGCAGGAGCAGGGACAGGCACAAGCGAGAGGCTTTACATACTATTATGCAAATCGGGCTACTCGCCGTGGAAAAGTCCCAGACAAAATATGTTCTCTGCAGCTGAGGTTCTGCGAATGCGGAGGGTCAGAGAAAATTGCAATTTGAACGGTCGCAATTAGCAAAGACTGGAATTAAAGGGGTTTTATCAGGATTAAAAGCTCCTAACCCTGTAGTTTACAGCTCTACAAACACGTTCTGGATTTGAGCTTACTTCAGTTATTATCTGGGCCATTTCTGGTGCTAGTACGGAGTCATTTGTTGTTCAGGTCCTGGGTTCGCTCAGGTTAGTCCAAGGACCAAGGTTGTTTCTAACCCCGGTCCTGGTACTCCATGTTTTGCCTTGGCTGGTTTAGGTTAAGGCTACTTCATTTAGACCTAGTTTTAGATGTAGCTTTCATAGTGAAATTGGAACCTGGGTAAGACACAGTATGTGGAAGAGGGAAAGATAGAGATATTAATTTCAACATCTCGATCACATTTGCTTGATGAACACTTTCAATATGTTCTTATAAATATGTTGGGTATCAAATTGTGTGACATTTAAGAATCAAAGAGGGGATTGCTGGATCTCATCTGGTCTAAACAATCAAAATGTACCTAGTTTTTTAGGGGGATTAAAAGCTAAATAAATCAGGCTAGGAATTAAATATCAATCTCTATCTTGTTCATTAGAAGACAGGGAAATCTGGTTTCTGTAGGTGCTACATAAAGTTGAGAATTTGTCAGCGCAATTTGAGAAAAATGCATTTTGAGAAAATCTATGGACAAACATTCAATCAGTGCAATCCAGGTTTAGTCTAGTTTGATTTTTCATTTACCCAATCTATTGTGTGTGTAAGCACTTTATCGTTCCCTGCATTTGACCCGCCTCTCATCTGGAGGACCAGCCTCCATGCTGTGTAGGTCGCCTTGCCGTTAGCCAGACATGAATGTGAACATTTTGAGAACCACTCGTCAGCAGAATGCCGACACAGTGCAACCCCCGGGCTCTCCTTACCTGTAGCTGCGCGTGTATTTGTTGCCTCGGAAGCTCGGCCGGGGCTGGTACTGGCCCTGATGGAGCATGGACAGAAGCTGTGAGACTTGCTACAATGGCAGGGACAGACACACGGACGCACAGGGACAAAAAGAAAAAAAATAAAGGGACAAAATGAGGAGGGGGGAATGAATGGAGCAACAACAGGCACAGGACGATGTGGGGAGGGTGGGGGTGGCGTGACTACGGGAAAATCAAAGACAAAAAAAAAAACACCACCAAAAAAAATAAAGCAAGACACCAAAAACACTTTGCCGAGGGGCTGCAGGACCATCACACGGCAAATTAGCATTATCGCAATAGCGGGTAATGCAAGAGATTTCAATAATGTAACTCACTAGTCTTTCATTTACACATTCTTATGTCTTATGCCAGTTTAACTTACGTTTATTATTGAGTCAGTTAAAAAAATTGGCAAAAGTTCAGATTTTGACATTTTTTAAGTCTTGCTTTGACACAAAAACATGCGCGTTACAACATTTGATCAAATCCGTTGAAACACTGTCAACACTGGTTCCCAAACGGCGGTCCACAGTCGTGGCTTTACTCAAGGTCAACTGCAATGTTAAACTTGATTCATTTTAATTAAGAGATTTTTCCATTTCTGCCATAGCAGTCCTCCTAAGTATAGCGTTTTAAAATGGTGGACTCCCAGTTTAGACCGGATTGAGTCCAATCTGGATTTATTCGAGTCCCGGTTTGATCTGGGTCAAGGCCTCGTGGGACTTGGGAGGTCAAATGTTTTGAGGCGCTGCTTGAAGTGAAGCGTTTGAGAACCACTGCTCCAGCGAAATTTCGCAATAAAGCCAAGAATGCAAATACTGCAGTTTTTCTCCTCTTGTACAGCCCTCATCACAACTGAATGGAAATTTGAATCACTGCAGTTACTTTGAAAAAACAACTACATTTTCTGTTTCCCTGGGCTATTATTTATATCTGTGAGCTGCTAACCCTGTAGTTTAGATCTCTACAAACATGAGCTGAGATTTATTAGTTTAGCAGTCCATATTTTGTCTTCTTTCCTAAAAATATGCACTGTGTGAACTAATATAACTGACTATACAAAATGAATTGCAAATCGAAATCACAAAAGCAGACAATAACCCCTAGTTTGTTCACCCTGTTGAAAGCCTATCCTGCCAGATCCATCTCTACACATGTCAATTTGAATCAACAAATGTGGCTGTTTCAAAATGGCTGCTTTAAGAATGACTCTATTTGGATAACCCAGTAAGTATGAAAGCGGCGTCCTCTCTCACCTCCACCGGGGGCGTCGCGTGGGCCAGCTCCAGGGCGAAGTTCTCCGGCACGTGGTTGGAGGAGATGGTGACCAGGCTGTTGAGGGACTGGCGGGAGTGGTGGCTCTGGCGGCTCCCCAGGGTGCCCCGGTCGGGTGTGGGCGAGGCGGAGGGGGAGCGCGGATGGGCCCTGACCGGCAGCGTCCCGTTGACGGTGGGCACCAGGGTGATGTCGGCCTTGTGGATCTGCCGCGCGGGCTTCTTGGGGTGGTTCTGGTAGCTGCTCTCGGCCATGCGGCAGTTGTAGTTGTGTCGGGGGTCCTTCTTTTCGCGGCTGCAGCGCGCCGTGGCGAACATGACCATGACCACGAGGAGCAGGGCGCACACGGCCCCCAGGGAGATGATGACGATGAGGGAGAGGTCCAGGGAGGCTTGCCCAGAGCCGGCGGGGTACAGCGGGGGCAGCATCTCCATGGTCTCCTGCAGCCCCAGCCTCAACAGCGCTCCGGTGGTCAACCGCGTGGTGCCCCGGTCCTGGACCTCCACTCTGATCTCAATCACGTCCCGGCCGCACTGCTCCAGGCTGGCATTGGTGCGCAGCTCGCAGCGGCGGGGGTCCATGACGAACAGCCCCTCCTCGTTGCCAGATACGATGGCGCAGCTGAGCTCTCCGTTGGCGCCGGCGTCCCGGTCGCTCACCTTCATAGTGGTCACTATCTGTCCCGGGGACGCGTACCTCCACACGGGCAGCTCCGCGGTGTGGTTCCTCAGCGCGGGGGACAGGATGACCGGTGCGTTGTCGTTTTCGTCCAGCACGGTCAGCAGGACGGTGGTGTTGGTGGACAGCGGGGGGTTCCCTCCGTCCCGCGCCTGGACCGTGAAGGCGATCCGGCTCACGTCCTCGTGGTCGAAGCTCCGCAGGGCGTAGATGGCCCCGTTGGACGGGTCGATGGTGACGTAGGTGGAAATGGGGCTTCCCTGGATGACCGTGTCGATCACGCTGTACGTCACCTGTCCGTTCGTGCCCAGATCTGGGTCCGACGCCACCACGGTCATGAGGTAGGCGCCGGGCGAGTTGTTCTCCGACTTGAAGACCTCGTACCGGTTCTTCTCAAAGTGCGGCGGGTTGTCGTTGTCGTCCAGCACCTGCACGGTGAAGTGCTTGATGGTGGACAGACTGGGGGAGCCATGGTCCTCCGCGATGACCGTCAGACTGTACTCCGACCTCTTCTCCCGATCCAGAGAGACGTTGGTGAGGATCATGTAGTTCCGCTCGTAGGTCTTCTGCAGCCTGAAGTGCCCGTGGCCGTGCAGCCGGCACACCACCTCCCCGTTCAGCCCCGCGTCGCTGTCGTCCACCCTCACCAGGGCGATGAAGGTGTCCACGGGGGCGCTCTCCGAGATGTACGCCACCTCCTCCTTCCCCGGGGTCATCAGGTTCACGTTGATCTCCGGCTTGTTGTCGTTCACGTCCACCACTTTGACCACGATTTTGCACAGTCCCGGGATGGAGTTGGGCCCCATGTCCTGAGCCTGGACGTCCAACTCGTAGGAAGCGGTGGTCTCGTAGTCCACTTTTTTAATCAGAGTGATATGTCCCGTATCTGGATTGATTTTGAACGTTTCCAGAATCTTCGGCGAGACGTGGCTGCTGAAGGAGTAGACTATCTTGCCGTTGGTGCCCTCGTCCGGGTCCGTGGCGTTCAGGTCGAGGAGGAGGGTCCCGAGGGGCGAGCTTTCCGACAAGTTCACGATGTAGGCTTGCTCTTCGAACGCGGGGCTGTTGTCGTTGGAGTCGGAGATGCTGATCTTCACCAGGGTCGAGCCGGACTTCGGCGGCACGCCGTTGTCCGAGGCGGTGAGCTGCAGCTGGTACGAGGGCTGGGACTCCCGGTCCAGCTCGCGCATCACCACCAGCTCCGCGTACTTGGCCCCGTCCGTGCGCGTCCTCACCTCGATCTTGAAGAAGTTGTTCGGGGAGAGCGCGTACGTGTGCAGCGCGTTGTCCCCCACGTCCGCGTCCACGGCCCCGTCCAGCGGGATGCGCGTGCCCACCGCCGCGCTCTCCGAGATCTCGATGGGCACGATGGCGCGGGAGAAGTGCGGCGAGTTGTCGTTGATGTCCAGCACCTCCACCTCGACGTGGAAGAGCTGCAGGTACTCCGTGGGCAGCGTCACCACGTCGAACTCGATGGTGCAGTTGAGGTTCTTCTCGCACAGCTTCTCGCGGTCGATCTTGGTGGCGATGGTGATCTCCCCGTCCTCCTCGCGCACGGACAGGAACTGCGTGCTCCCGCGCTGCATGGCGCGGAACCGAAAGCTCAGCGACCCGGGGAGTTTGGCCAGGACCCCGGCGACGTCCTCCCTCAGCCGCGCGATCACGCTCCCGACTCTCTGCTCCTCGTAAACTCTGTATTTGAGAGTCTTCCCGTGCGCCGCCCCGCAACAAACAGCCGCCAGGAGTAGGAGCTTGGTTAAAAACATCTCCCCTTCGGATCGCTTCGTTGTTGCGCCCATGTCGTCCTGCTCCGCGTGGCTCCCAGACGGTGGAAAATCTCCTCACAGGTCTGGCATCGTAACCTTTACAGTCCACTCCGCCGTGCGTAAATCCACAGAGGAACGAACAAAAAAAGGGAAAAACGCGTGGAAAACGTTTCACTGCTTAATAAATACTACTCTAATCAAATAAATAAGTGAGTTCTAACTAAGTGGTGCAGTCTTTTTAGTGGGTAAACAAAGCGGCAGACAGAGTTGCGCGTCTGCACGTCCGCGCTGCCGCCTGTTCGTGCGCTGAGTGAGGGAGAGCGCGTCTGCGGGAACGAAAAATGAGGCAGCTTTCTCCAGCGCTTCGTGACAGGAGAGAGAGAGGGAGAGGGAGAGGGGGGTGTCGAGGGGGGAACGGGTCGCACTCCCGCCTTCCCCGCTGCCGTCTCCTTTTACCAAAAAAAAAAAAAAAACAGCCCCCCTCCTTCTCCAAATGTCTCCAAATGTGCCAGAATCACCGCGGGGGCCAGCAGGGCGCACGGGGAGAGAGAGCTGAGCGACACCCACAATCGAGCGTGTGTCACAACAATGGCCCAGCGCAGGAATGATTCTGGATCCATTGGGGGAAAAAAACAAAAAAAAAGTCCCCCGATTTGACCCCGGGCAGGCGCGCTTTGTTCGGGCATTCGCTCCGCAGCGTGTGCCGACGTCTCTCCTCCTTTGTGCCGCGCGTTCAAGTTTTAATCCTATACGGTTTGATCGTCTGGGAAATGGGGCAAAAAAAAAAAAATAAGAATACAACAACAACAACAAAAGGAGAGGGAAGTTGACAACTGCTTTTAAATAAAGTCAGCGCAAACTGGAGCGAAACTATGCCCCCATTGTGTGGTGTAGACAATGTGTTTACTGAAGTGAAGGGAGGAAAGCAATAGCTCTAATATTTCCAAATCAATAGACTGTTTCTAATGCTTCATGTTTACCTTTTACAAACAAACTTGACGTACGAGCACTGCCTCTTCAAAAATAATATGACGGAAGTCCAAGTGGAAGTATGTGGTGTAAATCATTTGAATCGGTAATCGGCTCGATTTCTTTGTGTAGAAATGTTACACCGCTGTAAGTACAAATATACAGTATGTCTATGCAGCGGTCGGATTACGAACAGAGCAGAGCCACGGTGGAAAGAAGCACTCTGTTATGAAACGTGAGTCCACAAATAAAGCAACACGTTTACGCACCGCCTGACGCGCAGTTTGGAGAGGAGCTCTTCACGCGCGCAAACTCCGCCCTATATGCACACGTGCGTTTCATTTATTGATTTTTTTTTTTTTTCAATTTGGACGAGTAGGTTTCCATAATCACATCAGACATGTACTCATTGTGAAGTAGCAGTACTCTTCCTGAGTTCTTGAGCTTTGGGCATGTCCATATTACCTTAAAGGGACAGGCCACCGTGTTTCCAGACTGAGGTATGTTCTTACCTGAGCTCAGACGAGTTGATGCGTACCTGTCTGGTCTTTGTGCCCGTGGAAGAGCTTGGTCGCTTCTAACTTCACCCCCGTTTGGAGCCATAGGAATATGCTGGGAGAGGCTAAATGCTAACAACATCTTTGGTCGTTTTGCGTGACTGATACGACAGGTACGTATCAACTCGTCTAAGCTCGGGTCAGAACATATCACAGTACGGAAGAACTGTGGGCTCTCAGTCACGCAAAACGACCAAAGTTGTTGTTAGCATTTGGCCTCTCCCAGCATATTCCTATAGCTCCAAACGGGGGTGAAGTCAGAAGCGACCACGCTCTTCCACGGGCACAAAGACCAGACAGGTACGTATCAACTCGTCTGAGCTCAGGTAAGAACATCTCCGTATGGAAAAACCTGTTCCTTTCATCGCATACTCCTTTACTCCCTGGTCTCTACTGTTTACTTCTACTTCTACTCGGTCGTTCCCAACCCTTTCCTCTGGAAAAAAGGCAAAGTGTTTTCTGAAAGCTTGAAACATGCCTAATGTGTATTCTTTTGGTCCGTTAACTTTACTGGACACAACAGTACAGGGTGAAAGGGGGTGAAGAGCAACATTCAGCGAATTATCAGAGCAGGAACTCGAACCCACGAACAGCATTGACTGCCTTAACCACTACTACCACCACTACTAGTACTACTACTAGTACTACTACTACTACTACTACTACTACTGGCTGTACAAAACAGTTCCCTCATCGTACGTCAAAATGATCAAATTGTATAAAAGTGCGAGTGGGCGGCTGAACACCTGACATCCCCCCCCCCCCCCCCGTCTCCCCAGACCCCTGCCCATGTCTGACGCATAATCATGTCCATGTCTGATCACACCAAAGAGCAAAACCCCTCTGCCGTCTGCCGCCATCTGCCCCCCACCCCACAAGTGTCGTCATCTGCCCCGCCACAATAGTCATCTGCCCCACAAGTGTCATTGGGGGGTGAACCATTTGGAGCAAAATGCACGTCATTTTGGGGAATATACTGCTACGGTTAAGTGTCTTTGTATTTGTTTCCGGGGCAAAAACGAGATCCAAGCCACCATTTCCGGCATGCTACTAAAACCAATGGCGCCTTGATGAATGCAGCTTCGCAGAGAACTGCTCAGAGCGGGTCCGATTGGTGGGTTTAAGGGTTTTTGAAAATGTGGAGGAAGCTTTTTGGGTTCCAGCCATAATGCCACAAAATCCTGGAGATACAAACTGGAGCGCTTCATCAGTGCAAGAAGAAACGACTAAAGTGGACAGGATTACTGCACACGGCGTGAATAAAGCAATATGTTTATTTTGAAGACACTTTAATGACTCAGATTTCCCTCAGCATAAGCCAACAAACATCGCGAATTATGAACGATCAGCTAACGGCTATAGGGAAAGTACATTTAGTAAGCGAACGCTAACAGACTCTGAAAGGTCTCCCGGACTAGCCACCTTGCTAACTGTCCGTATATGTTAGGATCGAACACCGCTTCTTCGATTTATTTATGAAAAGTCTCCTTGGGCATAATTTCCAGTAGCACATAACGTTATCAAATATTATTAGGCCGTTAACAAAAAAAATGATTTTTATTACATTCTTGCATACTTTAGTAGCCCCTACAGACTCCAAACCTTCTAGTCTTGTACTCATTGTTTTTGAAGGTTATTGTTTTGATGTTATTATTATTATCTAATCCCAGCCTGATTTACTGAGCCTAGAACAAAACAAAAAAAGGTGAAATTCAATTTTTCAAAGATTTATTTTTCACTTGTAACTAGCCTATTCAAAAGCTGAGCATGATCCAGTATTCCCTCTCAAAAATACCTCTGTAACTAATATGGAAACCAACAGAAACACTTTAAACCTGGCTCTGTTCATTATTTAGATGTCTGTGTCAGAATATGTTAACAATTTTACACATTAAATGCCTTTCCTTTATATTTGCTGTATGTCAGTGATTTTGATTTATTTATTTTTTCATCCAAAGGAACCCAATACAAGCTGAGGGGGAGCAGGCAACGTCCAGACACAAATAATTGCAGCCTTTGTGATTTGCTAATTGCAATCCACACAAGTTGTAATCCAACATCTATTTATCACTCGGCCCTAATTACCCCCTGGACCCTTCCCCGCTCGGCCCGGCCCGGCCCTGAAGCGTCCCTGAGCAGCAGTGAGGGGATGTGAAGCATCTGCCATGGCCCCCTAAGAGAGCAGGGGGTTTGAGCAAACATCACGCTATAGGTCCAGTGTTCCCTGTCCTTTCATTCCTACGGAGAGTTATCCATGTCCATTCGAAATAAAGACGGCCTACGTTTAAAAACACTATACTTCGAATTGCTACATCAATATACACTTAGTCTTTTGACCCATCCATCCATTTTCTTCCACTTGTCCGTTGCCGGGTCGTGGGGGCAGTTGTTGGAGCTGCATCAGCCCCTATGGCTCCCCCTGCAGGTGGTGGGTCCACAGAAGGACGGCCTCATGGTTCTAACCGGGCCTGTTGGTCTCTCATAAGGGGCTTCTGAACCGCTCTTTGTCTGACCCGTCACCTAGGACCTGTTTGCCATGGGAGACCCTACCAGGGGCACGAAGCCCCCGACAACAGAGCCCCCAGGATCATTCGGGCGCTCAAACCCCTCCACCACGTTAAGGTGGCGGATCCAGAAGGGGGAGTCTTTTGACCATATCATTATTTTTTTGTTCACATTTGCAATCTCCAATCGGTGTGAAACTAAAGGCCAGTTGGGTCGAAGCGTCCCGGGCGTTCTCATCAGTCCACAGAAACCATTTAGATAATTCCTGATCCAGTCTGGATGTGCCAGTTTCCGTGTCTTCACTGGGATTCCACTTTTCTACACACTGATAATGCCTCGGAGCCGTGAATACCCTGTACTTCCGGACACTTCAGGTCGGTTACAGCTGCTGAAAATTGGCAGCACTTGTGCGTAATAGATTCCCGATGGCTCCACGCTTTGATTCGGTCTTTTTTTTTTCCTATCGTCTCACTCCGCCTGACGGTTCTGTGGTCTCGTCGCAACATGTTTGGACATTTCAAGAGCGCCGCGTCCCCCCGGGCAGCTTTTGACAATTTGTGACTTTTTTTCCCGTGCTCTTCCCATTCTGTGTGAAGGGAAATAGCTGCATAATAATTCTCCACACTAGAGATGCCCCTACGGAAAGCGGAGATGTTTAGTTTAGCTTTCTCCTGAAATGATCCAGCAATCGGAGACGTGCTCATTGCCAGTTGTAATTTCCGATATTGATGCAGCTGCTGAGCCCCGTGAAACTCCGCCGCCCGCCATCCGCTGGGGGGAGTGCCGATGAGGTTCCAGCGTGTTGCTCCGTGCGAGGGATTTCATGGACCCTGCACATTCCGGAGCGAGCCGTGGGAAGAGGCCGCGCGCTCGCCGCCATCTGCCCCTGAGCAAACACATATAGACGGGCCCCCCATCCCCCGGGCGCGCAGGGGGACCCCTCCAGGGACCGCTGCGAGGGCCACAGATCGCCACAATCTGCATATGCTCACAGACAGAGGGTCAGATGACATCGCGTGTTGACTTTGGATAAATATAGACAGTGGGCCGCGTTGCAGATATAAAGGGTCGGGGGGAATCTCGTTCTTGGATCAGGCAGTTAGCAGTGTAGACCGTCCCAGGTTTGATTCCCAGGTCAGGAGAGAGGAGTTTACATTTTCTCTAGACTCCTACGAAGACTCCAAACATTTCATTCTTTTTTTGTACGAGCTGAGAGTATTTTCGTCTCAACCCCCAACCGATGGGTCTTCATCTTTTAGCCCCTCCAGACAGACCAAGGGACGAATGTCCGTTTATTTCACACATCGACATCGAGCTTCGTCTCTGGCTCAACAGCAGTGACTCCTGTTAGCTAAATAAAGATCCAGTGGCAGAGGAACGAAACTCGGACAGAGAGAGGACCCACGGAGGCGCTGGACCCTTCCTATAAGCGCAGATACAACAAGTTAAAATGAATTAAACTGAGCAGAAACTCAGAGTTAAGGAATAGTTTGCCAAGGAAATTGCGGATTATCGGAAAACCTGCAATGCCGCACTGAGTTGGCTTAATTTGTATTTTTAAAGCATCTCTTCATGTCTTTGAGTGTTAATAAAACACATGGAATTGAAAATAAGGAAGCATTAAGGGAACTAATGATTTGATCGTTATTTGGTAGTTACTGGAACCCCAAACCTGCCTTATATAAATAATGTGGCTCAAGGCCTTATCGGCTGACCAAAATCGCACACATATTTTTCAGCATTGTCACTACTTTTAGAGATCTTCACGAGGAAACTTAAGGGACCTTATTTAATTTGTCCCACAGAGAAGTTCCACGTAGTTAGGCCCACGATTTACCGACACATCAACCTAAACTATAGACTTAAATGCCGTGGTGTCACATGAGCGTTACCTATTGCACAACAACATTGCGATGAGAACACTGTGGACTAATAGTGCCGTTTGATGGGGTTCATGAAATGATTCAGAAGTGCCAATAAGGCAAAAGCCAAACTATGAACGTAGGCTTTGTGCACTAACACTAACACTGTGATTGTTAGGTTATACGTTATCGTCTGCAGACAACATCTGTGAGGTCTTGTTCTGTACGAAGCAGCTAACCCTTTACTTAAAGTGTACGAAACATTAGACACATTTTTTGCTAAAACATTCTTAAGATAATTAAATTTCAGATTTTGCTTACCATTTTACCCAGCTTTGTTTAGTTTGATAATTTTTGTGATGTTTATAGTTTCACTTCCTTATTGGACACTGACAGGAAGTGACATAGATAGAGGCAAACAATTTTAAACTGCCGTGCCAACTGTGATGTCATATCGCTAAGCATCATGGGATTTGCAGCAATAATAAACTAATGAAGATTTTAAAGGTAAACTACTGTTTACATTAAAATACTACAGTGAGTTAGATGGATTTACCAGCAGTGACTCAGCGACAAACAGAGTTTTTCTACGGCTTTTATCTCCACTTTTTCTAATGATTTTAGCTAATATTAGTCTATGGAAAATGTATGCTAATACCCACAAACATGGCGGGTCCCCATGGTAACAGTGGATTTTTCCGAACGCTATGGGAAATAAGTGAGTTAAACTGTTATAGATACAGACGGCATTGTGTCATACAAAGGGGCGTGGCCTTGCTGAGGGTGAAGGAAGTATGTTTTGGAAACACAATTTTTCTCTCTTTTTAGCGGTTTTCCGGGGAATATACACTCATTTATCACACAAATAAAGTCAAGTCTTAATCGGGTTCATATGGATGTTTTTACACAGCAGATTGTTCAGTAGAAGCCAAAAAACGGCAGTCATAGCGAGCGTTAGCATGTAGCAGGATGCTAACTCACGTTAGCATTCTCTGTTATTGATGTATTTAGGCTGTTGAACCACTTTGCTCCTCTCCGTGTCGTTGTATCTTTGTTGGGTAGAAAACTATATTCATTCAGCATGTGTTAAAGTAGTTTTGGAGTAATTATAGAAAGTTTCTGCAAACTCCTGTCAACTGCTTCAAACAGAGAGGCCCTCTGTATTTATCCTCTATGTCACTTCCTGTGAGTAGCTTAAAAAATCAAATAAAAATAACTTTTCTGCCCAACATTTTTTTCATAATTTGCTGCTTCACTGACATAAAATGATAATTATAACTTAGAACAGATGTTATCCATCTAGAAAAGCATTCAAACCTGTCATGTGCACTTTACGAGCTCTACAAACATGTTCTCAAAGGATTCTCGCTTCATATTTGCCATCTCTCGAATGTTACTGTTTAGAAAGTGCACATTAAACATCGCTCTCAGATCCTTTTCCAAAAGCATTCCAAGTGTCTCCGGACGCCTGGCTCCGCTCCACATGCCGCTGCGGACCGTGTCATTCGAGTGTTGGGGGGGGGGTGCACAGCTGTGGGACAGTGGTAGCTTTATTTAACTCATTAGGAGCCCAGAAAGGAGCGTCACATGTGCTGCCAAAGCCTCTCCGCACGCTAACGCCCTCCGCCGCGACAGCAGCGAGCGGGAGAGGAGCCCAACGCTGACCGGAGCGAGACACACTGCATTATGGAATCATGGAGATGGACCTTCCAGAAACCTAAAAAAAACTATAAATCAATCACTTTCCGTCTGTTCTCTGTTGTTCTTTATTTGGCTTTTTTTGGCACTTTTTCCATCTCTTTTTGTCATTTTTTTTGTTGCTCTTTTTTTTTTGTTGCTTTTTTTTTGCATTTTCGTCACACATTGTTGTCACTCGTTGCTTCGTTTGCCACATTTTTGTCTTTTAGATTTGGGTAAAGCCAAACTGAAATAAATGTGCTCGGTTCAGATAGGGGTTAAGAGGTTAAATAAATCATGGATTGAGCCAGGTTTAAATGTGTGATTTTATTTTGTTGACATATTAGTAAAAAAAACAAATTAACTTATTTAGATTTTGACTATACTAGCTCTTAGTGAAATAATCGGTAAAAAATTCAAAAAATTGGGGTTCAAAGCTTTATAAATCAGGCAGAAATTAGATATTGACACATCACTGTGAAAGAAAGAAAAAATCCAAATAATGTGGTTAAAGAGTGGAATAAAAAAAATCATTTGCAGAATACGGCCCTAAAGTTTAGTCACTTTGTCTACACATGCTGCTGCCCTGTGTATATTTCTCCCGTCTTTAGCCACTGCCGTCTCCCACAAAGGAAATGACCATATTTGGATTACAGCGTCGTCTCGGTCACAGCCTTTCACACGTCGGTTTCAAATATGTCTATATTTGTGAGGGTTATGGGAGAAAACTAGCTAAAAATCTCGACATTGACCCCTGACTAAGATGGTTAAAAACTGGCTTTTTGAGCTTTCGACTGTGATTAGGGTGACCAGATGCCCCAGTTTACCCGGGACAGTCCCAGTTTTGAGCCCTCTGTCCCATGTCCCAGTGGATTGCTCCAAAACCATTGATTTGTCCCATTTTTACACAAGCGTCTGTCCCAGGTGCCCCGGTTTTTTTTCACCAGTTCCATGCCTAAAGCAGCTATTTTTACTTGAAATGTAATGACTTCTGGCCACGTGTGCGTCAAATACAAAGTTTGCTTATTGACTGAACCGATTAAACAGTGAAAGGTCTATCATCTCGATGACCATTTTACTGATATTAAACTTTTATTAGCAGGAAGTTCGGCCATTCAACGTGGGTGAAAAAAGTCACAAATTTGGCTAACCCACCAAAACCTCCATCTGGTCACCCTAACTAACCATTATATACAGTAAAGCCGTGTTTTTATCCTGTCCAAGTTTCAGCACTCACGAATACAAGGGTGTTGGTTTGGTGTCAATATTGGCAACAAAACACACACACACAAGGGGAAAAAAAAACGTTTTGTTGAAATAATTCCGACAAACTTGTCCAGTTTCTTAACTTTTGGTTACTAAGCCTGTCTCTTCTCCCCTGCCCCTCACAGACATCTTGTGTAAATGCAGCGCACATAAATAAACTAACTGTAGTCCAGTTGCAACCCGAAAATGTGAAGATCGGCACAAATATTTCACCGAGTGACATGAAACAAAAAGTGTTGTGACGCTGACTCTCAGTGTTGAGCTTTTGTAAAAGATGGCGTAATGAGAAGCTGTCCCGTCACATCACAGTGGGAGCAGCGGGACTCCAAAACATTGGCGCATCATCGCATTTGGCTGGAAGACGCTACGAACTCTGCCCAGCCGCTGCCGCTCGAGTCACTGCTGCAAATGTAAATGCTCAGAAAGGAAAAAAGGTGTGAAATATTGGCGGGGGCTGACCCTGCCAGGCCAACGTTGGGGGGGACGTGTCCAGACCAGTCCTTAGGGAAGTTACGGAATATCTTTGGCTTGTTTTGTCCCCCTTGTGTCTCCGCTCAGCCCGGCTCCACTGCAGACCTGAGCTGAAGAGTCCTCAGAAGCTCGAGCTGAGCATGCATGGGCCACGACAGGTTTGTGAAAGGAAACTCCCAAGTAAAAGCTGAAGAACAGTTGGTTCGGGACCAACTGGAAGTGGAAAACCATGAGGTTTAAATCAAACCTCATGAAATGTGGTTTATTAGAAAACAATACAAATGTGTGCAGTGGAATCCGGGGCTTACTCTGCAGGTATTCGGAAAAACCCTGAACAAAGCGCAGTGTAACACCATTTCCCGGTCCAAGGTCGACTCCCAGCCCAGCAGAGGAGCCCGTCAGTGGGCAGGGCCGGTGTCCCTCTCCCCGGTTAAGCTGACGCGCCTGGGCCTAATCCGGCGGAGTTAAGAGCAGCAGCATCCGACTGACGGACTTACACCGACTCAAGTTGTCGTAGGCGAATTACAGGGACTAAGATAAGAGAGAAGTGCCCTGGACTGAGCTGAAAATGCAGCTGAGAGGGATGAGGGCCGCTCCGAAGACTCATGTTCTGATTAAGCACACTTTACAGAGCTGTTAACCAGCTTTTTAAAATGTGTGTATGCACATTTTTAAGGCGAAACACTGCAGGTGAATAGGGGAATATATATATATATATATTGGAGATATCAATTTGAAACGTTTGCTGAACATTACTGATATAAATATATACAGTGCTTCAAGAATGAAATACGAATTTATTGCTTTTATTTCTAGTTTCTACTCAGTTGTCGCAAGTTCAGCTGCTCGTCTTCAGGAGTCCGAGATATTCTTGTCCATCTCTCGTTGATGTTCACCCTCGTCTTCATGATCTGCCCCAGGTATCTGAATCGTCCCTTTGTTAATTTAAAGTGTTTGGAAGCAGTCCGCGTGGCAGAATTGGGAGACATGTTCGCTTCCCTTTCTGGCGGATTCCGCTTTCTTCTTTTCGTCTGCCCTGCAGTGGACCATCTTGACTTGTGCCTAAATGGTGTTCTTGCCTATCTCGGTGAGAGAAGCTACTACGGCTGCATCTAAAAACCGGCAAAATAGCTCTTTCCTCCTTCTCCTCCCTACTGTTCCTTAACCGTTGTGGCCTGCGTCATGAGGTCGACCTTGAGGAACCTGTTGCAGTTAGGAACAGGAGCTTCAGCTGCTCCTTCTGTGTCAGGACAATCTGAACCTGCGGAGGGAACAACCAGGACGTTACTTCGCCAGCAGCTGATTCTTGAACACTACTATGTTGGACTTCTGTGTTTGCACTTGGGTCTAATTTCCTAAGTGCTTGCTCAGATGGTCAGTGGTGCCTGGGTTTGGGGTGATTGTGGGAGGGGGATGGACCCTCTCTGCCCTAAGGGACCATAAAATCACTGAAAAAGAATCGGGGAAGGGGGTGCCTGGCCAGAGGCTCGCTGACTTTGTCATTGAAATGAAGCAGGAGTGTGGGGTGACAAAGGCAGCCAGCAGGTGGACAGGAGGACGGACAGGGGGTCGGACCCAGCCCCCCACAGGCCCTCTCTGGGTCGCTCCCCACAAAGGCAGGCAGCAGTCATCCTCCAAAAACCTGCTGATCCACCGGAGGCACGCGGCGCTCGGGGGGGAAGGGATTTAGACAATCCCTTACATAGACTTCAAGCTGGGGGTCTTCAAGAGGACCTTTCCAAGGGCGCTGCCTTTTTACAGGAGCTCGATGAACCTGCTTTTTGGTGAAACAGCTCGCACGTGTCTTTCAAGCATTTTCTCTGAACACATTGAACACAAATGGCTCAGTCTAGGTAAAGGCAGGAGAGGAAACTAAATCTGTTGTGTCTGCACTGAAGTCTGAAGATTGGATCACTCTCTACTGTTTTTATGTTGTAAAAGACTGAGTAACACAGTTGTAGACCCCTGCCTTATGGATTTAAATAAAAGGCACCTGATAAGTACCTAAAAGGGTCTTCTTCTCCTTTTCCGCCTCAAAGATCTCTTCAGAGTTGTTGCCGTTGTAAACCAACGATCATGGGTTCAGTAACCATCCACACCGTCTCTGGTACCTCAACTCGTAAGCAGTAATCTCTCATTCCGATCACTGAAGACACAAACTGGTCCCCTGCAGACCAGCGAGCATGTGTTTCATTATTTTACTCCGGCGTATCCGTAGTGAAAGTCAAATATCAAAACGCAGAGGTGTCTGATGGAGTTCCAATGAGCGATAACTCTTTTAAAATACGTTTCCACTTCCTTTTATTGGTAAAACTACACTACTTGGCCAAAAACGGGCCCATGTGGATCTGACAACAAACACCTTTACCCCAACTTCTTCTTTGTTCCTGATTACGGAGGAATGAACATATCTGGGCTTTCGTAGAGAGATAGTTTCCTAAATGAGAGCGCGTGTGGGGCTGTGATTGAGGGCGACGAAATGTGAGTCCGAATGGGAGGGAGGGAGGGGGCAGGGCAGAGGCTCTTTGTGAAGGCACGCGAGCATCTGCCACCCACCGCCAGGCCGGACCATTAGCATGCCGCCCCAGTAACAGGCTGTTAGCTCACAGCACACAGGCTCCACTGCTGCTGCCGGATCATTTAAACTCTCCGTTCACTTCTTTTGTCAGATTGCATTGTTCTGGATTTGATTTCTAATTGTTTTTAATCTAATCAGATTAAGCTAAAAAAAAAACTATCTACATCCATGTTCGAAGAAGGTTCTTTCTGTACCACCGTGGTTCCAGGCAATGCCGAAACGTTATCTCTGATTAATACATATTTGACATCGGCTACTTGAGCGCGCGATGCTGCTTTTTTTATTTATGAAGATGTTCCTCAACATCTGCACCTCTGAGAAAACTTTTGGTGTGTGTCGCGCCTCTTTTCTCAATTCCCATCAATTCCTGTTAATTCCTATGGAAAATGCCCAGATTTTTACAACCCCAATTCTTCCAAAAATAACTAGCTTCAAAAAACTAAAAGATATCCATTATCCCATAACAAATCGTTGTAACTAATATGTTAACACACAAAAAACACACTCTTAAACCTGGCTCTGTCCATTATTTAGATTTGGTCACAGAAAATGGACGATTATGATATAAAACATTTACATGAAAGGGAAGATAACTTGTATGTATTTATGTGTGCGTCAGTAATCTGCAGCAAATCCAAACTGAGATCTCTATATTAAAATGCTCTCCTGCAGTGTCTGGCCTGTGGGCGTAGCTTCCTGACGAAGCCGCAGGAGGGGCCTCCTCTGGGTCTGCTCAAGTTTGGCCAATTTAAATGTGGAAGAGCGTTTCACCAAAGGAACAGCTGGCTCCTGCAGAGGCTGAGCGATACTCACTGTGGGTCTAATGCTAATGCTAATGCTAACTGAAGCTTTCGCCTGCTCCTTATGTGTTGTGTGCATATGTTAGCGGAGCGTCGCATCAGAAAAGGTGGCATCGGGAACAACGGGGAGTCGTAAAGCTCTAGTGCAGGGGTGTCACATATCAGTGGTCAGTGCAGTCAAACATTAAAGTGTGATTTAACATGAAATGTTAGTTTTTGAGATTTCAATCATGTTGAATTATGAAACTTGTAGTCAAAATTAGATACCTTGTAAATAATTAGCCAAATTAGCTTGACTATAATAAGGTGTCGGGTTTCCAAGATTTTTTCTAGTAAAGACCACTGATAATTTCTTTCAGTGCACTACTGCTCTAGAGTATTCAGCTTAATTAAAACATTTAAATATTTCTTTCATTAGATTACATTTCTATTAAATAGTTAAAAACATTAATTAGTTAAATTAACTAAAGTAAAAAAATAGAGAACAAAAATAAGACAAGGGATTAGATATGAAATAATCCGTCTGAAATAAATAAAACTTTAAAATCTGTTGACGTATGAGTCTGGAAAATGTAGTAGTAGTAGTAGTTTATAGATTCCTAGTTTTACAAATTGACATCATTACACAGTGAACACATCTGCAGAAAAACGATGTCTTGTCTATAGTTGTAATGTTATTTATGTTTATCTTATTATTTATAGCGTGTTAGCCTTTAGCATCAACACAAACCCCCCTCCTCTCCTTTCTATAAACAGAGATCTCCTGCGGTAAAGTATCGTACTCACCTGCAACAGTGGTTTTCAACTGGTAGGTCGCAGAACATTTATCTTCTATAAAAGCATAGAAACATCTTAATTAATGATTAATGACTAATGCTGTCGTAGTTTAATCTTGATAGGCTTATTTGTGGAGAGCAGCCCAGTTGCGAAGCACTGATCTACAGGAGCTCACTGTCCACCGCTGAATCTTTACTCAGTTTGATTATCTGAAGGCGTCCAAGCTAATCCCCATAGGAAATGACTGGGACGTGTAGCGTAGCCAACATCGTACAACAAGCCAAAAACAATGGCAGTAATATTGCATACTGGTGTCGTTGGTCGCATGGCTGTAACAGATTTTCATTCACTCAAAAACAAGGAAATGAAGAAAGGATTTTACTGTTTTTGGGGACCCTGACCACATTTCCAACTGCCTGGAGGTGATTTATTAGTGAAAAAAATAACAATGACTTCCAAATAGTGAGAGACACATCAGGTTGGTGACACCAGAAACACCATTAATAACATCGGGGACAACAAAACACACTCACAGTGGATTTTCTTTTTCAGTTGATAACTATTTAACATAATACGATGTAAAAATGGAAGAGATGCAGTTTTCAAGTCAAGGGTTTAGGCTTTTATTCAATGTTTGAGTGACTCTTGAGGGAATGGAGAAACAATGAGTCCTTAAAGCCTTCTGTTGGCTGTGTGTATTTTACAGAATCCACTTAGGATTTGAACGCCTGAAAAGTCTTCTCTCGCACCTCTTGATCTGCCGGAACTGCAGTATCGTCGGATCGGCGTCGGCGCCTCAGACTGCGCTGTCGAACTTTTCTGCTGTGTCCCACTCGCCGCTCTGTCTCCGCCGTCTCTGGAAACAAACAGGTCTGTGCGCTCTGAACAACAAAGTCTCGAGGCGGAGCGCGGCGCCGGCGGCTGCCGCGGGAACACGGAGTAATTGGATGTTTGTGACAGGACGGGAGCCGAGTGACGGAACAGACACGGAACACTGCTCAGACACTGGACGCTCCCCCGTCATCCCCGTCATCCACCAGCTCCGAGAACCTCCTCGCCGGCTGTAGACTGTAGGTGTGCGACTACGATGAAAAAGACAGTCTAAAAGCCAGCCATTTGAACTCTACTGTACGTTTAGGTTTCACTGGCTCGATCTGCAGCCCAAAGGAGACCTACGACCGAGCAAACGTGTGACCGAGGCTTTAGAGCTGGTTTTCTTTAAAGGTGCATTATGCAACTTTTTATGCGAAGAAGCAAGTTGATACTTGTGTGTATTTGACCTTGTAGTGGCCCAGCGGCAGTGCTTACAGGGGCTGTGTAGAGTTTGACAGTTTTGTGCAAAACGTGTAACTGCAGCCTCGATGATAAGCTCATTCATGCATGAGGTGCTCAGGCTTTACGAGCACCAGAAATAACAGTCCCGTCCTGGTCAAATTACAGATTTGCAGGCATGACTTTAACTGAGGTAAGAAACGTTACTGTTTTGTAAGATATTTAGACCAAATCAGTTTGAGTGAATAAGATGAAATACTTGAGCAAATGTAGCAAAGCGAATCGAGTGAAGAAGCCAAATAATACAGATAAACGAATGAATGACGTTTGAAGGAGAAAAAAGAAACCTCGTATACTTTGTATGCATAAACGCAGGCCTAATTGTAATAATAAAATAATTCCACTGGTAGAAATGCTACTAGGAAAAGCCTAAATCGTCTCTTCAATTCCCTGGGCAGAAAGTTAGCGTAGCTACCTCGTAAACTATATTGTAAACGGCACATGTCCACTTTTTGTACTCGTTCCACTACTTATAAATCCGTGAACAGTCTTGTTATTTTGCGGCCAAGAAAAGCTAACATTAGCAGCATTATTTTTGCCATTGTAAATAAAGCACCATTACCACCGTTACTACTCAAATGTTTTGTAGGTTCAGCACAATTACTGTTATTACTGACACTACTAGTCTGCTACTAATACTACACAACTTCTCTGTAGGTCTAAAACTATTAGATCAACTATTTTGGTAACTTCCAAATATGATGATTTTATGGCTTGTTTCTGTCACGCCCCTGGGTGTGAATCTGGTCCTGTGTTCCCCACTCCATTTTCCCTGTGTGTGTGTGTGCGTGTGCGTGTGCGCGTGCGTGCGTGTATGTGTGTGTGTGTGTGTGTGTGTGTGTGTTGGTGGAGTCGGCTGGAGCCACTCGCCTGTTGGTCATCTGCAATCAAGCTGCCACAGTGAAAGACCCAGCTCTCCAGACAGACTCTGCCAGATTGTTCCGTCAGCTTGATGTGCCTGTGTGGGAAGGGCTCCTAGGACCTGAGGCCCTCCGCCTTGTTTGGACAATTGAACCATAACAGTTTCAGTGAAGTTTGTACAACATGCACGGACAGTCGGACACCGTTGTTTTGAAAGCATCAATAACACTTATAACCCACGTATTTAGTAATGATTTCTTACCGTTCAAGCAAAAATAAGCTGCGGGTCTTTTGAGAGATTCTCTCAACATTTTCCGATGTTTACTTTGGTTCTTTGCCTACGCCGATCAGACTCCACTTTCGCCTTTTTTGTCACACTCGAATAAACTCTTTGTTTCTTTTCGTCAGTTGGGGTCTGGGCTGGAGTTTCGATGGTGCTTGAAGCCGGTCTGCTTTTATTCTCCGCTAAATCCACTCGCTCGGCAGCGTCAGTATAGAGGAGATACAGCTAACGCTACAGCTAACACTACAGCTAACGCTACAGCTGAGTGTGAACGTGCATGACGTCATCACGCATTACGCTGTTTGCTTGTTCACCCCGAGCCTAGACTATTTAAGTGACTTTACAGAAATATAGAGTGAAAAGGCCGGGGCTTATTCTACTCACCAGGAGCATGTATGAGGAAGACATTTTATACATTTATTTGTTGTTAAACTTCTGTATAGTCCCTTTAATTTGATCCCCCGTTTGGAGGCTCTGATCTGATATAATGGTCTTTAATGAGAGTGTTCCGGCAAATGTTTTGGCCTGTTCCCCAAATCCATACCATCAGACCATAAGTGTTCCTGAAAATATTAATGTACAAATGAAGCACTGCCCAGCGGCTGTATGAGTGGCCAGCATGGCGCCTTAACTTTCCATCCCAGTGGCCTCTAGGACACTCCAAGATCAATTGTTTGGAAGGTTTTCACTGCTCTCACCAGAAAAGCCAACAAAACAATTGACAAACCACGTCAGATCGTCAGATAAACAGTACAGCGTGCGAGCAACTTGCTAGGCACACTGACCGATACTGACATGTTCGATATCCACGTGTAGAGATGCCACTGTTATCCAAATGTGGTCATTTCCGTTGTGGGACACAGCAGCGGCTGAAGACAGGAGAAACAGAGTTACTCAACTTTAGGGACGTTTTCTTGAGCTTTTCACTCTTTAACAACTCTCCACTTTATCAGTTACCTTTATATAATCTTTAGCAGCTATCATAATGTTTTTTCCCTGTGTTTTTTATGTAAAGCACATTGGTCTGCCAAGTGTTGTTGTAAAGTGCTCTAGAACGTTCATGTTTTTAAGAGCAGGCTCAAGACCCACCTTTTTAGTTTAGCTTTTAACTAATATTTACTTATATTAACCCTATTTACCGGTTTTAGTTCTATTATTTCTTTAGTTTCCCTCTCTTTATCCTGTGCTATTTCACGCACAGTTTTAGCTGTTTTTTAATGTATCTCTTATTAAATATTAATTTATTTTTTATGTGTGTGTATATATATATATATATATTTATAATTTTTATTGTATTTATTTATCTATTTTTTAGTTATTTTATTTATTTATTTATTTTTTATGTTCTCCTAGTGGTTCCTCTGAGGGAGCCCTCTGCCCCAGGAGTGCTGGTTGGCTGCGGCTATGCGGGCGCTCTCCTGGGGGTGCCTGGATGGAGATAGGACATCTCTCCTACACCTACTCCGGGCCCCCTGGGTTGGCGCTCTGTGGCTGTGGCCGATGGGCTGCTCCTGGTGCAGACGGCTCCTTGGATGGTGTTTCCTCTTTCGGTCTATCTGTACCCAGCCTTACGTACTCAACTCTATGTCCATTTTTATTTAAGACTTTTTAACTGCTGGCTGTCTGTACGTATGTGTGTCTGTGTGTGCGGGTGGGGTTGTAGTTTTTATGTATATTTACTGGTGGGGACGATTTTAATGATTTTTAAGCACTGTAAAGCACTTTGTGTTACATTTTGTATGAAAAGCGCTTTATAAATAAAGTTTGATTTGATTTGATTTGATTAGAAATAAACTTTTATTGATATGAAAACAGAAAACTTGACAGAGACGACGATGATGGTGGTGGCTCTCTTAGTTCTAACCACAGTTACTTCACTTGATTTACTTTGCAGAGTTTTTTGACTTTCACTTTACTCTGTATTATTTATTTCAATATTCACGATGTACTTTTATGTCAGGAAGTCGGCTAGGTCGTCCACTTCGTTGTCCTTTAGGTTCAGGACCTTGGACATTGTGGCCACGCGCTTCCTCAGTTTAGCGGAGAATAACGCTTTTGGGTTTTTTGCCCCATAACTACGAGCAATCTGACGAACAACATCTGTTCCTCTGAAGTAGCTGAGAACTTGTGGTTTTCCAAAAAAAGAATATTTTCTCATCAAGCACGCCACAGTCACGGCGGGTGTTGACAAGTAACTCCATCGGCGCCTGCGTGTCAGGTGTGAGCAGAGTGGGGACTTTTCGTCCTCGTTTGCCTCTTATTTCAATTCTCTGAAAATGCTTGCAAAGCTTTTGCTCAAGGTCAGATAATGCAAGCTCCACATCTGGATGAGCAGATGAGGTTTCCTTCAATGTGAGAGCATTAAATAGCTTCTCCTGCTCTGCTACGGTAAGGACAATTATTAAGTGTAACTTTTTACAGGTTTTCCCCAGTTCTTCATATTAGGGTCTTATTTGTTTGGGGACTCCTGCCTTTGGGCATCAAGATACTGGTGCCTTGTCTTCACATCTTCAGTGAAGGGAAGAAGCTGTGGAACGTTCCATTTTCTCTCGCTCAAGTTTCTGAAGGCCTGGGAGGAAACGCATTCACTCCATTTAGTGTCACGGATTTTGTGAATGACGCGTTGTGAATGAGATCGCCTGAAATCCTTCCCTCACATTCTATAATAGTAGCAATTTTCTTGAGGTTGTGACCTAATTTTAGTGTTTTGAATGTGTTTGTTTCCACATTAAACCCTGCCACATTCTTAACCGCTTCAACCACATGAGGAAAATTAGCTGGAATGAAGGGCCCGCCCTCCTGTGGACTCACCACCCGCAGAGGGATCCGTAGGGGTCGGGTGCAGAGAGGACTGGGTGGCAGTCGAAGGCAGGTGCCTCGACGACCTGGTCCGCGTGCGCAGCTTCTGGCGTTCGGGACATGGAACGTCACCTCGCTGGGGGGGAAGGAGCCTGAGCTCGTGCGGGAGGTAGAGAGATACCGGCTAGATATAGTCGGGCTCACCTCCACGCACAGCCTGGGTTCTGGATCCCAACTCCTGGAGAGGGGCTGGACGCTCTATTTTTCTGGAGTTGCCCGCGGGGAGCGGCGGCGGGCTGGGGTGGGTTTGCTCATAGCACCCCAGCTCAGCCGTCACGTGTTGGAGTTCACCCCGGTGAACGAGAGGGTCGCGTCCCTACGCCTTCGGGTCGGGGACAGGTCTCTCACCGTTGTCTCGGCCTACGGGCCCAACATCGGTGCAGAGTACCCGGCCTTCTTGGAGTCCCTGGGAGGGGTACTAGATGGTGCTCCGGCCGGGGACTCCATTGTTCTACTGGGGGACTTCAACGCCCACGTGGGTAACGACAGTGAGACCTGGGTGGGGGTGATGGGGAAGAACGGTCTCCCCGATCAGAACCCGAGTGGTGTTCTGTTATTGGACTTCTGTGCTAGTTACGGTTTGTCCATAACGAACACCATGTTCGAGCACAAGGATGTCCATAAGTGCACGTGGCACCAGGACACCCTAGGCAGGAGGTCGATGATCGACTTTGTAGTTGTGTCATCTTATCTCCGGCCGCGTGTCTCGGACACTCGGGTGAAGAGAGGGGCTGAACTGTCAACCGATCACCACCTGGTGGTGAGCTGGATCCGCTGGCAGGGGAAGAAGCCGGTCAGACCTGGCAGGCCCAAACGTGTTGTGAGGGTCTGTTGGGAACGTCTGGTGGATCCCTCTGTCAGTAGGGTCTTTAACTCCCACCTCCGGAAGAGCTTCATCCAGATTCCGAGGGAGGTAGGGGACATGGAGTCCGAGTGGACCATGTTCTCCTCCTCCATTGTCGATGCGGCTGCTCGTAGTTGTGGCCGTAAGGTCTCTGGTGCCTGTCGCGGCGGCAACCCCCGAACCCGGTGGTGGCGCCCGGAAGTAAGGGATGCCGTCAAGCTGAAGAAGGAGTCCTATCTGGCCTTGTTGGCTTGTGGGACTCCGGAGGCAGCTGAGAGGTACCGGCAGGCCAAGCGTGCTGCAGCTCGTGTGGTCAAAGAGGCAAAAACTCAGGTCTGGGAGGAGTCCGGAGAAGCCATGGAGGAGGACTATCGGTCGGCCTCGAAGAGATTCTGGCAAACCATCCGGCGCCTCAGGAGGGGAAGCAGTGCTTCACCAACACTGTTTACAGTGCGGGTGGGGATCTGCTGACCTCGACTGGGGATGTGGTCGGGCGGTGGAAGGAGTACTTCGAGGATCTCCTCAATCCCACTGTCACGTCTTCCGATGAGGAGGCAGAGGCTGGGGACTCGGCGGGGGGCTCATCCATCACCCAGGCTGAAGTCACCGAGGTGGTTAGAAAGCTCCTCGGTGGCAGGGCCCCGGGGGTGGATGAGATTCGTCCCGAGTACCTTAAGTCTCTGGATGTTGTAGGGCTGTCTTGGCTGACACGTCTCTGCAACATCGCGTGGCGGTTGGGGACAGTGCCTCTGGATTGGCAGACCGGGGTGGGGGTCCCCCTCTTCAAGAAGGGGGATCGGAGAGTGTGCTCCAATTACAGAGGGATCACACTTCTCAGCCTCCCTGGTAAGGTCTATTCCAGGGTGCTGGAGAGGAGGATCCGGCCAATAGTCGAACCTCGGATTCAGGAGGAACAATGCGGTTTTCGTCCTGGTCGTGGAACACTGGACCAGCTCTATACCCTTCATCGGGTGCTCGAGGGTTTGTGGGAGTTCGCCCAACCAGTCCACATGTGCTTTGTGGACCTGGAGAAAGCGTTCGACCGTGTCCCTCGTGGTGCCCTGTGGGGGGTGCTCCGGGAGTATGGGGTCCGGGGCCCTCTACTAAGGGCTGTCCGTTCCCTGTATGACCGTAGCAGGAGCTTGGTTCGCATTGCCGGCAGTAAGTCAGACCTGTTCCCGGTGCGTGTTGGGCTCCGCCAGGGCTGCCCTTTGTCACTGGTTCTGTTCATTACTTTTATGGACAGAATTTCTAGGCGCAGCCAGGGGCCGGAGGGTGTCCGGTTTGGGAACCTCAGAATCTCATCTCTGCTTTTTGCAGATGATGTTGTTCTGTTGGCTTCATCAAATCAGGACCTTCAGCACGCACTGGGGCGGTTTGCAGCCGAGTGTGAAGCGGCCGGGATGAGGATCAGCACCTCCAAATCTGAGGCCATGGTTCTCGACCGGAAAAAGGTGGCTTCCCCGCTTCAGGTCGGTGGGGTGTCCTTGCCTCAAGTGGAGGAGTTCAAGTATCTCGGGGTCCTGTTCACGAGTGAGGGACGGATGGAGCGTGAGATCGGTAGACGGATCGGTGCGGCGTCAGCAGTGATGCGGTCGCTGTATCGGACTGTTGTGGTGAAGAGGGAGCTGAGCCAAGCGGCAAAGCTCTCGATTTACCGATCGATCTACGTTCCCACCCTCACCTATGGTCATGAGATCTGGGTAATGACCGAAAGGACAAGATCGCGAATACAAGCGGCCGAAATGAGTTTCCTTCGCAGGGTGGCTGGGCGCACCCTCCGAGATCGGGTGAGGAGCTCAGTTACCCGGGAGGAGCTCGGACTCGAGCCGCTACTCCTCCACGTCGAAAGGAGCCAGCTGAGGTGGCTAGGGCATCTGTTCCGGATGCCTCCTGGTCGCCTCCCTCGTGAGGTGTTCCAGGCATGTCCTACTGGGAGGAGGCCTCGTGGAAGGCCCAGGACACGCTGGTGGGACTATGTCTCCGAGCTGGCCTGGTGTCGCCTCGGGGTCCCCCCAGAACAGCTGGAGGAGGTGTGCGTGGATCGGGAAGTCTGGGCATCTCTGCTGAGACTGCTGCCCCCGCGACCCGGCCCCGGATAAAGCGGAAGAAAATGGATGGATGGATGGATGAAGGAAAGAAATCCGACATTTCTTCGAGCTTTCCATTTTTCTTTTCTTGCAGAAGTTGTCGACATATATATATATAATACAAAATTATATAAATATACATACATACACACACATTTATATATACACGCACACATATGCATACACAAATACACATATATATACCTACACACATATATATATATACATACATGTACAAGCACATGAAGAAAAGCTACATAAATAAAATAATATACATACATACATACATACATACACATAGCTACAATGATGTAGTGGTGACGACCGCGCCAACGGAAACAACGACAAGACCATCAAACTACACCACACACGCACATATACATACATACATATATATACATACATAATATACACATACATATACATACAGGCAGGCGCGTACGCCGGGCACATACAGGCACACCCACAGCACGAACACAAAGGGAAGAAAAGTATGTATTGCTATATTGGTATTGAGTCCTATGCTTTGTGTTGCATTTAAAAAAAAACAAGGTTTGAATGGGCAGCTGTCAAAGGATGTGTAACCTCTCCCAGCTGCCCGGCACCTGCTTTCCCTTCACTAGTGTTACAATGTTATGCCTTAAAGTAGGTGGTGTGTTTAAAAAGACAGGAGTTCGCGGACGTCCAGAGGTACTACGCCCCTGACATCCACCCGTTCCTGCTTACCCTGTCCTGTGGGATCTCCTCTTGAAGTAACCCTGACAGTTAACACAGTGCATGCATACATGTATTGAGGTAGGCTACCTTTATTAAAATAATTTAATAGAATTATATTCCACAATTAATTTCATCATAACTCAACGCTTTAGTGCTATCAATACAGTCGTTCCACAAGTTGTTGGTAAAGTGCCAAACTGTGAGGAGACAAGAGTTGTGAAGCAACTATTCAAGGCCAGTCAAAAGAATCATTCATTTTTTGATGCAATAGTCGAGGCCAGTAGCAAAACAATGAGCCCTTGTACAAAAACAGAATAAGCTACAACACAGAGGACAATAGCAATTTAATCTTGTGGTTGACAACTTGCTGCAACAACCTAAAATGTGCGTCCCGTTATGGAGGTTCCTCTCTCGACTGCGACACAAATAAACTTCACAGAACCAACCAAAGGATCGCGCTGTAGATGAAATAGTAACACTCACCGCAGAGTTGGGGAGGTGTGGAGCGAGAATAGAAGTCGTTTTAATTGGAACCAGAAGCTATTTCCAAACTGAGGAGGGCGAGTCACCTGACATCTCCCAACATGCACTTCATTACGTACGTTTGTCTAAAATGTATACAAATAAAGGTCCGAGGTTCTGTGGGTCCTGGAGGGTGTTACAATAAACTCTTTTCACTTATATTGGCAATGTAGTGGAAAACATCAACAAGCTCTGTTTCTTTATTATGCTCTACCACAACGGTCTGCAGTGTTCCTGAAAAAGACCACCAATCGCTACCACTTTCTGATCAAAGTTCGGTCCAAAAGTCGGCAAAGTTGTAGATGGCGGCGCACGGACCTCATGGGATCAAAAAATGAAAGCGCAAATCGGTGCGGATGCGTACGCTATACTGTGTGACTTTCAACAGAGTAACTCAAACATGACTCCAAAACTCTAATAAAAAGTGAGCTGAGCCCGTGCTCGCTGCAGTCCCTGAGAGCTGGACTCAGAGTTTGTACCGCGTGAGTGTGAGAAAGCACACGAGGACAGTTTGAGGGCTTTTGATGCAGAACGATCTTTTGAAGAACGATGTAACTGAGCCTGTTCCTACAGATGCTTTTGGTCTGGAATGGTGAAGCCAGTGCCGACTGTGGCGAGGTAAGAATGTCCGTTTCATGGCATTTATATAATTTTCTGGAGTTTCTCCATAATGGACACATTATTAGATGATGTTTAGTGGGCGTTAGACGTGAACCCGAAACACAATAAACAGCAAAAAATGAATATGTTTAACATTTGGATCAGAATGCACTTTTCTATAGAGATGGGTACCGTTTTTTCGATACCACTGCTTTAACGATACCTGCTTTTCGGTGCCGGTGCCTTAACGGTCCTATGTTATTTTAATTTAATTAAAATAACGTGTATAAAAATCGTTCAGGCAAAAGTCCTAAAACAGCTCAACAGAAGCTCCACAGGCCGCAGCAGCGTCGCCTGTAACTTGGTGAGACAGGACAGATCCACATCAGGACACGGGTTTCTTTCGGATAAACTTTTCTAAACACACTGACAAAGCGAAAGCACTTCGCACGTCAAACATCTTTACATAGTGAGAGCACTCACTCTGCCACTAATAATTTACCAAAACTGAAGAAAAAAAAAATAGACTTGCTGCGGGTCATATATTGACGTCTGGAGAGAAAAAGAACCAAAATTTGGCACCAAAATAATTTTCTTTTTCAATACCACCCCCGAACTGAGCTTTTTGGTCGGTACCAAATAAGCACCGTTTAACGGTGCCCATCACTACTTTTATACGTTCATTTTCATTATTAACTATTTCATTAATGACTTCTAACTAGGCTTTGACTTCATCTAAATGAGATTGATGGGTTGACAACAGCTGAAAACATCTGGATTGTTCATAATTTGCGATGTTTGAGGCTAAATACTAATGGCCAAAGGAAAAAAATAAACTTTCCCAGAGCTGTTTCCTCATCACTGCAAAAAGTAATTAACTAGATTAGTTTAAATGTCTCCATTTTTAGATTATTTCACTTGTTTCAGACTCATTTCAATACATCACGTCCTTATTTCATTTTCTTTACCAATGGAATAAGAAAGAACATTGGTCGTATCTCATTGGCAGCTTTACTTTCTTATTTCAAGAGCGATGACCTTTAGAACTGGTCTGGAATGTCCTCGAACTAGCAAAGTGAACTCGGTCCGATCGGGAAAGAAGTCTAAATGAGTGAAAAATGCTCAAAACAAGATCCGTTTTCCCGTGCTGGACATCTCCTGTTTGTAGTGGAGGTAGTACGGCGGTTGTCCTTTCCATTTTTAGTTGTATGAAGCTGCTTTTCTTTCACCTTGTTCCCTCCAGTCATGCGGTTCATGGCGTTGTTCCGTCTCCATCAATCGGGAGAACCACAGAGATCAGTCTAGCGCTGATGTTGCGGGCAGTCATCTGTAAAATGGTGTCAATAAAAGTTTGGAAAATATGAGTTCTGCTCTGAAACATGTGCAAAACCAACACAGGAAACGGTGATCCGATACGTCGTGTGTAGATCGTTTCCACCATATTGTTTTCTCTCAATACAAAGTTTGCCTGAGGTTTCCATAAGTGCCCCTTGACTCATTGACAACGCCTCTCATTTTGTTTTTAATGACTATACACTCTTCCTGCATAGACGGCGGACCGTTTGAGTCCTTTGTGAAAAGATTGAAAAAAGCTTTGGATCCGAGTGACTTTTAACCGTTGTCAGGAGACTGACACGAAACCAGACGGACAAAGCAGAGTCGGTTTGAGGAGGATCAGAGGCCCGTCCGCGGACACACGCCTGGCATATGCCGCGCCGACACCCGATCACTTGTTTTCCAGGGGAGCAACAAAGGCTGCGGGTTCGACGCCCAGGCGCTCACACGGCGCCGCTCGTGGGAAACCCGATCCGGCGCCGCGCCCACCATTCTCAGCCCGTGCACTTCAAAAGGTGCGCCACAACGACGACGACGGGCTTCGGGTTTGAGATGGGACCGGGAGATAAGGGCCCGGTTAGTCAGACGGGAGTGGGCTTATTATATATACGTTTACTAACCATACACATGAGGAAGCAGGCGCTGTTGGGAACTGTGGGACGATCAAAGCTGCCGATGGGCAAACTGACCTCCCCTACCACCAAGTCATTTTATGTAAGGCGAGACTAGATTAGGGAATGAAGAGATATCCATTTGAATATTTTACTAATATGAAAATGAGAAGAAAACGTATTGTTAGTTTTCTGTCATTTGACCCTTTTTGGGTTCAAAGCTCAAGAAGTCAGGCTGGAAATATTTACCATTACTTATAACCAATGGCCGCTGGCTGCTCTGCTTTGTGACGACGACACTAGGGGCCGCCATTGGTCCGCCATTGCTGTAGTACCTCCATATAGCCGCTAGTCTCCCATTAGAAAGCATTGCACTTTAGACACGTTCAAAACAACTTTAAAGCTTGGTTTCTAATTTTTTTGAACTTTCAGCTAGATATTCCTCCTGTGATAACGCTGGGTTAGTTACAATTAAAGAAACCAGGCTGGTTTTTGTAAGAAACATTTTAGAAATCTCGTATACTAATGAGGGCCGGACTTTAATTGACAGGCCGTTAGCATTAGAGCTAATGGCGCGGGCGCAGCTACGACTGAACTACGTACAGCAGGAGAACTGTCTGTAAATCCACCATGATTTCTCCCACGAACGTGGTCATTGTGAACTATTTATGTTGCGTTTTAGAAACTTTTTGTTGTGTTTTCTGAACTTTAATTTTTTCGCTTTTTTTAACTTTTTTTGCGTACATTTTGTTCCTTTTTTGTGTTTTTGGAATTTTTTATTGTGTTTTTGGAACTGTTTTTGTTGTGTGTGTTTTTTTACATTTACGTTGTGTTTTTGGAACTTTGTGTTGTGTTTTTGGAACTTTTTTGTGGCAAACGTGGAGGAGTGAATAAAGACGGTATATTAATAATTCTATTATTCTATTGATGGTTATGAATTTATAAGTATGAACAGAAGGAACAAGCATGGAGGGGGCGTAGCTATGTTTATAGACTCCAACTATAGTTATAAAGTAATGGAAAATAAGACAATGGTGGTGGATGATACACTTGAATGCATTACTGTTGAAATTACAAGGCAAAAAAAGAAAAATATTATTGTGAGTTCTATTTATAGAACACCTGGCTCTGATATAGATGTTTTTTCTAAGTGGATGGAGGAGCACTTTTCAGGATTAAATCATAAAGTCATGTTTGTGGGGGGAGACCTCAACATCGATTTGTTAAACCCATATAAACATAAAAAGACGGACGAATTTATAAATACTTTATTCAGTATAGGTCTGTTTCCTCTAATAACCAAACCTAGTAGAATTACAACCCATAGTGCCACCTTGATTGATAACATTTTCTCAAATGAAATAGAAAGTGACACAGTCAGCGGGTTAATTATAAATGATATTAGTGATCACCTTCCAGTTTTCGTTATGTATAAAAATGGATATTTAAAAGATGAAGAGGAAAACAAGTATTGGTTTAGAAGGGTAAAAACAGAGAAAACTATTGATGCATTTAAAAAGGAGCTTTTAGCTCAAGACTGGAGTATTGTGTACAGAGAGAATGACACGAATATGGCATATGATGAGTTTACGCAAGTATTTCAAAAGGTATACGACAAAAACTGCCCAATGAAGAAATACTGTAAAAACAGAAAGTGTAAAGAAACACCATGGATGTCTAAAGGTTTACTAAATGCTTGCAAGAAAAAAAATAATCTTTTCAAAAACTTTATAAATAACCAAACAAAAGAAGCTGAGGATAAATATAAGAAATATAAAAATAAATTGACAGGTATCATTAGAAAATGTAAACAGGATTATTATAATAAGTTGTTGGATAGTAATAAGAATAATATTAAAGGTTTATGGAACATCTTAAATAGTATAATTAGAAATAAACCAAGAACGATTAATTATCCAAAATATTTCAAAGATGAGGATAACACGTTAAATAATATGAATGAAGTCGTCGAAACATTTAATAAATTCTTTGTAGATGTTGGACCGAACCTTGCTGCAAAAATTACAAACGTTGAGAATTATAATTGTGATCTGATAGAAGCAAATCCTATGTCCCTGTTCCTCAAACCTGTGGAGGAAAAGGAGATACTGGACATTGTTAAAGGGTGTAAAAATAAAACTTCGACCGATTACCATGACATGGACATGAAAACTTTAAAAACTGTTATTGAAAGTATCTCTAAGCCGTTAACTTACATCTGTAACTTATCGTTGCAAACTGGAACTTTTCCTGATAGTATGAAAGTAGCAAAAGTGATTCCTCTGTTCAAAGCAGGAGATAAACATCTCTTTACAAACTACAGGCCTGTTTCCCTTTTACCGCAATTCTCTAAAATCTTAGAAAAGGTTTTTAACTCTAGACTCGACAGCTTTATCGAAAAGTGTAATTTACTCTCGGACAATCAGTTTGGTTTCAGGAACAATCACTCAACCTCACACGCGCTCTTTGATATAACTGAAGAAATAACTAATGCTGTAGATGACAAGAAATATGCAATCGGATTATTTATTGACCTGAGTAAAGCGTTTGATACAATAAACTATGATATATTAATTAATAAACTAGAACTTTATGGGATTAGGGGGGTAGCTCTACAGTGGGTTACCAGTTACTTAAAAAATAGAAAACAATGTGTGAAAATCGGTGATTATCAGTCGAGTTGTCGACAAATTGTCTGTGGTTTACCTCAAGGTTCTATTCTGGGCCCAAAATTGTTTAATATGTATATTAATGACATTTGTAACACATCTGAAGTACTTAAATTTATCTTGTTTGCTGACGATACAAATATTTTTGCATCAGGAGACGACTTGCAACAGCTGTGTCGGATTGTTAACTTGGAACTCAAAAGTGTCAACAAGTGGTTCAAACAAAATAAATTATCTCTAAACCTGAGTAAAAGCAAAATGATGATATTTGGCAACTGTAATTCCAATGCTCAGGAAGCGATTCAGATAGAGGGTGTTGTTATCGAGCAAGTGCATGAAATCAAATTCCTTGGTGTGATTATTGATGACAGAATTACTTGGAAATCTCACATTAAATATATATCTACGAAAATTTCTAGAAGCATTTCAGTAATTGCAAAAGCAAAGCACATTTTAAACATCAAAGCTCTACATACCTTATACTGTTCTCTGATTTTGCCCTACTTATATTATTGTACTGTGGTTTGGGGTAGTACTTATAAAAACACAGTTAAACCAATAATATTGTTGCAAAAAAGAGCTATCCGAGTAATTCATAAAGTTGGGTTTTTGGACCACACAAACTCATTATTTCTAAAATCAAAGATCATGAAGTTTTGTGACATTGTTGAGTTCCAAACTGTACAAATGTTATTCAAAGCAAGATACAAATTGTTACCAAACCAAATACAAAGAAGGTTCCAAGAACGTACTGGTCGTTATGAATTACGTGATGAATTAAACTTTAGGATTCAGAAACATAGCACAACTTTGAAAAGTTTTAGCCCAACAGTTAATGGTGTACAATTGTGGAATAAACTGGAGATGGAATTGAAACGATGTCCAAACATCAACCTGTTCAAATATAAATACAAACAAAAGACTTTTGAAATATACAGACAAGAAGAAATGCGTTGCCATTAAGGGGAGCAGTGGGATCAATTATGTGTATTTTTCCTCTATATTCAAGGAAGAGTGTTGCTGCTTGGAACGGTTGTCATTCTATTGCTCAAACTCACAAACGGAGAATTAGGGTTGGCAGGTTATGGATCTGTTGAGAGGGATCCTCCCAACGGGCTCTAAACCTTGTCTTTTAATGCACCACTCAGCATAGGAACATATTCTACAAAATCAGCTGTTAGGGCAGCTGTGTGGGGGTTTGTTGAAGGGGAGTTACTGCCCTCTTCAACTGGCTCACTCTCTGGCTTTTTAATGCACCACACTGTGCAGGGCTTTCATCATACTTCACATATAAATCAATTAAATAAATTATATAATAATGATGATGATAATTAAACCCAAATTAAAATTATACTGAGAATGGTAATGACAACTGGAAAGTATCAAGATCTCAGATTATAACATCTATTAATGTACCTTTATACCATAAAAGTAACTCTGTAATCACGGGTAAAAATATGCAAGCAATATATTAAGTAACACATTTTTTTGACTTGCTTTGTATTAGACATCGTATATGAAACTAGATTGTTGTTGTAGCTGTGCGTTGTTCCAATTCATTATATAAACAGTTAATATATTTTTGTTGTTTGTTGTAAGTTGGTCTGTACGAATGTAGCTGCTTGAAATGTTTTGAAATGTTCTTTTTTTATTTATTGCACTTGGGGGTGGGGGCTCATAAGCTTTTTGCTTCAGCCCACTCCTTTTGAGCACAATGTGTATTGCTCAAATAAACAAATAAACTAAACTAAACTAAACTAAATAATATGTCTATGCTTATGACAGTTTTATGGTTTTGTGGTTTTGACGCAGCATAAACATAATATGAGAAATACCAAATTAAAAATGTCAGGTTATTTTACAGCTTTAGGTCTGATTTAATACATTTTATGTTATGCTGAATAAAAACTTACAACGACAAGCAGACAAAAGCAGCACAACAAAGTTTGGAACAAATGCCATTTAATGTTAATGATCTCCTGTGCCATCACTACCTAATGCGATCACCACAACAAAATGGGTTCGAATTTGATACTTACAAAGTGCCAGGAAGCATTATGTTTTGCTTAGTAACAGTAATGTGCACTACAGCATTAATATTATTTTTTTTATTTTGGACCCCTCCTGGAACCGCCACCTTAACGTGGTGGAGGGGTTTGAGCGCCCGAATGATCCTGGAGCTCTGTTGTTGGGGGCTTGGTGCCCCTGGTAGGGTCTCCCATGGCAAACAGGTCCTAGGTGACGGGTCAGACAAAGAGCGGTTCAGAAGCCCCTGATGAGAGACCAACAGGCCCGGTTAGAACCATGAGGCCGTCCTTCTGTGGACCCATCACCTGCAGGGGGCCCCATAGGGGCTGGTGCAGCTCCAACAGCTGCCCCCACGACCCGGCAACGGACAAGTGGAAGAAAATGGATGGATTGATGGATCCTATAAAGAAGCTATAGTCTTAACTATCAGTGATTAGCGCTGCATAACAAAAGGATTCTTCTGAAGATTGTGCATGTGGGGGAGGGGTGTGCTAATGAGAAAACACTGCCACAAATATTCTTCCTCAGCCCCCCTGAGTGGGGTCCCAGCAGCCCCTGGCCACCCCCGAGTCACGCCACTGCTTCCTGGAAATCTCCGGCTCATTGGTGACAAAACTTCACAGAGTATGCTTTGTCTTTATTATACTCTGACACGAAAACTAAGATGACTAGACTCCAGAACTGCTTCAACCGAGATGAACTATTGTGGTTATTTTCTAAACTATAAGCTAAAAAATTATTTGGATTTCTTTTGAATCTTTGTACACTATCTTTTAAAGTAAATGCTGCTGACGAGTGTATTGTGTTTTCTTTGTGTTTTTAAACCACAAAGTTAATATTCATAAAACTGATTTGAACGGATTTGTGCTTTATACTTCAAATACCTTAGTATTTCCCACAGCACATACTTTCACTGTTAAGTAGTTGAGTTCAGGATCGGCATTAGCAGTGTCCTCCTGGGTTTCTCGCAGTAAAAAGTACTTTTACTTTGTAATGAAATGAAGAGGGCCTTCACAAACTGCAGCCCGGCGGCCCACACGGTGAACTGGCCCTGTGTCTTTGTGTCTCTGTGAGGGCTGTAAACTTCTGCGCAGTTAACCAGGCTCCTTCACCTTCTCCAGTTTCCCACCGAGCGGAGGGCCGACCCCCTCATTACTGCGCGGCGGGACAATAGCTCCGGAGAGGACAGGCACAGAGGAGGCTGGAGCATGTGCAGTCCCCGAGGGTGACAGCTTTGAGGGAGGGTCCTTTTCATTAGCCCGGAGATTTACCGTCCCCGGGCCCCAGCCCCCAGCACCCGCCCCCCCGCTGGACCTGCTGGAGCGGGCAGATGTGAGCGGCGCTGGCCTTTCCCTCCACTCTTCCCTCCTTTTTGTCTTTACTAATAAGCTGTGCTGGCCACAGCTCAGGGCTGTCACGACGGGCCAAAACAGAAACTCCGCTTCTAGGAACAAAACTCAAACAGCGGGGAGTGCTGCAGGATGGATGCGACCTGTCTGTTAGAAGAAAAGCACCATGACGATAGTAGAGGTCAACCATAGATTTACCTTCTTAAGCCCCACCCCCAAGAATTTAGCTTGTGTTGCAGCACCTTTTTTGTCACTTTTTTGTAGTGTTTTTCTAACTTTTACGTTATGTTTTTGGAATTTTTAGTTGCTTTTTTGGGACTTTTTGTCATGTTTTTTGTTTTGTTTTGACTTTTTAGCTGGGTTTTTTTAACAGTTTTTTGTGTTTTTTAAACTTTTTGTGTTGTGTTTTTGGAACTTTTTAAGTTGTGTTTTTGAAACTTTTTTGGTTGTGTTTTTGTGTTCTGTTTTTGGAACTTTTTTAGTTGTGTTTTTAAAACTTTTTTGGTTGTGTTCTTGGAACTTTTTGTGTTGTGTTTTTGTAGCTTTTTGTGTTGTGTTTTTGGAACTTTTTTGGTTGTGTTTTTGGAACTTTTTTAGTTGTGTTTTTGGAACTTTTTTGGTTGCAAAATACCTGCAAAAGGAGGATGCACAAAATATTGAGTTCATTTTTCTTTTGTGGTGCCTACATTTATGCACATGCCTAATTTTGTTTAAATAATTCTTCCATAAATCATATCAACTTTATTTCACATATCTCCTATGTGTTCTTATCCAGACAACCAACGATTTATCAAGGAAAACATTTACAGGGGTGCCCAAACCTTTGCATACGACTGTATTTATTGAGTTTTTTCAGGCAGAAACTGTATTGTAAAAAGCCCCACACGTGTGTACATTCTTTTCCTCCTCCCGTCTCGGCGTGGGGGTGTGGGGACAGCATGGGGGGGGGGTTACATTCTTTAGCTGGGCCCCACGTGTTCTCCATTTTGGACTGTTTGTGTGGAAACCGGAGTGGCTTTGAGGAGGCCCCCGCTGCAGACATCTGCCCGTCGGGTCACGTCTTCAAAGCTAAATGAACGACCTCAAACAAACACGCTTCGTAGAATCCGATATCGGTGATGGCGTATTGTTGTTTTGGTTTGGTTGGCAGTGATTGGTTGAGCACTTGCCCTTTTTACCCAGGTCCAAACCCACCTGGACCCCCCCCTGTGTAAGTTCACGTGTTTTTGGTTCCTTCTGTTACTTTTTATTAACGTTTGAAGTCTCACTTTAGTCACAGAACTACGACTGCAGCAAAAGTGACGACCATTTGAGACGATATATGAACCATTTTACAACCACCCGTTTGTCTTTTAGGTGATTAGGGAAATGATTTAAATGTAGAGATATTGATCTGAAAACTTTGCTGATCATTACTGACATGAATATGAGGGACAAATGTTTTTTTGGGTTCAAAGCTCAAAAACTCAGGCAGGAAAGTCCTATATCATGCGAAATCAACTTTTTGGATCTTTTAAACATTTTGTTATACTATTTCCTTATCAAAAACACCCCAGAATGTTTTTGTCTTCATTCACGCAGTTCTCCGAGCAGCTGCTCCGCCCTCTCCTGACTCGTGCCCATTTGACATATGACTGTCCAACCAGGGGCTGTCCGCGCTGTCCCTGAGCGTCTGAACAAAGTCATTTTTGTGCCGAAGCTGTGAAGAAGGAGCTCTTTCTAACCTACTCTGGACACCTGTTCTTTTTCCTTACGCAGCGATAAGGAAAAGACGCCGAAAATGTGCGTATTGCTGCGATATTTATATTTCTACTACGGTAAAGTTGCATGTGTGGCGAGAGGGGGCGGAGTTAACTGAATCCAAGTGTCTTGTGTTCCTGGTTGGAAAAAAACCTCCCAGAAAATATGTATATTTCTCACAAAAATGAGTGCTCCACAGTGGTATAGGCACAATATGTCTTGTAAATGCCTATACTTTACTTTGGAATGGCTAAAACAGCAGGATAGAGTCGCTTTAAAATGATCGTCTAAGTCTGTGAAGTGTGGGGTCTGTAGGAGCGACTTAAGTGGAGATGTTGTAACAAGAGTGGAACGAAAACCTCATTTGTAGAAACCAGCCCAAACCCGCCATCTGCCAGCTTTAGGGTTAGGTTTACGAAGTATGCATATCCAAATCTCAAAACATGTTGGAGGCAGAGCTTACAGCCGGCGTTTTGCCAGCGCGATACCTCATTTGAAAGCCTAGACCTTCTAATTTCCTTCTAAACCTAACTCCCTGATCAGAGCGGACAGCAAGTAACGGGTTAAGGTGTGATTGGAGCGTCGCCTCGGCCGCCTTCAGATACAAAAAATGACGATACGTGTGAATGAATAAGCGTGAGGACCCGGCTTTCGCTGTGGATGGATTTAAAATCTCCTGCATCAGTTTCTAAATGTCCTCTGCTCATGCCCTACACTCACTCCAGGGTCTGCAGATCAGGCCCTGCTCTTTGTCCGAGAAGAGCGAAGAGGTTACTGCGCTTTTTCAGTGATGGCCTCTCGGCTTTGGAACAAGCTTTCTCCAAATATGACTTGATGCTTTCAAATCCCTTCCTAAAATGTTGAATTTAAGAATTGTTAGCTTCATTTGAGTGCAGCACTTCTGGTCGACTGTGTTGCTGCTGTGTAAATAAAGTGGGATTGGCTCGGAATGCAGATTCGTCAGGCCCCGTAAAACTGGGCTGACGATCCCGGAGCGAGGGAGTTGTTCCTCCATCCCACTCCCGTTTGTTTTCTCTGCTTCTTGTGCACGCTGCTCCTATTTCACGGCTCGTATCCGGGGCCGGGCCAACGCAGGCTGTGCAAACACGGCCAGTCTGCTCCGGAAGCTGGGGCCTAAACCCCCTCCATCCCCCAGATGATCCCCCAGAGTCGACCGCTCCATCTGAGGATCAGCCTGTCCAAGCAAACCGCAGCCCGCCGAGGCCTGCAGCGCACGCAGGCCACACGACCGGGCCGCACAGCCTCCGACAGTATTCGGAAAATTCAAATAATGTGGGGGAACAGTGGATATTGTGAGCTGTTTGTGTCTCAGGTGAACTCCAAATTGCCCACTGCCCCGGCGGCATCAATGGCTGGGTCTAATACAGAGGACACTTTTCCCTGCGAGGACAATAAAGTTTATATTAGTGCGTATTGGACCTGTATGGGTGGTTAGACGCTCCTGGATCAATTGTTTTTTTTAGGGTTTGTATCCACGGTAACGCCTACATTCGATCCAGAAAACCTACCAGAAACCATAAAAATCAAAGAAATGCCTTCAGCTCTCTGAACCTACGGATTTCTTCTTCTGAAACCCCGAAGAGGCACCAAACCCCCCACACCTGCAGCACAGTGGAGGCATCACAGGACAGGAGGCGCTACAGGTAACAAAAATGGGGCAAACGAGAAGGTATCCGGACAAGACTCACAGCGAAGCCGCACAAGCCTCTATCCCAGGGGTGCCCAAAGTGGGGCCCGGGAACAATTACGTTGGCCCGCCAGAGAGTGACCTATTTTTGCGCCGCATACTCTCTCCCATTCATTCTCAACGGTAAATATGGATGCAGTACACGTTTTGGCCACCAGCGTCAAATTGGGGGCGCTGTTTCACTCCTTTCGCAAAGTTAAGGAAACACTGTTGTGGTGTCTTGGTGTTTATCAATCACAGAGCGTTGTAGCACCAGTTTTCCAACATGTATAGGCTACCGAAAAATTAAATAAAGTAACTATTATATGTATTTATATGTGTTTCACGCTTGACATCGCCGTGTTTGGCCCGCGACCCACAAGCACTTTTTAATGTTGGCCCTCGGAGACAAAAAGTTTGGGCGCCCCTGCTCTGTCCTATTAATGTTCTGCCTAATGCTCGTTCCCTGGAGAATAAGACCGATTTTATTCGTCTGCTAAGCTCCTCCCAGAAGATGGTGAAAGACTGTTGTGGAGCGGAGGGAGCTGCGCAGGGGGAGGAGGAAGAGCTGACCAGTGCAAGACACCACGCTCTGAAACAGGGACAAACACAGAAGGGCGGCGCAACGTTTCAGAGGAGTTTCCCTGCCCTCCCAAAACGTGCTGCTCAGGTTGTCCCACAGCGGCTCAGGACTATCCCAACACCCGAACGCAATTTCAACGTACAATGGTACAAAAACAAATGAAGCACGTACTTACTGTTCCTACAATTTTGTTTGCCGTCGAATTCCAGATTTAAATTGGAACGTTCCATCCCCCCATACAAATGAATAGTTTTGCCTGTTTCACGGCATTTATAGGATTTCTGTGGTTTCTTTATCATAAACATATTATACGATGACGTTTAGTGGCCATTGGACGTGTGTCTGATCTGATCTTTCAGGCATAAAAGGCCATATTTTTAACATAAAACGACAAAAATCACTTGCCATACACCCCCCCCCCCCCCCCTCCCCTCATATTTTTATCCGCGATCTACAGCAGAAGTTTCAAACTGATAAAAAAAGAAAATCCCTATTCACCTGCAGCGTCTCGCCTTAAACCAGTCAGAGCTTCAAATCGGGTGTGACATGTGGATGCAGTTAATGCCTCAAATTTCACCGCGTCAGCTCCTCGTCTGACTGTCCCCCCCCCCCCCCCCCCCCCCCACACACACACACACACACGCACACGCACACACAGTCTCACAGGGTCCAGAATAATCAGAGTTTGGGAGGTGTTTTGAGAGGGGGGGTTGGCAGTGGGTGGGGTGACCCATGTGAGCCGTGATGAGGACAGACATTAAAAGCCTAAGGAGCCGCAGAAACACTCCAGACACGCGCCGCTGCTGAATGTTTGATGAAGAACACGGGCCGAGCGTTTCTCTGCGGTCAGCGGCGGCCGACGGGACAGGCCCGGCGCTCACGTCTAACGGAGGCAGTGGACCCCCCCCCTCATATTCATATTAGTCATGTTCAGCAAAAACACCGATATCTCCTAATGCAGCGTCTCGCCTTAAAAATAGCATTAACCTCTGAACCCCCACCAAAACCGAGTTTGGCTTTGCCCAAATCTAACAGCTTCTTGGATACGGCATCAACATAGCGACGGACACGCTATAAAAAGTGCAACAACAAAAAAGTCAGTTTTCTTTCAAATGAGGCATTACACCGTTGCTCTCCAGTCGACAAGCTTCTAGATTTGGGTAAAGCTGAACTGGAGGAAATGTGTTCGGCTCGGGTGGGGGTTAGGAGGTTGATAAGCATTCTATTTGACTTGCCCGGTTTCACATCGGAATGGAGGAGGAAAAAAAAAGAAGAAAAATCCCATAAGGCGAATAATGAATTGAGCTTCTCTCCCCAGGGGGAGGAGTCAGGAGTGGACAGCTGATCACACCAGACGACTGCTGCTGCTGCCCCCCACCTCGGTGACCCCGAGGCTGCACACGCTGCACGCTGCAGGGCACGTATGCACCTCCGTGGGAAAACAGAAAAAAAAAAAAGAACTTATTATTCCCAAATGACCAGCCATAATATTTCACACAATGAATTGTGGATGTCGTTGGTGGAAAATAAAATAAAGGGTAAAAATGTGAAATCAGAATTCGGGACGAGAAAGAGGCTAAAGTTTGTGATTGGGTCAAATATTTTGGTGATATATTAAGCAGCCCCAGTCGGGAAGAACAAGTGTCCCGTGTCTTGTCCTGCCTCGTCTCTCCGCAGACCTGGCTCGCGACTCTGCACCGGGAGCGGCACCTGCCCCACGCGTGGTTTGAATACGCTGGGTCCCGGACGAGGACGGGTCGGCCAGTCAGCGGTGCCACAGGTCGCATTGGGGCGCAGATGGGACGCCTTCGTGAGCGCACCGACATGCTGTCACATATCTGCAGATGTCCGCCCCCCCCCCCCACCCCCACACACACCCTCTGAGCTGGGGGAAGTGTTAAGGGGGTGCCGGAGTGTGGAGGGATGTGCAGATGCTTGCTGCTGAGGCTGGGGCTCTGGGTAATAAACCCCCTCCTGCCCCCTCCCCCTGCGCAGAACGTGCCTTTGTAAGAAAGACACTATGGGGTTTAAAGGGAAGGGTGTGTGGGAGGAGGGGGGGGGGGGGGGTCAGACCCTTTGTGAGTACACATGTGCCCTCTGACCCTTGACCCGGCCCCTATCTCCCCGGGACATGAGGCACAAACTTTAGATGAGCTGAGGACGGAGGGTGTCCCAGCACGGGTTTGAAGCCTCTTGTGATGAGGGGCCTGTTACACCACCCGGATGACGGAGTGTCGTGGGGCCCGTCCTCTCGAGCACAGACTACGCAATTACCCCCCCCCAATTTTGCTATAATTCTCCGTCGCGGTGAGTCGTCCCGAGTCAAGACAAGTTGAAGACCCCTGGTAGGGTCTCCCATGGCAAACAGGTCCTAGGTGACGGGTCAGACAAAGAGCGGTTCAGAAGCCCCTTATGAGAGACCAACAGGCCCGGCTAGAACCATGAGGCCGTCCTTCTGTGGACCCACCACCTGCAGGAGGAGCCATAGGGGCTGGTGCAATGTGATTTGGGCAGCTCCAACACCTGCCCCCACGACCCGGCAACGGACAAGTGGAAGAAAATGGATGGATGGATTTTGGAGGCATAGGAGAAGGGTGTCCCAAAAGTGACACTCAGAATGCACCGGACAATTACCGAGCAGGATACACACAGAACAATACCATAGCTACCTCCATTTTCATTGTTCTATCACATGGGTGATAGACCTTTTTAGAACTACGGGTTAAATTTATCCAAGAACCCACCAATTATCCTCATGTTGGCCCGTTCCCACGATCCATCCCGCCTGAGCATTGCCAACACATACTCATTGATATTGCCATTGTTATTATTGCCAATGATTTCCTTTTTTCTTTGCTTTTTGTCAGTGTGAGCCACACTTTCTCTCCTGCGGCGCTCTGAACAAAGACACTTGTGCCGGGGGTCGGTGAGATCCGGGATGGGGGCGGCGGGGGTTCATTAGTGCTGAGTGAGAGATGAAGTTTGAACACAAAAAGGAGACGGTGAGGGAGCGTTTAGAGAGAGCCCCTCTCATTGGGACCGCCGCACACGTGGCTGATAATACCGTCAGACCTGTGGTGGGACTTGGACTGGCCCAGAGGTGAGGAGAGCACCCCCTTTAAGTTAAAAGTTATGGAATACCGAGACTAAAGTTTCCCAAGTATTAAAAAAAAACAGAATGGTTAAAAAGCTGCATGTCTAAGAGTGATCTTTGATGTAAACTTAGCGCCTGCAGTTATCCGTCTCTGAGACTGAATTTGACTCCTCTTGCTCGGGCCCCCGCGTTACCTCATGGGCCCCCGCTTTACCTCACGGGCCCCCGCGTTACCTCTAGGGGCGGTCCCCGCTTTACCTTCACTCACACGGATTTCTGCTCCGTCTGAAGTTTCCGCAGTGACTCGAGCTGGCAGTGCGCAGTGGGTTTCGGGGGCTGTGTTCTCCGCAGAGGGGGACGTTCGTGTGCCGGAGAGTCCCGCCGCAGCGAGGGGGCGGAGCTGTGCCGTCGGCGCTCGGATGGGGACGGGAGAAGAGCGTGTGGTGAAGCTGCAGAGCGGAGGAACGGATCTCATCAGTATTGGATTCGTAAATCTGCAATATATATATATATATATATATATATATATATATATATATATATATATATATATATATACAGTGCCTTGTGAAAGTACTAATACACCTTGAACTTTTGCACATTTTGTCATGTTTACAACCATAATGTTTACAAGCAAAATGATACATGATTCTGTTATTTTTCAAAAAATAGAAACGTGAAAAGTGGGGCGTGCATAAGTATTCATACAGCATGACTTAATACTTTGTGGAACCCCCTTTTGCTGCAATAACAGCATTAAGTCTTCTGGGGTTTGACTCTACAAGGTTTGCACATTTTAGCCCATTCCTCTTTACAAAACAACTCAAGCTCTGTCACATTAGAAGGAGAGCGTTTGTGAACAGCGGTTTTCAGGTCTTTCCACAGATTTTCAATAGGATTTAGGTCAGGACTTTGACTGGGCCATTCTAACACATTAATATGTTTGTTTTTAAACCATTCCATTGTAGATGTTTGTGTTTAGGGTCATTGTCCTGCTGGAAGGTGAATCTCCGCCCCAGCCTCAATTCTCTTGCTGACTCCAGCAGGTTTTCCTCCAAAATGTCTCTGTATTTGGCTCCATCCATCTTCCCAACTATTCTTACAATCTTCCCAGTCCCCGCTGAGGAAAAGCAGCCCCATAGCATGATACTACATAACGTTTTGCATTGGAGTCAAAAAGTTCAATTTTTATCTCATCTGACCAAAGCACCTTCTTCCACATGGTAGCTGTGTCCTCCATATGACTTCTAGCAAACTTCAAACGGGATTTCTTATGGCCTCCTTTCAATAATGGCTTTCTTCTTGCCACTGGGAAGTACTAAGCGCTATCCTATAGCACTTCCTACTGCATACTTTGTCTTAATTATCATACAATATTTCTTTATCTTCAGCCCTATCCACGGATGAACTGTGGACAGGAAATGGACAACAAGAACTGAAGCTCCAACAAGGACTGGACGGTCTGCGATCTTGGCCCGTCTGCTGAAGGGACTCCATCGGCCCTGGGTCTCTATAGCCTGTCCGTCCATGGGAGTGGATCTCTCCTTCTGTGGTTCTCCCCGAGGTTTTTTTCTTTTCCCTCTGGGCTATACAAAACCATCGATTGATTGATTGACTTGGGTGGGGTTATTAAAATGTTATATTAAAAAGAGCCAGTCCTTTGAACGGCTCTTTGAAACAAACTCCCAGTAAATAGCCATAAATTCCATCACTAAGTTCTTTCCATTAAGATGAACGTTTTTTGTACATGGTCCCAGTGAAATAAATTGATAAACTAAACTTAACTGATTATGCGTTTTTTCTTCTTCTCAGGCTTCTGCAGTGTCTGGCCTTAAATGAGATCTCTGCATGTCCGCCTGGAGACACATGCAGGCATCAAGGGTACAGCTCTCAATTGTTTTCGGTCCTATCTCTCCAATAGGAGCTTCTCCGTAAACCTAGTACAGTATTTTTTTTCCTGTGTCCCCTTTAAATTATGGTGTGCCCCAGGGGTCAATACTAGCGCCTATTCTCTTCGCCTTGTATATGCTCCCCCTGGGCTCTATTTTTAAAAAGTACAAAGTCGGTTTTCACTGTTTTCCGGATGATGTTCAGATTTATTTATCTGTTACAGCCAGTGATACGCTGTCTGCTGTTAAAACTCTACAGGACTGTCTTGGCGATGTACAGGCATGGATGAGTGCAAACTTTCTGAACCGTAACAAAAATAAAACTGAGATTTTAGTGTTCGGACAAAGCAACCCATTGTGTGGACATGACAGTGTGATTGGTCCGTTGTCCTCCTACTGCCGTCCTTATGTGAGAAACCTCGGGGTGATGGTTGACCCATTGTTTAAATTTGACAAACATATCAACTCTGTCATCAAGTCCAGCTTCTTTCAGCTGAGGACTCTGGCCAAAATTAAGTCCTACCTTCCTCGATGTGATTTTGAAAAAGCTATCCATGCATTTGTAACATCGCGCCTGGATTATTGTAATGCCTTGTATATTGGACTGGACCAGCGCCCCCTGCAGCGCCTGCAGAGTGTACAAAATACTGCAGCCCGCCTCCTGACCAATACAAAGAGACGTGAGCGCATCACTCCTGTTTTGTGCTCCTTACACTGGCTCCCTGTCAGCTTTCGTGTTCAATTTAAAGTTTTGTTGATTGTTTTTAAATGTCTCCACTTCTTGGGCCCGCTCTATTTGAGTGATTTCTTGCGACTCTATACTCCATCCAGAGCTTTGAGGTCGGCTGACCAGCTCCTATTGGATGTTCCTAAAACGAGAGGTGATAGAGCCTTCTCTGTGGCAGTGCCCCCGACTATGGAATAGTCTTCCTTTGTCTATCAGGTCCTCTCAGTCTGTGGAACAGTTCAAATCCAGACTGAAAACACACCTCTTCTCCCTGGCCTTCAATACGAGCTAGTTGAGTCTTGGCATGTTATCTTTTACTTGTATTTTATTTCTATGTGACCTGCTATTACTGTGAAGCACTTTGGTCAACTGCAGTTGTTTTAAATGTGCTATACAAATAAACTTGAATGTTGAAACAGTTGGTACATGATCGTCTACAGAGCGCTTGTCTTGGCAAACCGGGGGCCTGAATCTGCAGCTGTGCGTCTTCCATGACGACGTGGGACCTCCGCTCTGCAGTTTGTCAACGCGCAAAGATGAAAGCCCTGGCACAGTCTGATGAATATTGATGCGGTGGCCGGGCGGAGACGAGCCGACTTTCACTCCTTCAAAACCCCAAAAACATGGCTGACCTCCTTCTGCGAGTGTCAGAACAGCAGTGACACTGCCAGCCCCAGCAGCTCACACTCAGCACAACATCGCTGATATGAAAAGCCTCGTTCTCACTACTGCTGCACCAAACACTGACTTCAACTTTCACGGCTTCGGGTCGTGATCGTGAGAGGGTTAGTCCGATTGGCACTGAGGCCGTTTAAATCCAGAGAACTAACTACATTTTTATGAAGAAATATGCAGCCACCAATTCAGTATGTTTATAGTGAGTATGACCAGCTCGCATGTGTCATGGTCTGTCATGGATGCGGGGAAATGATGACCCAAATGCAAACAGCAGCTCCAAACAAAACTTAAATTTAATGGTATGACCAAGTACAGGGAAACAGAACAGGAGAAACTCACAAGCGCACCGAGGACATCCAAAAAAGGCACAAAACCGTGGAACGACAACTGGTGACGAAGACATGAACGACATACAACAATGATCCGACAAGGACAAGGGAAAACACAGGGAAACAGGGCACAGGTGAAACACATCAGGGCGGGGCAGGCAATCAACAAAGGGGAAGCAAAGCAAAAGCACAGGGACAGAACAGACATGTCAAAATAAAACACAGGACAAGACCGAAAACATCCAAAACAGGGGAACACAAGACGAACCGTGACAGCATGTAGTAGTAGATGTTACACTTAATTGCTTTATTTTCAAAATCAGTTTAAAATAATTTTACAGGATCGCACTTTTGATTGCGATACTCCCTGAATGTTGTGTGTAGCAGGTTATATACGGCAGGGTCCTCCCCCAAGAAATGTTGAATTCATCAGATCAAATTTGGCGCAATCTGGTGTATTTTAGGTAATAAAATACTTTTTAAATCAGCCTTATTTCAGTAATGAAAATCAGAACTGTCTGCATTATGATTACTTGTTCTAATAGCTGCTATGAGACTACTTTTATCATTTATCCTATTTATTTATTTTTTCATTTAACGCGTAGGCTTCATTTCATCCTGGATAGACTCAAACAGACAAAAGCAGCGATTAGGAAGATGTATTGACATGTTTTGGCGATCAGACCCCGGCGGTAGACATATGCATGTAAGTCAGTATGGATGTCTTCCCCCGGAGCCTGGACACTGGTGGTGGTCAGTGGCGGCTGGTCCATTATGGGCGGTGGGGCGCCGCCCCTCCTATCAATTTTTGCAAATACAAAAAAAAAAAGTTTTAAGAATCATGACTTTCTAATGTACATGTGTTTTATACATTGGAGGAAGGGGGAGCGGAGGGGAAGGAGCGTGTCATTTTGTCTGCCAGCTTCATTATGTGCCGTAACAGCGTCATAAATGTGTAGTTTACATTAAAACAGTAATTACAGTAGCGCTGTTCCTCGCCGGGGCGGCAGGAACAGCGCCCCAGCAATCTAACCAATGGCGCTCTGATAGGGTCTAAAAACGTCACTACATATCATTAATTCAACCAATCAGAGACGCGCAATGTTAAATCTCCGATGGGCGCTGAGGCCGAGCGCCCAGCGGAGATTTAACATTGCGCGTCTCTAACGTGTGAAAACCGAGGACGCGTCTACTGTAAACAAAACGCGAGTAGCAGCTCTGAGCTCACGGACGATCGGAGGAAAAACGTCTCATTTGAGAGACGGGAGAATCTTCGTGTTGTTTCCTGAGAGGACGTGAAAGGATTTTTTTCCAACTTATGGACTTTGACAACTTTCTTCAGTCAGAAGTGACGTCTAAACGGACTTTACTGGAGGTAGCATTACGATGCTAACTAGCTCGTCTGCTTTAGCTACTGCTTGTTTATTTCACACTTTGGGACAACCCTCGCTGACTTGGACAATTATGTCCCAGGACGTGGACATTTGATGGAGAGAAGATTCAGAACCGTGAGGAGCTACGACAGAAGAGGGAACGTCATTCATTCATTGAGTGAAACAGAGGTGGAGCTCCAGGTGTGGAGGAGGACTCTCATCTAAACACGTAAGTCACACAGTTATTTCTGACAAGGGCGTAGGTTTGGTGTCAATGTTGGTGGGGACACTCCACAAAAAGCTTTTTCTCCACGTCCCAATTTACTTTAATATATACATGTATTTTTTTATTTTTTTTGATACACCTCCTGCCTTTGTTCTGTTGGTACAAAACACAAATCAGTGGTGCAAAACAAAAATATGTATAGTGACTATCTTTACACAAAAATGTCATTTCATCAGAAAAAAGATTTTCCAAAAGCATACATTCATTCCATGCTTCTTTATTTTTTAGTTTAATAAAACTAAATAAGTTTAGTTTTGATTATATTCTGCATAAAATAATAATCTAAATGCCCCTAAAAGATACCTTTCTTTTTGAAGTTAAAAACAATGTTTATAAGTATCTTTTAAAATATAATTGAAGGTAGGCATAGGCAACAGCCCCCCCTGGTTTTCACATCACCAGCCGCCACTGGTGGTGGTATAGGAGACGCGTGAAGGATGCAGCAGGAGAAGCCGTGGAGATGGGGTGGAGGTGGGTCGCAGCACAGCTGGGAAGCCAACGATCCTTGGTTGCTGGGGCTTAAATGCGGGACCGAGGGCGATGATTGGCTGCTACGGAGGTGCGGCCCTTACGCTGATGGCCGAGGTGGAGGTGTGGCCCTCACCGAAGCATCGTTGGCTGGAGGTCGGTGATGATGAAATTAGTCTACCAGGTTGAAATACTATCAAAATCCTGTGTTTCCCAGTGGGGCCCTAGTCCCTCTGCTGCGTGTTCCTGCTCCATCTGTAGCTGCTCCTCGCGCTGCTGAAGAGGAGACACAGGCTCCAGATGAGTCTAAAGACCAAACTTTAGCCAGGATTCCTGACTTTTTGTTGCTTTTATACCGGGCAGATTCAGAGGATCAGATCAGAGGAAATATTGTGTGGGAAAAGGCCGACATTGCACCGTAACCACGCGCCGTGTGTCTGATTGCTATGTTACTTTTCTCTTCTCTTTCTCTAAATATATGGACGATTGTTGTGAAATAAAAAGTGGGCAAAAGCTTGGGAAGAGCTGACTCCGTTTATGGATTAGTTTATGTCCATAGAGTTTATGATATCATGATAAAAGCTCTCTCTGTAAAATGCACTGATCTCCAGTGCAGCTTCAGCAAATTAACAATAGGCCCCGTGTGCTCTCTGTTTATTTAGTGTTGGTGATTGTCTGTCAGACCCAAGCTCCGGAGGGTCCCGTCCCACAAAGCTACACCCGGTAAAAAATCAAAGCTAGGGGGATAACTTAGGTGAGAACCTCAGGGAGTGGTCTCCTGACGGTCCCACAGTTTGGTGTTGCTGTAAAGCGCATTACGGAGCTGATGCCGTCATGAACGTTCTCTCCTGTCGTGACACCAGTGGAGGCTTGAATGAAAGGGCTAAAACAGGGGCAGAAGATTCCTGGTGTGCTGAAGTGGCTGCCATTGCTCATAGTCCCGTTTCCTCTCTGCAGAGTGGTCCTCGTACTCTCACACTCTCACCCAATATGGTCATCTCCTCAGACCAGAGTAAACAACCGTGGGCCCAGTGACCGACTCGTCTGACCCTCACATTCTACAGCCAGACGGGGAAACCAAAGTCTGCATACTTCCTGTTCTCTAAAGCCTGGCTGCGGAATTGTAGCAGCACGACTGGATCACGGGTTTGGGCCCTTGTGACCAGTCAATACGACCCTTTAAGTAAGATCATTTGACTCTCTGAGAAGCAGAGGCATCTCAGAGACTACGCCGAGGGGAAAAGTACATGATGATACGTTAAGTGTAGTCATCACCACCATGTGAACAATTATTATATATATAAAAGTATTGTCTGCAGTGTGTCTGTCTGCAAGAAAGGATCTGGCTACCCGAAATATGGGGCTCATTCTGATTTTTTTATTGGATATTCGTCTTAAAGTGATGAGGATAGAGTGAGAATTAAATTTGAAAGTAAGTGTCAGAGAAAGGAGGGAATAGTATAATATTTTGTTATTATTTACGTTACGTCAAAGTTGGTGGTCAGTTATGAGCAAATTAAATAAACATTTACATTTACAGACTATTACTCTAAGAACAACAATCATTAACAACTGTTACATAAAGTAAAATGTTTTTGTCATTGTGAACAAATCCACACTACGGCAATGTTGAGATCGCGCATACTCATATTGTATTTATCTGCATACTCATACTGTATTTATCTGCATACTCATACTGTATTTATCTGCATACTCATACTGTATCTGCATACTCATACTGTATTAATCTGCATACTCATACTGTATCTGCATACTCATACTGTATTAATCTGCATACTCATACTGTATCTGCATACTCATACTGTAGTAATCTGCATACTCATACTGTATCTGCATACTCATACTGTATTAATCTGCATACTCATACTGTATTTATCTGCATACTCATACTGTATTTATCTGCATACTCATACTGTATCTGCATACTCATACTGTATTTGCATACTCATACTGTATTTATCTGCATACTCATACTGTATTTATCTGCATACTCATACTGTATCTGCATACTCATACTGTATTAATCTGCATACTCATACTGTATTTATCTGCATACTCATACTGTATCTGCATACTCATACTGTATTAATCTGCATACTCATACTGTATTTATCTGCATACTCATACTGTATCTGCATACTCATACTGTATTAATCTGCATTCTCATACTGTATTAATCTGCATGCACATACTGTATTTATCTGCATACTCATACTGTATTTATAGGCATACACATACTGTATTAATCTGCATACTCATACTGTATTTATAGGCATACACATACTGTATTAATCTGCATACACATACTGTATTAATCTGCATACTCATACTGTATTTATTTGCATACTCATACTGTATTTATAGGCATACACATACTGTCTTAATCTGCATACTCATACTGTATTTATAGGCATACACATACTGTATTAATCTGCATACACATACTGTATTAATCTGCATACTCATACTGTATTTATCTGCATACTCATACTGTATTTATAGGCATACACATACTGTCTTAATCTGCATACTCATACTGTATTTATAGGCATACACATACTGTATTAATCTGCATACTCATACTGTATTTATCTGCATACACATACTGTATTTATCTGCATACTCATACTGTATTTATAGGCATACACATACTTTATTAATCTGCATACACATACTGTATTTATAGGCATACACATACTGTATTAATCTGCATACACATACTGTATTAATCTGCATACTCATACTGTATTAATCTGCATACTCATACTGTATTTATCTGCATACTCATACTGTATCTGCATACTCATACTGTATTAATCTGCATACTCATACTGTATTTATCTGCATACTCATACTGTATCTGCATACTCATACTGTATTAATCTGCATTCTCATACTGTATTAATCTGCATACTCATACTGTATTTATAGGCATACACATACTGTATTAATCTGCATACTCATACTGTATTTATCTGCATACACATACTGTATCTGCATACTCATACTGTATTAATCTGCATACTCATACTGTATTTATCTGCATACTCATACTGTATCTGCATACTCATACTGTATTAATCTGCATTCTCATACTGTATTAATCTGCATACTCATACTGTATTTATAGGCATACATATACTGTATTAATCTGCATACTCATACTGTATTTATCTGCATACACATACTGTATTTATCTGCATACTCATACTGTATTTATAGGCATACACATACTGTATTAATCTGCATACACATACTGTATTTATAGGCATACACATACTGTATTAATCTGCATACACATACTGTATTAATCTGCATACTCATACTGTATTAATCTGCATACTCATACTGTATTTATCTGCATACTCATACTGTATCTGCATACTCATACTGTATTAATCTGCATACTCATACTGTATTTATCTGCATACTCATACTGTATCTGCATACTCATACTGTATTAATCTGCATTCTCATACTGTATTAATCTGCATACTCATACTGTATTTATAGGCATACACATACTGTATTAATCTGCATACTCATACTGTATTTATCTGCATACACATACTGTATTTATCTGCATACTCATACTGTATTTATAGGCATACACATACTGTATTAATCTGCATACTCATACTGTATTTATAGGCATACACATACTGTATTTATAGGCATACACATACTGTATTAATCTGCATACACATACTGTATTAATCTGCATACTCATACTGTATTTATCTGCATACTCATACTGTATTTATAGGCATACACATACTGTCTTAATCTGCATACTCATACTGTATTTATAGGCATACACATACTGTATTAATCTGCATACTCATACTGTATTTATCTGCATACACATACTGTATTTATCTGCATACTCATACTGTATTTATAGGCATACACATACTGTATTTATAGGCATACACATACTGTATTAATCTGCATACACATACTGTATTTATAGGCATACACATACTGTATTAATCTGCATACACATACTGTATTAATCTGCATACTCATACTGTATTTATCTGCATACTCATACTGTATTTATAGGCATACACATACTGTCTTAATCTGCATACTCATACTGTATTTATAGGCATACACATACTGTATTTATAGGCATACACATACTGTATTAATCTGCATACTCATACTGTATTTATCTGCATACACATACTGTATTTATCTGCATACTCATACTGTATTTATAGGCATACACATACTGTATTAATCTGCATACACATACTGTATTAATCTGCATACTCATACTGTATTTATCTGCATACTCATACTGTATTTATAGGCATACACATACTGTCTTAATCTGCATACTCATACTGTATTTATAGGCATACACATACTGTATTTATAGGCATACACATACTGTATTAATCTGCATACTCATACTGTATTTATCTGCATATTCGTACAGCATTAATCTGCATACTCATACTGTATTTGTCTGCATATTCGTACTGTATTTGTCTGCACACTGATACTGTATTTATCTGCATACTCGTACTTTATCTGCATACTCATACTGTATTTATCTGCATACTCATACTGTATTTATAGGCATACTCATACTGTATTTATAGGCATACACATACTGTATTAATCTGCATACTCATACTGTATTTATCTGCATACTCATACTGTATTTATAGGCATACACATACTGTATTAATCTGCATATTTGAACTGTATTTATCTGCATACCTGTACTGTATTTATCTGCATATTCGTACTGCATTAATCTGCATATTCATACTGTATTTATCTGCATACTCGTACTGTATTTATCTGCATATTCATACTGTATTAATCTGCACACTGTTACTGTATTTATCTGCATATTCGTACTGCATTAATCTGCATACTCGTACTGTATTTATCTGCATATTCATACTGTATTTATCTGCACACTGATACTGTATTTATCTGCATATTCATACTGTATTTATCTGCATACTCGTACTGTATTTATCTGCATATTCGTACTGCATTAATCTGCATACTCATACTGTATTTATCTGCACACTGTTACTGTATTTATCTGCATATTCATACTGTATTTATCTGCATACTCGTACTGTATTTATCTGCATATTCGTACTGCATTAATCTGCATACTCATACTGTATTTATCTGCACACTGATACTGTATTTATCTGCATACTCGTACTGTATTTGTCTGCATACTCATACTGTATTAATCTGTATACTTATACTGTATTTATCTGCATACTTATACTGTATTTATCTGCATACTCATACTGCATTAATCTGCATACTCATACTGTATTAATCTGCATACTCATACTGTATTAATCTGCATACTCATACTGTATTTATCTGCATATTCGTACTGTATCTGTATACTCGTACTATATTTATCTACATACTCATACTGTATTAATATGCATACTCATACTGTATTTATCTGCATATTCGTACTGCATCTGTTTACTCGTACTATATTTATCTACATACTCGAGCTGTATTTATCTACATATTCACACTGTACTTATCTGCATACTCTACCTTCAAGATAAGATGAAGGAAAGACAAGCTGTAATGTTTGTTTCACACAGTCTGAAGAGTTGATACTTCAAAATAACATTACTTGAGTAGAACTGAAAAGTGCTTTGTCATAAATACTCTTTGAAGTACAGTTTCTTTAACAATGTGCTGAATGTACTTGAGCTATTGCCAGTGATTTTGACCCAGCTCCGAGGAGGCATACGAAAAGCTCTGGTCAATGCAGTAAAAGCCATTCGGATTTTCCGGGAAGACAAAGGGAAGAGAAGCAGATGGAAAATGGTTGCAGCTGGAAAATGGCTGCAGCTGAGTCGAATTCCAGAGAGAAACGGAGGGAGGAGGAGGGGGAGACATTGGAAATATTTATTTTGGAAAGTGCACTCCAAACCCCAGACTGCCCCCTCACACACACACACACACGCACACACGCACACACACACATCCAAACGTCGCCCAGCTGGTGTCCCAAAGCCCACACGGACCTCTGTGCATCAGCGGAAACCCTACACTGCTGCCGCTGCCGCTGCTGCTCTTATGGTCCAGACAAAGGGCTCTTTCATGGGACAAATCAGATCCCTCTGTCTGACCCATTCCCCTCTTGGACCTTCTCCAAACCTTCCCTTTATAAAGTTCAGACCCTGCCACACTTTAAAACAAATAGAATGTTAATTGAAAAGCCAGATGTGTCATGCATTAATGAGACTTAAACACCTCCTTTTTTGGTACTCCAACGCTAAAGGCCTATCTCACCGGCCTGGAGACTAGTTGGAGACTAGGTTTTGAGACTCAAGTTGCCACTGGTCACGGAGATGTCTACAAGACATCCCCTGAGATAAGGCGAGTCTCGGTGGAAATGAACAGGTTCGATATCTACGGAGACTGCATGGAGACTTGGAGGTTCATGTGGTTTCTGAGAGGTCTAAGCAGTCTCAAGCAGTTGTGTCGCAAATACTACTTGTCGTCCTCAATCTGTGAGACGTTTCTGAGACCTGTCAGATACCAAAGAGATCTCAAAGAGACTCCATATGACTCTTTGCCACAGCTGCTTGAGAACGTGTGGACCTCTCAGAGACAGTGAGTAATAATGAGAGCGAAATGGTTCCATTTGGGTAATGCCTAAGTTATACATGCCTCAGAAACAACACCATCACTGCAAAACCCTCCTTGTGTTTGCGTGTTGTCAGAAACAGGGCAGTGCTTTATTCACCATCATGGGCTTCTTCATGCTTTACATTCATGGCCACTCGTTTGTGGTTTGGCTTGTAAAACATGTTTTCCTTGATGCCATGTTGGTGAGTGACCCTTGCTTCGGGGCAGGGCTGAGACCATTCCACTTTGGGCTTTGGCCCGGATCTATTTTCAAGTTTTCGGTCAATATTGCCTCTTGCAATGTTTAAAGTTGAATAATTTTGTATATGACAGTACTGTAAAGATTTGGAGAAATTCTCGTTATTATCTTACTTAATTTCTGTTGTCATAAATAATCCTAAAACCCCAATATTTTTTCCTCTGAATGATCGTGACTCAAAACTGTGGAATCGTGACGTCCCTTGCCAGGATATTTGGACCACAAACTTACAAGGACAGGTCTAACGTAGTCCACAGACGTAGTTTGGAATCGTCCCCGGGCCAGTGAACATGCAAACACCAAGGCTGGCCCAGTCACGTGCTGCTGAGAGGACACATGTCTGAGATCATTTGTTGTCACTTGAGGAGTCCGCTCTGCTCGCCCCATTTACCCCGCGCATGTGGGCGGGTCCGCGGCTCGTCTCTCAAGCAAAAGCAACACAAATGAGATGCAAATGTCTGTCCAGAGGAGGAGAGGAGATGGAGAGAGCGAGAGCAGGAGAGTGTGGGCTAAATGTGGAACATAACCCCATCTGAGAGGCTTGTTCTGGGGTTTCAGCCATGCTTTGATTACTTGCACATTTCTCCTCCTCCTTCCACGCTGGTCTGTCCCTACTTCTCTCTTTTATCATTCTAGCCTTCCATTCCTGTATCCCCCACTTCCCTCTCCCTCCTCTTCATTACTCATTTATATTTTCATTGGGATCACAAACTGAGCAACTTAAGCAGGCGCAGGGAATACATGCAACCTCCTCACCAAAAGTCCCGCAAAGTGAAAACAAACAAGGGACTGTTCTACATTTGTTTGGCTCATGGCTATGGTCACTAAAAGAGGGCGACCGGGTTTTTTATTGAACTTCATTGGCTGCCAGTGTCCTATGGGTTCACGTTTTAAATTCTGGTTCTTGCTTTCAGAGCCCTGCATGGTCAGGCTCCTCCTTACATCAGTGAGGCCTGTGGATCAGAATCTGCTGAAGGTTCCACGTACTAGAAGCGACCGATCCTTCCAGGCTATGGAACGATCTTCCCTCCTCTTTGCGCTCAGTTGACTCTGTGGACACCGTCAAGAGCAAACTTAAGACTCATCTATTTGTTCAGGCTTTTAATTAGCTACCTTTGGGCTGCCATTATATTTTTGTGTTGTCTTGGCCTTTTATATTGTGTGCTATGTCTGATGTTTTTGATGTGTTGGGGGTGGGCAATCATAAGCTTTTGCTTCAGCCCACTCCTTTTGAGCACTATGTGTACTGCTCAAATAAACAAATAAACAATGTGTTGTGAAGCACTTGGTGGTGCTTTATAAATAAAGGTTACTTACTATTTACTTCTAATGCAGATGCCGATATGCACCGGCAATATAAAAAAATAAGATAAACTTGTCTATAATCCTTCTAAACTGTAAAATATGTCAGTGTTGAACTGATACAGCAGGGGGCGCTTTATTAGAGGCATAGGGCTGATTTATTCATGTTTTAGACATTCAGATTTAGTGGGTTCTTCAGAGGGACAACAGATTCCATAACAAAACACGGTAAGTATTTATCTCTTATGGTTCGGAAATGATAAGCAAAAGTCTGCATAAAAAACAATCCGATGTGTACAAACTTGTGACCGATTTTTACCGTGATGTTTCTCATAACCCCTGAGACCGAGGAAGTTTTAAGGTTGTGACTGAGCTCTTTTCAATGCTGGGAAGTCGCTATCACTTTGGGTTCCGGAGATACTGGCCTTACGTTCAGGTGTTGGGTTAACCCTGAGCCGCCATGGTGGGCCAACCTGAGCAGCATATACAGTATTTGGAGGTCGGGGGAAACCGGAGTACTGCCTTCAGTTTTCCTCTGAAACGGTGCGGCGCCTCCTGGGTTTGTCCCAGTTTCAGAGCGTGGTGTCCCGCACTGGTCAGCTCCTCCTCCATCTCCTCTCGTTCCTTCTCATCTTCTTCTTTGTCCTCCTCCTTCTCCCCTGGCTCTGACACCTGAGGGTCACTTGTGAAACTCCACCTTACAGTTGAACCAGGACTCAGTGAATATAAAAACAGTCTTTCACCATCTTCTGGGAAGAGAGTAGCAGACCAGTATAATCCGTCTCATTCTCCAGTGAACCAACATTAGGTCAGAACAATAGTAGGAATAGACGGCTTGTGTGGGTTTGCTGCGAGCCTTGCCCGGATGCACCATTTTTTTTTTCCAGGATGGGAAAGGCCATATTATCATATTGACTCCCTGATTGGCCAGTCGCTGACATTAGCCGCCAAGTGGAGCTCCACACATTTAAAGGGAATGACGTCCCCTCCACAGGACAACGGTAGCTTAAACTAATCCAAACTAACTCTAAACCTAGGGATAGGGCAGTTTTCCAAACTAACCCTACCTTAAACCCTAACCCTTGGTTTGAAAGAGGAGTCAAAGAAACAATTTTTGTTCAGAAACAAAACCCTTTCATGAACAGAAATTGGCGGTATGAGATTTCACCTGTCTTCGCTGTACAGCAGCCTCCTGCGCCCCAGGCCTGGAGGGCTCTGTCATGCTGATGCTAATGCTAATGCTAACGAGGCTGAGACCCAGGAATAGGCAGGTGATCAGCTGAGAAGAGAACTACCTTCTAGTTTGCCCCAGTGGCCGCTGGCTGCTCTGCTTTACGACCGCAACACTGGAGGCCGCCATTGCTCCGCCATTGCTGTAGGACCTCCATATAGCCGCCAGTCTCCCATTGAAAAGCATTGGACTTTAGACACGTTAAAAACAACTTTAACGCCTGCTTTCTATTTTTTAAACACTTTCGGCTACATATTCCTCCTGAGATAACGCTGGGTTAGTCACAATTTTATTTATTTTTATCTCGTATTAATGAGGGTCGGTCTGTTAGCATTGGAGATGGCCGAGCTACACGTCACGCAAGGGCCGAGTCTACAGTGAAGATCCCGCCCTTATGCCCTTTTTAGGAACATGCTCCGTCAGAGCTGGAGGGGAGGAGCCTGTAAATCCGCCATGATTTCCCCCTCGAACGTGCTCATTGTGGTAAACGGGGAGGAGTGAGGAGGAGCTGTCTATTCTTTTTAACGGTCTATGGTTTGCCCCTTTTTCGTTCCCTGTAGCTCCCCTTGTGACGCCTCCACAGTGCTGCAGGGGTGGGGGCTCTGTGGTCTGTAGATCTACAACGTTGCTCAGTTAGCTGTTTGTTTACTTTTTGATCGGTCAATAGCTGATATCGTAACATACCCATATATTGGTCGACTGCTGGTCGCTACAGAGTAAAGAGAGGGATGGAGAGTGGAGGAGGATGAGGCGAATGTGTGCGTAATCAAAGCGTGGCTGATCCCCAGAATGATCCTCCCTGATGGGGTTGTGTTCCACTTTTAGCCCAGACTTAGCTCTGCTCCTCTGGACCGCGTGAGGGTCTGAGGATGTTTGTGGAGTTACATGGACAGCATGTTGTAAACAGATCTTCAGCAGGTGTCCCATTCACCCCAAACAGGGACATAATCCCCCCCCCCCCCCCCCCCCCCCCGTCTCTCTCTCTGCAGATCTGCTTTATTCCCTTCCAGATCGAGCTAAGAAACGTTTTCCCCTTTGCTCAGCGTGCTCTACTTCCTCTGCCAGCCGCCGCTCTGTTTGCATAGAGCTGAATCATTTCAACACTATGCAAATGCCCCGCACCGCTCCGCACCGCTCCGCACCACGCCGTATCACGCCGTATCACGCCGTATCACGCCGCCGCTCCCGCCACCGTAGGATGACTGTCGGTGTGAGCGGCGTGAGGTCAGGAGGCGAGCAGAGGAGCTGGGCCTGTTGGTCAGTGCTTTATAATGGCACGGAAGATGGTGGCAAGGCGTTAATGCCCCCCCAAAAGAGCATCTCTTTCTTTCTTTCTTTCTTTCTTTCTTTCTATATCTCTCTTTCTTTCTCTCTCTTTGCCTTTCTTTCTTTCTTTCTTTTGCTCTCTTCTCTCTTGCTTTTTCTTTCTCTCTCTCGTTCTTTCGTTCTTTTTCTTACTTCCTTTCTCTCTCTCTCTTTTTTGTCGCTCTTTCTTTCTCTCTTTCTTTTTCTCTCTCTTTACCTTTCATTCTCTTTCTTCCTTCCTTTCTCTCTCTCTTTCTTTCTCTCTCTCTTTCTCTTTCACTCTCTTTACCTTTCGTTCTATTTCTTCCTTCCTTTCTCTCACTCTCTCTCTTTCTTTCTCTCTCTCCTTCTTTTTTCTCTCTATTTACCTTTCTTTCTCTTTCTTCCTTCCTTTCTCCCTCACTCTTTTTTCTTTCTCTCTTTCTCTCTTTCTTTCTTTTTCTCTCTCTTTACCTTTCTTTCTCTTTCTTTGTCTTTCTCTCTCCTCTCTCTCTTTCCCTTTCTTTCCTCTCCTCTCTATCCCTCCTAAAGCGTTTGAGAGTTGGATCTTTCCTCTTCTCCTGCCCCCTCTCTTTTCTTTTCTCCCATCCATCTTGTCCTTCTCCCTCTATTCCTGCGAGAGCGTTTTGGACCCACACCTCTCTCTCTCTCCCTCCCTCCTCTCGCTTTCTTTTCTTCCCCCTCCGTCCATCCGAGAGCATTTATTGTCTTGGAACTACTTTTTTTCTCTCTTTCTCTACATCCACGCCTCCTGCTCTCCTTCCCTCCTCCTCTCTTGTTCCTTTCTGCACCCCATTTTTACTCCTCCACTGCCCGCTTCTGCCTGTTGTTTGAATATGCAGGGGAAAAGAACGTCCATGTAAAGCCTTTTAATCGATTGTGAGTTTTACTGGGACCGTGTATTTCCCTGAAAGTAGTGACACGTGCTCATAAAGGGTAAGCAAGGCCTTCAAGGGAAGTGGGCAAAGAGTTATTAGGAGCAACGGACACGAAGTGCCCGGCGAGGGACTAATTAAAATCGTAAAAAAAAAGGGAAAACGCAAGAATTCAAATAGCAAACGTGGACCGATACACAAGTAACAGGTATCAGGAATTAGTGCTCCGGGAGGTCTAATTTTGGGTGGCGTTGGCAAGAGAAAATAATCAAAGATGGCTCAGTGGCGCCCCCTCAAACAGGCAGTTTACATTGAGTCAATGAGAGCCCGGTGGCAAAAAATGTCATGGTACAAAGGTGACACTGGCCAGGGTCATAGACCACGTCAGGACATGTCAAAAAATATATTATGAGCCCGGCCTAAACTCTACAGGAAGTCGGCCATCTTGGCCCAAACCTCGAACCTTCAAAATCGTACCTGTTGAACTTGTGACCCCTGATCCCCGAGTTTTCAATCAAAAGCTTCAATTTTTGGCCAAAATGTCCCAGACCCATGTGGCTTTCCAAATCCTCATTTCAATTTTGGAAATATTATCGGGCGTGGTCATGACAAGGCCGCAACTCAAAGGCCATTTTCAACAAAATTCAAAGTCTCATATCTTTCACAGACTTTGTGGGATTGCAACGGACCCAATACGGCGCACGTGCACATTCTCGAGCTGGACCTAACCATGTGCAAACGCAGCCACTATCGCCAAAAATGACCCACTGGCGCCCCCTTCAAGGTTTTTTCTTGAAAAATTCCAATCAAAAAATCGGGATGGTATGGAGTTGTGAAAATAATCACACAGGCCTTCCCCGTCATGGGGATCAACATACCAAAAAGGCATCAATCTGAGTAATGTCGTTTGGGAGAAATAAAATGCCAAAACATAGCAAAAAAACTGTTTCCATTATTATTATTATTATTACGTCTTTGATCTCAATTTTGACCCCCTGAACATTAACGAAAACTCAATTTTATTTGACCTAATGATCAGGATTGGTGAAAATTGTACTATTTTGAAGTCCGCCAAACAAAGTGCCCAACGGCGCCCCCTGTGCACATTGCATGGCCGTGAAAGATTTATTTTCACAGAAGTGAAAACAAAGGGTATATTTGGATTCTCCATGTCACACTGATCAAAAAAGTCAATCACAAGATGCCTCTATCTTGCTTTGTTTTTTTTATAATAAATATCATGCTTTTTCCCGCCTCTTTGACGACAACTCAAAAGAGCATGCAAGTTCCAATTGCACTAATATGTGCATCACATGAGCCCCTCTATGGATCGTACTGATTCGCCTGGATAATTGTGCAATTTTCAAAAAAATAGCGCCCCCTACCTATACCTGCAAAATTACACTTTTACGAAAGTGAAAACAAAAATTATATCCTGATTCTCCATGTCACACTGATCAAAAAAGTCTATTACAACATGCCTCTATCTTGCTTTGTTTTCTTTATAATTAGGCCCGAGCAACGGACACGAAGTGCCCGGCGAGGGACTAATTAAAATCGTAAAAAAAAAGGGAAAACGCAAGAATTCAAATAGCAAACGTGGACCGATACACAAGTAACAGGTATCAGGAATTAGTGCTCCGGGAGGTCTAATTTTGGGTGGCGTTGGCAAGAGAAAATAATCAAAGATGGCTCAGTGGCGCCCCCTCAAACAGGCAGTTTACATTGAGTCAATGAGAGCCCGGTGGCAAAAAATGTCATGGTACAAAGGTGACACTGGCCAGGGTCATAGACCACGTCAGGACATGTCAAAAAATATATTATGAGCCCGGCCTAAACTCTACAGGAAGTCGGCCATCTTGGCCCAAACCTCGAACCTTCAAAATCGTACCTGTTGAACTTGTGACCCCTGATCCCCGAGTTTTCAATCAAAAGCTTCAATTTTTGGCCAAAATGTCCCAGACCCATGTGGCTTTCCAAATCCTCATTTCAATTTTGGAAATATTATCGGGCGTGGTCATGACAAGGCCGCAACTCAAAGGCCATTTTCAACAAAATTCAAAGTCTCATATCTTTCACAGACTTTGTGGGATTGCAACGGACCCAATACGGCGCACGTGCACATTCTCGAGCTGGACCTAACCATGTGCAAACGCAGCCACTATCGCCAAAAATGACCCACTGGCGCCCCCTTCAAGGTTTTTTCTTGAAAAATTCCAATCAAAAAATCGGGATGGTATGGAGTTGTGAAAATAATCACACAGGCCTTCCCCGTCATAGGGATCGCGCCCGCCTTAGTGTGAGCTTTCCGAAAATGTATAACATGTGGGGGTACAAGTAACCAGTCCACTTATACAGCCTGTTCAAGTGTGAGAACAGCGCCACCTTCAGGCCTAAGATGGCTTTTAAGTGGCTTGTAAGTGGCCCGCCAAAAGTGGCCCGCCCATCCTCCGTGGAAATAGCCAGAGTTCTTCTTCTGGCAGCATAGTAGCCTCTGTCAGAGTTGCCACTGTCAGAGTTTCTCATGAAAATCGTCAATTTTCCCAAATACCCCGTTTATTCACAAAAGCCACACTTTTAGACTCATACGTAGATATAATACCCCTCTGTGACAGAAAGAAGCTTTAATTTGGGCGTTTTTGCCTCCAAATTGAGGTTTTTTGGACTTTACAGTCACAGGGAGTTCACTTAGGCTGTTTCCTGTCCGTCTCTGCATGTTCCTCGTACTATGTGGCTCTCACCAAAGTATTCCTTCATCTATCCAGAGTTCTGCGGGGCTGGAGCACCTTTTCAGATCGTTGGCCGCCCGGGGTATTACCCCTAATTAAAAATGTTTCAATAAATACTGTCTGAACTGCTATTTCGACTTGTGAACGCTCGAGTGCAAAACTTTCGTAAGATTTATGTATAAATCGCTGTGTTGTTGTGTAAGCCTGTGTAGCTCCATTGGTAGAGTGCAGGGTTCCCACCGTTATATTGCCGGTTCAATCCCCACCATGACTTTTTTTATTTTTTTAAGCAGTACCTACTGGGAAGAACCTGAATCGGCGACTATGCTCCCACCCTCATTCAAAACGGGGCAATGACCCACACGTTGTACCACATGCCGTTTCACAAGATATTTCACATTTCGGCTGCAAAATAAATCTGCTTGTGTAGCTACATGGGTAAAGTGATAGGTTCCCAACCATGGGATTGCCGGATCAATTCTCACCTTGAGTCTTTTTTATTTTTATTTTTTTTGACTCGGCAACTACTGGGAAGAACATGAATCGGCACCTATGGTCACCCTCATTAAAACTTTAGCTCCATGGGTAGAGTTCTGGACTCACAATCACAAGGTTGCCGGATCAATTCCAACCTTGACCTTCTTTTACTTTTTATTTGTATTTATGTTTTTATTTGATTTTTTACTGGCCACCTACAGGAAAGAACATAAATGAAACATGAAATGAGAAAATGGAGAGGGGGGAGCTTGACCGGAAATTACCTCTCCCCTCCAGTGGCGTCCTAGGACCTAATTTAGAGAATATTAGCCCATATTCGTCCCATTGTGACACAGAGTTATAGCTCAGTGATAGAGTGCTGGTCTTTGGTGCAGTAGGTTGCCAGTTCAAACACAGCTTGGGAACTTTTCTAATGCTTTCTCTTTTCGCATGGGCTGCTGCACTCTGAGTCAGATACAACTCCAGAATGAGCACCAAGTTATGTAAACACAATTATTTAATTGTCCACTTTTCTACGTTTCACTCCCTTTTTCCTCTTTACTTACTGTTTTCTGTAAATGTAAGAATGCAGGATGTTTCATAAGATTGATATAAGTTTAGATGCACACGCAGGTTCCTGCAGCTTGGCTAGCTCTATAGGTAGAGGACTGGGATGCCAATCATGAGGTTGCCAGTTCAAGCTCAACTATGGCTTCCTTTTTTTTTTTTTTACTTTTGTAGTTTGGACTGGGCATCTACTGGGAGGAACATAAATCAAACTCAGGGATTTAGAGAAAAGTAGCCCACATCAGGTGTATGGGGTTATTGTTTACCAGTCTCTGGTTCAGGAGGTTACCACTTCAAATATGACTTGGACATTTTTCTCATGTTTTTATTTTTATTTTTTGATAGATCTACCTAGTGCAAAAAAAAAGGCAAGGTCGAGATCGAACCAGCACTTTCGTGGCTGGAACCCCGGCCACATGAGCCATGCGCTCTACCTATGGAGCTAAACGAGCAGAACAAACAGCCTCAAACGCATGTATATCAATTTTATAAGCAACACAGCTTTTTCCGGCTTTACAGGTTAAGCATTATGAATCATTTTGTAATCAGGGCAAATTCACCTGGGTGCCCAAAGATTTGAGTGGGTGCTCCAGCCCCGCAGCACCCACGGGATCGGCACCTATGATTTGGCCTACATAAACATGTTTTTCCTCAGCATTTCATTGGGGAGGAGGGATAACAATGATTGTGTATGAAGGAAAGGCTACATAGTATATGCATAGAAGAAATGGGGGACAGTAGGGAAACAATTTACGCAAAACTGGGCAGAAATGTCGAAAACAATAAGGAAAATGGAGGGGGGGAAAAATGACCTTAAATTACGTCTCTCCTCCAGTGAGGACATTTAGAGACAAGTAGTCCACATCAGGCCATCATTGTTATGGAGGTATAGCTCAGTGATAGTGTGCTGGTCTCTGGTGCAAAAGGTTGCCAGTTCAAACATGGCTTGGACACATTTCCAATGCTTTTTCTTTTCACATGGCCGCTGCACTATAAGCAAAATCACAATCTCATAGTGCGCAAGCACAGCGCTCAAAGGTCAATCGGGATACATGTGCTGTCTCTCACTAGTCCCAATGTATACAGATGGTTTTACTACAGGTTTGGCAATATTTACTGAATCATTTTTTAATCAAGGCAATTTCGCGTGCGTGCCCACAGATTTGAGTGGGTGATCCAGTCCTACAGCACCTGGGGCAAGAGTGAGGCCGGGGTGTGACGAAGGATCAGGCGAAAGTGGGCCGCGTTAAGGAGCAAAACAAACCGGGTTGGGTGTAAGGCCGAGGTCAGAGCAGGTTTGGGCGAGAGCGGGCGGGGGCGGTCACAAGTGGGGGCATTCGCAAGGGGGGGCGGTCGCAAGGGGGGGCGGTGGCAAGGGGGGGCGGTCGCAAGGGGCGAGGGCCTTTATCGCCGCGAGCGGCTTTAATTTTTTCTTATTTTCAATTTAAGTCCTGACAGATGTGAGAAAAGTGTAAACACAACCACCAGTGATCAAGACACAGAAGCTAACATGTTAGACTGTGTCTGGAATGATCTAAAGACAGATCTTTCAAAGGTGTTATGGACTGATGAGCTCTGAGTGACTGAATGGACGTACCTGTACCACCACTTACAGAAGCGTCCTCTGAGAACTAGTAGAAGGTTTGAGAATCCACTTTCAACTTGAAATGGTCCAGCTAACTCATCTTTAATGATCTTTAATGATACCTGACCACCCAGTGTCCCTCCTCCATCTTTCTGGCACCAAAGTCAGAGGAAAGCTTTATGCTCATGACTGATCCCGTTCGTCAGTCCATACAGAGTCACTCTGATCTCATCGGTCCATAAAACCTTTGAAAAATCGGTCTTCAGATCATTCCATATCTGTCGAGGTGAAAGGCGAGCCAGTGTGCCTAGTCTGTGGCGTGAGGCTGGAGTGATGAAGAAGGCAAATCTCAAGCGCCATTACACCTCAAAGCATGCTACACTCCACGAGTTGAAAGGACAAATGTGTTTGGATAAAATGAATGCTCTTCGTCAGAGTTTGGGGGCCCAGCAAGAAGCTTTCACAAAGTTGGAAAACCAGCTTCGACATCAGACGCCTCAACAAAGATAAACAGTTCCAGCCATTACATTAGATGAGTCTGACATGCATAGAAATGATGATCCTCCATATATATCAGTCCTACCTCAGTGTGGTATGAACTCTAGAGAGTTTGCCGCTAAGTTATAAGGCCCTTGGAGAACTTAGATTTGGCCCTTGATGTGAAAAAGATTCCCCAACACAATGGACTGGATTGCTTTAACACCGAATGTATCTTACCTTTATAGGTGGGGCAGAGTGGACAGACCTATTTAGATATTTTGATGTCGTTGTCCTCTCACTGGGTGTCTCTTGTCCTTTTATTTCTTAGTGTCTATTTGTGCCAATTTTGTATTTGTATATTTGTAACTTGTATTTATTCAAAAACGCAATCAATTCAAATCATTCAAATGAAAATTGCTTCTGACTTTCAAAAATATTGTTAAGTCCAAGCCTGTAAAATGTGGAGTCTGTAGGAGGTGTTAGAGTGGAGATGTTGTTAAAGAGAGGAACGAAAACCGAATTTGTGTACATTTCTCCCGTCTTTAGCCACCGCCGTCTCCCATAAAGGAAATGACCTTATTTGGATTACAGCGTCGTCTCGGTCACAGCCTTGCGTGCTACACGTGGATACCAAACATGTCAGTAATTGGGAATGGATAAGCTGATGCGGCGCGATGTTGTAGTGACTTCCTGGAAATCTCTAGCCACAAAACGTCATAAAGTAAGTATCATTAAGGGTGAGTTTGATCTTTTTTATACTCTGACATTAAAACTAAAATGTTAAAGTAGAAAACCAAAGCCAATATAAACTTTTCCAAAATAGATGAATCAATGAAAACTTATCAAGGGAAAACAGAGGACCGCACAACTCACGCAAAGTCAGAGAATCCAAGTGGGTCATCTTGGGGCCCACCACAGAGAAGGCCCTTTCCCCCAGGGTTTTAAGGCTCATCTCAGGCACCACGAGCTGGGACCGGCCCCCCAGACCTCAGTTCCCTTTGGGGGTTAATGGGTTTGGATGAGGTCCAAGGTGTAGTGAGGGGCCGGCCCATTCGACCATGGTGCAAAGACGCCAAAAAACGGTCAAAAGTGCTCCCTGTTCAAAATCCGTGCTGCTCATTATGATTGACGCCTGTTTGACGTGCAGTCCCCCTCTCTTCCCCCCCCCCCCCGTCCCTGCATTGGGGGAGCGCCGCCGACTCGGATTAGGGCCTGAAACATAGCACAAGTGAGGAGGAGGCTTATGGAAGTCTCGGTGTCTTTAATGCCGCATTCAGCACAAACCGCTCCGTAAGCCCCGGAGAGGCCGACATGAAAGCGCGTCGCTCGAATTCCAGCGGTCGCCTCGGCGTTCGGGGACAAATATTGGTTCTGAGAGATTGTGAGGGAGGTTTTAGGAACAGGCACGCTCTCCCCAAAGGCTCGGGGAAAAAGACTGCAGGCTCCGGGCTGTTCCTTCAGGGGCTGCTGGAACAAATCAGGTGTACAGTAACGGGAAATGTGGAGAGGAAAAGTTTTCGACGTGTTCTTTCTTTCATGAGTTCTTCCAACCGATCAGACCGGCGTTCTATCGCGATGGGAAGTTCCCGACGCGCGGTCCTTGGCCCAAATGTTTTTTGTACTTTTACAGGCTTTCAGATATGAAAAATAGCCATGTAATCCGGCACAGGCCCTCCCTGTGTCGGGGGTCCGTCCCCCCCAAATAAAAACCATACCGTGAAAACATGAAGCAATGGAATCGCGAACATCCCGGAAGAATTACTTTGGTATTAGTGCTTTATTTGTGGGGTGTCGGGTTAGACCTGAGCCGCTGTGTTTTTGGAGGTTGGGGGAACCGGCGTAATGGCCGAGTTTGTCCCTGTTTCAGAGCGTGGTGTCCTGCACTGGTCAGCTCCTCCTTCCTCTTGCGCAGCTCCCTCCCCATCTTCTGGAAAGAGCGCAGCAGACGAATATAATCTGTCGTATTCTCCAGTGAACAAACATTAGCCAGAACAATAGCAGGGACATCAGATTTGTGTGGCTTTGCTGCGAGTCTTGCCCAGATACCTCCTCGTTTGTCCCTCATTATAGCGACTGTTGCAGGTTTCATGCGCACACAGCACAGGCTTTAGATCACTGTCCAAGGTGCAGATGAAGCGGGCAGGTCTGAACACCACAGACGTCCCACTGTCTGTAAACTCCTGTCCAGGGAGGGGTCACTGACAGATGCTCACCGAGCTGCCACAGTCTGAGAGAGGTCAGGGGTCAGCGGGCCCTCAGGCTGGAGCCACTCACCGGCTCCATGGACTTTAGCAGGAGGGGGACATCAGCTGGTCTGCAGCGGTGGGACATTACACTGTAAGGACATCGGAGCACAGAGATGACTCCATCTGTGTGTGGGGCGATTTAAAAGCTGAGAGCAGACGGAAGACATGGGTTTCTGCTTGTGAGAGAGAGAGAGAGAGAGAGAGAGAGAATGGACAGGAGGGGGGAGAGAGAAGGGGAAGACAGGGAGGGGTGGGGAGAGAGTGAGGGGGAGAGAGATGGAGGACATGGACAGAAGGGGAGAGCAAGAGAGAGAGGGGGAGGGGCATAGACATGAGGTGAGAGAGAGGGAGGGAGAGAGAGGAATGGAGAGAGAAGACGGATCAGGAGAGGGGAGAAAGTGAGAGGGAAAGAGAGAGAGAAAAGGGAGAGTGAGCGGAGTGAGGGAGTTAGAGAGGAAGAAGGGGGGCATAGACAGTAGTGAGAGAGGGGAAAACAGCAGGGACAAAGAGAGGGTGAGAGAGAGACAGCAGAGAGCGAGGAGAGTGAGTGAGGGGGTGAGAGAAAGAAAGAGAGAGGGGGAGAGAGCGACAGACGGGGAGAGAGCAGAGGGAGGGGGAGAGAGAGGGGGGAGTAAAACGATACCATCTTCAATAATACACACTATTTTTAGCTCTGCTCCAATTTGTGCTGATCTCCAAAGGCCCAAACACAGCGGCTAATCAACAAAGCTCCCACAGCCTCACCCCCCCCCCCACACACACACACACACACACACACACACACGCTTGTCTACAGCACTTGTGGGAGATTACAAAGATTTTCTTGAGTGTGTGTGAGTGTCTGTCCCTGAAAAGCAGCTTGTCCTGTCTCTCCTGTCTCGCTCCTCCTCCCTCTTCTTTCCGCCTCCCCCCCCCCCTTCCCCCCCCTCCACACTCACACAGGTCCACCTGACAGTCACCGAGCTCCTCTGCTCATAATCCGACAGACTCAAAGGAAGGGATTAATGCGCCCCAAATCCAGCCCAGGTCTTCCAGCTCAGCTCCAGTGAGCAGGGGAAGGTGGGCAGCCACTGGAAGACAAGAAGTCTCCGTGTTGGTCAAAGACATTTTTCTGCACACCACACAGGTGAGACATTCTGCTGGTGACAACACATTAACACATTACTTGCAGAAGTCGTTTTCTTACACAGTGAGCCCAAAGCGTACAGAGCGAGGAGAAGTTATTCTTATTTACAGCCGAATTGCCTCTGATAATGCTGAGTAATAACACAGACAGAGAGGAGTGAGCGTCTGGTGACCCTGGTTCAGAAGAAGCGTGAGCGTGTCCCACAGCGGAGGAACGATCCAAAACACAGTGCTGCCTGTTTTAATCTGACCACCAAAATGTGCACGCTCGTGGTGACCTACAACATGTACAACGGTCATAACTTCTAACGTGATAAGTTAGCTTGATCTCTCCTACCACTAAATCCAGAATGTGGACTTGATTGTGGACTGGTGCTTGGATTTTGGAAGTTGAAGTAAAGTCCTCGGTTTACAGGATTACAAAAGGGGACAAAGTGTGAGCTTTGTTCCTTTCTGATTTGATAATGAGCTCAGGGTGTGGCGCTGTTTAGGTTGACCTGAGGAGGCTCTCAACCCAAGGCTGGTTCCAAGTCCGATTGATTGATTTATTGAGTACTGAACCCCAAAACAAGGTGATTTAAAAAAAATTATTATGAGAAGACATAAAATGAAAGCTACCCTCAGCTTCCATTTTTCTGTTTTCCACCTCCAACACACCCCTCACCATGTCAACACAAACACGTGCAGGGATCGCAAATGTTTGAAGTAGAAGTTGCAACAGTCAGAGTTTAGCATTAGCGGCTAACGCAGTCAGAGTTTAACATTAGCGGCTAACGCAGTCAGAGTTTAACATTAGCGGCTAACGCAGTAAGAGTTTAGCATTAGCGGTTACGCAGTCAGAGTTTAGCATTAGCGGCTAATGCAGTCAGAGTTTAACATTAGCGGCTAACGCAGTCAGAGTTTAACATTAGCGGCTAACGCAGTCAGAGTTTAACATTAGCGGCTAATGCAGTCAGAGTTTAACATTAGCGGCTAACGCAGTCAGAGTTTAACATTAGCGGCTAACGCAGTCAGAGTTTAACATTAGCGGCTAACGCAGTCAGAGCTTAACATTAGCGGCTAACGCAGTCAGAGTTTAGCATTAGCGGCTAATGCAGTCAGAGTTTAGAATTATGACAGAAGTTTAGAAAAGAAACATCTGGGCAACTAATGCAGCTGAAATCATCATGAAATGTCCGTTTGTTCAATAATCCAATATCTACAGGGAGCTGTCATGGTTACCGAGCACTAAGGCGTTCAAGGGTTGCGGGAAATGAAACATATAAAGTTCTAAATGGATCAAGTATTATGTTCTAAAAATGCCAAAAAAACACAGACTTAAGTGAAAGTTGTGGTTAAGCAAATGAATATAAGATGCTTACATGGCAACATATGTTATTTATTCTGCTGTGTGGAAGGAGAGGCAGTTGTCCTGTGAGTGAGTAAATATCCCGAGTATGTCTATGTAAGTCAATATGCTGAGGAGCATCAGATTTACCAACACTGTCTGGAGGAATGGACTGTTTATGATGTGAAGGGAAACACTGCTCCAGTCCAGTCTGCTCAGGTTTTATTGCCTTTCACAAATAGAATTTGTCTATTGGTGCAATGGTGCAACATGAAACATAAACTGGCAGTGATGGGAAATAATACAATAAGGGAAAGTTATAAACAAACAAAAATAGAAAAAGATGAAAAATAAGACTTTAGGCTCTTCTCATTGGACTGTGTTAAGCTCAATTATTAACATCGCAATAATACTGTTAATGTTAATTTTCAAGGTTGTTTTTTGCTTTGAACATACTCATTGTCGGTTTATCCAATCAATGCTGCTCAAAGTTGATGTTCTTATAACATAAAATCCATCAATAACCTTATATATCAATCAATCAATCAAGTTTTATTTCTAAAGCGCCTTACAACAACCAAAGTTGACCAAAGCGCTGCACACAATAAAGATAAAAATAAAAATACAATATAAAAAGGAGTACAATTTCATTCAAAACAGACCATTTACAACAGTTGCCACAGAACTATCTGTCAAATGCCTCTTTAAACAGGTGAGTCTTTAGTTTTGCTTTGAACAGGGGCAGGAAAACGGCACGGAACTCAAGCGGCAATGAGTTCCAGAGTTTTGGACGTGCCACAGCAACAGCCCGATCACCCCACTCTCTATGATGTGACCTGGGCACCTCCAGCAGGTGGTGTTGGGCAGAACGTAGGGTTCTGCTGGGCTGGTAAGGGGTCAGAGTCTCACATAAATACACAGGTGCAAGGCCGTGGATGGAACTGAAAACAAAAAGCAAAAGTTTGTACTGGATTCTGAAAAGGACTGGAAGCCAATGCAGGGAGTAAAGGACGGGCGTGATGTGGTCATGTTTGCGAGAGTTGGTGAGGAGCATTCAACAAATGATACAGACTAACCTAACCTTAGAAACGTTTTTGTGTGTCTGTGTGCGGAGTGAAACTTTGGAACAAACAACACGAGCAATGCCAAACTATTCATAGATTAAGTAAAAAAATAAAATAAAAAATACTATAAACATTGGGTCAAAATATATCAAGAGAGCATCTTAAATTAACATCTTTACTCTGTCTTATAGCGTTGTAGTTATAGTTGGTATAAATGGTACAATGTGGTAATGAAAGCATAGTTGAAGCTCGTTGTGTTAAATGTTGATTAGAAATGGGGGTGGGACGAAATAAAAAAACATTTTCCCCCACTCCCTTTAAGTGCACACCAAGCACTTTCAGGCCAACATTGTAAATAATAATTTGTTCTTAATGATAAAACAATAGTATTATTTATGTTTTTTTTTCCTTGTATGTGAAGTAGTTCATTTTTAGTACAACATGACACGATGTGGAAATGCTTTAACTCACATGTGTTCACTCTGAAATGCCACTGCCTGAGACAAATTGATTTTTTTTTTTTTTAAAGACTTAATTAGATGGATAACATCTGTTGTAAGTAATAATGATCATTTTATTTCAGTGAAGCAGCGATTTTAATGAAGAAATGTTGGGCAGAAAAGTAATTTTTATTTGAATGTATATTTGTAATATATTTGTTCAAATATAAATACAAACAAAAGACTTTTGAAATATACGGACAAGAAGAAATGCGTTGCCACTAGGGGGAGCAGGAGGATCAATTATGTGTATTGTTTCCTCTATAATCAAGGAAGAGTGTTGCTGCTTGGAACGGTTGTCATTCTATTGCTCAAATTTACAAACGGAGAATTAGGGTTGGCAGGTTATGGATCTGTTGAGAGGAATCCTCCCAACGGGCTCAAAACATTGTTCTTTAATGCACCACTCAGCATAGGAACATCATCTACAAAATCAGCTGTTAGGGCAGCTGTGTGGGGGTTTGTTGAAGGGGAGCTACTGCCCTCTTCAACTGGCTCACTCTACACTCTGGCTTTTTAATGCACCACACTATGCAGGGCTACAGCATACTTCACATATAACTCAATTAAATAAATATATAATAATAATAATGATAATGATGATGATGATGATAATTACACCCAAATTAAAATTTTACTGAGAATGGTAATGACAACTGGGAAGTAGCAAGATCTCTATTAATGTACCTTTATAACATAAAAGTAACTCTCGGTAATCATATGAAAGAAATATATTAAGGATCATATTTTTTGACTTGCTTTGTTCTAGACATCGTACATGAAACGAGATCGTTGTTGTAGCTGTGCGTTGTTCCAATTAATTATATAAAGAGTTAATATATTTTTTTGTAAGTTGGTCTGTGCGAATGTAGCTGCTTGAAATGTTTTGAAATGTTCTTTTTTTAATAAATTTTATTGCACTTGGGGGTGGGCGCTCATAAGCTTTTTGCTTCAGCCCACTCCTTTTGAGCACTATGTGTACTGCTCAAATAAACAAACAAATAAATAAATAAATGTTAACGCTACTGACAGGAGGTGACATAGATAGAGGTAAAGTTCCAAAGATATATTTAATAAAACTCTAGATCGGACATGACGCCAGGAGCAGCTACTCCTAAGTCTCGTACCTGAGTCAGGTCATTTCTTTGAAAGGGCCAGTCACAAGATGGCCGCCAGCACTGCCACTCGTTCCAACTATAGTAGTATTACTATGGGCATGTCCTATCTACGATTTGATTAAAGACCTTTGCGTTTGACTCTCTCATTTCCCATTGACATAACATGGTTGGCACGGCAACAGTTTAAAAATGTTTGCCTCTGACTATATCACTTCCTGTGAATGTCCAATAAGGAAGTAAATGTATAAACATTACAAAAATGGCCTAACTAAAGAAAACGGGGTACATTTTTTAGCAAAATCTTTAATATAACTGTGTGTATTATGTTTTAGCACTAATGTGTCATACGCGCTTTACATGCGGCAGAATTGAAAACTAAAATTCTGACACCACCACTCTGGGGTGTGCACATGTACACACACACACACACACACACACGCACACACACACACACACACACACACTCACATTGCGCACGTGAAGATAAAGCTGTGGAAACGGCAGAACCAGAATGATCTCTGATTGTTTGTGCTGCGTCGGCGCTCCTCTCTGATAAGGCAGATGAGACACACTTTTCTGCCGACAACTGCACATCTCGCACACATCTCGCACACGGGCCCGCGGCGGCGGCAACAGACACACACGGGCGGGGCGCTAATCTGATTGTTCCGGAAAAACTCCCATGTAAAAATCCCAATCAGTGCGCCACGGTTATTAGCCATCCAGCAATCCAATCTGTGGCCTGTCGCTGCTTCCACCGGGGGAAAGAGGGAAGACTGCTGGTGGTTCAAATCACACTTCTGCCGATGGATACTATTGTTGTGTCACTGCCATTTACATTTCTTTGCACGGAATATCAATATTATTTCCTAGAAAATATATAATGCCCCAACTCTAGTCCACTGTTTCCCAACCAGGGGTACGATGACCCCTGGGGGTACTTAGCAAGGGGTTCGCCTTTCCTAACCCCAATCATTTCAGGGTTAGAAACGTACACATGTGATGTCAGTTGTGTTTCACTCACACAGATCTTACACATGTTTTAAGGAACTAGAAGGTCTTGGCTTTCAAATGAGGTATCACACTGGCATATAGGCTGTAAGCTCTCCAGTCAGTAAGAAAAATGGCTAACTCTAACCCTGAGCCCTAAACTTGCAGGTAACAGGTGAAAGGGAAAGTATTTTTCAGTCAAAATCTTTGAATTTGGGAGGATTATAGCTTAATTTTGAAAACAACACTCTAAATTCTGGATAATCTGAGTTTAGTTGACCACGTTGTGAAAATATTGGCAGAATTTTTGAGGTAAGCGGGTCCACGAGGCAAAACAGTGAGTCAGTGAGGTTTTGTCATTATTGGCAGAGAAGGTCTGACCTGGACTAAACCAGGACTTCGACTAAACCAGGACTGAATAAGAAACTTGAGTGCTTAGACAAACAGAAGATCACAAGACGGCAATGAAAACTGCTAAATCATCCTTACCCTTTAGCGACCCAGAGATTTCGTGTTGTTTACCAAACTCCAGCTGCACCAGCTGTTTGTGGGAAAGTAAGCGCTCACTATGTGTTAGACATTTTTGGTTCAGAGATCCTTTAAACCAAGTAGACAGCTCATGGATTTTGTTTTATTGAGCCAACACATACATTGTAATAGTTTTAACATGCGTTTGATTTACTTTGAAGGATATTTGTACCAAAGCTGTGTAAAGATCTTTGACGTGTGAAGTTTGTTGTTTTGTGATTGATCAGCACAGCTCGTGTTTAGAGAAGTTCAGCCGAAAAACAATTAGTGTGCAAGTGACCCAGCGGATTTTTCTTTTTTACGTGAAAAGTTGCATAGTGGACATGATAAAACATGAGATACCAAGGCAAAGTAGATTATAAGAATGAATAAATGACACGTTTTAATAAATTAAAAACTTCTGGCATATTGGAATATTCATTAAACAAACCTAAATCTAAATCCAAGCTTTTGTAAACTGTACTTGCCTTTATATTCTCTTTGTTGTTGAATACATTTATCATTCACAACACATGATGCAAAATATTTACTCATTCTTTACTTAACACTGCAGTTTCATGTGAGCATATGACTGAACAGTGCTTAGTGTGCTCTACCTGCTGCGTGTGAGCGGGTTTGGACTAAGTTTACAGCAGAGTGTGCCACTGACCCGAGAGCGCAGTGCTTTCTGAAATTGGTCCTAGCAAAGTCTTGTCCATCGAGATAAAGATCATGGTCTCAATAAGAACGGGGCTGTTCTACTCAGATAAGTGTAACCTGTGTTACTGCCTCGTCATCTCCCTGCCAGACTCTCGTCTCGGCGTGGGGTTTCTGTCGGACTGACCTGATTTAAACTGAATGGTAAATGGATGGACTTTTGGACTCCCTATATTTCCATATCAGCCAAACAGAGCACTTTGTCCTCAAAATGCAGGTCTGCTGATGACTCTTCCAGTCTCTAAAAGCACCGTAGAGAGCAGAGCCGTTTCGCTTCAACTCCCAGCTCATGTTAAAGAAGCAGACAGTCTCTACATTTAGGACTAGACTCAAAACATTCCTTAATGGCTTATGGTCAGGTCAGCTATAGAGGATACTGAAAGTGTTGGCACTCCGGATAAAAACGTATAATAATGTGAATATTGAAGCGCAGGGAAGTTGGAATTATCTCCAAAAAGCATGAGCCTGTAGATGAGACATTCCCGTATAGCACTTCTGAAAAAAAATCAGGGTTTAACTCCATCATTTACATTTTCATTTTCAGAGGAAAAGTTTAGGCACCCTGCAGAATTAATGCCTCACAGACCCCAAATATGGCAAGTATCACAGATTTAAACACTTTTCTAGGAACCAAGAGCCTTTCTGTTCTAATTTATGGGATTTGAGTTCTTCCCTACAAACAAAAATCTACTAGAAGAGATTTCTGATCTGTCTGTCTGTCTATCTTCAATGCTGTTTAGGTCAGAGACTGTGAAGGCCACGGCTCTAGATATCGTCCATCATGGATTTTGAGATGTGTACGATCATTACCCATTTGTAGAAGCTAGTGCTTAGTCATTTCAGCTTTTTCCACACACTTACATCAAGATTCGTAGGAAATTAATTTAGTCCACTCTTTGTTCTACCTAAAAATGTTCACTGTGCAACTGGCTGCAATTACAACCCCAAGGGCTGATGGATCCACCCCCAGGATTAACAGTTGGACAGACGTCGACCTTCTTCTCAAATCAGACCTTTGCCTATTCAGACCAAAATGTTCTACAGTGGGATGTAAGTTTAGGCATAGCATTTGGACAAGCCTCATGCATTTTGGAGACAAAACAACAGAGGTTAAAATAAAATGTTTTGTCAAAAATGAGCAAATATCCCATGCAGAGAAATCAGTCCAAATGTTAGGCCTTGGGGTGGACCCCATTATCCTTTGGGGTTGTGTGGCAGCCAGTGGCACAGCGAACATTTCATGTGTAGAACGAAGAATGGATGAATAGGATTTCCAACCAATTCCGAAGGAAAACGTAACATCCTCTGTGAAAACGCTGCAGTTAAAACGCAAATGGCTTCAACAAATGGGTAACGACCGTACCCACATCTCAAGATCCACGATGGACGATATCTAGAGGTGCAGTCTGAGGGTTTTGCCTTGGCCTCCGCAATCTCCTAAGCTAAACATCATTGACGATCTGTGGATAAACCTCCAAAGAGCGGTGCGTGACAAACAGACCAGCAACTTCTTAGTTTTGGAAAGGAAGACGGGGCTAAAATCCCTCAAACTAGAACTCTTAGTTTGAGGGAGGGTTAGGCGGCACGGTAGCACAGCGGTAAGTGCTTTGGCTTCACAGCTAGAAGGTCCCGGGTTCGATTCCCACCTAGACGGGGCCTTTCTGTGTGGAGTTTGCATGTTCTCCCGGTGTCTGCGTAGGTTTCCTCCGGGTACTCCGGTTTCCCCTACCACTAAAAACATGTACAATAGGCCGGGATGAATGATGTGAGTGAGTGGTTGGTGGTGGTCGGAGGGGCCGATGGCGCAGATTGGCTGCCTCGCTTCCGTCAGTCTACCCCAGGGCAGCTGTGGCTACAACAGTAGCTTACCACCACCGAGTATGGAGTGAATGATTAATGACGACAATGTGGCGCTTTGAGAAAAACTTGGTAATACAGACTTGTAAAGCGCAATACAAGTGTAAGGCATTATTATTATTATTATTTCTTAACACCTAGAAAAGCGTTGAAATCTGTGATATTTGCCATTCTTGGGCTATGAGGCATTAATTCTGCTCTGGTCTGTTTTTACGTTAATATTATTGTGAAAATGTAATTCCCCGCGCTTAATTATTCACATCATTAGGATCCGGGGGGACAAAGCTTTCGCTACCCACTGGAAGTCTGTAGCAACAAAATGATGTTTTTTCCTTCATTGCCGTGTTGCCACGTGCCCTTTTTTCCCACACTCTTTATGAAGAGTCTTACACATGATTTGACCAGTGCAGACGCGCTCAGGCCCATGCCCTTTCCCCGGTGTCAGTCTGAGAGAAAGTCTGAGACGTGATGTCGTTACTCATCTGCACAGCCGCGGGGGCCGAGGAGCCCGGGGGGGAGCGCTGCACTCGGGTGTGTGAGGCACACGCCGGGCTGCTATCAAGGGATATCTGCATGAATCAGGGTGCATTCACAACCCTGGCCCTTTTGCCCGGATAGTGCGGTTCGTTTGAGGTTTGAATGTGCAAACGGACTCTGCCGCACCGTGGTCCGGCTGAAAACATGGGTCTTGGTTTAAATGAACTCTGAATCGGATCAGGTGATTTGTGAACGCAACGGTGCCAGAGAGCGGAATAAAAACAATGAGTAACGCAGCAACAAAGGAAAGCGGAGACAATCATGACACTCATTACGGAACATTGTGGGATTTATTTCAGATGAAAGGAACACATGTGCAGACCCTCTATGATTCGAACTAACAGAGTTCATAAGAAATGTACACCACAACTTAGCCATGACTCATAAATATAAGGCAGAAACCACTGATAAATGCAGCGACAGAGGCCAGTGAGCAAAACCCCGAGTAGATCCTTTTTGGTCCTTGGTCTGTTTCCCTTAGATAGTCGTATGTACACTGCGTTCCAAACTGTTATGCAAATTACATTTTTCTCAGATTTTCTAAATTATCAACTCAAATGACAGTCAGCATCATTTTCAAGCCTTTACCTGTACCTGTACCTGGGTGCCCAAACTAAAAAGGGCTTGTGGGTCGCGGGCCAAACACGGCGATGTCAAGCGTGAAACACATATAAACTGCAAATAATAATAGTTACTTTATTTAATTTTTTGGTAGCCTATACATTTGCATATGATTCTATCTATGCAAATAACATGCTACATTAAAACAAATGTTAACTGAGGCAAACTCATAGTTTTAGTATAATTGCAGCAATATAGTACAAAATGTAAACAACAACAACACATGTATCTACAGAACCTACAGTGTCTTTCCCATTTTGTTAACTCAAAGAAAATGCCACAAGAGATCATTTTGAAAGTGTCTGTTCAGCATCAATTATTTTTAACACATACCTTTGTTGATGTCAACGACCTTTGTAATAAAAGTTGGAAAACTGGTGCTACAACGCTCTGTGATTGATAAACACCAAGACACCACAACTCCTTTGCGAAAGGAGTGAAACAGCGCCCCCAATTTGACGCTGGTGGCCAAAATGTGTATTGCATCCATATTTACCATTGAGCATGAATGGGAGAGAGTTATGCTGCGTCCACACGGAACGCCTTGCGTCAAAAAAGCGCCTAAAGCCCATAGTTGGACGCTTGTGCTTACTGAAGTCAAACGCTTGTCACAAATGTCACCGAGCGTCAAGACGCCCTGGCCGCGCGTCAGCTCAGAGTGCGTTCGTATCCTTCTTGGAAGGCCTACAGTTGTTTGGAGGTTAACTAGTCTCCCTCTTTGCTCCTGCCATGTCCTATAGATCTTTAACTATACCCCCATGGTCTACGCAGGATCTCCCCAGTATTTAAGCTCATATCCAGCCCATACGGTTGAAGGGACATTGGTGGCAAGTGGCTATAGGCTAGGTTAGCCCGGTTAGCTTGTTGCGATCGCCTACTGCTCGTTGTTGATAAACATTTTTTTTTAAAGTGTGCAATAAACCACAAATGTGTCAAGCCCAGCTCAGTGTGTGACCATCATAAAGGCTGTTCTGTGTAGTTAAGGGCTTTTGTGACGTTATTCGTGCATATTTCTCGTGTTCACATCGATTGGCTTTTAGCAGCTTTCGGAATGCTCTGTTCCATTCCCAGCGCAGATCCAGCCACTCAAATAAGTTTTCTTGTCACTGCTTTTAATCCTGGGTGTTTAGGTAAATGAAACACTGATGTGTGTATTTGTAAAAGTCCCAGAGCTGCTGTAGCTCCTGTTCACGATGAAGCTAATCCTCCATGAATTATTTACATCTGCGGGCGTAGCTTCGGCCCTGGTGGCCACTCAGCTACAATGTACGTCACTGTTGGAGAAAGCTCCTGATTGGTTGACGCTCGCGAATTTCTCCAAAAAGTTCAACATTTCCCAACTCTAGCATCGGCCGCGCTGGAGGCGCGTCAAAGGCTAAAATCTTCAAAACGCGGCGCACAGGAGGCGTGTGCTGCACTGCGGGACCTCCATGTATTTTAAATGTAAACCTGACGCTTTGGAGGCGTTGGCGGCGCTTGGTGTGGACGCATCATTAGTATGCGGTGCAAAAATAGGTCACTCTCTGGCGGGCCAACGTAATTGTTCCGGCGGGCCAAATTTGGCCCGAGGGCCCCACTTTGGGCACCACTGTGTTAGAGGGTCATTTGAATCTACTGTTCCAAATTATTATGCAACTCATAGTTTCAATACATTTTAAAGCTTGTAATTAACTGAAAATTGTCATTTGTTGAATTTGTAGCATTAGGAGGATGTTTACTCAAATCAAAAGCTATTTCAATCAAAAACATCTTAACAGGTGAAGTTATATTTTAACATAGGAGCCCTTATTTGATAGCAGCTTCCAAATTCTTAAATCCATTAAACTTGTGAGTTTCTTCTTGGATTTCCTTGCAGGATGTCAGAATAGCCTCCCAGAGCTGCTGTTTGGATGAAAACTGCCTCCCACCCTCATAGATGTTTTGCTTGAGGCTCCAAAGGTTCTCAATAGGGTTGAGGTCAGGGGTCACATCATGAGTTTCTCTCCTTTTATGCCCATAGCAGCCAATGATGCAGAGGTATTCTTTACCGCATGACATGGTGCGTGTTCATGCATGAAGATTATGTTGTTAGGGAAAGCACAGTTGTTCTTTTTGTGCCATAGAAAAAAGTGGTCAGTCAGAAACTCCACACTCCACAGAGGTCATTGGCATACCTTCAGGGAGCCTAAAGGGGCCGACCAGCTCTCTCTCCATGATTCTGGCCCAAAACATGACTCCGCCCCCTCCTTACTGACGTCACAGCCTTGTTGGGACATGGTGGCCATTCACCAACCATCCACTACTCCATCCATCTGACCATCCAGGGCACTCATCAATGAACCAGACTGTTCGAAAATGAGTCTTCATGTATTTCTGGGTCACTGCAGCTGTTTCTGCTCGTCAGCTTCATGAACAGTTTAGGGGAGGCCGGATGATGAAGATTTTGTGAAGGGGTCGTTTGTCTCCTTGTTGCTTCCTAAACGCTTTACTTCTTCCCACCCTTAGTCCTCATACACTTACGGCAAAAATACAAGAATACACATAATATACTGTATATACACTTTTACAACAAAACCAGGCAATTTAGAGCAATATAAAACTTCTCCAATCACACTTTTGAGGCCTACAACTGATCACGTGATTGATCAGCTCTAACCAAACCAGACTCTCAAATAATAATTGGAACATTATACCAGCATGTGCCTTAAATATTTGGTCCAACACAAACCAGCTTTAGAACCAGATCAGCCACCTGTAGTGGCTGATCTGGTTCTAAAATTCACCGTCTCGTAGTCTAATAAACTCTTCTTTCTGTTGGTAACCCACTGCAGAAAGAGTGTGTGTTAAGGCCTTATCCCACCGGCCTGGAGGCTGGATGAAGACTAGTTAGAGACTCGAGTCGCCGCTGGTCAGACGTCCCCTGGCACTAAGGCAAGTCTCCAGGTCTCGGTGAAAACAAAAAGGTTCTAGTCTCCAGGCCGGTGAGATAGGCCCTTTGTATGCTATCAGTCTCTGCAACTCTCTCTGGACCAATAGGCCCTTTAGCCAACGTGGTGGTCAAAGACTTTGAGACCGCCTGATTTTCTGGCCGTCAGTTTATTTCATTCCCTTGGACATTTGCTTCCACCTCAGAACGTCCATGCAAACGTACTGTCATCCGTCCTTTCTCATAGCTCCCAGCGTGGCCGTGCGGTTAGTCATTTGTACGTTCTCCTTGTGGTTTTCCCCTAAGTCCTGACCAAACCTCTCTGAAACAGGTCAGCGTTGTTGTAACCTATTAAAAAGTACTGCACGCTGGCTGAGCACAGTGGTTGTTGTCGTTTGTTGAGGCAGTGAGCTGCAGAGCGGCGCAGTCATCTGATGCCTTCTGTGTACTGCCTTGTCTACAGCAGCAAATTCATTATCCTAACTGCATCCAGTCACATGAGGAATCCAGATCAGTTAGCCCGTAATGGACGGCAGCTGACCTCCGAATGCACAGGCCGCCGCGGAGAAGGGAGGCCACTCTCTGGACTTTACTGTGTGAGCTCCTGTAGGAACAGATAACGTAATAACGGGTCATAATGCAATAAGGATTAGACGCCGATAATGTAAAGTTATTACATTATTGGCCTGACAAGATGAAATTGTTCACACATGTAATACATTCAGCCAAACATTTTTTTTTTTTGCCTAAACGATACAGTATTGGCAAAAAAAGTTTAGGAACTACTGGTATCAACAAAATACAGGTATAGAAGAAAACATATTTTGTTTGTCCAGGGACAGCATTAAAGGAAGTGACTTGGTTGTTTCAGTTCAAATCCATCCATCCATCCATCTTCTTCCACTTGTCCGTTGCCGGGTCGTGGGGGCAGCTGTTGGAGCTGCACCAGCCCCTATGGCTCCTCCTGCAGGTGGTGGGTCCACAGAAGGACGGCCTCATGGTTCTACCCGGGCCTGTTGGTCTCTCATAAGGGGCTTCTGAACCGCTCTTTGTCTGACCCGTCACCTAGGACCTGTTTGCCATGGGAGACCCTACCAGGGGCACGAAGCCCCCCCCCCCCGTTAAGGTGGCGGTTCCAGGAGGGGTGTTTCAGTTCAAATAAATGATACAAATCAAAAGAAATAGTCTTTTACGGAATCAAAACGTCATTGTTCTATTTTCTGGTAGATGACAAATATTTTGGTCTTGGTATTGAAAAAGTATTGATCCGGTATCGGAATCGTAAACCAAGTATCGTTAAAGTAACGGTATCCAAAACATGGTCCTCGGCCTTGCACTTGTTGCAGCTCACATGCATTGTCCTACGACGGCAGCTCGGATGGTAAAGCGACTTCTTATGACCTAAGGGTTCGAATCCCTGCTCCCACAGGTAAACGCCAACGCTGTGTCCTTGGGCAAGGCACTTCACCCACATTGCTTATGTGGTGCATGGTGCAATAGTGGGGTATAGAATGCGGGACCCGCTTTAGCCTCTCAGCTGCCGTTGTGGGAAAATGCATATGAGCTGCAACAATTAAAATGAATACTATTTGAGATATAAAAGAAGAAAACAGCACAAAAACAATGTTTACTGCGGTAGTCTTTGAAAATAATGACAGATTGACGTATTAGCAATATATTATTGACTGAATATATTACATTTGTGAACGAGTCCAACTGGTGCTCTTTTTAATGCTGTCGGGTGTAGTGTAGCCTTTTTCGCATTTCCGAGATTAAAGTGACTCCCGCTGTGAGCATAAGTCATTTTAAGGCCAGACGCTGCAGGTGAATAGAAGAAAGAACTAAATGTAGAGATGTCAATTTGAAGCGTTATTATTGACATAAATATGAGATAAATGTTTTCGCCTTGTTTGTTTGTTTGTTTATTTAGATCCCCATTAGCTACTGAAATAAAGCAGAAGCTATTCTTCCTGGGGTCTTAAACATTTCTTAACAGATATTACATCAAAGCTGTGCAACAATGAAGACAAACACAGAAGTGCACACAAACACACACATATATACAAGGAACATGACAATACAACATAACATATACACACATAATATATATACATACATATACATATACCCATACACGCATATAAACATGCATATAAACATATACACACACATGCACATATATACATACATGCATCCATAACTAACATAACAATACAGTATAAGCTCTTCTATACAAAATATTGCCACCCTCTCAGTATTATATATACAAAATAAATATAAAATAAAGTTACTATAGCTCGTTATAAAGTAATTATTAATTGCATAAATATTACAGTTACTCCAAAGTAAATAAATACAGTCTAAGTCTTTTAGAAAACTGACATTGTGAATCTCTGAGACCAAGAACCGGCCTTCACTTGATTGGCGAGTGGAATAATAATGAATATTACAAAAAAAAAAGTCAATTTATTATAAATAATTTCAGGTGCTTTTGAAGTAATTGTATTTTTTTAGGAATTTAATAAGAGAATAATTAATTCTGCTTCTTACGTGCATTTCCATAATACTCGTTCTGAAAGAACAGTTTAGGACAAGCCGAGCTGCTTTATTTTGTGCAATCTGTAATCTGTTTATATTATTCTCTGTAGATGTTGCCCAAATGATGGAACAATAGTCCAGATGACACAAAACTATTGATACCACCAAAGTTTTCCGTATTCGAGTTGGTATGCATTTTCTGCAGTGCCGAACCGCGGCCATACTCCTGCCCATTTTATTCAATATTTGTTTTTTCTGAGCGTTCCAGGTCAGCCTTGTTTTTGGGGGTTTGGGGGTAAAACTAGCAAAAACGACTGAACGACTAATATCCCATTTTTCTTAGCCAATGTGCTCTGTCGGTGTGAAACACTTTGAGGAACCCGTGCCATTAACAAACGAATGACTGCGTGCGTCGTGGTTAAACACGGGGACTTTCAGCGCCGGGCCCCGTCCCGTGCGCCGGGTCTGAAGGCAGCGGGACATGACCCATAAACGTGACTCTCATCTGCAGTGGGCTCTTTCAAATCATTGCGTCAGGTTCGTTAACAATAATTCAATTACACAGGCGAGCAGAGAGGAGCGCTGAGGGGCCCGCGGCGGGGGGGGGGAGTCTGGGCCGGAGGGATGTCACCACGAACGCTCGTCAGTGCAGGTCTGACCTTTTCCAAAACAAACTGTACAGGTTTTCACGCGCGCATTTATCAACCAACTGTACGGTATGAGCCTGAACACAACACTGAAAAAAAATAACAATAAAATACAATCAAAAATACGTACCTTTTTAAAGTAAAATTCATGCAACTCTAAGCCAGTAAAAGTAAGGTAAGACAGTTTTAAATTAGAGTAGGTAAGGTTAGTTGGTAGGTAATAGAATAGGTATCTAAGGTAACATGTATCCCAGGTTACTAATGTATGTTTCTGTTTTTAATATTGTGTATTGTCTTGGGCCCCATATATAAGCTAAATGTTGCTTGAAGGGTGTCCCGTTTATGAATATGCACTATCATCTATGAATGATTGTTAAAATGCTTTTACCGTATATTTGTAACTAAACTGAAACTGAAACTGAACTGAACACATTCTAACACATCGAAAGGTAGTGATTGTCATTGTTTACAAGCGTCTTCACTGTGAACCAAAAAAAAAAAAAAAAAGTAGGGGACACCAGGGCTATTTGTCACGTTTTTTTTTTTCCTGTGCTCATCACCATAAAATCCCACAAGAGTCAGACCTGCGTTAAATGAAAGCGTGAACCCTTGACTTGAAGTATAGCCATAAATAGTGATTAACTGTCAAACACAAGAAAATCGACAATGAGCCTCATGTGCGGGGGTTGTCACTATTGTTTTGAATATTAACATGAAACCTTTGTAATGTCTTTGCTTACATTCTAAAACAGTCGCAATGCAAAGCTAGATGTGTTCATAACACTCATTTGAACTAACTGTTGATTTTTTTTTTTAATGCTCTATAATGAGGTGTAAAATGTAGACATTTACCAAATGACCCAAACACACAGCCTCTATAAAAGTGAATGTTAAAGCTGACTTTGTGGTGGTAAAACCAATTTATTTTACAACAACAAAGAGTGTGTTGTAAAACAGACTTTGTTGCATTGTCTTCACCTATTGTGTTTTATTGAGCAATAGAAGATAGAAGTAGAACTTAAATCAGTGACATTTATTTTGGGGGTGGCGCCCCCTTCTTCCCTTTGCCACCGCTCAAAGCTGCACAATGTGACAAATAACCCTGAGTGTCCACTTTACGAACGCTGTAAGCTAGCTAACAAACGGCTTTAGCATGCTAGCTCTAAGACGGCTCAAATCAAAGTGTCTGCGTCTTTCAGATCAGTGTCTTTTGTTCGTGGCTCTAACTAAAGGAAAACGCTCACTACAAAAATAACCCAGACATTACATTTTGGTAAATGTGCACTCTCAAACACACTCTCATTCATTCTGGCCTATTGTACATGTTTTTAGTGGTAGGAGAAACAGGAGTACCCGAAGGAAACCTATGCACGGGGAGAACATGCAGACTCCACACAGAAAGGCCCCGTCCAGGTGGGAATCGAACCCGGGACCTTCTAGCTGTGAAGCACAAGTGCTAACCGCTGTGCTACCGTGCCGCCCACGGTATGTCAAAAAAATGTCAAAAAGCAAAAAAATAAAAAAGCAATTTGACATTTGAAAGCTGAGACCTACGAAACTGATCAAAGCTTCTTCCTTGCGTTTTTATCATGTTTTCGATGCATTTGTCATGTTTTTTTTGCCATGTTTTCATCACGTTTTCATCAGGTTTTATTTTTATTTTTTTTGTCATACCATGAAGCCGGTGTGTGTGAGTGACTGGATGGTCTGTCCCAAAGGGAAACATGCTAGCCTTTCACCAACGCTGTGGGGACAAAGGACTCCAACTGGGACTGTCCCGGGTAGCGGTACTGGTACTAGTACTAGTTGTTGTTGTTGTTGTTGTTGTAGTGGTAGTGGTAGTAGTAGTGGTTATCCATGGTTTAGACCTACTTTTCTATGTTACCTCAACCATTGCATTGTTTACCTTTACTCTTGTACATACTTTCATCCTGGACTCTGTTCATCTTTACTTTTTGTGGTACATTTGAAACATTCTGTATGACACTTCCGGCTATGCCCTGCTCAGCCGTCTGTGCTCACGAGGAGCATCCTGAGTGAGCGCGAGAGGGGCACATGACACACTCTTGTGACTCGGGACCAAGCGTAATTCACTGTAATCTCATTCTGAAATGGCAGATTGTAAACTAGGCATGTGACCCGTAACAAGCGCTGGTTCTGGTCATTCAAAATAAAATACCTTCCCATACCACTCGAAAAGTCAAACTGCACCGGCGTCGATCACTCGTGACGTGCGGTGGACCTACTGGGTTGGTTGCGTCCAATTCTATGTCAGATGTGGACTTCCGATCCGTGCCAAATCCAATCCAGAAAACCCGTCAGTTTTTTGATTGTGGCCTGTGAATGCTGGTCCACTCCTGGAAGACGCTGTTATATACGCTGTGTCCTTTCCATGATGGGTCACATCACATGCCCGTGATCAAACCAACATAAATGTCATGAATCCAGGCTAAAGTTTGGTCTTCAGAGTTGTCTGGAGCCTGTGTCTCATCTTCAGCGCGAGGAGCAGCTACAGATGGAGCAGGAACATATCATTGCCTAAAATACACTTAAAATGGTATCTGATGAATTCAACATTTCCCGGGGGAGGACCCTGTTGTACTTGACCTGCTACGACCATTATTCAGTGAACCGCTCGTCCGCACGACGCCACACACGCTGCCTGCCATCTGACGAGCTTCCCTGAGACGGTTCCTGACAGTTTGTGCAGAAGTCCTTTGGTTGCTGCAAAGCGATTGTGGAGCTGAACATGCTGTATGGGGAGGTCCTGCCGGAATATCCGTGTCCGACTGAGCCACATCAAGTGAAGGAGAAGTCTAACATTATCTGTTGAAGATCTGTTTTTCATAAAACCCACTTGACTAGGATGGATTATATTTGGCAAAACACATTGTAATCTAGTTGCGAGAACTTTGGTTAAAATTTTACAATCAAGATCAATCAAACTCATTGGCCTAAAATTAGATGGATCTGTGACATCTTTGCCTGCTTTGGGGTTCAGTGAGATCACAGCTTCATTGAAAGTTGAAGCAAGTCAATCTTTATCAAACATTTCCTGGAAGACCATTTCAAGAATTGGTGCCAGTATATCTATGAAGGCCTTGTAATACTCTACTGGTAGTCCATCGTAACCGGGGACTTTCCATTTGCCATTGTTGAAATCGCCTTTCTTATTTCTGCCTCAGTTGTTGATGATTCTAGTTTATCTGCATCTTGAGATTTCGACTTCGGCACCTCTGTATTAAGAAGAAACCTATCTATTTGCTCTTCAGAAGTAGACATAGAAGATGTGTAAAGTAGTGTTTCTGGAAAATATGAATATCTTTTGTCCAACAGAATTGTTGGTCCCCTTGTTTTATAACGGCTATTACATTAGCATTCATTTTCTCCTTTAATTGTCTAGCTAACAACTTTCCCGATTTTTCTCCCCCCTCACAGAAACTAGTTTTTAGTCTGACAAGTGCATACTCTGCTTTTTTACAATACATTTAATTTAAAGTAAATTTAAGCTTGCAAAGCTCCTGAAATGTATTACTGGAAAAATGTATTAAACAAATTGCTTTCTCTCTCTTTAATTTCCTTTTCTAAACTTAAGAAAAATAATATTGATAGGTGATCAATATTATTTTTCTCCTTTTTAGTTGCTTGTGCCCCTCCGACAAAGCCTTCCGCACACAATTCAGCAAAGTCCCATCAGTGCCAAAAGTCTCTTTCCATCCTAGTAGCCTTACGTTATTCCGTCTACTGTGTGATGTATGTGAATATCACATACATCACATACTGTGGTTCTCCAAAGTGGCATCTGTGTCTTTATCTTTACCGGCTTTTTCAGTATACGCCACTGCTCCGGAGTTTCCTCTAGGTGTGCAATGCGGGCCTCCGCCTCATCCATCCGCCCTTGCATGGATGTCACCGCGTTCGTCAACTCCACCGTCGTTAGCTTGATAGCATCCGTGGCAAGGTTCTGCAGAGTTTCGTTCATCTGGGAGATTTCGTCAAGAAGTCTGTCCGATTTATCCGGCTGGGATTTGTTGGCACCATCGTAGCCTCGCCGTCTTCAAACTTTTCTTTTGCCTCAAATGGCCGATATTAGACCGTAAACACAATCTTCGGTGAGTGCTGGGATGGATTTAAATGTGCATTTCCATCAAAGGCAAGCAAGTATCTCATGCGGGCTTAGCTCCTCTTTACTTGGCGTCCATCTTGGTTGCAGCACCCACGTGACTCAATCAGACAGATTTGTGAACAATATTCGAGAGGAATGGGTCTGTTGTGTGTTTTAGAAAAGGTTTTATGTCTTTGAGTTCACCCCATGAGAAATGAGAGCAAAAACAAAAGTGTTTGTATTTGTGTTCAGTTGATCACACAACACAATCCATTTTATGTGTAAATCTGCCAAACGATGACTAAAAATACTAGTTTTCACACTCGCTTCTCTTTCGCTGTTTTAGACTGATATCATTTGGCGCTAAAACCCTTTCGCTCTATTTAACGGTGGTGCAGTTGGTGGAGCGGGTCGTCTTGTGATTGGAAGGTCGTGGGTTTGAATCCCAGCTCTGGCAAATGGAAACTTTGGCGAGACACTTCACCCTCCAGTGTCTGCGTGTGAAGCGCTTCGGGCCTGAGAAAGGTAGAAAAGCGCTATACAAGTTGAGTCCATTTATTTGAAGTTGCTTCAGTCCAGTATTGCAGCTCTTGGCTCTCCTCTCAGCGGTGGAGTGGCTGCATGAAGGAAAATAGGCCAAACGGGGCTGAAAAAAACAGGTTGAGAGAAAGAGAGGCATTTGCCATCCATGTGGGCGGCACGGTAGCACAGAGGTTAGCGCTCGTGCTTCACAGCTAGAAGGTCCGGGTTCGATTCCCACCTGGACGTCCCACCTGGACGGGGCCTTTCTGTGTGGAGTTTGCATGTTCTCCCCGTGTCTGCGTAGGTTTCCTCCGGGTACTCCGGTTTCCCCTACCACTAAAAACATGTACAATAGGCCCAGGGACTGCAGGTGGAAATTAGCACAAGTGCTATAACCTGGTACAATGCATCTCTCCTTTCTGAGGCTAATGTAGATTGTACACTGTCCCTGTTCAAATAAATAAATAAAAAATGTGTTAAAAACAGATAAAATAAGACCAATTAGACCAGGGACAAAAATTACGAGCGCAATGCTTTTCTTTTCACTCTAATACTTATTATTTATAGATATTTGCACTTAAGTTTCAGTGTTGTTGCGTCTAAAACAGAAATTCCACATCTTTCTCCTTCACCCGTCGTTCTGTGACAGACTTAAATACAATGTAGCCTCAGACCTTTTATTGAATATAAAGAGCACATAGCATTTAGTGACATGTTACTAGTGACCTTAAGTGTAACTCTGAAACGAGTCACTTCACAGGTAGTTGGAGTAGATTGGTCACATGTGTACACCAAATACTCGAGCGTAGTGATGGATCGGTCACAAACAAGTCGATACATCATTCTTTTAAGTGATTGAAGAGAGCCCAATCTCACCCACGAGCTGTGTTTTTTTTTTTTTTAAGGTTGATTGTTCTATGGAACGTATGCATTATGGAACTTTTTCACGAGTTAATATTTGACCTTTTAGTGACCCAGGGGTTAGCATGGCCCCGTGACACTGCTGGTAGCTCTGCATGTGTAATAATAAAGATAGAGAGCCGTTCAAAGCAGTCAGGGTCACATCACTACCTCCCAGCACACAAACACACACACACACACACACACCGCTGCTCCACAGTTAATCTGAGAATACAGCTCTACAGTTGGCTCTGAATGGAAAGGGCGTCCAAAAGTATAGCGGGAGTAAGGCTGGTTGGACTATTGCGTTTCAGACCCGTGATTTAGTGAGAGCGGACTGTCTGGAGGGCGGGGAGAGGGTGACATTGTGCTGACATTATTGTTCACTGCTGCAGCATCCCGCCTGGTTAAAGACGTTACAGACTAATAACCGCTCCATCATTTCATCATCATACGCCGCTGTTATGAGCGCGGATGCCGGTGCGGTGACCCTCGCCACAGAGGCAAGAACATGCAAATGAGGGGGCGGGATTTATCAACCTGTAATGGGAGCCCTTCAAAACACTGGATGATATGTTTTATGTGTGTTCGATCTTGTTCAGTTTTTTAATATGCTCGTGAAAAAAAAACTATGAAAAAAATATTGATTTTCATCGATTAATCATTTTCTGCTGAGACTCAAATAGAGCAAAAATTACATGACAGTTTTGTATTTTTGATGAAAAACCACTTTGTTTTTAAAGTTAGTGTATGTAGTGTTTTGTACATTGTAAATTTCATACTGTAAATATCTGTCTGTGTCTCTTCCGATCAGAAATCAGAATTAGCACTAATTCTGACTAATTCACTTTTAAGTGAATGTTCTTCTTACGAACATTCACTTAAAAGCACAAGCGGCGTCACTTTAGCTTTTTGTGGTAAAAAGTTTGAAAAAATTACATTTTCATACACCTTTCATAGCCAAGCAATTATAAATAAACTGATAATAACACACACCACAGCAACAGTCTTGTCAATACAATTAAGTAGGCTATCAACTTTCCACACATGATTGGTAAATAGGCTTTATTGACTGACTGTATTGTATGATGGGCTTAGAAATTAAAATAATGAAGACCAACGTAGCCTGCATCATTTTTTTATTTTATTTTAAAAGCCACAACATTGGGTAGTTTATTTTCAACAACGGTAGCCTAAACAATTACCCTGGTTTGCTTTTTTTTGGTCTTCAGGAGACCGTGAAACCTTACTGTTTGAAGTGAAGCTCACATCTCCGTCCTTTTTGTGAGGCTAAGAAGTCAATCACTTTGTCGTAGAAGTCCGGAATTTTCTGTATGAAGTTTCGCTCAATTGACGGCACAGCCAACGCGTTCAAACGGGCTTGTCCCATCGTGCTTGGCAGAAATGATTTGCTCCGCTCCGGTGTGCTGAAGGACCTCTCCGCTTCGGCCGGTGTTACTGGTGTTGTGATGGCAATTTGCGTTCATTTGAACGTCTACGAGAACACACTCTAAAGGTTGTTCTTTGTCAACATCTCCAAAAGAGACGATTTTCTTTAACCCGGCAAACTCTGTGCCGCTGAGGAGGAGGTCAGCCCTATGTTCCCCAGTACCTATGTTCCCCAGTACCTATGTTCCCCAGTACCTATGTTCCCCCACTTCTATCTATTAAGATTAGGCACCAGCCCACTATCCTTATGCTGCGTTTACACATAAGCACGATGCGTTACGAATGTCATTTTTTCGTCATTCGTGACGTTCGTGACGTGACTTAACGCATCTCAATGGGATTCTTAACAGAACGCATCAGCTCGTGACATTCGTGACGTTCGTGGAGAAAGTTTTTGTCTGTCAAAAAATCTTCCACGAATGTCACGAATCACCCTCTGTTCGTGGAGTTCGCAACGGAGCGTGTCCTTTCGTGAGGAGCAGTGGCGCTTCGTAATTCAGCGTGAGAGCATTCGTGGAGCAGAATCACTGTTTTTACGCTCAAAATTGACAGAAACACACGCTACGCCCAAAGTAAATGTTGGTACCTGCAGTCGCTACGCCAAGGAAAAGTGTCACAAAGTCGGCCAATCCGCGCTCCAAGCCACGGACAGCACCTGAAGAAACACTTTCAGCACCCCGAGCCACTGCCGCTCCGCGGGGTGCTGAAAGTGTTCCTCCGACCCTTCTTCCTCCTGCGGTCGTACCTGATGTTCGGGAGTTGGAGCCAGAAGATGACTCAGGGGAGAGCACGGCCTCTGCTCCGCCTCCAACCCGGCGGCAGAAGATCACTCCACTTTCGCCCAATTCTTGACAGATTTCGGACAGAACGCGAATATTCCTAGTGACCCGTAACAGCCCGTGGCAGCGCGCAACAACACGCAGCAGCGCGCAACACCACGCAGCAGCGCGGGACGCATATTCGTGACCGTGCGTAATAATTCGTGCCATTAATCGTAACGCGTAGTAACAGGTCGCAACAGTTAGTGGCGGCGCGTGAAACCTCGACCCCGAATCATCAAATTCGTGATCCTTGGCCACGAATGTGCATTTGTGGCATTCGTAACGCATCGTGCTTATGTGTAAACGCAGCATTAAGGTTAGTGGCTAGGGCAGGGTCAGGGTTAAGCTGATTGATATATGTATGACATTTCACTCTCATGACTTGCGATTGGTTGATGTACCAATTCATGAAAAAAAAAAAAACGCACCCGAGGAACATAGGTACGCACCCCTGAGGAGCACCATGACCTCGCTTTTCAGTTGTTCTTTATAAATCATTGGAAAATATTCACTTGCATTGAAGAGCTGTGTCTCGGGGAAACTTAAACGTGACGAGCTCAGAATGGATGAGTCTAAATGCCGGACTTTTCCAACGCAAGTCTTTGATGGTTGGATTATAATCTCACAGCACTGAGTGGCCACTTGGACATTATTCGCGTCCGCAGGCCCGTCGGCTTCTGGGTTTTGCTGCGAAGAAGTCTGTGTGAGAAAGCAGAGATGTAAGGCCGTGGGCTTGCTGTATTGACGCGCGGTCCCGTGAATCATCATTTTGTATTTTTTCAAAACATTTCTTCATGTTGCCTTGCTGCTCAAAGACAGTGCGGACTGTGCGACTTTTAAAGTTCCACCTCGTTTGTCCTGATGCAGGAATCCTCGGCGCGCACGCTTCATCAAGGACAGCCGTCCTCTGTGGAGACTTGGGAAAGACGGTTGCAAATGCGGTGATGTTTGCAAAAACTACCCTGACAGATGTGATCAGAGAACAGGCTTTCTGCATTATTCGATTCGATTGGTGGGCATAGCAGTGGACCAAGTTTGCGTGTGGAAATGTCTCCTTAAAGCCTCATATGTTTGCGCGATCTGTTTATTTTCCAATTTAAATGGCTGGAGCTTCTCCTTTAGAAGTTTCTCCAAACTGCTTGTTCTGCTACGAAGGGAATTTCATTTTGACTTGTTTTAGATGTGTATCTTACAACCTGCATGCTTGAAAGGTGGTTCGCCAACTGGTCGTCCAAAAATGAAAAGTGATCAACCAAGTCGAGAAAAACTCTGCGCTGTAGCGAAGTTGGGGATTCGTAGAAGGATGCCAGCAGGGACCGCTCGTGTGCCCCACAAAATGTAATGCAGTCCACAATCCGTGATAGCGAATGTGGGTTTTTCCTTTGCACTGCGATGCCCCTCGTCCAGTTGACCAGCGATGTTCACTTTACCAAACTTTGACAGCTTTACACAGTTTCCAATGTGAATCGTGCTGCACTCGTGTTTGCTTATTTTCTCGCTGAAATGTTTTAAATCCTTAATTCCTTGTTCGGTCCATGCCTCGTCTCCACTGGAACGTATGCGTGGGAAACAATGAAGTAGGCTGTTAGCCACACTTGCTGTTAGCCAGTCTTTTTTCTCAAACAACTTACGATTTTGATATTTGTCCTTTTTGTACTATTTGAATATCTTATGATGTGCCCCTAGTCTTTTAACCTCATGTTTTTCTTGTAAAGTCATTGCAGAAAACGCGTGCTGTAATAAATAATCCACTTCATTCATCGGGCTTAGAGCCGAGGCCGCCATTCTCATTTAATATCACTCAAATATACAGTAGGGCTTGACTAGACCACTGTACGTCATCATTGGCTGATTTGGGGCTACATAAAATCCGTCCCCATGGTGTGTGTATTGCGGGGAGGCGGATCGCGCACCTGTCTATAATGGTAACTCCATGTTAAACTGCAGCGTGATTCTGGACAAATGGATTTTTTGTCGTCAAAATTTAGATATAAATGCAACATGTGCATGATGATTATAGCTCATACTAACAATAAATATGATCATTATGTGTCAATAAGTGGCTCAAACAAAATAAACTTTCTTTAAATCTAAGTAAAAGCAAAACGATGCTATTTGGCAACTGTAATTCCAATGCTCAGGAAGCATTTCAGATAGAGGGCGTTGTCATAGAGCGGGTTCATGAAATCAAATTCCTTGGAGTTATTATAGATGATAGAATTACTTGGAAAACTTCACATTAAATACATATCTACTAAAATATTTAGAAGTGTTTCAGAAATTGCGAAAGTAAAGTATATTTTAAACATCAAAGCTCTTCATACCTTACACTGTTCTCTGATTTTACCCTATTTATATTATTGTACTGTGGTTTGTGGTTGTACTTACAGAAACACATTTAAGCGAATGGAAATGCTGCAAAAAAGAGCTATCTGAGTAATTCATAAAGCTGGGTTTTTGGACCACACAAACTCATTATTTGTTAAATTCAAAGATTGTGAAGTTTTGTGACATTGTTGAGTTCCAAACAGTACAGTTGTTATACAGAGCAAGGTACAAACTGTTACCAAGCCAAATACAAAGAAGGTTCCAAGAACGTACTGGTTGTCATGAATTACGTGATGAATTAAACTTTAGGATTCAGAAACATAGCACAACTTTGAAAAGTTTTAGTCCGACAGATAATGGGGTACAATTGTGGAATAAATTGTAGATGGAGTTGAAACCTGTTCAAATATAAATTCAAGCAAAAGATTTTTACAAACTATAGAGAAGAAGAAATTAGTTGCCACTAGGGGGCGCAATAGGATCAAATTGCTTTTTATGAATTAAAGGAACAGGCCACCGTTTTTACAAACTGAGATATGTTCTTACCTGAGCTTTGACGAGTTCATTTGTACCTGTCTGGTATCCACTTGTGCCTTCTGTAACGTAAACACAGCACAGACGGCGTTAGCATTTAGCCGTTAGCATTTAGCCTCTCTCTTCTCCTCTATAGCTCCAAACGAGGTGAAGATAGAAGCTACCAAACTCTTCCACGTTTTCCCCATTTAAATATGGTTACATGAAGTGTTAAGCTATAAAGTATAATTATACAAAATTAAACAATGTGGCTTTTCTAAGCGGATAAAAAGGGGAACTACATTGTAAGGCGTAATAATACCAGGAGTAATTCGGAATCCGCGCAGTGCTATCTTCACTTTACTGTGCGGATGCCGATACATCTTTGTATCAAATACATTCTATCTATCTATGTGTATCTGCTTTCACTAATGTGCACTTATGACTGTGCTGTGGTGTTGTATGGGGGGTCAGCCCTATGTTCCCCCACTTCTATTGATTAAGATTAGGCACCAGCCCACTATCCTTAAGGTTAGTGGCTAGGACAGGGTCAGGCTTAAGCTGATTGACATTTCACTCTCATGACTTGTGATTCGTTGAATTACCAACTCACCTACAGATAAACAAAATCTGTGCATTAGCTCTGGGACATAATGACAACATCACCGTGACTACAAAGTACAGAGCTCATCGCTTTGTTATCTTTATGTGTTAGCACACACTGGACACACTTCTCGCCACTTCACCACCGCGACACACGTTCAGCATACAGTAAGCCGGCCGTATTTAGTTTCCCCTCGGCTTCCTTTAATCCCATAAAAGATGATTCCATTTAGCAAAGAATGACGGTGGAGTGGACAAAGTGAGAGGATGGATGTGATGCAGAACAAAAGCAACACACTGTATATGGTGTACATGGCGGTGGCTCTCGTAATAATCCAGGCCTCTGTCTTTGCTGTAAAAGCCAAAGTCAAATGTAGAGTTTTAGAAGTGCCCTGGAGCGTCTAAACTCCTTCTCCTCCACAGTAAAACCTTTGCTGTGTTTCCCTAAACTCCGCCAGACTACACTATAAAAAGACACCCATAGATAACTCTCGCGAGATTCTATTGTAACTCAAGCGGGCTGCGTGGTGTGCTGCCATCTAGTGGGCGGGAGTAAAAGTGCAGGACCAAAGGGAGACGCCAAATAGATTTTTTCAACACCCCTAGAAATGATGAATGTACAATTCCTCAATGTCCGTGAACTTCTGTTTGTTGCTGTTTGCCTAATACATCTGGCTCCAGACCGGTTACGGCTGCCTCTATGGTTTGGATTTTTCAACATCCACAGTACTCTGGTTTCCCCGCCCACTAAAAAACATGTACAATAGGCCAGAATACATGAGAGTGTGTTTGCCTGTGAGTACGGCCCCACGTCGCTAATACAAATGACCTCAGTCTGTACAGAAGAGCGACGAGGTGATGCCGCCGGCGTGCGGAGCGAGGAGGGACCGGCGGGTGAACTTGGGGAGGGAGGCCCGCGCACCGCCGACCTATTTCTCCCGCGAGAAGGACACGTACGCCGCCACGCTAACGTCTGCACAAACAAAAGGACGCGCGCCGTCTCAAGGACCAGACGCCCGCCCTCATTAGCATGCTAACGTATGCGCCCCGGGGTCCGAGCGCCGGCGCGCCCTCCGTGTCCTCTCGCTGTGTCCTCTGCGCGCCTCGTCCTGTCCCGCCCTGGTCCACGGTCACCAACACGACCAGAGACAAGGACTCCAGACCGTTAGTGTTACATTTCTGTGCGGAATCGGTGACGTAATATCAAACTAAGCAGCTGCTTTCACCTGTATCATTGTAGATCTCCACTAGATTGGACTCAGACCTGAACTTAAACAGCCACATCAAAGCAATTACATCATCAGCTTTTTACCATCTGAAAAACATTAAGATCAGAGGAATAGTGTCAAAACCAGACTTAGAGACACTCATCCATGCATTTGTCTCCAGCAGGTTAGACTACTGTAACGGCTGCTCACTGGCCTTTCTAAACGAGCTGTTAGAGCTGCAGAACATCCAGAACGCTGCTGCTCGAGTCCTGACAAGAACCAGGAAATATGACCATATTAGTCCAGTGCTCCGGTCTCTGCACTGGCTTCCTGTCACTCAGAGAATAGAATTTAAAACAGCTCTGCTTGTGTACAAGTCTTTTCATGGTTTAGCACCAAAGTCCATCTCTGACATGTTAGAGCCGTATGAACCATCTCGGGCCCTGAGAACTTCAGGGAGGGGTCTCCTGGTGGTTCCCAGAGTCAGGACTAAACACGGTGAGGCTGCGTTTCAGTTTCATGCAGCTAAAATCTGGAACAGTCTTCATGAGGATGTGAGACAGGCCTCAACTCTGACAATGTTCAAATCCAGGCTGAAAACCGCTCTTTATACCCGAGCAGATGAAAACTGAAAGTATTTTATCTGCACTCTGGCCTTTTACTGTCATTGATTAACTTTTATGTTGATGTTTTATTGATTGATTTGATGTTTTCTTCTAATTTTATGCAACTGTGAAGCACTTTGAATTGCCTTGTGTATGAATTGTGCTCTACAAATAAACTTGCTTTGCCTTGATTATCAATTGAACTTATACTTATTATTAACAGTACTTCAAAAATCCCCGAGGCAGAACACAGAATCCAAAAGTGCTGTACCAACACCTCATCTTAAAGCTTGGTTTCGCTCTGACTAATTCTTCTTTTTAGACTTAGTTTCCATCATTTGCAGACATTAGCCTGACCTCATTAGCATGCTAATGTGTTTGGAGGGGTTTGTCCATTACCCCCGTGTGTCCTCTGAGGCGTCCTGTCCTGCCCTGGCCTACTTTCACTCAGACGTCTTTGTCTTACACTCAGGAACGAGGCCGCACCGACGCGGGGCCAGCGACGCACTTGTCGACACTTCAGGCCAGACGCTGCAGGCGGATTGGGAAACAAGTGTCACGTAGAAGAAGAAGAAGAAGAACCTTTTTATTTATATAGCGCCTTTCACAGAGTCACAAAGCGCTTTACGTGGGACAATTATACATCCACCACACACTCGGTGGTGTTGAAACTTTTGCTGTTTTTGAATAAGCTAATTATCATTGAGAGCATTAGTAAAAACTAGGGCCGGAACTCGATTCAAAAAATTAATCTAATTAATTAGATTAATTAGCTTTGTAATTAATTAATCGAAATTAATCGCATATAAATATTTCACCTGAGAACAGTGAGAAGTAAGTTTTTTCATAAGGGTTTTTAGTATACCATTGAATAATGACTGAATACATAAGCTTAAGCAACACAATATTTTTGTTCAACCAAGTCCAACAGGCCAGTGCAATATTGCCATTAATTGTGCGTCTGCAGGAAAAGAGGAAACTGAAGTGTGGAAAGCAAAGTGTGATTAATTTTGATTAATATTTTTAATCGCACTAAACCTCATGTAGTTAATTAATCGCAATTAATCAAAAAAAGTCCCGGCCCTAGTAAAAACACGAAATTAGTAAAAACATTTGAGGTTCAAAGCTCAATAAATCATGCATAGAATGAAATATTCAAAAATACCTCTCGGTCCGAGTCTGTAGGAGCGACTAAAGATTCAGATTCCGTTTATTTGTCATTTTCAGTATAAAAACACTTTGGAAAAAAGGTGCAAGTAGCTCAAAGTGCACTGTCAAACATTCATTCATAAAACATACAAAGACAACACACAAAAATAAACAAGCCACATAGTTAAATCAGTCTAAAAAGTTTACAATACTATTTAAAAATAAAATGTGTGAAACGCAAAAAGTAATGAAGCCTGATCAAAGTGTACCATTCCAAGACATCACAGCGAGTGGACAAAAGCTTTTACTGAGGCAGCATTGACCTCATTCTGGGCTTTCAAACAGGTCCAGGATGCAGCGGGTCCTTAATGATGGCCACTGTCCGACACTGAAGTCTCTCTTTGTAAATGTGCTGAAGGACAGAACGTTCCACACCGATGGTCCTACTGGCGGAGCGGACAACACCATTTAAAGCTTTCTTTTCTTTCGCCATAGTTTTTCCAAACCACACCGTGATCGCAGAAGTAAGACGGCTTTCTATACCAAAGCGATAGAAATGTACAAGAATTTGCTTATTGAGAGTAAAAGCTTTTATTTTACACAGGGAGAAAAGCCGCTGGCTGGACTTTTTCATAACAGCACTTATATTTCAACAAATACAAACGCACAAATAAATTTACACTTTTCAACAATTTTGACCATTTACACAGACAGGTACTGGTTTACTTTGACTAAAATCAAAGACCAACTCAAAGGTTGTTTTTTAGTCACTTTGTCTGCACATGCATGTATGTGTATATTTCTCCCGTCTCCCACAAAGGAAATGACCATATTTGGATTACAGCGGTCACTTTCGCAGTAGCCTACACATGGATACAAAATATGCCAATATTTGTGAAAGAGTAAGCGTGGGGAATGTTGTAGTTACTTCCTGGAAATCTCCGCCTCGCAAGCGACAAAACATCATGAAATAAACATCGTAAAGGGTGAGTCTGGTTATGTTCTAACTGACATGAAAACTAAGATGTTAAAGAGAAAACTGTCTAAAGAATCTGGACATTGACAAAACTATGTGTTCACCTGCAGCCTCTCGCCTTAAGTCATTTTCATGATGAGCACTTTTACTTCACCACCTTTACTTCTTACAACCTTTTTTCTACTGGGGGAAAAGTAAAAGTACTTTGAATAGTGGTTTGAACGTATGTATTTTCCCAGTTTGTAGACGAAGAGTAAAGTGGTTCTGAAACACCAGGATAACAAAGTCTGAATTCACCAGCGCCTCCTGATTCCTCCTCACTTAGCCCTGGTGTGATAACCAAAGCACACTTCTTTTTTTTATTCTTTTGTTGTAGTGGAACAAAAAATGTGTTTTGTCTTTCTTTAATATATTGTAAAAAAACACTGCGTCTAATTGTGAAGCATCTAACATTTTCATGAACTTGCAGGCTGGTTTTTCCTGCATTTTCGGTGACAAAAAGAGTTGGGGCTAGTTGTGAAATCAACTGGTCCCTGTGAAGAATTGGGACACTGCAAATATGTTAGAAAAGTTGAGTTTGGACACAGCTGTTTTGGGACATACCAATGGCCGCTGGCTGCTCTGCTTGGGACGACGACACTAGGGGCCGCCATTGCTGTAGTGCCTCCATATAGCCGCTAGTTCCCCATTAGAAAGCCTTGCACTTTAGGCACGTTAAGAACAACTTTAAAGCTTGGTTTCAAATTTTGTTGAACTTTCCACAGCTAGATATTGCTCCTGTGATAACGCGGAGTTAGTTACAATTAAAGAAACCAGGCTGGTTTTCGGAAAAAAAACATTGTAGAAGTCTCGTACTTAATGAGGGCCGGACTGTTAGCGTTGGAGCTGTGCGAGCTACACGTCACGGAAGGCCCGAGTCTACAGTGAAGATCCCGCCCTTATGCCCTTTTTAGGAACATGCCCCGTCACAGCAGGGGAGGAGGAGTCTGTAAATCCGTCGTGATTCCCCCCTCGAACGTGGTCATGGTGGTAAACGGGGAGGAGTGAGGAATGACGGTCTATTGATAATGTGTCTATGTCTATACAGGTGAAACTCGGAATCTTAGAATATCGTGAAAAAGTTCATTTATTTCTGTAATTCTACTTAAAATGTGAAACTAATACATGATATAGACTCATGGCATGCAAAGTGACATATGTCAAGCCTTTGTTTGTTTTAATTTTAATGATTATGGCGTACAGTCCATTTTTCAAAATATAAAAAATTTCTGAGACAAATAAAGGCTCTATACATCTCCCTTTGCATGATTATTTTGGATGACAGCTTGTAAAACACACATTCAAAATCTCAGAAAATTAGAATATTGTGAAAAGGGACTATTATTGTTGGCTCAAAGTGTCTCCTTTCATCGGCTAATGAATCCACACACCTGCAACGGGTCCCTGAGACTTTAAATGGCCTCTCAGTGGTTCAGTAGAATTTACCATCATGGGGAAGACTGCTGACCTGACAGTTGTGTGCAGAAAACCAAAAGAAGTTGGATGTTCTCAAAGTGCTGTATCAAAGTGTGGAAGGAAAAGTATGGAGAGAAAAGGTGCACAAGCCACAGGGATGAGCGCAGTCTGGAGAGGACTGTCAGGAAAAGGCCATTCAAAAGTGTGGGGGACCTTCACAAGGAGTGGACTGAGGCTGGAGTCAGTGCATCAAGAACCTCCACACACAGACGGATCCTGGACATGGGCTTCAGATGTTCCTCTGGTTGAAGCATCCTGGTCTTCCATAACACCTCAGCAGTGCCACAGGCTGAGAGCGTCCATGCCACGCAACCGCATTAAGGCAGTCATTCAAGTAAAAGTACTAAGTACATATGCATGATTATAGTTTTCTAATCTTCTGAGATGTTGAATTTGTGGTTTTTACAAGCTGTGAGCCAAAATCATCTAAATTAAAACAAACAAAGGCTTCACATGTCACTTTGCATGCCATGAGTCTATATCATATATTAGTTTCACATTGTAACTTTTTCATGATATTCTAATGTTCCGAGTTTCACATGTAATGCATTTTGAGAAGACGGCTTTGAAGGGACAAGTTCCCATATCTAAGCTGGACAAAAGCCTGTTGTGTAGACATTTATTAGTTTTCCAGATGACAGATTTTTACCGTAAACTCGCTCAAAATCTGAAAAAAAACGGACACACAAAAAATGCTGGCAATAAGTTTCAGAAGTGCAAGGTCAAACTCACTTTCCTATTTTCGTTTTTCTTTCAGTCAGTCTTGAGAACGTCTTTTTGAGCACAAAGATTCCCCCCTCATGTCCCCGTGTCTCCGGGACTGTCCCGCAGCTCGTCTCCTATTGTCTGGGAATTACACAAGCCAACTGTTGTTGTGACCCAGACAAGATGTGGGACTGGGTTGATTTATTTTTTGTCTAATTCAACCTCTTAACCCCCGCCTTAACCAAGCGCATTTTCTCCAGTTCAGCTTTACCCAAATCTAAAATGTTACAGCCTACAGGCCAGTGTAACGCCTCATTTGAAAGCTAAGGCCTACAAAACTCATTTAAACTGATCTGTTGCTGCGCTGTTATTTTTTTTTTTACATTTATTTTCATTGCTTTTTTGTTGCATTTTTTGTGGCTTTTTTATCACTTTTGTTGCATTTTCATCCTGGTTTTTGATTTTGAGAAGCTTTTAGATTTGAGTAATGCCAACCCGGAGAAAATGAGCTTGGTTTAAGTGGGGGTTAAAGGTGCATTTCGCAACTTTTTATGCTGAAACCCAGTGGCTGTATGGGTGGTTAGCCCAGCGCCTTTGCTTTTCATCCCAGTGGCAGGGTTTCTGGTAGGTTTTGTAGATGAAATGTATATGTAACCATGGAGACGGATACATCAGCAAAGATAACCTAGCAGAAACCCTAAAAACGTTTTGTTTTTCTGTTTAAAAACTTGCGTAATGCAGCTTTAAGTAAAGTAAAAGCACCTAGAACCTTTTATCTGTACTTGTACTTTTATGTCATAAAATAAATCCCTTTATTGTATTCGATTTATTGAGTGAAATGTTACGTGGTGTAGCTTTAAGGTCAGCACACACTACACAATTTTTCCAGTCTTAAAGGATCTGTATCATGCTGTTTTGGCCATTCCAAAGTAAAGTATAGGCATGTATATGATATATTGTACCTCTACCACTATGGAGCACTAATTTTTGTGATAAATATAAGTATTTTCTGGAGGTATTTTTCAAACCCAGAAGACAAAACGCTTGGATTCAGTTAACTCCGCCCCCTCTCTCCGCTCATACAACTTTAGCAGTAGTAGAAATATATATATCACAGCAAAAAGTTCTTCATGATGCTGTTATAAGGAGTGAACATGTACAACACAGCTTTGTAAATGGCTAACACACACGCTAACACGTGTTTGATTTAGGCCCAATCTCAATTCTCCCCCTTACCCCTCCGCTTAGCCCTTTCCCTATGTTTAGCGTGTTAACAAGGGACGAAGGGAAGCTGAAGGGTGAATAAAGTCCTGTCCTCGCAGCCAAACGCGCTTTTCTCCGTGACATTATCGTGAGGTAAGAAAAAAGAACAGGTTAGAAGATTAGTTTAGAAAGAGCTCCTTCTTCACAACTTTCGATGAAAACACGACATTTGTTCAGACTCTCAGGGGGTGCTTTTTTTTTTTCTGCAGGGGCAGCGCGGATGCAGACACCTCGGGCACTTCTTTTTTTCTTTTTTTTTTCTTATGACAGAAATAATGAAAAAGCTGTTTTACAAATGAAAATCAGGCCGTAAGGCATTACATTACAGACGTCGAGCACTTCCGTTCCCTTCTGACGACACAACGGAACAAGTCAGTGGTTCCCAAGGAGAGGGCGGAGCAGCTGCTCAGAGACCAGGATTCAGGAGGATTACTGAGAACTGTGTGAATGAAGCCAAAAACCACTCTGGGGGTGTTTTTGAGAAGGACATAGAACAACAACATGGTTAAAACCTCCAAAAAGTGGATTTTGCATGATATAGGACCTTTAAACGATTTAATCAAGATTGGGGGGTCCACACTACACGACTGGATTCAGTGCGATCATAGAACATCTGGGGGTTCACACTACACCACTGACAATCGTAAGAGCGAACACACTACACGATTCTTTCAAACAGGAGAAACGAGGGTGATTTTACCGTCCCCCAAAGCGAACACACAGACTGCAGCGGCCGATGACAGAAAAACACCTCCCTGTTCATTACTCTGTCGAAGCGGCGGCACAAACAGCTCATTTCATGGCCACAGTGAGCCCCACACCAAACAACACGACTTTATATCAGCACACGTTCACGAGAACCACCGTTTGCAGCTACATTTCAACCGTGTGCGGACCTTTAAACTCCTCGTCCAAGCCAAAGGGGTGGTGGTGAGTCTCGGTACAGGCCTCGTAAATGTTTGAACGTATCCTGTGGAAAGTGCGTGGCCTCTGAGAGCGGCGTGATGCGTCCCCTGGTCGGTTCGGTTTTGTGGGAAAATCAATGACATGCCCAAAGTGAGCGCGCGCTGACGTTATAATTGCACTTGCAGGGCGAAAAAAAACTTTCATAGAAACCACACAGTCAGCCGTTTGTCCTGTCGCCCGCCCCTGCTCTGAACGGTGACGAGTCCTCACGAGAACCCGAGAGAACCGGCACGGCTACGGGAAACCAAACCGCACCGGGTAGAGCCTGAACAATTCCAAATAAAAAGTTATACCATTTCTATTGCATTTTAGTGCACTTACTGTGGTCGTTTCTGATTCCAATGTGTTTCCCGGCTTGTGCTATGTAATCAGGGGACAAAGTAGATTTGTTTTTCTTGCCGGTACTTTGTTACATTGTACTGTCTGTTAGCCTATAGTGTTTTTAATACCCAGATCTTGTTCTTTTATTAAATTAAATTCACAGAACTTTACTTTCACAAGTGTCATCTGTAGGTAACAAACATCCTAAACAATTTTGAAACAATTTCAAAAAGGAGATATCAGCTTTTGCAAATGAACACTTCATATACTGTGTAAGAAACCTCCCTCCCTCCTGGTACAACTTAATTTTTCACCTTTTTCTGCGACCTGCATTTGTGGTTTCTGTGTTCCACATTGTTTTTCTGGATACTTTTGTACGTCTTTGCCGAGTTTTTGTGGAGGTTTGAGTGGATTTGTCTACTTTGAAACAAATGGTCCTGAAGAAAGCAGCTTTTTAAAGGTAAACAAAATGCTAGCTTATCAGCTAAACCCATTTTAGACCTACACATTTCTTCTTCTGAGACACTGAAGAGCCCCCACAGCTACAGCACAGAGGAGGCGTCACAAGAAGATCTAGAAGATCAGCTGTGTGGGGGTTTGTTGAAGGGGAGCTACTGCCCTCTTCAACTGGCCCGCTCTACACTCTGGCTTTTTAATGCACCACACTATGCAGGGCTACAGCATACTTCACATATAACTCAATTAAATAAATATATAATAATAATAATAATAATAATAATGATGATGATAATTAAACCCAAATAAAAATTATACTGGTTGGTAATGACAACTGGGAAGTATCAAGATCTCTGAGTATAATACCTATTAATGTACCTTTATAACATAAAAGTAACTCTCGGTTATCAAGGGTAAAAAAAATCTGAAAGAAATATATTAAGGATCACATTTTTTTACTTGCTTTGTTCTAGACATCGTACATGAAACGAGACCGTTGTTGTAGTTGTGCTTTGTTTCAATTAATTATAATGTAATAATAATAATGTTTAATTATATAAACAGTTCATTTTTTTTTTTTTTAAGTTTGTAATGTACTTTTTTTATTTATTGCACTTGCGGGGGGGGTGCTCATAAGCTTTTTGCTTCAGCCCACTCCTTTTGAGCAGAATGTATACTGCTCAAATAAACAAATAAACAAATCTACAGGAAACAAAAAAGGACAGACGAGAGATGGGGAATGACTGTTGTGAAGCGGAGGGAGCTGCAGGAGGAAGGAGGAGGAGCTGACCAGTGCAGGACACCACGCTCTGAAACAGGGACAAACCCAGGAGGTGCACCGTTTCAGAGGGGACAGAGGGCAGCCAGCCAGGTTTTTTCCGAGTGCTACAGTTTCCCCGACCTCCAAGGTCATGCAGGTCAGGTTGACACAGTGGCAGCGCGGCTCAGTGGCAGCGCGGCTCAGGACTAACACCTGAACACTATTTTGTTGTACGCTTCTACAATGACAATAAAGCACTTACTTACTATTATTTATTTACTTTCTTTCAAAAAAATAAATAAGCATAGTCATTGAAAAAAGCCAGTCTTTTGAATGGCTCTTTCAAGTGGATGGCTCCCTTCAAAGAGCCATAAGTCCCATCAGTACAAAGTGCAGAGTGCAGGAAGTTCAGGGTCAGAGGGCAGATCCCCAGAGCCATTACATTTAAGTGGCTAAACTTCGACACGCTTGAGCCCGCGGGCTAATACTGTATTAAAGGAAGACTACTGTTTTGTGCATAAGGTGACAGAGCGCACCTCTTCCATCCCGGTACAGCGTACCGTATATTTTAACGGAACGTAGTACCGGACAGTACTTTCACCCCTGAAGAACTGTGACGTGTCCTACCCATTTCCAGAGCGTGTAAACTGTTCCAAGCAGTTCTGCGCCCGATGCCGTCGTTTGAAAACGGCGGTGTCTTGTTTTTCCCATAGCTAACTCCTGCAGCATGTGAATAGGTAAAAAAAAAAATGTATGTAGAGATATCAACATTATTGATATACATAATGAGAAAAAAAGTGTATCGCAAGTTTGCAGTCATTTTATGTTTTCCTATAAAAATAAGACATTTCATGCATGACAATTGGGCAATATTGCTAATTCAGAAATACATTCTAAATAATGGATAAACCCAGACTTAAGTGTATGGTGTTAGGTCGACACATTAGCTACAGCAACTTTTCATATCAGATTGTTTAGTTTTTGAAAGTGAAAAATATGTTAAATCTAATTTTGCCTTTTTTTTTTTTCTTTTTTTTTGGGTGGGGGGTTAAAGCTCAATAAATCAGCCTTGGAATTGGATATTAAAAAAAAATCTAAATTTGGCATCTGTAGGAGCGACTAAAGTGGAGATGTTGTTGCAGGAGTGGAACGAAAACGCCATTTGGAGAAAACGGTTATGCATCTTTTAGCCGCTGTTGTCTCTCACAAAGGAAATGACCATATTTGGATTATAGCACCATCTCACGCACCCTTTGCAGCACATGTGGGAAAAAAGAGAAATCAATATTTATGAATAATGTTTTGTTACAAAGGCCATTACGATGCAATGTTGTAGTTACTTCCTGGAAATCTCCGTCTCGCTAGGGGCCAAACGTCATAGAATAAGCATCGGGTAAGTTTGGTCTTTTTTCAACTCTGGCATCAAAACTAAGACGTTAAGGGGAGAAAAAGTAGCAAGAAATGTTGAAAAGTTGATTAGCTATGATCCAAAAGTGTGAAACCTGCATGGGTGTCATTTCCCAGGTCTTCGGATTGAGTGCAGGAGTGGATGAGTCAAATAGCACCTCTCTGCCTCTGACTTTAAGCCTTCTCTGTCCAAATAAGCTGATTAACTCCCAATTTCTCCTGAGTCTGGCCCTTACCTTGATTCCCCCTGCTTTTAAGCAATGGTATGGTTGGCGGGTGGACGGGGCAGCGAGGCATTCTCTGCTGGTTTTAAATGTGGTGGGTGAACACTTCAAATCGCTCCAAATGTTCATTCCTCGATCTGCTATAACGTTCTATCGTCATCCAATCTGTTTAGCTGTTGTTTTTTATGTTTTTTGAACACACCAGCAGTTGGATTTAACTGAAGATTGTGTCTCAGTACAATACAGACATGAGTAAAAATACGTTATAAAGCTACTATCACTTGTACCGTCGTGTGGCGCCAGGACAAACGATCTCCTGAACCTCTGAGTGCGGCGGCTTCTCTGAGTGGCCACATTGTTATTGAGGATCAGAGGCAGGAAGAGCTGGGGGCCGAAGAGCTGGGGGCGGGGTTTTGCAAAAAGGCCAAATGAACCCAGCTTTCTTTAGTTTGACCATTTCTGTGATGTTTGGACACTGGCAGGAAGTGACAGAAATATTTCCTCTAGTGATGCTTTTCTGACATTAATTATCCAATTTTTTTTTTTCCCATACACAATGAAGGCTTATTTTAAATATAAAAATAGCAAATGGAGAAATGATGAGCTGTATTATTCTAATTAGGTGTAAAACAGTTTTTGAGCTTATTTATTTTATTTGTAAGGCGCATTGAGTTGCCTTGTGTACAAAACGCGCGGTATAAATCAACTTGCCTTGCCTTTCTGTTGTTTTTGGAGCAGGAGATTCAGACAAAGTCGTGTATTTTGCTGTGTTGTCTATGGAACTCGCTCAACTGTTTAGACCCGGAAGCAGCTTATTATTGTGTGTGAAGTCACACTTAACAAACGTACGGGAAATGAGTGCGTCTGTGTCAAACTGCGACGGAACTTCACCTCTCTCTATGTTACTTCCTGTCATTAGCTTAAAAATTCAGATAAATAAAAATAACTTTACCACCCAACATTTATTTGTTACATTTGCTACTTCACTGAAATGAAATGATAATTATTACTTACAATAGATGTCATCCATTTAAATAATAACTCATATTTTCAAAGGCATTAAAACCAGTCATATGCACTTTAACTCATGTGAACGTGCTCCTTGATAACAAACAATGGAATTCACTGCCCACAGGAAGTGCTTCAACATCTAAGCCATGTGGCCTGTTTGTACAACAGTAAACATGTTAGCCACATGCCGTGACTACAAGTAAACACGCTTTCAGATGTCTGGCCACTCCAGAAGAAGTGGATGATGGAATGAACTACAGAGTCTGGTGTAGACTGAGCTACAATGGTGCAAACATATTTTTGTCTCACAAGCTTAAAGGCCACAGCACAAACTCATTTGCATATCAGACTTTATAAGACTTGAAATGCACCACTTGGCAGAGTAAAATCAGGCCATCTGTGTTGTTGTTTTCCCCCAACATAAAAGGTGAGTGTGACTATATGATCGATGCAAACTACAGTTAGTTAACACAACAAGGGCTGCATACCAACACATAGCTCACACACTCGTATTACAGAGCCACTTCTTTTGTTTCAAACAGTGCTTTGACCTCCGAGATGGTTTCATGAAAACCGGTTTGCATGAAGCTAAAGACTGAAAAAAATAAAAAAATAAATGCAAAACAACATTTACTTAGAAAACAAAGTGCCCATTCAAAGACTCGGAGACAGTTCTGGTGCTTGGGACCAGTTTCAAGTGTTGGTCAGTGACTCTCGTTATTGCCAGTCCCCCCCCCCCGAAACCCTGCCACCCCCCGAAACCCTGCCACCCCCCATCCTTCAAGACCTCCAGCTCACGGCCAAGTGTGTCGCCGCAAATTCACTTTCAATAGATCCATTGTTCAGCGCTGTCTGTGCGAGTGGCTCCCCAAACGGAGCCAGAGTGTGTGTGTGTGTGTGTGTGTGTGTGTGTGTGTGTGCACGTTGACAAAGGCCTCACTGGAACATGCTTAATTGGTCGCTGAATGGCTGTGTGGGAATCAGTGCTAATGTCATTGAGAGGACAATGCAGCCGGCGGCAGATTTAAGAAGCAGACGGTCAACAGACTGATACAATGACCAGGCAACCACCCCGACTCATACCACCCACCGAAGTATACTGACTACTGCCACCCACTGAAGTATACTGACTACTGCCACCCACTGAAGTATACGGACTACTGCCACCCACTGAAGTATACTACTACTGCCACCCACTGAAGTATACGGACTACTGCCACCCACTGAAGTATACGGACTACTGCCACCCACTGAAGTATACTGACTACTGCCACCCACTGAAGTATATGGACTACTGCCACCCACTGAAGTATACTGACTACTGCCACCCACTGAAGTATACTGACTACTGCCACCCACTGAAGTATACTGACTACTGCCACCCACTGAAGTATACTACTACTGCCACCCACTGAAGTATACTACTACTGCCACCCACTGAAGTATACTACTACTGCCACCCACTGAAGTATACTGACTACTGCCACCCACTGAAGTATACTACTACTGCCACCCACTGAAGTACACTACTACTGCCACCCACTGAAGTATACTACTACTGCCACCCACTGAAGTATACTACTACTGCCACCCACTGAAGTATACGACTACTGCCACCCACTGAAGTACACTACTACTGCCACCCACTGAAGTATACTACTACTGCCACCCACTGAAGTACACTACTACTGCCACCCACTGAAGTATACTACTACTGCCACCCACTGAAGTACACTACTACTGCCACCCACTGAAGTATACTGACTACTGCCACCCACTGAAGTATACTACTACTGCCACCCACTGAAGTATACTGACTACTGCCACCCACTGAAGTATACTACTACTGCCACCCACTGAAGTATACTGACTACTGCCACCCACTGAAGTATACTACTACTGCCACCCACTGAAGTATACTACTACTGCCACCCACTGAAGTATACTGACTACTGCCACCCACTGAAGTATACTGACTACTGCCACCCACTGAAGTATACGACTACTGCCACCCACTGAAGTATACTGACTACTGCCACCCACTGAAGTATACTGACTACTGCCACCCACTGAAGTATACTGACTACTGCCACCCACTGAAGTATACGACTACTGCCACCCACTGAAGTATACTGACTACTGCCACCCACTGAAGTATACGGACTACTGCCACCCACTGAAGTACACTGACTACTACCACCCACTGAAGTATTCTGACTACTGCCACCCACTGAAGTATACTGACTACTGCCACCCACTGAAGTATACGGACTACTGCCACCCACTGAAGTATACTGACTACTGCCACCCACTGAAGTATACGGACTACTGCCACCCACTGAAGTATACGGACTACTGCCACCCACTGAAGTATACGACTACTGCCACCCACTGAAGTATACGACTACTGCCACCCACTGAAGTATACTGACTACTGCCACCCACTGAAGTATACGACTACTACCACCCACTGAAGTATACGGACTACTGCCACCCACTGAAGTACACTGACTACTACCACCCACTGAAGTACACTGACTACTACCACCCACTGAAGTACACTGACTACTGCCACCCACTGAAGTATACGACTACTACCACCCACTGAAGTATACGGACTACTGCCACCCACTGAAGTATACGGACTACTGCCACCCACTGAAGTATACGGACTACTGCCACCCACTGAAGTATACGGACTACTGCCACCCACTGAAGTATACGACTACTGCCACCCACTGAAGTATACGACTACTGCCACCCACTGAAGTATACGACTACTGCCACCCACTGAAGTATACGACTACTGCCACCCACCGAAGTATACTGACTACTGCCACCCACCGAAGTATACTGACTACTGCCACCCACCGAAGTATACTGACTACTGCCACCCACCGAAGTATACGACTACTGCCACCCGCCGAAGTATACTGACTACTGCCACCCGCCGAAGTATACTGACTACTGCCACCCGCTGAAGTATACTGACTACTGCCACCCGCTGAAGTATACTGAGTACTGCCACCCGCTGAAGTATACTGACTACTGCCACCCGCTGAAGTATACTGACTACTGCCACCCGCTGAAGTATACTGACTACTGCCACCCGCTGAAGTATACTGACTACTGCCACCCGCTGAAGTATACTGACTACTGCCACCCGCTGAAGTATACTGACTACTGCCACCCACTGAAGTATACTGACTACTGCCACCCACTGAAGTACACTGACTACTGCCACCCACTGAAGTATACTGACTACTGCCACCCACTGAAGTATACGACTACTGCCACCCACCGAAGTATACTGACTACTGCCACCCACCGAAGTATACTGACTACTGCCACCCGCCGAAGTATACGACTACTGCCACCCGCCGAAGTATACTGACTACTGCCACCCGCTGAAGTATACTGACTACTGCCACCCGCTGAAGTATACTGAGTACTGCCACCCGCTGAAGTATACTGACTACTGCCACCCGCTGAAGTATACTGACTACTGCCACCCGCTGAAGTATACTGACTACTGCCACCCGCTGAAGTATACTGACTACTGCCACCCGCTGAAGTATACTGACTACTGCCACCCGCTGAAGTATACTGACTACTGCCACCCGCTGAAGTACACTGACTACTGCCACCCACTGAAGTACACTGACTACTGCCACCCACTGAAGTATACTGACTACTGCCACCCACTGAAGTATACTGACTACTGCCACCCACTGAAGTATACGGACTACTGCCACCCACTGAAGTATACGGACTACTGCCACCCACTGAAGTATACGGACTACTGCCACCCACTGAAGTATACGACTACTGCCACCCACTGAAGTATACTGACTACTGCCACCCACTGAAGTATACGGACTACTGCCACCCACTGAAGTATACGACTACTGCCACCCACTGAAGTATACGGGCTACTGCCACCCACTGAAGTATACGGACTACTGCCACCCACTGAAGTATACGGACTACTGCCACCCACTGAAGTATACGACTACTGCCACCCACTGAAGTATACGACTACTGCCACCCACTGAAGTATACTGACTACTGCCACCCACTGAAGTATACGACTACTACCACCCACTGAAGTATACGGACTACTGCCACCCACTGAAGTACACTGACTACTACCACCCACTGAAGTACACTGACTACTACCACCCACTGAAGTACACTGACTACTACCACCCACTGAAGTATACGGGCTACTGCCACCTACTGAAGTATACGACTACTACCACCCACTGAAGTATACGGACTACTGCCACCCACTGAAGTATACGGACTACTGCCACCCACTGAAGTATACGACTACTGCCACCCACTGAAGTATACGACTACTGCCACCCACTGAAGTATACGACTACTGCCACCCACCAAAGTATACTGACTACTGCCACCCACCGAAGTATACTGACTACTGCCACCCACTGAAGTATACTGACTACTGCCACCCACTGAAGTATACTGACTACTGCCACCCACTGAAGTATACTGACTACTGCCACCCACTGAAGTACACTGACTACTGCCACCCACTGAAGTATACGGACTACTGCCACCCACTGAAGTATACGGACTACTGCCACCCACTGAAGTATACGACTACTGCCACCCACTGAAGTATACGACTACTGCCACCCACTGAAGTATACGACTACTGCCACCCACTGAAGTATACTGACTACTGCCACCCACTGAAGTATACGGACTACTGCCACCCACTGAAGTATACGACTACTGCCACCCACTGAAGTATACGACTACTGCCACCCACTGAAGTATACGACTACTGCCACCCACTGAAGTATACGGACTACTGCCACCCACTGAACTATACGACTACTGCCACCCACCGAAGTATACGACTACTGCCACCCACCGAAGTATACGGACTACTGCCACCCACCGAAGTATACGACTACTGCCACCCACCGAAGTATACGACTACTGCCACCCACCGAAGTATACTGACTACTGCCACCCACCGAAGTATACTGACTACTGCCACCCACCGAAGTATACTGACTACTGCCACCCACCGAAGTATACTGACTACTACCACACACTGAAGTATACGGACTACTGCCACCCACTGAAGTATACGGACTACTGCCACCCACTGAAGTATACGACTACTGCCACCCACTGAAGTATACGGACTACTGCCACCCACTGAAGTATACTGACTACTGCCACCCACTGAAGTATACTGACTACTGCCACCCACTGAAGTATACTGACTACTGCCACCCACTGAAGTATACGACTACTGCCACCCACTGAAGTATACGGACTACTGCCACCCACTGAAGTATACTGACTACTGCCACCCACTGAAGTATACGGACTACTGCCACCCACTGAAGTATACTGACTACTGCCACCCACTGAAGTATACTGACTACTGCCACCCACTGAAGTATACGACTACTGCCACCCACTGAAGTATACGACTACTGCCACCCACTGAAGTATACGACTACTGCCACCCACTGAAGTATACGGACTACTGCCACCCACTGAAGTATACGACTACTGCCACCCACTGAAGTATACGACTACTGCCACCCACTAAAGTATACGGACTACTGCCACCCACTGAAGTATACGACTACTGCCACCCACTGAAGTATACGACTACTGCCACCCACCGAAGTATACTGACTACTGCCACCCACTGAAGTATACGACTACTGCCACCCACTGAAGTATACGACTACTGCCACCCACCGAAGTATACTGACTACTGCCACCCACCGAAGTATACTGACTACTGCCACCCACCGAAGTATACGACTACTGCCACCCACTGAAGTATACGACTACTGCCACCCACTGAAGTATACGGACTACTGCCACCCACTGAAGTATACTGACTACTGCCACCCACCGAAGTATACTGACTACTGCCACCCACTGAAGTATACTGACTACTGCCACCCACAGAAGTATACTGACTACTGCCACCGACTGAAGTATCTACCTCTGCCCGTCCCGCCCTGAGCGCACTGTGAGCGGGTCTACCTCTGTCCTCGCCCTGAGCGCACTGTGAGCGGGTCTACCTCTGCCCGTCCCGCCCTGAGCACACTGTGAGCGGGTCTACCTCTGCCCGTCCCCGCCCTGTGCGCACTGTGAGCGAGTCTACCTCTGCCCGTCCCTGCCCTGAGCGCACTGTGAGCGAGTCTACCTCTGCCCGTCCCCGCCCTCAGTGCACTGTGAGCGGGTCTACCTCTGCCCGTCTCTGCCCTGAGTGCACTGTGAGCGGGTCTACCTCTGCCCGTCCCTGCCCTGAGCGCACTGTGAGCGGGTCTACCTCTGCCCGTCCCTGCCCTGAGCGCAATGTGAGCGAGTCTACCTCTGCCCGTCCCCGCCCTGAGTGCACTGGGAGCGGGTCTACCTCTGCCCGTCCCCGCCCTGTGCACACTGTGAGCGGGTCTACCTCTGCCCGTCCCCGCACTGTGAGTGGGTCTACCTCTGCCCGTCCCCGCACTGTGAGCGGGTCTACCTCTGCCCGTCCCTGCCCTGAGCGCACTGTGAGCGGGTCTACCTCTGCCCGTCCCGCCCTGAGCACACTGTGAGCGGGTCTACCTCTGCCCGTCCCTGCCCTGAGCGCACTGTGAGCGGGTCTACCTCTGCCCGTCCCTGCCCTGAGCGCACTGTGAGCGGGTCTACCTCTGCCCGTCCCCGCCCTGTGCGCACTGTGAGCGGGTCTACCTCTGCCCGTCCCTGCCCTGAGCGCACTGTGAGCGAGTCTACCTCTGCCCGTCCCCGCCCTGAGTGCACTGTGAGCGGGTCTACCTCTGCCCGTCCCCGCCCTGTGCGCACTGTGAGCGGGTCTACCTCTGCCCGTCCCTGCCCTGAGCGCACTGTGAGCGAGTCTACCTCTGCCCGTCCCCGCCCTGAGTGCACTGTGAGCGAGTCTACCTCTGCCCGTCCCCGCCCTGAGTGCACTGTGAGCGGGTCTACCTCTGCCCGTCTCTGCCCTGAGTGCACTGTGAGCGGGTGTACCTCTGCCCGTCTCTGCCCTGAGTGCACTGTGAGCGGGTCTACCTCTGCCCGTCTCTGCCCTGAGCGCACTGTGAGCGGGTCTACCTCTGCCCGTCCCGCTATGAGTGCGCTATATGCCTATGTTCCCCGGGTCCGATGTTCCCCCACTTGTATTGACGGGGGAACATCGGTACCTCGCATATTAACAAGTCCCGATGTCCCCCACCCCCGTCAATACAAGTGGGGAACATCGGGACTTCGACAATGCGTCCCGCTGTTCCCCCGCGTGTGTCCTTTGATGTTCGCATTTCCTCCTCCACCGAAGACGGCATGTGATCCGTGCCAACGTTTGTGATTATGGAGAGGAAATATCAGCCTGTTTACTTTCCTTTTTCCCTCTCGCTCTCTGTGTGTTCATATTTCTGCAGCTTGTGTCCATGGATAACTTTGGGCAGCTTATCCCGAGGCTTCTGCTGTTTGACCTCTCTGACTGAATAAAACGATTGAAACTATAGCTGCAGTCAGCCTCCTAGTTTTTTCCAAACGCCATTTCGCTGAGGGCACTGTGCTTTAAACATAATGGAGCCCCACGGACAGATAACCTGGAGCCCATCATTATACTCACATTTACAAAAACATAGGTCAGTTTTGTTTTTGCTGTAAAACATTTTTTTATTGCGCTCTTATCATTTTTGAGAAATGAATTAATATTATTTTATTCAGGGTGCGCGCGTCATTGTGCATTGTTGTCCTGCTTTAAGCGTCACTCACAATTAAACTGTCCCACTCAAACTTAGCATTTTTATAACTTGAACTTTCATTTGATGCATTTCTGATTTGGACTAAAAACAACAACAACAAAATAATAATTATAATAATATTAGCCTAAAAAAAAAACAATGATCAAAGGGATCCGTGTAGCCTTCGATCAGTGGTTATTCCGTCTCAAAATAAATTTGGAAAAACACACTTTATGCTTGTTTAATTGTGTTTACCGTTTTTGAATACAATTGGAATTCAATAGAACATAATGAAGCGTTTATTGGCTGTGGGGAAAACAATACTGCTAAAACAACGTCCATTATTGTGTTGACTTTGTTCTGATAAGCTACCGGTTAACAAGGTTAACGCATGTTGTTTATTATTATTTTGTTTATTTACATTCCATATCGCGTCCTCACCCCTCTCCTTATGCCGCTGCTCATTACGCATTGTGCGTCTCCCTTCAAATATCCCCACACTGTGGCGACCGTGACTTAAGAAGAGCTTTTTTAAATAATTAAACAGTGTTTGTGCCACTGTTTTATTATTGCAGTTATGAGAGCGATGAGGAAGACGAGTAGACTAAAAGAAACACGTGACAACACCGCCTGCGATCAGGGGAGACTTGTGCACAGGCGTTGTGCAGGTCTCTTCATTCATCAGGCACAACGTTAACAATAATGATGCCCCAACACAACGTTAGCCGCCTGTAGTGTTCTCTGGAGCCGGTCCAAGCGGAGGGGAGGGTGCAAGAAGGGGTGACAGGTCGGGGACACGAGTTTTAGGAACAGAGCGCACAATTCAACAATCTGCCCAGAGACAGCCAGATGTGCGCGTCCTGCAGACAACGGTGCAGACCGTGCAGATGTCTCTGTCCTGGGACAGGCAGTGAAGTGAATGATAAGGACCGTCGGGTGGGCTCAGGACAAAAGTGGGTGTTCACAGGTGCCCCGTAATTGTGCCATAAGCCCCGATCACTGGCCATGTTAGCGTGTTTCCTTTGCTGCTCTTCCTCATCGTTCTCATTTAATATCTATGGATCGTTTTTTTGTCAACTGCATTAATAAAACAGCAGCACAAATACTGTTCAACGTCATTCAGTCACAGTGGCCTCAGTGGAGCCTCTCGGAGCATCTGACGGCCGAAGCACAGTGTGTAATGAGCGTATGACCGCACTGAGAGAGGAGTGAGGACAATGCATGTGTTGCCCCATTCGTAAACAGATCCCTACTGGAACGTGCATGAGGCTGGAGTGCAGACTTCAGATCAAACTGGCTTAGATTTAGGAGCGGCTATGGCACGAGCCGCTGCACTCGGCTCTCCGCACACCGCGTGATGGAGTCTGCTGGGGCTGCACGGGCAATCACGAGAGAAAAACATGGACTTAAGCACAATCGAACTACGACAGCCAACCAGTCAAACAAACGGAGGGAAATCTGTGGGCGAGTTTGCTGCAGCTAATTTTACTTTTCTTGTCTGAACTGCGACACGTTCTTATTCTGAGGTTGTGCAAACATGTGGTAAGCTACTACAATGCGAGATCTACGAGGCTTATAATAATATAAAGTTATCAGTAGGCGAGTTATGAGCGAAATCAAGCCGCTTGTTGCGCCATTATCCGCGCGTACCGGGCCGTGCTGTGCCGGGCGGAGAAGAGAGAAGAACGGTGTCCGGAGGGTCCGATGATCCCCTGGTCCGATGTTGGGAACATCGGGCTGACCCCATATGAGCAGGAGAAGGACAATGTAGCGCCGGATGAAGCAGAAATAGATGAAAATCTGTCGGGTTTGGTCTGAGTCCTGTTGTTTTAGATGTTACTGTTGAAAGCGCATTCTTTACTGCTGGACAAAAGGATGGAGACTCGGTCTGTTAAAATCAAAACCATTGCTTTATTCCCTATATTACAACCTAAACACATCTGTTCCGCTGAGCTCCATGCTGACCGGGGGTCGAAGGCAAGAGGGAGAATCTCTCCTGAGGGAGCCCTATGTTCCCCGGTACCTATGTTCCCCCACTTCTATTGATTAAGATTAGGCACCAGCCCACTATCCTTAAGGTTAGTGGCTAGGGCAGGGTCAGGGTTAAGCTGATTGATATATGTATGACATTTCACTCTCATGACTTGTGATTGATTGAAGTACCAACTCACCTACGGAAAAAAATAAAAATCGCACCCGGGGAACATAGGTATGCACCCCTCCTGAGCAACACAAGACAAAGGAGTAGGTGTGTCCTCCCCAACCACTCAGCGTTCTTGGAATGTTCTCGTCACTTCTTCTTCTGCGCAATCTGACTCCTCCTTCCAGCACACTGCCCCCCAGTGGATCAGCCGTAAATACAACAATGGGCAGCAACAAAATGTCCGCCAAATTCAAATAAACCTCAAAGCACAGATTACATCAACACCGTTTTATATATAATGACTAAAGCCTAATATGACAAACATGTATATTAATAATTCCACATTACAAAACAGCATCAGTCAGTTACAAGTCACTGATGAACTGGCCATGCTTTTGATCGGCTACGAACGAGAAGTCCGTCTGGATCTCCGGAGGCCAGCTGCAGCAGCACCATCCGCTCAACAGGGTAAAACTAACATAATAACTTTGAGCGCCATATTTCAGACACTTGTTGAAAAGTACAAATGTTACCATTATATTTTAGAGGATGTCGGGAGCCACAGTACATTTGGAAACTTGCTTGAGAAAAATAACAATGTTTTTTGACAGAGTTTATCGAAAGCACATTCATTCCTTGCTTTTCCCCAACACACAGACCAGTCAGGTATCGATAAGAGAATCGATAAAGAATGGAATCGATAGGTCAAATTATTGATGGCACTGATAAATAAAATCGTATTTACTAGTTAGTTAACTAAACTAAGACTAAACTAAAAAAACTAAACTAAACTTAAGAAACGTCAGAAAGTGAGCGGTCGAAACTGTCCGGTATGAATATAACACACTGGTCTGATTTATGAGTAAGTGGTTACAAGTTAACACAAGAAGACCAGATGAACTTTTGTTGGAATAGGAATAAAAACGATAAACCAGTGTGCCCCTCTCGTTTGCAAATCACTACCAGGTAATATGTCGACCCTGAGCGTGACTGAACTGACGCGAGGGGTTTTGACACCAGGCCTACGAGTACCTAAACTATTTCCACCCCGGGGCTCCGAAGTGGCACCTAACTTCTGCGTTGTTGTCCCATTGTGCCCGGCTTCTCCATATCGTTGTCCTCACAATAGAAGGAGCCTGTGATGTGCGGCGTTCATTTGCACATGAAAGCCTCCAGTGGAACAGGTTTCTTTAAAAAAAAACACAAAAGCAGCACAATAATATTAACATTAGCATATTAGCGCGAGCGCAGCCGTCCCCTCCGGACAGCGGGACGGCGGTGGGCGGGGCGGGGCGCGCACTGATAGGGGAAGGCGCTCTGTCACAGGTAAATCCCAGCGTGACACGCTGATTTATTCACACATTGAAATACATTTATGCAGCAGAGGGGGGGGGGGGAAGGGGGAAGAGCAGCCCGCTCTGCATTTGCTGAAGAAGGGGTTTGACATATGGTTGCCACTTTTACTTGAGTAACTTTTGGGACGAAATGGTGGCGATGTTTAAATGTCTTGCAGTCAGATATACACTCAACAAAAATATAAACGCAACACTTTTGTTTCTGCTCCATTTTTCATGAGATGGACTTAAAGATCTAAAATTCATTCCAGATACACAATATTACCATTTCTCTCAGACATTGTTCACAAATCAGTCCAAATGTGTGATAGTGACGGTGGCGCAGATGGTAGAGCGGGTCGTCTCATGGGTCGTCTCATGATCGGAAGCTCAGGGGTTCGAATCCCGCCTCCTGAAGGTGCATACTGTCGTTGTGTCCTTGGGCAAGACACTTCACCCACCTTGCCTCCAGTGTCTGCGTACATTGGTGTATGAATGGGTGAGAGGTTCCTTGCTGTAAAGCGCTTTGAGTGCCTAATGTAGGTGGCAAAGCGCTATATAAGTTGAGACCATTTACCATAGTGAGCACTTCTGCTTTGCTGAGATAATCCATCCCACCTCACAGGTGCGCCACATCAAGATGCTGATCTGACATCATGATTAGTGCACAGGTGTACCTTATACTGCCCACAATAAAAGGACACCCTGAAATGTGCAGTTTTTTTGCTTTATTGGGGGTCTGGGGACTCAGAACCAGTCAGTATCTGGTGTGACCACCATTTGCCTCATGCAGTGCAACACATCTTCTTCGCATAGAGTTTATCAGATTGTCAATTGTGGCCTGTGGAATGTTGGTAATGGTAAAATGGTAAATGGTCTCAACTTATATAGCGCTTTTCCACCTATATTAGGCACTCAAAGCACTTTACAGCAAGGAACCTCTCACCCATTCATACACCAATGTACGCAGACACTGGAGGCAAGGTGGGTGAAGTGTCTTGCCCAAGGACACAACGACAGTATGCACCTTCAGGAGGCGGGATTCGAACCCCTGAGCTTCCGATCATGAGACGACCCGCTCTACCATCTGTGCCACCGTTGGTCCACTCCTCTTCAATGGCTGTGTGAAGTTGCTGGATATTAGTGGGAACTGGTACACGCTGTCGTATTCGCCGGTCAAGCACATCCCAAACATGCTCAATGGGTGACATGTCCGGTGAGTATGCTGGCCATGCAAGAAGTGGGACATTTTAAGCTTCCAAGAATTGTGTACAGATCCTTGCAACATGGGGCCGTGCATTATCTTGCTGAAACATGAGGTGATGTTCACCTAACCCTAACCGAGATTCATCCGTGCAGAGAACACCTCTCCAACGTGCCAGATGCCATCGAATGTGAGCATTTGCCCACTCCAGTCTGTTACAGCGACGAGCTGGAGTCAGGTCAAGACCCCGATGAGGACGACGAGCTGGAGTCAGGTCAAGACCCCGATGCAAATGGTGGTCACACCAGATACTGACTGGTTCTGAGTCCCCAGACCCCCAATAAAGCAAAAAACTGCACATTTCAGGGTGGCCTTTTATTGTGGGCAGTATAAGGTACACCTGTGCACTAATCATGATGTCAGATCAGCATCTTGATGTGGCACACCTGTGAGGTGGGATGGATTATCTCAGCAAAGCAGAAGTGCTCACTATCACACATTTGGACTGATTTGTGAACAATGTTTGAGAGAAATGGTAATATTGTGTATCTGGAATGAATTTTAGATCTTTAAGTCCATCTCATGAAAAATGGAGCAGAAACAAAGGGGTTGCGTTTATATTTTTGTAGAGTATATGACTGATAACACAGGAGTAAACCAGGCCATTTTGGACTCCAGACTCCATCCTTTCCCTGAAGCTCTCGAACACTGTTCCTGAGCGAACCTGAAGGCCACATGAAGTTTGGTGGTCTGTAGCAATTGACTTTGCAGGGAGTCGGTGACCTCTGTGCACTATCGCTTCCACTTTATTTTAATATCACAGACAGTTGACTTTGGAACATTTAGGAGCGACTGGTTCTGTTGCCCCCTCCTGGAACCGCCGCCTTAACAGGGTGGAGAGGTTTGAGCACCCGAATGATCGTGGAGCTCTGTTGTCGGGGGCTTCGTGCCCTTGGTAGGGTCTCCCATGGCAAACAGGTCCTGTTTGCATTGCTGGTGCAATGTGATTTGGGCAGCTCTAACGGCTGCCCCCACGACCCGGCAACGGACAAGTGGAAGAAGATGGATGGATGGTTCGGTTGCACTGGTGGTTTGTTTGTAGCGTTTTAGCCCCCACAGCTGCAGCACAGAGGAGGCGTCACAAGAGGAGCTACAGGAAACAAAAAAGGACAAACGAGAGATGGTGAAAGACTGTTGTGAAGCCGAGGGAGCGGAGGGAGGAAGAGGAAGGAGGAGGTGGAGCTGACCAGTGCAGGACACCACGCTCTGAAACAGGGACAACCCCAGGGGGCACTGCACCATTTCAGAGGATCCGAGGAGACAGAGGGCAGACAGCCAGGTTTCTTCTGAGCGCTACAGTTTCCCCGACCTCCAAGGTCATGCGGGTCAGGTCGACACAGTGGCAGCGCGGCTCAGTCGCAGAAGCTCAGGACTAACACCTGAACACTATTTTGTTGTACACTTGTACAATGACAATAAAGCACTTACTTACTTACTTATACACAACATGGGTCCATCTGAAACGCTCAAATACGTAGCTTCAGTATCCTGATCCCAGCTCCTAACCCTTATGACGTGATACGGTCAACCGTTAGATCTCTGTGCAGTTAGGAACGAGAGCTTCGGCAGGATTTGGCCAAGCTGACCGTCCTTACCCAGGGCGGGAAACACAGGCTAAGTGACCAACGGCTGTTTCATGAAAAACTACATCACCCATATAGTATTGGACGACAAAAACACTCCTACTCCTACTCCACGGACTTTAATGCCTCAAACATGAACCACAGTAATGATATGAAGCCACACAGAGAACAGGCGATGATCAAAGCAGATTTACCTTCCACAGCTTCATCACAGAAATAAACATGCTCTGGTCAAACATTCCATCAAATCCTGTCCTTTGGTTCCTCCTCAGAGAAAGATGCCGCATTAACACAGTGTGGTCATTAACACACAGTGAGGTCTTTACACACAGTGAGGTCATTAACACACAGTGTGGTCATTAACACACAGTGAGTCATTAACACACAGTGAGGTCATTAACACACAGTGAGGTCATTTACACACAGTGTGGTCATTAACACACAGTGTGGTCATTAACACACAGTGAGTCATTAACACACAGTGAGGTCTTTACACACAGTGAGGTCATTAACACACAGTGTGGTCATTAACACACAGTGAGTCATTAACACACAGTGAGGTCATTTACACACAGTGAGGTCATTAACACACAGTGTGGTCATTAACACACAGTGAGTCATTAACACACAGTGTGGTCATTAACACACAGTGTGGTCATTAACACACAGTGAGGTCTTTACACACAGTGAGGTCATTAACACACAGTGTGGTCATTAACACACAGTGTGGTCATTAACACACAGTGAGTCATTTACACACAGTGAGGTCATTTACACACAGTGAGGTCATTTACACACAGTGTGGTCATTAACACACAGTGAGGTCATTAACACACAGTGAGGTCATTACACACAGTGAGGTCATTAACACACAGTGTGGTCATTAACACACAGTGAGTCATTAACACACAGTGAGGTCATTAACACACAGTGTGGTCATTAACACACAGTGAGTCATTAACACACAGTGAGGTCATTAACACACAGTGAGGTCATTTACACACAGTGAGGTCATTTACACACAGTGTGGTCATTAACACACAGTGAGGTCATTAACACACAGTGAGGTCATTTACACACAGTGTGGTCATTAACACACAGTGAGGTCATTTACACACAGTGAGGTCATTAACACACAGTGAGGTCATTAACACACAGTGTGGTCATTAACACACAGTGAGGTCATTTACACACAGTGTGGTCATTAACACACAGTGAGGTCATTAACACACAGTGAGGTCATTTACACACAGTGTGGTCATTAACACACAGTGAGGTCATTTACACACAGTGAGGTCATTAACACACAGTGAGGTCATTAACACACAGTGTGGTCATTAACACACAGTGAGGTCATTTACACACAGTGTGGTCATTAACACACAGTGTGGTCATTAACACACAATGAGGTCATTTACACACAGTGAGGTCATTTACACACAGTGAGGTCATTAACACACATTGAGGTCATTAACACACATTGAGGTCATTAACACACAGCGAGGTCATTAACACACAGTGTGGTCATTAACACACAGTGAGGTCATTAACACACAGTGTGGTCATTAACACACAGTGAGGTCATTTACACACAGTGTGGTCATTAACACACAGTGTGGTCATTAACACACAGTGAGGTCATTTACACACAGTGAGGTCATTAACACACAGTGAGGTCATTTACACACAGTGAGGTCATTTTTTAAACACAGTGAGGTCATTAACACACAGTGAGGTCATTTACACACAGTGAGGTCATTAACACACAGTGAGGGCATTTTTTAAACACAGTGAGGTCATTAACACACAGTGAGGTCATTTACACACAGTGTGGTCATTAACACACAGTGTGGTCATTAACACACAGTGAGGTCATTTACACACAGTGAGGTCATTTACACACAGTGTGGTCATTAACACACAGTGAGGTCATTTACACACAGTGAGGTCATTAACACACAGTGAGGTCATTTACACACAGTGAGGTCATTAACACACAGTGTGGTCATTAACACACAGTGAGGTCATTAACACACAGTGAGGTCATTAACACACAGTGAGGTCATTTACACACAGTGAGGGCATTTACACACAGTGAGGTCATTAACACACAGTGAGGTCATTTTTTAAACACAGTGAGGTCATTTACACACAGTGAGGTCATTTTTTAAACACAGTGAGGTCATTAACACACAGTGAGGGCATTAACACACAGTGAGGTCATTAACACACAGTGAGGTCATTAACACACAGTGAGGGCATTTACACACAGTGAGGTTATTAACACACAGTGAGGTCATTTACACACAGTGAGGTCATTAACACACAGTGAGGGCATTTACACACAGTGAGGTCATTAACACACAGTGAGGTCATTTTTTAAACACAATGAGGGCATTTACACACAGTGAGGTTATTAACACACAGTGAGGTCATTAACACACAGTGAGGTCATTAACACACAGTGAGGTCATTTACACACAGTGAGGTCATTTTTTAAACACAGTGAGGTCATTAACACACAGTGAGGGCATTAACACACAGTGAGGGCATTTACACACAGTGAGGTCATTAACACACAGTAAAGTCATTAACACACAGTGAGGTCATTAACACACAGTGAGGTCATTTACACACAGTGAGGTCATTAACACACAGTGAGGTCATTAACACACAGTGAGGTCATTAACACACAGTGAGGTCATTAACACACAGTGAGGTCATTTACACACAGTGAGGTCATTAACACACAGTGAGGTCATTAACACACAGTGAGGTCATTAACACACAGTGAGGTCATTTACACACAGTGAGGTCATTAACACACAGTGAGGTCATTTACACACAGTGAGGTCATTTACACACAGTGAGGTCATTTACACACAGTGAGGTCATTTACACACAGTGAGGTCATTAACGCACAGTGAGGTCATTAACACACAGTGAGGTCATTTACACACAGTGAGGTCATTTACACACAGTGAGGTCATTTACACACAGTGAGGTCATTTACACACAGTGAGGTCATTAACACACAGTGAGGTCATTTACACACAGTGAGGTCATTAACACACAGTGAGGTCATTTACACACAGTGAGGTCATTTACACACAGTGAGGTCATTAACGCACAGTGAGGTCATTAACACACAGTGAGGTCATTTACACACAGTGAGGTCATTTACACACAGTGAGGTCATTAACACACAGTGAGGTCTGCTCCTTCTATGCGCTATGTATGCAAATTAGCCATGTGGCTTCAGTTTGCTCTAGATGAAAGCAAAAGCTTTTTTCACATGTGACTGTGCTGTGGTGATACTGATGTATTTTGTAACTTTTATAAAGTTTGGCTTAAGTGCAGAATCCTATTTTTATTTTATTTTTTATTCAATGTGCGTCGGGGTGGGGGCACATAGCTCCTAATCACCGGTAAGGGACCACCAGAGGTCCCTATGCTAAAGTAGCTATGATAGTTAGCATACAGGCTCCTTTCCTTAACTCCTTCCTAACTGACCAATTCACAGGCTTCTTATTATTCATCCGGTTTGGCGTTAGACCTCTTACCAATTTGCTTGTTTCGGCTCCGGCCATGCTCATAATAATACGTTGTAACTAATGGCAATTCTGGCGGCCATCTTGTTGCCCCTTTGGCCCTTCTAACCCAATGCAATGTAATCAAATGGGAACACCACTTATTTCCTCCATATTGTTTTGATCTATTTTAGATCACTGTGTGTGTGTTTGGGTGGAGTTACCTGGGCGGAGTCCTCCTCTCACAGCTGCTGGAGATTACCTCTCACCTGCAAGCCATCTACAATCCAGTCTTCATATACTCCTGTTCTGCTTCCACTCCTCGCCAGGTCTTCTTACTACAATTGTGGTAATTAGACTACGGCTCCATAGACAAGTTTCAGTCAGTTTTACCATTGGTCCTGTTTCTGATAGTTTTTTTCAGAAGATTTCAGCCAAAGCTCCAGCCCAGCCAGACACCTCTGCCCCACCGGCCCATACTTACCTGCTCCCCCTGGACCTCAGCCTGATACCTACCTGCTCCTGCTGCTTTAAATACATCTTCTAAAACCTTTGTGCTTGGTTCTGCTTTTGCGTTTTTACCTGGATTTCGTAACACTAATACAGCTAAACAAGACAACTAAAGAAGAAGAAGAAATGACCTGATCCTAACTGAGATACGAGACCTACAAGTAATGCACTCATTGTTTGTGATGGGTTTATTTCACATTCAGAATGTATACTGCTCAAATAAACAAATATTTAACTGTAACGTAAGGAAGAAAAACTCTCTAAAGTTTAGAGTGCACTTTTTTCTGTTTCTGACATTGTAGAATATATAGAAATGTACGACTAATCGCGAGTTAACTGTAACATTTAAGAGATTAATTAAAAATATTTTAATTGATTGAAGCGCTAATTATTATAACACTAACCCTACACATGTTAAAGTGGTCAGAATCTGGCAGTAAATCTCGCAGAAAGAATAGTCTCGTGTCTTATTCCAATATGGTCCCCCAGTGTTGCCAGGTTTGAAACTCCAAACCGGCCCAAAAGAAACTGCGTCTGAAAACTATCAAACTGTGATTTGCTTCTCTTCAGCTTCAGTGCCGCGGCGTCGGAGGAGGCTCCTCGGGTGACACGGGCCCATCCCCTTCATTTGTAATTCAAAACGCAAATCTTTATTTAGAAATGTCCCTCGCTCGCATAATCAGCATGCAGTCCGGGGCGGGGACTCGGCGTCCCGGGGCTGGATGAGACAGAGGAGCACTGATGTGAGGTGAAAAGCGCTCACTGCTGCCTGACTGCTCGGCTCACTGCGCGGTGGAAATAAACCAGTGCCTGGAGTTACTGGGATGGATTTTTTTTTTTTTTTTATATATATATACAAATGGTGGTTTTAGCAAGAGGTCGAAGTAGTCATTGCCTATGTTTTATATGATCAGAAAAATCAGATAACCCAAAAAATCTAATCTGATGTGTTTACTCTCTCTCTTCAGAAATCTGAGAATCCAAAACTCCTGGTTCTACAAGTGCCAGTGCAGATTTGGATTTTTGGAGTAACTACTTGTACAAAACCACCCCTTTCGGGTCGCCGGTTACTATAAAATAATGGATGTAGATCGGACCATCATAACTCAAGCAATTGTGCGCTGTAGACGGGAGCGGTATGCAAGAACTGTTTAGCACATGAAATAAAATAAGTAACATTGCGCTATGCTACACACTATAATAAACAGCCTATAGCAGCCTATAATAAACCGTCAAAGAGCCACAATGTGCATTTGTTAGTCTGCACAACCACTCAGACCCATCACATTATTAGGAAGAAGAAGAAGAACCTGAGAGCATTTACATTCACTCCATACTCGGTGGTGGTAAACTACGTTAGTAGCTTCAGTTTCCCCTGGGAGAGACTGACAGAAGCGCTGTCGCGACTACACACATCGCACCTACGGTCCCTCTGATCACCACCATGCATTCATCCTGACCTATTGTACATGTTTTTGGTGGTAGGGGAAACCGGAGTACCCGGAGGAAACCTACACAGACACGGGGAGAACATGCAAACTCCACACAGAAAGGCCCCGTCCAGGTGGGAATCGAACCTCGGACCTTCTAGCTGTGAAGCGAGAGCACTAACCGCTGTGCTACCGTGCCGCCCAGGGAAGATGTCAAACTGTAAAGTAAAAAAAAAATAGTAGCATGTTTATGTAATGAACAACTTCCCTAAAACAATAACAGTCACTCAGTGCCCTCACCTGGTTTGGTATGACACCTTGCCATTTGGCACTACCCATTAAAGATGACCAATTGGAAAATATGTGTTATAATAATCATAATAATCATCCCATTGTGCGTCCCTCCATTCCCCACCAAACAGAACAGGCTGTGAAATTTTTTTTTTTAAGGTGGTCAATCATCTACAACAGCAACTCTACCTTTTCAATGCACTGTGAGGTGCCGGTCACTTACTGTTGGTACAGTTTGTTGTACTGTGAATTTTTTTTTTTTACTATTTACGCTGTAAAGCACTTTGGTGTGACTGTCATGGTTGTTGAAATGTGCTGTACAAATAAAATAACTTTACTTGACATAGTGATACATGCCTCTCCATCCTTGTGTATTAAAGGTGTCTCAGCCCACTGCCCACGGTCCAACCGGAAAACCAGAGGTGATCGAGCCTTTGCTGTTGCCGGTCCTAAACTCTGGAACTCTCTGCCCTTGGAAATCAGGGCGGCCTCCTCTATTGTCAATTTCAAGTCGCTGTTGAAAACGCATCTCTTTGCACTGGCATTTTAATTCAAGCTGAGCTAGACATTTTTATACTGCAGTTTTATTTTTAATTTTCTGTTTATCATTTGCGGTACCTAGTATGTTGTTTATATGTTTGCTCTGAATATGGAAAGCACTTTGGGGCAGTATTCTGTTTTTAAAATGTGCTATACAAATAAACCTTGACCTTGACCTCAGACCTACTGCCAAATAAACCACACTACGCTGGCCATAGTTCACCAGCAGGGCCGATTTATCGATATTTTTTGTTGGGTTCCCAGGGTCCGTGCATAAGTGAAGGTGGCTACCCATGTCTGCTGGAACCCCTGGCACTTATTGCACCGTATAAGAGGCCAGTGAGAGGCCTGGGAGAGCAACGGTTTAACAATCATCAATGCAAGGCACGCTGCATCACTGAGCGTGCCTTTGGGATGATGAAAACCCGCTTCAGGTGCATATTTCTAGACGCTCTTTAAGTACATGGGCAGTTCATCTCCAAAGTAAGTACCTGTTCAGAGAGAATGTAGCCACGTACAGATTTAATGTGTTGATGCATCATAACTCTTCAGCCACTCTACATGCCATATTCCATAACATTCAAATGGTGTCTGCAGGTGTGCATTGGAGTTAGGGATGAGACGCACCAAGTCCTTCAACAGGAAGAGGAGCAGGCCGGGGGCACCAGGAGCAGATGCAGTTAGTCGGGCTGTCTGCCCTCCAACAACCACCACTTGATCACGGTTATGCACAGGTGAGTGACAAAGTAAACATGTAATAATGTAACTACTAATGAATGATGATGCATATTGATGTTAACATTTGGCGGCGCCGTGATGACGTGAAGGCCGTCCGTAGTGGTCGAGACGCCGAGGATCCCGGCAATTGGGAAACAGCCCATGAGGCGTTATGGTGCGAACACACCGGACCGCACGGACCGCGCTACTGCTTCCATTTGCAATCAGACGCTCGTATGCGTTCACCTCAGGCGGAGCCACTGCTGCGTGATTCTATAAGGGGAAAACAACTCTAAGCATTATGATATGAATGAAAACGGTTTCCTGATCGATTGTTTGTTCTTTGGTGACTGTGGAATAGTTTAAGTAGCCTACATTTCTCTGACACTTGAGGCAAATCTCACCTCCTTCCTCTCCCCCTCTCTCAGATATTATTTCAATTCGTGTGGGTTTGAGTGTGCAGTACCTGTCAGTCCAGCGATCACGTCATGATGTAATCCCCTTTTAAACATGTTTGTAATCCCGTGCCTTGTTAAATACGCCCACGTTCATGTTTTAACAAGTTTATTGAAGCGTATGATTCCTCTGATCCGAATGCCTGGGCTCAGGAAAGGCATTTCAAACCACAGCCGCTGATCCGATCGTCAAAAATACACTTCCTCTTTTCAGACGGCGTCTCCGCTGATTGACACCGCTCTAACACACCTGCGCCACACACACTCACACACACGTGCGCGCACTTCCATTGACAATAGAGGGATTAGTGGTCTACATCACTCACTGCAACACTGCGCATGTCGCCTGCAGAAAGACCAAATCATGTCTTGTTGTGCTGTTGGTTGCACAAACCGTTTGATAAAAACAACAAAACGCGCAAACGCAAAACGTTTTACCGAATTCCGTCACCATTTCACCACTTTAAAGGCAAATAAGAGACATCAGAAGAAGCGATTGAAATCCATCCATCCATTTTCTTCCGCTTTATCCGGGGCCGGGTCGCGGGGGCAGCGGTCTCAGCAGAGATGCCCAGACTTCCCGATCCACGCACACCTCCTCCGGCTGTTCTGGGGGGCCCCCGAGGCGACACCAGGCCAGCTCGGAGACATAGTCCCACCAGCGTGTCCTGGGCCTTCCACGAGGCCTCCTCCCAGTGGGACATGCCTGGAGCACCTCCCGAGGGAGGCGGCCAGGAGGCACGATTGAAATGAGCACATGATAAAAAACAAACAAATGCAACAATCTGCAGCGATCACTTCATATCAGGTAAGCCTGATCCAATGTAACAAGCTAATATGCGTCAGCGTCGCTGGTTTTATACTGCACACGACTGACCTGCTCACACTGTGCGAGTGACACGACACGCGTTACCATGGATACGAGCTTGGTCTGTTATCTCGTCCCTTCAAACGACGTGTTTATCACCCACACAGCAATTAAATAACATTAGCAATGCTAGCTTCAGCAACAAATGACAAGTAGCCTAGCTTAAATGAGCCGCTAAACGTTTGCAGACTTTCGTGTCTGCGGTGACATGTTCAGGAGGATCCGTGTGCACAGTACAAGCCCTGCTTCAACCATTTAAAGTGGCAGTCGCAGCTCTTTTTGCAGTCAGGTATGCGCGCGCATCTGCATTGTTGATAAATAAATAATCCCTCTGTACACAGGAATCAACCGCCCCTGCCGTGTGAACCGCGTTTGGTGTGCATGCACCTTTAGAGTCTTGTGCTTGGCAGCCTAGTGGATACAGAACAGATTTAGTAACCTAAAGATCCCCGGCTTCAAACTCCAGTCAGTGGCCGTTTCCCAATAGGTTGCGTTCACGTTATAGAATTGTATTTCAGTTGGAGGGCAGGTGTCAATACAACTCTATGGGAGAGAAACAGTTTTTGAAAGAAATTTCGAAAAAGAAAATGTCCAAATGTTTTCTCTGATCATCATGTGACAGTGATTGGATTCACAAACCTGACATGTGAATTTTATGGCTGAAAGTCCTTTCTACTGGCCAACATCAAGCACATGTTTTTGAATATTGTCTCCACTTCTGGACGCCTTTGTGGAGAAATAAGACTATAAATCTGCATTTTAAGCGTTACTATGGTTACAGCCATTGAATTTTCAGTTGCCCTCCACCTCAATGTTATAGGCTCTTTAGAATGTTGTGATGTCACATGAACGCTACCAATTGCCAGGATCCGTCCTCCGTTTGTCCACTTCGTTGACGTCCTCGGTGGTGGGCTCCTCCCAAACAAAGCCGAGTGTCCTCACACCGCCGCATTTGACGTCAACTGGGACACGCTACGTCCTGCGCCACCACACGCTGTCCCGTGGTCCGGCTACGTGTAAAAACTCCACCCCTGTCGGGTCGCCGGTTACTATGAAGTAATGGATGTAGATCGGACCGTGGCAGGGCGAGCAATTGTGCTCCTCATGAAGGAGAGGGGGGACCAGCGTCGGCGGACCGTTGCCCAACGCCGCAGAAGACAGCGGATGGTTTGCCATCCTACTGCGCTGTAGACGGGAGCGGGTATGCAAGAGCTGTTTAGCACAGGCCAAGAAAATAAGTAACATTGCGCTATGCTACACACTCTAATTAGCCAATAAAGAACCCTCAGAGAGCCACAATGTGCACGTGTTAGTCTGCACAACCACTCAGACACGTTGCATTATTCAGATGTCCAACTGTTGCATACATGCAAACAATGACAAACACTCTCCTTACTGGTTTAGTATGACACTTTCTTGTATTGCAATGGGTTTAAAGGAATGCAGTCCTGCACTGTTTGTTCACACCAAAAACAATAATAATTTCCGTCATAAAGATGGAAATCGTGCACACCTGATTGTCACAGCAGTTCCATACTCACATTTGAATTGGCACTTTTTTTTTTTTTTTTGTGGGTTTGCTTGCGGTGCATTGTGGGAGCTTTTTATGCTCCCGAGGCAGCGGAGGGTCCACAGGCGCATCCTTCATAAATGAGCCAAACGGAGCAGTCGGGCTGCGAGGGGGCGAGTGGTCCGAGTGAATTGGAACACCACTCGGCGGCGCTGTGAAGTGGTCGAGACGCCGAGGACCCTGGCAATTGGGAAACGGCCAGTGACGTCTTATTTTCTTCAGTAATTAATTGCAACAGTAAAGTAAAATAAAATACAAAAAACGGCGCAAACTGTGCTTCAACTTTAAAAAAATTTGCGGGTGAAAAAAATACAGTAAATAATCCGAGCTGGGACGTGAACTCACAACGCTCAGGATGCAGTAATATTCTGCTCATGTGCATCAGCCTAAACCACTGTACTTAAACAGCTTTTAGTTTTATTTCATGGACCACCTTTGTGTTTTTTATTTCATTTTCTATCAGAAATATTTTTTTGTCTTTTCATGATGTCTTTGTGACATTAGCTTGACCTCTTTGCTGTATTTTCCAGTTTAGTTTATGCACACGTGTGAAAGATCAGAAATAAATCAGATTATATGAAGATCAGATTTTGTTGTTTACACGCCACGTCAGAAATCTGACACCTCCAGAAATCAGATTATGGTCAGATTTTTGGTCTGCATGTAAACGTAGCCAGTGTCTGTGCTCTGAGCTCCAACAGCGGCATTGGCTGAGGCCGTGTGGGGTTCACCATCAGCTCATGTTTTGACTATAATAATAAATATAGGCGGTCCCTATAAATGGGTCATCAGGTCATGGCTTATTGACCGGCCAAAAACACCTGTGACAAAAATCCAAAGGGCCAACCAGCAGGCAATAGGCTATACAAAACAGGTATAAAAAGAAAGTAAAATGGGTTGGACAGTTATGGCTGCTGCCCTTTACCACATTGAGGCTGCTCAATGCAGAAGAATTGCAGGCATCAGATCGAGATGGATGAAGAGGGTCCAGAGGAGGAGATGGCTTGCTCTGCCAGCAGTTGTGGGCAATGGTAGGTCACTATACAATATCCATAACGTCAATAATTCCATCTATGTTTGTTTTTTATACACAACCAGAATATGCGTGATATGGAATGTTACGCTTACAGATAATCTACATTAATCGGCTAATTAAAAATCAGCACAATAGCAAAGCCTGAGCTATCTTTTATCTGTTATTATAACATAAAATCACAACTCCAAACATATTGCATTCGTCTGTACAGTAAGACAAGTAAGATAAATAACATGTGTTGTCTTTCCACAGGGGCAAAGTGCTACTTATGCACAACAGAATTATTCAGTCCTTCAAGCGTATTTGAATAATGGGGATACAAAACTGTCCTTGCGGCTCTCAAGGGAGCGCCTCAACAAAGTCCTCCAACTGCTGAAGTCCTCCAAAAGTCACGGATGGAGCCATTAGGTCGAGGTGCTGGTCACCATTAGATGGCTGGCATGTGGTGCGTCCTTCCAGCAGACAGGGCAAACCTTTGCCATCCCCACATCCTCAGTCTGCGGGAGTGTGCGCGCCACCCTGGACAAAATGATGGCCAATCTCCACACAGTCACCCACTTCCCCAGGGGTGAAGATTGTGCTGCTAGGGCTATCGATGGGTGCCATGTGCGCATAGTGCCTCCCGCAGAGCCACAACGAGCTTCATACATCAATAGAAAGCTTCCCCCCTCCATCATCCTTCAGGGCATCTGTGATGCACGCTGGGCCGTCCTTGATGTGCAGGTGCTTGTCCTATAATTAGAATATCATGAAAAACTGCATTCACTTCTGTTATTCAACTTAAACTGTGAAACTAATATGGACTGTATAGCCTTTATTTATTATCATTTTGATGATTATGGCTCATCTTGTAAAAACCACCAAATTAAAAATCTCATAAAATTAGAATATTTAGAAAATGAACTGTAAGCCATAATCATCCAAATCACCCCGTATCGGCGAGCAATAGCCGGTAAGAGCGCTTTATCGGCCATTGAACATTCATGTTGCTTACTGTAGTACATGTTTCAATTTGCTTGTTGTATCTTTATGTAGGTCGTGCCACGCTAAAGGGCGCTGCGTAATGGAGCGTGCCTTCGGCATGCTGAAGACGCGCTGGAGGGCCATACTCCTGTGCGCTGTGGAGGTGCGGCCCAAACTGGCACCGATCGAAGCTGCAGCCGGCTGTATACTGCACAACATTTGTGTCGGCACACGGGACGGACTGGAGGATGATCCTGATGCCAACGATGAAGAACAGGCTGAACCAGAGGGAAGACGTATCTGCTCCATTGGAATGACCTGACTGCCTCATGGAGCACCATTACATTTGAAGTAAAGGCACATGCCTCTGAAGTGCTATTCATTTTCAGTTTCCATTGTTTTGTTGTGGCAAATACACCAGGATTCTGATTTGATCATGTTATTTGTGGCCTACTTTGCATTTGTGACCATACCTAGGAAAGTCACTCTTCACTCAAATCTTTTTCAAGCCCCTGATTTCATCACAATACATATTGCATTTAATAGTGATCATTTTACGGTGTAGAAATGTAGCTTTGGATTTGGAGAGTTGGTCTTTCATTTCCATAGTGTGTCATATTTATGTGTACATTCATAGGCCTTTTTATTGTGAGATATTTGACGTTTTAGGCTACTTAAGCTTTGTAAAGATATTTGCTTTGTATATTCATAAACTTTTCAAATAATAGGAAAAAACGCTCCGATATTTTATCAACATAAATGATTCTTTAAAAAGGGGGATTGCCGGAGGTGCTCAGTGGATCTTAAGCATAGTAGGTACCAGGTGCTCTTCGAGAGGTGTGAGCAGGATCAGATAAATGTAGAGAAAAAGGTTTCGTCTGGATTCAGTGTATTTATGATTAAAAACGCTGATGCGTTTCGACCCTTAGGTCTTTATCAAGGCAATGTACCACAGCTGTGCCTGATTCAGGTTTAAATACCTGGTCAGGTCATGTGATCGTTGTCACATGACAAAGAGTATTTTCATAAACATGTCAATATGTTCCATTTCTTTTTTGCCTGTTTGGCTGTTATTTCCAGGCCTGAAGTGGAGATATAAGTTCTTGATGAATCATACAATAATGCGTTATATTTTAAATTGTTAGCCTACAATAAAATACATATTTAGAAAAACGACATACTCACTGCCATCCCGTGGCTGCCGAATTTCAACGGGCACTAAACAGGTGCGTACCTCGCCACTCAATACGTTTTTGCGTTTCCTTAGTATTCCCTTTTAGGAAGTTTATAAACATTGGCGCATTTCATTAAATTATCGGCATTCAATCATTTTACAGGAGCTTAAATCAAAAAGTCGGGTTCAATATTTTGGTCACAGTATTTGTTTTGACTTACGTCGCATCCTCGTCCGTTCATCGTCATCTTTGAAATTGTGGTCGAAGTGCATGCTGGGATATATAAGCGTGCACGCTCGGCAAAACGGACACGATCGAGACGGAATAAAGCGTTAGAAAGGTTTACAACAAAATGAACTGCGGCCTTTGCTGTTTGCTAATTACAACCTCTCAGATTTCAAATCGATTTCCATTCTCGGTGCTTTACAGGACGGGCTTCCTCGTCTGTGCCGGTCCAAGTACAGCAGAAGACCCACACTGCCGCTGCCTCGGCTTCATCACTCTCAGAGAAATCCAATCTCCCAACACCATGGACTGCCAATGAGCTGGTGTCTGCGTACAGATATCCTCCTGTGAGCCGCCTCATCTGTTTCCAATATTCAGCTCGGAAACTATTTTTCGCTAATGTGTTTCCGTTGGTGCTGTGGGCTCCAGTGGCTAACTCGATCCAAAGTTACAGGGTAAAAGCCGAGTTTAGGGCCCTTTTGTTCTCCAAGTTGATCAGCAGCAGAGGGGGAGGGGTCCGTCGGTGTTCACTTTGGGACGGACAGAAGTGCCTTTTACTTTTTTGTGTGGTTAGAGTTTTTATAACAGAGCTTAAAGTGCACATGGAGTTTAAAAACAGGCTTACATTATTTTACGTTATACAACACAGTAGTGGTGGCGGTTCCTCTCCTGGAACCGCCACCTTAACGTGGTGGAGGGGTTTGAGCACCTGAATGATCCTGGGGGCTCTGTTGTCGGGGGCTTCGTGCCCCTGGTAGGGTCTCCCATGGCAAACAGGTCCTAGGTGACGGGTCAGACAAAGAGCGGTTCAGAAGCCCCTGATGAGAGACCAACAGGCCCGGTTAGAACCATGAGGCCGTCCTTCTGTGGACCCACCACCTGCAGGAGGAGCCACAGGGGCTGGTGCAGCTCCAACAGCTGCCTCCACGACCCGGCAACGGACAAGTGGAAGAAGATGGATGGATGGAACACAGTAGTAGTAGTTTCTGTGTTCCACATCGTTTTACCGGATACTTTTGTACATCTTTGCTGTGTTTTTGTGAGGTTCAGTGGAAGTAAACAAACGGAGCGGATCATTCAGTCATTTATTTTTAGCCCGAAGATGCAGATGTGTTAACCGAAATGTGTTCAGTAATGCAACTTATCTGCAGGTCACCAATAACATGCACGAGAAATCGCCCGGCGGGCCGTGTCTGCGAGCCCTGATCAAGAGCAGCCTCAGTCACAGCAAAGCCAAAGCCTCAGTAGAGTGGCGGAGCGGCGAGTGTTTGCGCTCACTGTGATGTGTGCGCCGCTGTCTGAAGCATCGCACACAGCCCAGAGAAGTGTGTGTGTGTGTGTGTGTGTGTGTGTGTGTGTGTGTGTGTTCCAATGGGGGGGGAAAGCAGTGTGAGCTGGAGACCTCCGGGTGTTTGTTATTCAACTCGCGCCTCCGCTCTATAAAAGGGTGTCCACACAGAGCAGTGCATGCTGGGAGCCAGGTCCGGTTAGCACAAAGCCGGCTGACACGGGCCGCGGGGCTCACTCTGCGGAGGTCCAATCTGCTCGTGTCATTTTCAGAGTCACGTCGGGGGCCTCCTCCGGATCGACTGTGCTCACACCAGCCGTATATAGCTCCATGTCAGCAACAGTCCACACGCCTCCTGCCCCGCTGTTTGGGGGGAACCCGTTAGTAATGCTTTAGATTAGTGAATCTCAGAGGTTCCACACTAATTTGACCAAATGTATTCAAGCATTGGGCAAGACACTTCACCCAATGCCTACGTGTGAGTGGTCGGTGGTGGTCGGAGGGACCGTTGGCGCAGATGTGTGCAGCCTCGCTTCGGTCAGTCTGCCCCAGGGGAAACTGTGGCTACAAATGTAGCTCACCACCATCAGCATGGAGTGAATGAACCCCCCTCCCTTTCATGTGTGAAGCGCTTTGGGTGTGACTTGTGTCATATGAAAAGCGCTATACAAATAAGAAATCCTTTCCTTCCTTGAATTATCCCAGCTCCAGTTGATTTATTTAAGTCAAATGTATTTCTAAAGCGCCTATCACAGATAAAAAGTGCTGTGCAAGGGAATAGGTAAAAACGGAAACAGCTTGAATAAAAATGTGAAAACCCATCGGCCAAAAGCTGGAAGGAAAGAAGAAAAGAGGGGAGGAAGGATGGAAGGAAGAGGGTAAGGGGGAGGAAGGAAGAAAGGAAGGAAGGAAGAAAACATGGGAGGAAACAAAGGGAGGAAGGGAGAAAGGAAGATTACTGGCCCATTAGGCTTTGAAACAATTAAACGCATCAACAAAAACACTGCTCTGCAAAGAGAAAATCACCAGCCTGCTCTGATTTGTCTTAATTATTTATTTATTTATTTTTTATTTGAACAGGGACAGTGTACAATCTACATTAGCCTCAGAAAGGAGAGATGCATTGTACCAGGTTATAGCACTTGTGCTCATTTCCACCTGCAGTCCCTGGGCCTATTGTACATGTTTTTAGTGGTAGGGGAAACCGGAGTACCCGGAGGAGACCTAGTAGCTTTTATCTTTTTTAAATGATTTTTTTTAAGTAACCTTACGATGAGCGATTGGACACTTCACACTTACAGTTTTTTCTCAGTCCCTTTAACACATGACCCAAAACCAACATAAACTAGTTCTGATCTTCTCAGACACAGGTTTGATCATCAAAAGCTAGTTTCTTTAGACTCCCTGGCCGAAGTTTGTTTGCGAGAACAGGCCTAATAACAAATACCAGGATGTTCTGAGAATGTGAGCGCTGTGAGAACTCTGTCCCCACCTCTGCACGAGTGCCTGTGAGAGTGTGTGTGAGAACAACAGCCCAGCAGTCATTAGCTTCTTCATAAATAGTTAATAACTTGTGTGAACATTAGGGGCAGGATGCCTCCCAACATTAAACTCACATTTCCAAACAAAGCCCTGCCCCACTCAGCCTCCATGCACTTGTTCCCCCGTCACCAGTCCCATCTTTGAACAGCTCCGGACAAAGAGCGCCGAATTGTGTCTTAAAACCATTGTTTCTGGAGCCTCTGATGATAATGGACTTTGACACAACAAAATGCATGAAGAACAAAAGAGTGGGCTTTATTCTGCCCGAAAACCGCAGAATAAAGTAACTTCCCAGAATGAAGTTAATTAACAACACTGTAATATGGTAAAGAGATTAGAGAAGCCCTTGTAGCCTAATGCTTCCCCTTCACAGTCTTTCTCAGTTGATGAGGCACTGAATTCCATTGACTGCACACGTTTCTCATAAACAGGACCATGTCAAAACCACAATCCATGGTTAGAGCACTGTACACATCAGTGTTAATTTCGTCGACCAAAATATTTAGTCTTAATTTTAGTCATAGTGATTTTTTTGACGACTAAAATTGTACTAAAACTAAATTTAACGTTTTTCATGAGACTAAAACTATGATGTAAATCCACTGCCAAAGGAACAGCTCTGAGCTTTGTTCATGAGGGAGCAGCTCCATGAAGCAGAGGACCTCGATTAAATATGATTATAATGAATATTATTAATACAAAGTCGACTAAATGTGTCTTAAATTTAGTCGACTAAATTGACTTGCAATTTTAGTCGACTAAATCTCGACTAAAATTGAAGATATTTTTTTGACTAAAACTCGACTAAAATTAAATTACATTTTTTGTCAAAAGACTAAGACTAAAACTAAATTAAAATATGTTGTCAAAATTAACACTGTTACACATGATCCAAAAAGTAAATACTACAAAGTGGACTCGGGACGCGGCTCCAACACAGTTCTCCAAACGGGTGCACCGCCACTCAACACCGGACGCATTTAACAGAGGATTCTACAGTGAGATGAAGTCTGATCTCAAACATTCCTCTTAGAAACATAATCCAATAATCAAACAAAACATATATTTCATGATATTGAGTGGTCTATTCAGTGCACCAATGAACAGCTCACCACACCGGCCTATAATGTAAAACCTAAAAACTAGAACACACTGATTGAACAGTGTCTTACTTATGTGTGCTAGTTTTGACAACAAACTTAACTTCTTGATTACAGAGTGCACTTTTGATGCAAACTGTTAACTGAGTCCTGATTTAAAAAAAAAAAAGGGTGCAGTGTTTAGTGAAATGTATGTCGAGTCGGGAAAAGTGTCGTATCAACGAAAAACTGTAATATGAGCCAGGTTTTACACAATAACAGCACAGCGGTCAACAGCAATGAGTACTTTTTGTTTTTTGATCAATCTAACCAGAAAAGTCCAACTGAGATGAAGAACCTCTTTGTCGGGGCAGTCCTGTCCCAGAGGGGATCAAATATTTGACATGCCAGATGTGGCACAAAGTGTTACTTTCATATGAACGTTTCAAAGGGTAATAAAATAGTCCTGCTCGAGGCTTGATAGATTTTACAGTTATTTATTGGATCCAGACTGTTCTTTCTGAGGAGTTCCGGGGATAGCACGTTTTTTCAGGGTGGCGCAAGAAACGGGGGGTTGGGGGCTGTACTGTAATATATATAATTCCTTTGTAATATACAGTGGGAACTATATGTTTACATACACTTTATAAAAAGACACAGAGCATTTTTTTCTCACTGTCAAACATGAAACCAGAATTAACTTTTATTTTTCTTAGGTCAATTAGAATTTTCAAAATTATTTCTATTTGTTTATTTTTCTTAACCATTTTGTATGACTTTTTACATAACCACAAGTGTACATACGTTTCATTAATATTTGGTCGCATTGCCTTTAAACTGTATATTTTGGGTCAAACGTTTTGGATATCCTTCCACAAGCTTCTCACAATAGTTAGCAGGAGTTTTGGTCCACATGTGTAGGCCACCTTGCGTGCCTATGCCTTTTCAGCTCCGCCCATACATTTTCAACTGGATTGAGATCAGGGGGCTGTTTCATAAAGCTGGTTTACTCTGTAAACTAGGCTTATTTGGCCAAGTCTCGATTATTTTGTTGTCTTTTCAGTTTCATAAACCAGGCTCACTCTGAGGCTGGCTCAGTTACTATGGAAACATAGTCAGAGAACTTAGCCTGGTCCGGACCAGGCTAAGAGTAGACTGAGCACAAGCTATGTTTCTTCTTCGTGGAATCCAACACCAATGGGCATTGTAAATGACACAAGCAGGGTATTAGCGCCATCATCTGGCCAACATTTATGGCCAAAATCAATCACGAAATCAATTACTTTATGCAATAAATTATTAATATACACCAACATTGTCTTTGTATTTCACAGATGAGAGACAAAGTTACGTGACATATTAATGACATTATGTGTCATCAAAAAGCTTTTTTTCTATCATATGTTTAAATTCCTGGGGGAAAAAAATAAGTGTTTAAATTCATGAGGGCCGATTTATGTTCTTCCCAGTGGGTGCCCAGTCCAAAACAAAACAAAAAAAGTCCCTGCACTCTAATGTGTAATTACCTGTAGTTACATGTGTAATGACTTTATTGTTTCCTGTACCTACACATAGGGCACTTTTGAATCCCCGTTTATCTCCATAAAACTACAACGTTTGTGTGCGTGTAAGAAAAAGAAAAGTAGTCCGTGCGGTGAATAAATGTTGTGACTATCATACTGGATGGAAACTAGTCCAATATTTTGTATCTATTGATGAATATTGCGAGCCATCGTTTTCCTTTTCAGGTTACATCCTCTACGCTAAATGATGGCAAAGAAACTCCATCCGTCCATCCATCTTCTTCCACACATTCTTCATCATAAGGGGCCCCTCCTGGAACCGCCACCTTAACGCGGTGGAGGGGTTTGAGCGCCCGAATGATCCTAGGAACCAAGTTGTCGGGGGCTTCGTGCCCCTGGTAGGATCTCCCATGGCAAACAGGTCAGACAAAAAGCAGTTCAGAAGGCAAAGAAACCATCCATCCATTTTCTTCCGCTTTATCCGGGGCCGGGTCGTGGGGGCAGCAGTCTCAGCAGAGATGCCCAGACTTCCCGATCCACGCACACCTCCTCCAGCTGTTCTGGGGGGACCCCGAGACAACACCAGGTCAGCTCGGAGACATAGTCCCACCAGCGTGTCCTGGGCCTTCCACGAGGCCTCCTCCCAGTGGGACATGCCTGGAGCACCTCCCGAGGGAGGCGACCAGGAGGCATCCGGAACAGATGCCCTAGCCACCTCAGCTGGCTCCTTTCGACGTGGAGGAGTAGCGGCTCGAGTCCGAGCTCCTCCCGGGTAACTGAGCTCCTCACCCGATCTCGGAGGGTGCGCCCAGCCACCCTGCGAAGGAAACTAATTTCGGCCGCTTGTATTCGCGATCTTGTCCTTTCAGTCATTACCCAAATCTCATGACCATAGGTGAGGGTGGGAACGTAGATCGATCGGTAAATCGAGAGCTTTGCCTCAGACTCAGCTCCCTCTTCACCACAACAGTCTGATACAGCGACCGCATCACTGCTGACGCCGCACCGATCCGTCTACCGATCTCACGCTCCATCCGCCCCTCACTGAGAACATGACCCCGAGATACTTGAACTCCTCCACTTGGGGCAAGGACTCCCCACCGACCTGAAGAAACGCAAAGAAACTAATAGGCAAAAAAAGTATAAAATATTTAAAATTCCATTGTTTTCAATAATTATTGTAATTAAAAGCCTTTTTTCACGTTACAACTCTTTAATGAGATTGTTCTGTTGTTGCTTACAATGGGTATCTGGGAATTAGTTAAATAGGTACAATATATAAAAATCTGTTCCACATTATCCTTCTGCTTATCGTGATCCTTCGTGGATATTTTGCCTTAAAGAGTCAGAGACCCATGTTTCGCCGTCTATTTTAACACCGGAACCTGCTGGGCCAGAAGTGCGCAGACGGGGACGATCGTGAGCTGCCCTCTGGGAACAGGGCTGTCCTCTTAAGTGTTACTGAAAAAGTGTCCTATCCGTGAGAATATACAGCACTGATATTATACACTACCAGGGCCACACTGGACACTGTTTTTGGTTATAGTCCTCCACCGCCGAGCCACTGTGGCCACACGCGCTGCAGCTGTCGAACAGGCCCTGAGGGAGCCCCAGGAGAGCCCGGCTGCTCCAGGTGAGGGCTGTCTCTTCCCCTGTATAATCACATTTACGTTTTAAAAGCACTGCAGAAAAAAAAGAAAAGGCAGAGGAACGCTCTCAGCGATCAAAGACGTGCTTACAATCCGCCACAGATTCTTTTCAAAGCACTTTCACACACACACACACACACACACACACACACACACACTCGCGCTGCGCCCGCCGACAGGCCCGCGCGGCGCGTCTAAATATAACAGCTTTATCGTGTCAGCCCCGCAGGACATACCGGGGAGTGCGATTTTCAATTAACCCACTTGGAGTGTTTGTGCCGCCGTTATCTGCGCGCGTGTCCGCCCGCATCACGTCCCGCTATCCGCCATCGCCGGGATTAGCCTCCGTCAGCCTACGCGCCGGCATTCAGAGGGGGCGCATTGTGTCCCGCCTAAATGAGCGGGATGAGCGGGATCAGAGCGCCCCTGCCTTTGTTTCCGTCCCTCAGATCGCGCCGCAGACGCCTCAGGCCCGAGCTGACAATCGGCGCCGCGTTTCTAGGGCGAAGTCTCGAGGAACTCGTCAGGAGTTAATGGAAAGGCCTCAAACTTCCAAGACTGCAGTCGATTTTTCTTTGTTTCAGTCTTTGTAAAATACCTAACTGTGAGTTTCCCCCAAAAAAGACCGTCACAGTGATTTGCAGTTTTAATGGCAAATGACGGCAGTAAAAGGGGAAGCAATCTCCATACCTCAAGAAGACTAAGATTTGTGACTAAGATTTATAGATTTGTGCCAAACGCAGCATAAAACTAAATGGGAACTTAAGGCAAGGCAAGTTTATTTGTAGAGCACAATTCATACACAAGGCAATTCAAAGTGCTTCACAGTAGGGCTGAACGATTAATTGCATTTGCAATTTTATCGCGATATTACACAACGCGATTTCGTAATCGCAGGGCACGCGATTTGGGAAGTAAATAGAGCAACGAGATATGTCAGCAAAGTCCGCTCCGTCGCGTGCTTTTGTTTACGTCTCAGTCTAGTTAAGGTGCGCGGTAGATTGTGGATGTACAGTGAAAATATCAGCGTTTATCATGCAGCCACCGCGAAGGAATATTGCTTTTCTCCGTTAGCATTGCGTTAGCCACAGCGCTAATCACGCCATTCCGTCGCCGCTACTACGCGCTCTGGTGATCACAGAAACTCCCTCACCTCCGGATTCTACGCCTCTGCCTCCACAGACATATATAGGTGAGTCTGTGCTGATTGTAAAAAGTAAAGAGTCGTTTGTGGCTCAGTTTAGGGGGCTTATGTTTGGGAATGTTGTGGATAAAGAACTTATCTCAAAAGCATAATGACGGTTCATGACCATTAAGTATCCGCGGAGGCGATGTGCCATGTGCCTTTATTTACCTTTGCGTCTACCGCATATCCGCTCCGTAGGTCGTACAGACGCAAGATGTAAACACTAAACTGCAGTATGAAAAGGGTTGGTAACTAGGATCCGAGGCAGGAGTCCGTGTCATGTCTTATTTTGCTTATTTTAAGCTGAAATGTCACTAAATGGCTGCGAGTCAAAGATAGCGTCTGTGTCTGGCACCTCATGTCGCCGTCTCCTCGTGTCAGTGTTCTTTTCTTTCTTCATTGTCCAAAGTTACGTCCCAAAACCAAAATGCTGCTCTTAATTCCACTGTGATTTGGCGTGTGCTCCATCTGGCCTCTCCGTGTCCTTCAATAACGCGCACCTGAAGCAACTCAGACAGGGATTTGATTGGCCGAAATAATAAAGTACTATTTAATAAATTAAATAGCTTATTTTGTATTAATTGGGAGTTTGATTTCCTAAAACTTTTCCAACTAGTTAAAGCAGACGTTTGTTCTTACTTTCCTGCACTTTAGTATGGGTGATGTTACTGACTGGATCAGTGAGGATTTTTTTTTTTATATCTATATAATCAAGCATTTATTTATAGACTGTACTGTTAAGTTCAGACAGTTTAAGAAGGTCAGTCCACACAAATTTTGAATAGGTCACTTCAAATATTGTTTATTATGAAACAGGCTGATTTATTGCTTGTGTTAGGTGAAAAATACATGAGAAGAGGACCTTGCAACAATAATCGCATATTTAATCGCAATCGCAATATTGAAGAAAAAAATCGCAATTAGATTATTTCTCAAAATCGTTCAGCCCTACTTCACAGTTGCATAAAATTACAAGAAAACAGATCAAATCAATAAAACATCAACATAAAAATTAATCAATTACAGTAAAAGGCAAGAGTGCAGATAAAATACTTTCAGTTTTCATATGCTCGGGTAAAAAGAGCTGTTTTCAGCCTGGATTTGAACATCGTCAGAGTTGAGGCCTGTCTCACATCCTCATGAAGACTGTTCCAGATTTTAGCTGCATGAAACTGAAACGCAGCCTCACCGTGTTTAGTCCTGACTCTGGGAACCACCAGGAGACCCCTCCCTGAAGTTCTCAGGCCCCGAGATGGTTCATACGGCTCTAACATGTCAGAGATGGACTTTGGTGCTAAACCATGAAAAGACTTGTACACAAGCAGAGCTGTTTTAAATTCTATTCTCTGAGTGACAGGAAGCCAGTGCAGAGACCAGAGCACTGGACTAATATAGTGGTATTTCCTGGTTCTTGTCAGGACTCGAGCAGCAACGTCCTGGATGTTCTGCAGCTCTAACAGCTCGTTTAGAAAGGCCAGTGAGCAGCCGTTACAGTAGTCTAACCTGCTGGAGACAAATGCATGGATGAGTGTCTCTAAGTCTGGTTTTGACACTATTCCTCTGATCTTAGCAATGTTTTTCAGATGGTAAAAAGCTGATGATGTTATTGCTTTAATGTGGCTGTTTAAGTTCAGGTCTGAGTCCATGATTACTCCTAGATTTCTAACCTGTTTTTTTTTTTTTTTTTAGAGAGAGAGACTCAAGGTGACTGATAACACTTTGTCTTTGTGTCTGTGGGCCAAAAACAATGATCTCAGTTTTGTCTGAGTTTAGTTGGAGAAAGTTGTTTTGCATCCACAAACTGATCTCTTCGATGCAGTGACAGAGAGTATCTACAGGCCCATGTTCACCTGCCGTCAGTGACACGTAGATCAGAGTGTCGTCTGCGTAGTTGTGGTACGACACATTGTTGCTGTTTATTAGCTGACCCAATGGAAGCATGTACAAGTTGAATAAGAGGGGTCCCAAGATTGACCCCTGGGGGACTCCACAGGTCATGGAAATTTTGTCTGAGACACAGTTGCCAATTTCGACAAAGTACGTCCTGTCCTCCAGATAGAACTTAAGAGGAAAAGTTCAGTTTTAATCTTGATTTGACTAATTTTGTACATTTTTACCTAGATTTATGTAAAGACATTTTTTTCTGTAAGGCGAGATGCTACAGGTTTTATAAGAAAACAGTTATTGCAAGTTTTCTTGCGATATTAAAATGGCCCAAATAACCAACATTTTGAGTGTTTGTTTATGTTGTCGACATATTAAATGTAGTATTTTTGACCTTGCTTAGTTTTTGAATAAGAGTAATGCCTTCTGGGAGGAGACTGCGGAATCTACGGGCCAGGTCCAGTCGACTTAAGAACAGTTTCGTACACAGGGCTGAACTCCCTACATGTCTACAGCGCAGTTGTGCAAATTGCGATGCGGGCCGCGGGCAGGGTTGCCAGGTCCGGCGGCTTTCTAAGTCAGGTGAAAAAAACGGTCTGTTTTTTTGCCTTGTTGTTTACCGTGTAAAGTTGGCCATTAGTATATTATTTCTTTTATCAAAATCACAATTTCCAATGACAAAATGACAAGTAACAAGTGAAGTGAAGTTCTCCATTGTGACATCATTAAAGTCCTATCTTATCTTAAAACATGACGAAAACGTTAGACAGTGGTTCATCAGAGCTTGTGCATGGAGCTACAGAACACACTCGCTACACGAGGCTGTCGATAAAAAAATCTGGAAGGGACGATCAGAGTTTGAGGAGAAAAGGTCACTGTTCATAATCACGACACTTCATCGTCGGCTAAAACTGGACTAATACTTTTTTTTTTAAGTTATCGTCGACTAAAACTCTCACATTTGGAAATGACAAAAATGTTCCTCCAAGAGTCTTAAAAGAAGTGGGCTGCGGCGTTTGACCCCCCCTCCCGCCTCGGCTGTCGTCGGGTCAGGCAGCTCCGGCGATTTACAGCGCCCTCTGTGCTTACTGCAATCGTGATCGATACTAAGCTGGTCAGCTCTTAAGCAGACAAAGGAGCGTCGGTCGGCCCAGGGGGGGGGGGGGGGGGGGGGGGGCATACTTACTGTAAGACCGTAGGAGACCATTACACACTGACCTTAATCAACTTTGGAGCCATTAGCCGCGAGTGGGAGCCGGCCATAATAACAGGTGATTCACTGTGGGACTCTCACTACTGCACGCTGATGAGGAGGGATGTGGAAAAGTTTGGTCATACCTAAGGAGGAAACATCCATCATTATGTAAAGACGCCCGTGAGAATAAAAGGTCTTCATTCTGTATATTTGGTTCACATCTGTAATAATATAAAGCTTTATATGATATAACGTGCATCATTTTATATAACACAGGATTCAATGTTCGTCAAAATACACAAAATTACACTCATTATCATCCTTCCTCGTTTCTTCTAATGCGGGACAATGTTTTTAATCTATTTTTGGCATTTTTGTCTCCTTTCGAGATTCGTCCTCTGCATTTGACCCATCCTATTTGCCAGTCTAAAAAGATTAGCGCTGCAAAATGGATTGTCCCGAGATTTCCAAAGTACATGAACTCAACAAAAGCCCATCCCGTGCAGCTCCTGTGGTTTTCCCCACAGCACCAGCGCTTCCAGCCAAGCCCATGGCAGAATAACCGAAACCACGAGCGGGGAAGCTACAGGGAAGCGTCCCAAACGGGGAGGAAACTTCCCGGTACTTCATTTTAACATGTTTAAACTCCGTATAGTCCCTTTAAGAAAAGCAGCTCAATAACGTAAACAAACACATCACATTTACGCTACACTTATTTTACACAAACTCTGTCAAACTGCTGATTAGTGATGTGCGATTCGTTCAAACCTCGAGCTTCACTTTACTGACTCAGGAGTCGTGATGCCCCGCCTCCATTCACTCGTTCACTAACTCGCCCGCCCACTGCTTTCTAAACTGCGGTCCCTGGACTGCGTCTTGTCGTCACAATGAATGGCACACTAGTGTTATATATGTGTGTAGCTCGTTTGAGCACAGAAACCAAAAGCTTATTGTTTACAACTAATAACTACTTCCCCCTAACGTCCTCCTTCCTGCTCTACGAGCCGTACGAGCCGTGAACGCCTCACTGGGGTTCTGGATCAGCCCCGTCCCGCTCCCCTTCGAGTCGTTCATCTCATTCAGCACAGTCTATGATTCTGACTCGTCTCGTAACTCTCGTTCTCCCACGGAGCCGCTAACTGGGTTGAAGAGAGTCGTTTCTTCTGACAAAAAAACCAAAACAAAACTCTACACGTACACCGCCTCGAACGTTACTGATGGTAAATGAGGTTCAGGGTTGCCAGATTCTGAAAACCATTATATCGTACAAAGCTTCCAAAACTATCGTTTTTCAGCACAAACTATCGTACACTATAAATATGCCAATATCGCTGTAGCACCCGCGCAAAATATTGCTCATATCATCATCACCCCTAACTACAACACAGCCCCACGCACTGTCCCATTTATTACATTAACACACACACGACCTGCTGACCAAAGAGGATGCGTCAGGGCAGAAGGATAATGCAATAGTGGAACTGTAAAACTGATCCAGGGACAGTCTCTCCTTCTTACAGCAGATATTATGCCTTCGTGAAGACGGAGGCTAAGTCTGACTCCAGATCAGAGCGAAAGCGAAGCGCTGCTGGGACGGGACGGTGCATTTAACCAGACTTTATCTGGTGCTCTGAAGTTATCGTACATTTAGGGCTTTTTTGAATTATTGATCGTACATCGTACAGGGGTCAAAATTATCGTACAAATACGATAGTTATCGTACATCTGGCAACCCTGATGAGGTTGAATATTTATGTACAAAACGAGAGTTATTGCACTCCTGCTCAGTGTGAGTGACTCTGTGGTTCACGTAAAGGCGCTGATACGTCTGAATCAAATGACTCAACGGCTAACTCCCGGCTAAGCTAGCCTCGCGCTAAAGTGTAAATGAAGCAAAGTGGTCAATTCAGGCAGAGTATTGGGGAAAATAGATAAATACCATTTAATCCCAAAATCATGGATTACTTAAAATATAACAAAAGGTCGTGCTAAATGTGGCTAAATATAATAAAATCAATGTAGTGAACGCACACGCCCCTGTAGGCGACACAAACAAACGAAGGAAGGAGAGGGGCGTAAAGTTTCATTGATTTAAGATCAGATTTAACATGAAGAAAGAAACAGCTCACAGTGAATAGGACGGGACTGAATCAGCGTCCGTGCCATGAGGGAATTTGCTCACGCCACGTTATTAGAGGTAAGAAAATATTTTGTCCAAAACAGTGGGACGCTTTCATCTTCTTTTGGTGCTACTTTTAATTATATTTAAGTGCTGAGTATGATAATAAATGAATAGCCTAAATGTAATTGTTAAACTGGTTTAGGCAAAAATGTAGATGTAAGTATTAAGAATAACTTTAAACTATAGTTTAATGTTATGTGCACATAGGTTTTTTTGTGTCTGTAGTATTTGGCATGGGTGAAATGGTCTTTTTGTTTGCAGCAGTCCGATGAGTGCAGTAGCTCGTGATCCTCGGGACAAAGCTGCTCCAAACACTTTCAGTTTAAATCTGTTAGATGGTCTTGTCAAGCGACTGTTTTGCCGGTGGATCTCAAAATGTTGTTGGAGAAATGAACGAGGTTTTCAGTGGGCTGGGTTACTTTTGCCCCCCCCCCCGGCGTAGTGCGCATGTGCGGGATCACCGACAGTAAACAATAACATGCGTATTGAAGACCACACTGGGACAGCTGATGAACAAGTGACCTTCTCATGCAATAAAGCACATTATTGCAGACTATTAATTATTAATAGTTTAATTATAATTTGTTACTTTAATAACCCCTCCTGGAACCGCCACCTTAACGTGGTGGAGGGGTTTGAGAGCCCGAATGATCCTGGAGCTCTGTTGTCGGGGGCTTGGTGCCCCTGGTAGGGTCTCCCATGGCAAACAGGTTCTAGGTGACGGGTCAGACAAAGAGCGGTTCAGAAGCCCCTTATGAGAGACCAACAGGCCCGGTTAGAACCATGAGGCCGTCCTTCTGTGGACCCACCACCTGCAGGAGGAGCCAGAGGGGCTGGTGCAATGTGATTGACCCGGCAACGGACAAGTGGAAGAAAATGGATGGATGGATGGATACTTAAAATAAAATTAATGACATTTTAGGGGAAGCTCAGCTGGGCCGCCCCTGGTCTCCGTATGGTCCCAGAGAGGTCTACACGGTCTCAAGCAGTTGTATTTTGATGACTATCTGTTGCGCTCAAGCTGTGAGATATTTTTGTGACGTCCCTGCAATGTCTCCGAGACCCGTCAGATACCAACGAGATCTCAAAGAGTCGCATGAAGAGACATTGCAGGGACGTCACAGAAACATCTCACAGTGCGGGTGTTGCTGTAATGAACCATGGTTCCACCACCTCCTGAAGTCAACTTTAACCCCTGAAGACGACAAACAACAACGCAGACCACTCTAAGCCGAGTTATGGCAATGAAAAAAGGCCATCTTTAGCATTTCTAAGCCTGATCATAGTATAGTAGTCAAGTCATGAATCAACATCTCTGCTAAATTAGCTGAACATTTTAACTGTGTATTTGTATATTTATTTGTCTTTGGGAGCCAAAAGAGCCGATCCAAATATATTGAGTAAGGAAATGGTGTCAGATCTGATGCTTATTCCCCCCTCTGCGTATGTGATGATGATGATGGCAGTACCTGTTACACACACACACACACACACACACACACACACTCCTCTGCGCTGCTCTGCTCTGCTCTCTTTGGGATTAGCGCTATCACAGACACGGCAAACATCCGGCCTTTGCGCTGTCAAAAACAAACTCACGTACACGAGGTAAACAGCAGCCAAGCTAATCCCGCATGACTCCGGGACGACGGCGGCAGCCCGTGTGCTCTTACTGTAAATAGGTCTACAAAGCAAAAAAAAAAAAAGAAAAGCACATTTTAGAAAACCCACTTTTCTTGTGTCTGGAGCTGACACTGCCGTTCTCGCGCGATGTGAAGGATCATTGAGTTGCCGCCATCTTCACATCATGAGGTTAGATCTCTTCCTCGGGGGAAATAAGGCAAGTTTATTTGTAGAGCACGATTCGTACACAAGTAACAATTCAAAAGTGCCACACAGTTACATAAAAGGACAAGAAGGAATTTAGTTTTTGACCAAAAGATCCGTTCAGTTTTAGTCCAGAATTGTCTTGAATTTGAAATTAATTTGGTCAACTTATATTGATAATAGTTAGTATTTAATCAAGGTCCCACTTCTTTATGGAGCTTCTCCCACACGAACAAAGCACAGAGCTGTTCCTTTGACAAAGACATGAGGCTCATTGGAAGTCTGGATGATTTTAGTCTTTTATTTTCATTTGCATTTAGTCTTATAATATTTTAGTTGTAGTTTTAGTCTCATAAACAACTGTTAATTTAGTTGTAGTCTGATATCGGTCAGCAACAAAATAACTGACTGAAATTATGGTGAAACAATTTAGTCGATCAAATTAACAGTGCACGTAGGCAGATAAAATCAATCCGTAAAACATCAATACAATCGGTAATTCATCACCTGCATTTCAGCCTAGACTTCAGGACTGTTTCATATATTAGATAACCTGGAGCACAGCCTCTTAGCCAGCAACGGTTGTAGCCGCAAGTGTGGTTGGTCCGTGAATATTAAAGACCAGTCTAGACCATTACAGACCATGACCTCTAGGGGCGCAGTGCACTGGTCCGAGTGGTCCGGACCAGGCAGGGAAGGGGTCCCTGAGATGGTCTTTGAGCTGAATGAATGGTCCCTGTGGATTACGAGTGGCAGGAGTGGAGTGGTTCATTTTTGTTCATTTTCAGGAAATGTTCAATATTCACGGACCAGACCTGAGGTTCTCACCGTGTTTAGTCATGACTCTAGGACCAGGAGACCTTTCCTGAGGTTCTCAGTGTTTAGTCATGACTCTAGGACTAGGAGACCTCTCCTGAGGTTCTCAGTGTTTAGCCATGACTCTAGGACCAGGAGACCTCTCCTGAGGTTCTCAGTGTTTAGCCATGACTCTAGGACCAGGAGACCTCTCCTGAGGTTCTCAGTGTTTAGCCATGACTCTAGGACCAGGAGACCTCTCCTGAGGTTCTCAGTGTTTAGTCATGACTCTAGGACCAGGAGACCTCTCCTGAGGTTCTCAGTGTTTAGCCATGACTCTAGGACCAGGAGACCTATCCTGAGGTTCTCAGTGTTTAGTCATGACTCTAGGACCAGGAGACCTCTCCTGAGGTTCTCACCGTAATTCGTCCTGACTCTGGGACAAATAGGAGACCTCTCCCTGAAGTTCTCAGGGCTGAGATGGCTCATATCATATGAAGATGTGAGTCAAAGGTTTAACAATTTCTAAATCATTCCAGTCTACTGATGTTTTATTTTTACAATCATGCACTATTTCGAAGACTTCTTCTTCAACTACAGGGCTTAAAAACATTGCGAATTTGATGGTCTCTTCAGATTCAAAGATCATGGTTTCTTTAGTGGTCACTATTGTACTGGCAAGATTTGGTCCAACATTTATAAAAAAAAAAATTAAAACCATTGACCACTATATTTATACTATTGTTCTCCTCAATGAAGTAATTAGGATATACATTAGCCCTAGATTTATTTCCAATAATATTATTTCGTAATTTCTAAGTACTTTTTGTATTGTTCCTATTAGTTGTTAATTGTTCATTATAGTAGTCCTTAGTCAGCTTATTATTATAAATTTTATATTTATGCTCTTTCTCCGGAGATCTACATTTCATATATTGCCTATACAACACATGTTTCTTTTTACATGAGCCCCTTTGTCATGACAATTAACCCCGTACAAGAGCTTTATGCCACCCACATTCAATATTTGAAAATGTGCCTAAGGAGGCGTTTCCTGAGGTGGCTGAGGCCATGCGAGGTCGGGGTGAGCCAATGATTCAAAATTCAAACAAGGTATGTTTTTTTTTTTACCAGAAGAGGGGTGTCAACATAATGACTGAGACAGGTACACAGTACTATTAAACACCCATTTATACAGTTTATCAGCTCAAAAAGGTTGGTTTGGGGGTTAGTTATTCTTTAAAGTCTATTTTCCGAGTGACAGGAAGAAGAGACCTGAGCACTGGAATAACATGGTCCTGGTTCTGGATGTACTTGATCTGTCGTATAACCTGCTGGAGACAAACGCATCAGGGCGTTTCACACTGGCTCTGGTTAAGTCAACCTTAAGGGGATGTCGACCCAAGTGCTGCGCTTTTGGATCAGTGTGAATCCAACCGCAGCACTTAAGGGCGAACTAACTAGCCGCTCTGAGACCGGCTGAAACAGGTGGTCTGGTTTTCACCAAACCTTGGAGTGAGACATTGGTCGATCTTGAGCTTGGTGGCCTTTCTCATGGTGAAAATTATAAGCCAAAGCCAGTCTATTTACTGGTGTTAAATAATTAATTTTCTGGGCACCCTTCAAATTGGGGCACCTCAGCAAATGCCCAGTTAGCCCCCTTCATCGTTACGGCAAATGCAGCTCAAACACGTTTAAAACTTCCCCCGCATTGAAGTCAGTGATAAAGTTTGACTTGTGTTTCCTGTTATCATAATTTATTCATTTTATATTAGTCCATTCAAATATATATTTAAACTTACCCTGGCATCCCTTTTAAAAACAATTGTGTAAGGCATTGTTTGGCTTCTATTTGAGTGTTTTTAGTCAAGTCTCCTGTTTCTCTGCGTCAGTCATTCCAATTATTACAAACAAAAAGCATGAGCTTTAGAAAATCTGAAAATTTGATTCCCTGTCTTCTGCAGTATGTTAGAGCATGTTTGATGATTAAACTTTGAATATGATTATTCAATGTAAGAACTATCAGAGGCACATAGCATAGCCTGCTCAGCACTACTTGCATCGACCTGCAGTACAAATGTCCACATCCCTGTTTGAAGGCTTCTGCAGTCGCTCCACACGCACAGCTCACCGTATGTTTATTCAACAGCTGTTTGACCATATTTTAGTTTGGTAATACCGAGGGAAACGTGTGTCGTGGTGTTTGTTGTTCAGTACCATGTGTAATACACTGCTACCGCTCACACATGAGCTGAACACACCAGGGCGGGGCTCAGTGGTACAATGTCCAATCAGAGGTGAGAGATCTCTAGACAGATGGACGGACCAACCAATAGCGCAAGAGGAGCTCTCACATATATATATATATATATATATATATATATATATATATACACACACACACAGTGGGCGCTCGGGAGGCAGTATGTAAATAGACACAGACAAAGTCGCTCTCCCAAATCAAGGTGGTTTTAACCTAAAAGTTTACGCTTTTAAATATACCAATACTGCTAGCTTAAACATGGAGAGGCTTCTTCGTGACTTCAACTGAACGATTCTGCAAAAAAGTGAAAATCAAAAAATTTCCAAAGAAAAACTTCACATATGGGCGATGTTTGCATCCTACTCTGTATGATGCGTTAACAGACGAGTGTGTGTGTGTGTGTGTGTGTGTGTGTGTGTGTGTGTGCCACCTGTCAGAGCTCTGATCGCTTGATGTCCATTAACATGGGCATACATTTGGCGTGGCAGGTGGTGCGACTTTCGGAGCGAGAGCGTGAATTTGGACAGAACTGATGGAGAAGTGAATCCAGCAGGTAGTAGAGCAGGTCGCCCTGCCATAGGCGTATGAATGAGAGTGTGAATAGGGCACTTTGGAATCCCCCGTTACGCTTTGCGGCAAAAGCAGGTTCCGGTTCTGGCGCGTCAATGAAAAGAAGCGTAAACAAAGCTAGAGAGGACGGTATCTCCAAAAAACTACAACGTTTGTGTGTGTAAGAAAAAGAAAAGTAGTCCGTGCGGTGAATAAATGTTGTGACTATCATACTGGATGGAAACTAGTCCAATATTTTGTATCTATTGATGAATATTAACTGATGTAAACAGTTGGCGGCACAATAGCACAGCGGTTAGCGCTCGTGCTTCACAGCTAGAAGGTCCCAGGTTCGATTCCCACCTGGACGGGGCCTGTCTGTGTGGAGTGAATGTAAAATGCTCTCATGTAAAGCGCTTTGTGAACATGTCTTTGAAAGGCGATATATAAATAAAGATCTTCTTCTTCAAACATTGGAAACAACAATTGGCAAGTCTTCATTTTCAGGTTACATCCTCTACGCTAAATGATGGCAAAGAAACTAATAGGCAAAAAAAATAATAATATTTGTAAAAAATAATGATGATAAAGACATTCAAACAAATGTACTCTTACATGGATTTTGTTACTAGATTCCATTGTTTTCAATAATTATTGTAATTAAAAGCCTTTTTTCATGTACAACTCTTTAATGAGATTGTTCTGTTGTTGCTTACAATGGGTATCTGGGAATTAGTTAAATAGGCACAATATATAAAAATCTGTTCCACATTATCCTTCTGCTTATCGTGATCCTTCTGTCTATCATGACATGAACTGTCACAATGCTTGGATTTTTTGCCTAAAAGCGTAAGAGACCCATGTTTCACCGTCTATTTTAACACCGGAACCTGCTGGGCCAGAAGTGCGCAGACGGGGAGGATCGTGAGCTGCCCCATGGGTGAGTGGTTCCTTGATGTAAAGGAGTGCCCAAAGCAGGTAGAGGGGAGCAATATAAACGTGACCATTTATTCTTAGAGACTCTTGTGGGTCGACCCGAGACCACTCTAGTTTCATATGTCTGGTAGGCAATTTAATCAGATAGAAAAGCGCTGATGATGAAAATTATTAGAGGAGCAATACAATGCAATGTACTATGTAGCAAAGCGCAATGACTTGTACCTATGGGGTGTTGCTGCAGATTGTAAATATATTGGGTCTTGTATTCACTGTGGATAATAAGGCGTGCATGCGCCTCCCAGAGCTGAAGCCGTACTTCCTCTGATACTAGTCCATGCCAAACTACTTCCATGCACTGAAGTGGGTCACGTCTTTGACGTCCCGGTGATGTGGTGTGACGTAGAAGAAGAAGCGGGTCAGGTCCTGCTCCACCGTGTGCACCTCGGGCTGTGGGCCTCAGGGAGATCTGCCGTTTAGTGCGAGCCAGGTGTGTACAGAGGAGGCACTTCAGGTCACAACACTCCTGCCCGTGCGCGTGTGAAGGGTGAACGTTCCAATACATGGTGACAATGGGTTCTTGTCAGTACGTTAGTAGCAGTTTCTCTGTCTTCTCTCGGTTGCCCTTCCAGACATGTTGAGATAAGGTGTGCTGGTCACATGTGCAGTCGAACAGTCAGGAATCGGATAGGAAAAACCAACGCATATTTTGCTGCTGGAAATGGCTGAATCGTATCCTCCACTCTCGGTCCTCTTGATCAGCCTCGCTCTCGCTCAGCCCATTAGGACTCGTCCCGTCGTCACGCTCCCCGCCTGTTTGAACAAAGGCGCGTGTGCGGGGGAATCGGCGAGGCGGCGGGATCACACCGGGCTAATTGGCTGATGCTCCTGCGACGCCTGCTCTCGCCCGCCGGAGCCGTAAACTATGCTACATGAATAAAAGATCCGCCGCAATTAGACTTGTCAGGGATAAACAAATGATTGCTTTGGTAAATATTTCATGCCTTCGCCCCGAGAGAGAGGGAGAGAGAGAGCGGCAGAGAGATGCTGGATGTTGAATGTTGAACTCGTACTGTCCACAGAGAGAGGCGGCGGGACAGCACGCTACAGTTGGATTGTGTGGAGCGGTGATTGTTTCAGTGCGTGGTGACATGTGCTTGTATTGATCGTGCGTCAGGTGCAGCTGTCTCAGTGGATTTAGTCAAATGCATTTACAGTGGTTTGACATGTTTTGAATTGGCCTGTGCTCAGCTAAGCGTATGAACTTTGTCTGCACTGATGTCTGTGACCTGATCGAGTTTTCCTCAGGGGTGCTAAAAACCGAGATCAGATTCCCATTTTGTTTGGATCAGTTATATTTGTCATTAGGGATGTAACGATTCATCGAAAATCGATTTAAAATGTGAATCGATGTAAAAAATAAAAGAATACATTTTAAAGCCACCCTCAGCTACTCCATTTTGCGCGACCGAAACAGAGCTTGTTTCTAACGACGTTAACCTTTTCTCAAGACAAGCTCCACACCTCCCCCGCCTCACCCCCAACACACCATGTAAACACATACACGTGCAGGCATGGAAGCAACAGACGCCGCTAAAGTTAGCAGCTACGAGATTAGCGTTAGCGGCTAACGCAGAGTTTATCATTTTGACAGAAGTTTACCAAAGCTCGTAAACTGACAAACATCTGACCAACCTGCTCTGATTCTGCTGAAATCCTCATCAAATGTCGGTTTGTCAAATAATCCAACACCTACAGGAGCTGTCGTGTCTGTTTCCTCCTTATGTTTACAAAGGCTGCACCGGAGGCAGTGAGGCTTCAAGGGTGAACAAAACTGCACTGTAAAATTAGTTCTAAATGGTAGTATTATGTTCAAACTGCAACAAAAAATAAATAAATAAAGGTTTGGTCAAATAAATATAATCTCAAAATGTTTGCTTTGCTACATAGTTTATTTATGCTGAAAACATGTAAATTTACAAGCACTCTGTCAAAATGATTATAGTTCATTTTCATGTCTTGTAATTTTTTTGTAATGTAAAGTTCTCTTACAGTTGCAATTTGTTACAAGGACAAAAATATAGATGTTAAAACAAAAGAAACATTGGTCATTCTTTTCTAAAAAAAAAAAGGTTTAAAAAATCGGGGAAGATCGAAATTGGGAACTTCAAATCGGGAATCGAATCGGGGCTTGAGTGAATCGTTACATCCCTATTTGTCACACACAGAAGTCTCTCTCGCACTTTCTTTCATTGTGTGACAATAAGAAAACTTAAGGTTTATTACTGCAGGATGTCAATGTTGACTCTCAGGAGGTCGGCTACTTGAGAAATAGATCTTTCTCTCTTTCTTACACAGCGGTTAGCACTTGTGCTTTGCAGCAAGAAGGTCCCAAGTTCGATTCCCACCTGGACGGGGCCTTTCTGTGTGGAGTTTGCATGTTCTCCCCGTGTGTGCGTAGGGTTCCTCCGGTTTCCCCTACCACTAAAAACCAATCGGTGAGCTCGCATACATGCACTTTACCTCCCTCCAAGTGTGACTTCACGCCGGAGAACGCAGCTCTGTGATTGGCTGATCCATACACAACACGAGGAAACAGACACCTTCAATCTCCCGCTTCCAAGTTATTTTAAATGTATATTTGTTCATATATATAAATATGTATTGTTAATACTGTAATAATAATAAAAAATATATCACAACATGAACGCAGTAGAGCAACGGAGAAGTTGGAACGATTTTGCCTCAGGAAGACGGTTGAACTAACTTCACGACCATAAACCAGGACTGAGGCTACACTCTGGTGTGGCGTGTTTACATGCATGAGTCCCATGTATGTTCATTACCATGCACTGTCCTGACCAAATACACAAACTATTGGGGCTGGAACGATCCATTTTTTCCCCATACGTATTGCGATACAGTAAGTAAAATGTTTACCTTAAAATGTGGAAAAAGTCATGTGTCCGAAGTTTATAAACCCAACGCCATTTGACTTCATATTATATATTATTGTCACACGAGGTGAGGTTCTAAACCAGCTTGGAAGATGCCACTGTTAAATAATGATGCCGTGTTTTATGAGTTTATGTAACTTTACTTAAAAAAAAAGGTATAAAAACAGTCAATATGGTATAAAAAAAACAAAACACTAAGCAGACAGATCCAGATTTCCGAACGTTCAGTCCTCAATACATTCCGGCCGTAGGTACAGTTGGGAGAGAGGAGGCAAATTGATATCCCGGGGGAATGGGGGGGGGGGGGGGGGGAGCGTTCCCTGCAGCTCGAAGTCCCAGTCTCACTCGTGGGCAGGAGGCGTGGCTTCCCCTCGTAGACACCGCTTATCCTTCGTCAGCGTTGAGTCGAATCTGCGTGGTCCGTAGCGCGCGCGCCCCTCCCGACGCGTTCTTCTCCACAGCGTTGTGCCTTGAAGCGCCTCCGTCACACGTTACTTCCAGCGACCTGGGGAAAGATGCCGTTGAACAGCGAGGGTAGGAGGATCTCAAGAAAAACAGGATCAGAGTGACAGAGCGAGGTACGACAGGCTAGACACGTCCCTTTACTTAGCTCTCGTTAGGCGTTGTACATAATCCGGCCCGCTCCTTCACGGCTGCTCCTCGGCTTCGTCTCCGCCGATCTCCCCACAGTCTCACCGGTAGCCCGCTGGTGCCGTCAGTCCTCCACTCTGGTACTCTCCTACTCCGCGTGTGCACCTTTTCCTCCTCTACCTGGCCGCCTTTCTCCTTTTTAAGCTCCAGTCTGGTTGGTCGCAACCAATCAGCTTCGGTCAGGGGGTGGATCACTTAACTGTCACGTATTGTCCGGTCACCCCAAACTCAAAACACTGCAAAAAAGTCACTACAAACAATACACACCAGTTGGGTGAACACGCCAATAAGATTTAAGTGACGAAAGGCCCAGTGTCATTATATTAAAGTGTTAACCTTTTAAAGTGCATTAAAGGTCCTATATCATGCAAAATCAACCTTTTGGAGGTTTTAACCATGTTGTTATGCTATTTCCTTCTTAAAAACACCCCCAGAGTGGTTTTTGGATTCATTCACGCAGTTCTCAGTAATCCTCCTGAATCCTGGTCTCTGAGCAGCTGCTCCGCCCTCTCCTGGTAAACGACTGACATGTTCAGTTGTGTCGTCACAGCGGAACGGAAGTGCTCAACGTCTGTAATGTAATGCCTTACGGCCTGATTTTAATTTATAAAACAGATTTTTTACTTATTTCTGTCGTAAGAAAAATAAAATAAAAGGAAGTGCCCGAGGTGTCTGCGTCCGTGCTGCCCCTGCAGTGAAAACAAACACGTGTTTGCACCGAAAGTTGTGAAGAAGGAGCTCTTTCTAACCTGTTCTTTTTTCTTACCTCACGATAATGTCACAGAGAAAAGCGCGTTTGGCTGCGAGAGGACAGGACTTTATTCAACCTTCCTAAAGAAGAGGCCTGGTGAGTACCAGAAGAATTTCTCTCCGGGATTCAGCGACTATCAGCCAAAAAAGTGTTTGTCTGTGACCGTCACTGATGGATGTTTGGTGAGCCCATAACGGAAACACCAGAGCGGTGAGTAAATCAAAACACGTGTTAGCGTAAATATTTTGATGAGGGCGTACTATTGCAGTGTTTCTCAACCACTTTGTGTGCCGTGAGATATTGTCGGGTGAGCCGTGGGAAATTATCCAATTTCACCTAGTGGGTCTATAAAATATTTTTTGAAAACAAATTCATTATTATCCGCAAATAATGTGCCATTGTCAAGTCTCTAGTGATCGGCAGAGTAACCATGTAATACTCACATCTCAGTAAGTGGCTGCACGGTGCTCATTTCTTTGAGACCAGAGAATTAGTGATGCATGGATGTGACAGGTGGAGGTGACAGAGGCATTGTGGCCAGCGACACTATACAGTGTTCCTATAGGACTCTTCTACCATCCGGGTACTCTCAGAGCGCCGCAGATGTGGAGGTGAAAACAATGGCGGTATTAAACAGCGTTTTTGCCTCTGAGTGACAGATTGTGTTCCTCAGTAAATCCGGCCTAAAAGCTGCTGTGCGGTCAGATGTTCCATTTAGTCGGAACTACAGCTTCAATCTTATAAACTGAGTACGTTTTATGATTAGAATCGACGTCTGCAGATCTAAACACAGTGTGTGGATTATGTTTTAAAGTTGAACACATCAGGCTCTAAATTCTACCATTTACTTTGCTTTAAACATAAAATAAATTGTTAATCAAATGTTTAATGTCATGACACGTGTTAGCAAAGTCACGCTTTAGCTAAATCTAAACCTGAATAAACTAGACAGAACATCACCTAAAAGCTTCTAAAACATTTTCTCGTCAGCATTACGTTTAACCTAGATCATGGTTATTTCCCGAAAGGCGAAACATAAATGCGTGAAACTCAGCACAAAGCTACGACGGATTAGCGACGCGTGCTAGGCGACCTCTTGGCAGTTTGTACAAACATTCATCGAGACCAATTAAGTCCAATTTCTGTTTATATCAGAGTTTTGCCTCAATAGGCAGGTTACCATGGTAATCAAATCACATTTCATCACAATCAGACAATTATTCACGTTAATAAATCCTCTCAAACAACCACCCAATATCAGTGAGCTCCCATTCAGGGTTGCCAGATGTACGATAAGTATCGTATTTGTACGATAATTTTGACCCCTGTACGATGTACGATCAATAATTCAAAAAAGCCCTAAATGTAGGATAATTTCAGAGCGCCAGATAAAGTCTGGTTAAATGCACCGTCCCGTCTCAGCAGCGCTTCGCTTTCACTCTGATCTGGAGTCAGACTTAGCCTCCGTATTCACGAAGGCATAATATCTGCAGTAAGAAGGAGAGACTGTCCCTGGATCAGTTTTACAGTTCCACTATTGCATTATCCTTCTGCCCTGACGCATCCTCTTTGGTCAGCAGGTCGTGTGTGTGCGTAATGTAATACATGGGACAGTGCGTGGGGCTGTGTTGTAGTTAGGGGTGATGATGATATGAGCAATGTTTTCCGCGGGTGCTACAGCGATATTGGCATATAGATTATAATGGTTTTCAGAATCTGGCAACCCTGGTCCCATTGTTTTCAATGAAGCGAGAGCGCTGTGTTCACCTCCGCTTCATTTGTGACGTAGAACCGTAGAGCCCTATTCAAGACACTGATGAGAACCACTTTACATTGTGAATATAACCTACAGAGTTACATTTTCTTATGTTTTCTGCTGGTGGTGTGCCTCGTGATTTTTTTTCAATGAAAAAATGTGCCTTGGCTCAAAGAAGGTTGAACAACACTGCACTATTGTACATAATATCGCCATTAGCCCTGGGTGTCTGTCCAGCCCCCGTTCACGTCTGGAGCTGAAGATCACACACTGGTCAGTGCAAACTGGTTCCTCTCGATGTTCAGAAGCAGGAGCTCTACTCCGAGAGTGACTGAGCTCCAGGGGGGGTCAAATGAATGTCAAAGGAATAGTTTCACTATCTGATCTGAATACTCTTTTCCAAATTCCCTGTTCAGTTTCACATCAGGCCTGGGTACTGAGGAAAACCTTCAATATGCAGGTCAAAGCCGCCCAGGTCGAGTTGTGATCTGTGAGAGCAACACGCGCCACACAACCCGCCCTTAATTTATTCATTCTATTTGATGACTTTCCCGGGCCTGCTTTGCAAGTCTAAGTGGAGCGTTTTGTCGAAACACGGCAGCGGTGGGAAGTGGCTTTTATCTGGACCGTCTCCCCGAGCTCCGATGCCCTCACATTTACTCCTTTCATCTCCCCCCCCTCCTCGCCCCCCTCCCTCGGCTGATATATGGGGCTTTCACCTGGGAGCGCGGCTCAGTCCGTCGTCTCTGATGTGGGCGATCTAAATGAGTACAGGGAGAAGCGGCGGGCTCCGATTGGGCATTTGTCTCGCTGCGATTCCTCAGATATCCCCGCTGATGGTGGGGGAGTACTGTGTGCACATGCCCGGGGGGCACATGCAGGGGGTCAGATGAGGCTAAACCACTTCAGAGTCAATATATTAACACTATCCCGTTAATGTGGAAGGACCTGGAAAGAGTAGGATGGGGGAAAAAAAGGGCATGGAAAGAACACCATCTGAATTAGTTGCAGAATCCCATGGGAATTAGTCATATTTACATTCATATTTGAAGCCTCTGTCCTGGCACGGGCAAAAAGACGTTCTCAAAGAGCCCTCTCAGGCGCTCTTCAGTGAATATGAGCCTCAGCTGAAGCGATACAAAAGAAAACAAGACAAAAAAAACATTGTATTCCTCTATTTGTTGCTCTACGTAAGGCGAGACACGGCAGGTGAAAGTATTTTCAAGCAGTAAAGAATTTTTGGCTAGTTTCCTCCCCTCACATCTTAGTTTTTATGTCCGAGTATGAAAATGGCAAAACTTACCCCGTACGATGCTTATTTTATGACATTTTGTCCGCGAGGCTCCAAACGTCCCAGTCTGAGCTCAGTTTTGAACCTCAAAGAACAAGGAAAATATACCTAGGTTTACAGATTTTTTTTTCACTTATGATACCTTATCCACCTTATTCCTACGTCCCATGAGCCTTTGCGTGAAAGATGTGGGCGATTTCCGGTAAGACCGGGGCCGCTGTTTGTTTGCATGGAGACCGTTCGCTTGAATCCACTTTTTATGAGCTTTAGAGGCGCAGACTATGTGGAAACACGAGCCGTCACAGCTGAGACCAAACTACGAGCCGTGACTAGCTGCTCACAATAAACTTATGACTGAAAATCGCTTCGTCTAAGAGTTTTCTGACCCATGGACGTGTTGGCCAAGTTGTCTCCAGTTAACCTCTGTGGATCTTCTAATTCTGTGATCTTTCACAGAGACTTTGCTCAGATGTGGTACTTTAGGCTCAGAGAATGGATTGTCAGCATAAAAACTGTATTTTTTTTCTGTTTGATTGATCAAATATCTGTGAAGATCTTCACATTTTCAGATTAAACTGAGTGAAAATCTGTTTACGAAGCCTCGTTACATACGCCGCTCCACGTGGAAAAAGGCCATGTCTGTAGTTTAATTAGGTCAGAGGTTTTGCACAAAAAACGAGCAGAAAAAGTTGGAATGCTCTTTGCATAACTAAGTATTTAAAATGCCATGTATTCAGACCCAGTTCAGCTTGTGTGGCCTCACGGGGCTCGGGTCATCTCACTCGTACAGTGTGAGGTCAGTCAGTCGTGTGTCAACAGTGTTTGTTTACATCCGTGAGCTAAGGCTTTGTTCGTAAATGTATGTGCGTCAGTAGCATTTAGCATGTCCAAAAACACTGCATGTTCCAGAGCCACAAGTGTCACTCTCTGTTTTTTTTAAATATACCATGAACAGCGTAACGTGTCTCCTCTGTCAGCACGTGTAAACCAATGTCCAATCACTTTCTTTGAAAAGTGGTGACAATATTAGAAAACATGAGCGTGATGTTGGCCAATAGGAAGGACTTTCAGACATAAAAATAATATGTCAGGTTCAAATACTGATGAGGAAAAACATTTAGTCAATTTTCGTTTTGGAGATTTCTTACATGGCGTTGTATTGGCCCCTGCCCTCCACCTGTCACTATGACATCATCACGTTCTAAATCGGGAACGCAACCTATTCAAAAACTAAACGAGAGGTTTTTATTTCCCTCTGTCCCTATAATAACGTCTAGATCAGCAGACCAGACACTTGGGAAAAGAGGAATCAGAAGTCCCGCGGATACGCAGGTAGATCTTCTTACCTGCGTCTCATCCAAACCTCTATAATATCTGCTCCACGCTCCCGTTGACAGATGCTGTTTTTCCCGGATCAGACTGCCCCCCCACCCCCCACCCGTAGCGGCAGCACCTCACTCTTTCTCCTGCCACATTGTGTGAATTTGGAGCATGATTCATTCTTGTAGCATTAGCATCACAAACAGTCTCGGAGGCTCTGTTGGCTCTGGGGAGGGGGAAGGAGATTACTGCGCGGCGGACTCTCCAGGATTCATGTGCTGGGGGCTTATGCAGACACACTCCAGCGACCAAACAGGTTTAAGGCTTAGTTTGGCGCTTTCCCGCGCGCCATCTGGTTTAGCCAGGGTTTAGTCCTGGTTTGGACCTGGTTTAGACCTTGAGGCCTTATGCAAACAGGTTTATAAAGCTTAGTTGATGTTCACTCTTGGGTACAATCGAGTTTAGTCCATTCAGTAGCAGCAACCTCCCTCCCTCTGGGTACGGCTGCATGTGTGGTGTCCGTGCTCCACATCGTTTTAGTGGATACTTATTGCAGAGAGTTCATAATGGTCCTGAAGAAGGCAGCGTTTTAAAAGTAAACAGCTAGCTTCTCAGCTAAACCCCTGAATAGTTGTTTATTATGTTATTAGGAGTTCTATTTCTTCAAACTTGTTGCTTTGCTTCGAGCTCCTCCGGGTACTGCAGTTTCCTCTACCACTAAAAACATGTACAATAGGCCAGGATGACTGATGTGTGTGAATAAATGGTGGTGTTCAGTCTCCCCCAGAGGAAACTGAATACCCCCCCGCCCCCCCAACCGAGTGCATTTTCTCCAGTTCAGCTTTACCCAAATCTAAAAGCTCCTTGACTGGAGCTTACAGCCTAAAGGCCAGTGTAATGCCTCATTTGAAAGCTAAGACCTACTAAACTGATCTAACATTTATCCTCACATTGTTCTCGACACTTTTTTGTTCTATTTTTTGTTGCGTTTTCGTTTTTACCACTTCTGTCTCTCTTTTGATCCTCATTTACGTCTTGTGTGTTTTGCCGCTTTATCACCAATTTCCTGATGCTTTTATTTTTTTGGTCTTGTTTTTGTCGCTTTTTTGATCCTCATTTACATCTCGTTTTTGTCGCGGTTCCGGCACTATTTCCGGCTTTTAGATTTGGGTTAAGCCAAACTGGCCAATGCCTATATATTGCACTCCTGTATAAATAACACGTGCACTACAAAAAGTGAATATAATTGACCTGATCTGACCAAGTTTACTTTAATAGTCTGATGACATTTCAGACTGGCCCTAAGGCAATCTCGCTTGAAATGAGAAAGTAAAACTGCCAATGAGGTAAGACACATTTTTCTTCTAAGACAATGACCTAAAATAAAGACGAAATGTATTGAAACAAGTATGGAACATCTCGGAACAAGTGCAATAATCTAGGTCAAATCCCCAACTAAATCTCAACTAGTCCAAACAACTCAAATTCGGATCATTATGCTCAAATTGAGACATTTAAGCTAATCCAGTTAATTACTTTTTGCAGTGTGTGCCTTGTGCAGCCGAAGGAACCAACGCTAACCAGTTAAGTAGCCGCGTTAATCAGTTTATTTATTTATTTCTTCAATTTCCTGTGTTGCCATAGAAAAAAATGGTGGGAGGGAGTGGGGATTTGCCTGCCCGTTTGCATGAGGAGCCGAGTCCAGACGAGGAGACCTTCATGACCAGGCTGATGACCAGGACGTGAACGTATTCCAGAGACTGGGGAAACATGTTTGACAAACAAATACAAGGGCTGCTCCCTTCATTAAACTGGGCAATGGAGGGTAATGTCCTTTCGACTTCGCCAGACTAAAAGACATGGATGCATTTGACAGATGTTTGGTGGGTCATTTGGTAAGGTGTAAAAGCATATACGTGAGTAGTTTGGGCAGATTTCCTCTTCAATTTTCAAAAGTGGCTGTTTAGAGCTGGAACAGAGTTCCTGTGGGGTCAGGCAGTTAGGGTTAGGTTTCGGGTCAGGGGATGGGGTTATGATTAGGGTTAGGAACGATAAATGTGTTGTGTAAGTTGTGGTTCACTCACAGATCAGTGTCAATCAAATTGAGGCAATACAGTGTCTTGCGAAAGTATTCGGCCCCCTTGAACTTTTCGACCTTTTGCCACATTTCAGGCTTCAAACATAAAGATATAAAACTGTAATTTTTTGTGAAGAACCAACAACAAGTGGGACACAATCATGAAGTGAAACGAAATTTATTGGATATTTCAAACATTTTTAACAAAGAAACAACTGAAAAATTGGGCCCCCTTAAGTTAATACTTTGTAGCGCCACCTTTTGCTGCGATTACTGCTGTAAGTCGCTTGGGGTTTGTCTCTATCAGTTTTGCACAATGAGAGACTGAAATATTTGCCCATTCCTCCTTCCGGCTTTAAACTTCTCCACAACAGTATCTCGGACCTGCCTGGTGTGTTCCTTGTTCTTCATGATGCTCTCTGCGCTTTAAACTGACCTCTGAGACTATCACAGAGCAGGTGCATTTATACGGAGACTTGTTTACACACAGGTGGATTCTATTTATCATCATTAGTCATTTAGGTCAACATTGGATCATTCAGAGATCCTCACTGAACTTCTGGAGAGAGTTTGCTGCACTGAAAGTAAAGGGGCTGAATAATTTTGCACGCCCAATTTTTCAGTTGTTTATTTGTTAAAAATGTCCGATAAATTTGGTTTCACTTCATGATTGTGTCCCACTTGTTGTTGGTTCTTCACAAAAAATTACAGTTTTATATCTTTATGTTGGAAGCCTGAAATGTGGCAAAAGGTCGAAAAGTTCAAGGGGGCCGAATACTTTCGCAAGGCACTGTAAGTGAAAGTAAATACCTTCCATAATTACTCTAAATATTTTTTCATTGATATTATGTTGGTTTGTAGTTTCTGTTCTAAATCATATAATTTATAAAAATCTAATATTTTTTTGTTTGTTTTTGAATTTCAAATATGAATTTGACTGATTTACAGAAAATGTTTGTCTTATTTAGATGCCCATGGTCTTAAAGCAGTACCAAGTAACTCGTGCCCTCTTCAAAAGGTCTTAAATTCACATTGCAAAGTGTGCAGGAACCCTGTGAAATGTTTATATTTTTATTTTGGTCAAGGCTCCATAATACATTGAAGGTGGGGCCCAAAGCTACACCAGCGGAAAACATCTCCAGTAACGAGGCAGCACGGTTTGCATTGATGAAAATTGCACAGCTTGAGTTTTTACTTGAACTGGAGTTGCGAGCGGTCTCCTCAGATGAAGAGAGTATAAACCACGCTATATCTCTGATCCAGACTGCAACATCTCAAACAGATTGAGCTGGACTGGCTTCAGTGCGATGAGGCTGTGATCACAGGTTGAGAGGTCTACGAGGACAGGCGCTGGTCTCAGGAAATAAAGAATAATCCACTGGTACCTTCTGAAGCACGCTGCCAGGAAAGTTCTTAACGGTGGAGCTGCGTAACTTTTTATTCAGAAATGTCACTTAATACTCTCTGTAGATTATATGGGAACTTGTGTGTGAATATACGGCCGAACAACGGTACAGAGAAACATTAAAGGTCCTTCAGTGGAGTGCCTCAGTGCCCCACCAATATTTTGGGAGGACCAAAATGTCCCCACCAAATATAACAAAATGTTCTCCTTCTTGCTCCCTCAGAGCAGCAGCAGCATGTGACCCGCTTTGGCCACATGTCCATTTCTCTGCGCAGTGATTGGCTGTCTTCCTCGCGTGCACGTTCACTTTTTGAACATAGCGAGGTGCCAAATTCTCCAATTAGCTACTGTTCACTCTCTGAAAGTAAAGTCCAACTGGCATCGCTTTCTGAAAGGCGATCAGTGGGATGCTCAAGCTGCACACACGGAGACAAAATACAGTGTAACCGAATCCATTCAAGAAACCCAAGGCTGAAACTTTACTTACTGCTTTGTAAACTGCTCTGTGTGTGTGGTTGGCAGATTAGAGGCTCCTGTGGGCTGTGTTGAGTATTTTTGCGTCTGCACTGATGGGCTAACATCCCATCTCCGATCCAAAAACTGCATATCTAATCTGTATAGATTTAAATGGTGCATTTCGAGGGATCGGACAGAGCTGCATATGGATGAACCTGCTTGCAGAATATGCCATATAGTTAGTCCAAAGTCCGCATAGACTGTGGTTCCCTCTGAGCGGGCTGTGTGCGCACACGTCCCAGCCCGGTGGCGCCGCACGAGTCTGAAGAAGCACATCACTATTATTGGCAACAGCTTAAGCATTCAGACATGTAGCTCAGTTGATTTAAGTCACTTTTTTCAGTCAAAGTGCCAGAGAAGAAATGCTCTGTTTGTGAACATTGTTTCTGCCTTTTACAGAACTGTAATTTGACGACGTCGCAATTGCTCGTGTTGATTTTGCAATAAGACTTGATTGGTGCGATGATTTGTTTCTGTTTTGCACACAGTTCGTTCAAGTAGTGGCAATGCGCTGTGGATTTATTGGAACAAATGAGTACAGTTTTACCTGTATGTGGCCACTTAATGCCCATCTACATGGCCTTTTTGTCTATCTGAATGAATACTGTTTTCATTTTTATTTTTTGCTGTCTGTTTTTGATTGTCTTGATATCTTGTTTTGATTTGTATTTATATAAAATGCCACCTCCACTAAAAAAAAAAGGTTTGCTACTGACATGCTCCTCAGATTGAACTATCCAATTTCAGGCTTGCGAGGTCAGTCCTATGATGGAGCGGCCAAAATAGCTGAAAAGTTCTCTGGGGTACAAGCGGTGCTGAAGAAAGAACAGCCATTGGCTTTGTATGTGCATTGTGTCAATCTTATTACCTAGTCTCCATGTAGGGCCTCCTCCTACGTGATGCATTGCAGTGGGTACATCAATCAATCATGGATGTATCTGCTCTTTTGCTCTGTGTGGCGTTTCCACACATAGACCCGCTGCTGTCACTTGTCACTTATCACTTTACTTTTTACTCATACTCATCTGTAAATATAATCCCACTGTTGTTCGAAGTCTATTGTTGTCGTCTCACCATATTTTCACTTTTTATTTTGTATCTTATACGCAACAAAAATATAAACGCAACACTTTTGTTTCTGCTCCCATTTTTCATGAGATGGACCCAAAGATCCAAAATTCATTCCAGATACACAATATTACCATTTCTCTCAAACATTGCCCACAAATCAGTCCAAATTTGTGATAGTGAGCACTTCTGCTTTGCTGAGATAATCCATCCCACCTCACAGGTGTGCCACATCAAGATGCTGATCTGACATCATGATTAGTGCACAGGTGTACCTTATACTGCCCACAATAAAAGGACACCCTGAAATGTGCAGTTTTTTGCTTTATTGGGGGTCTGGGGACTCAGAACCAGTCAGTATCTGGTGTGACCACCATTTGCCTCATGCAGTGCAACACATCTTCTTCGCATAGAGTTTATCAGATTGTCAATTGTGGCCTGTGGAATGTTGGTCCACTCCTCTTCAATGGCTGTGCGAAGTTGCTGGATATTAGTGGGAACTGGTACACGCTGTCGTATTCGCCGGTCAAGCAGCAGCAGATCTTTGGGTCCATGTCATGCAAAATGGGAGCAGAAACAAAGGTGTTGCGTTTATATTTTTGTTGAGTGTATTTATTAATATTCCTTATGCATGCCCCCTAAAGCCTTATAGTTTAAAGTTTTATAGCTTAATTTTATCTAAATTCTGTGTTATATGTTTTACGTTGCACGTCCGCATCAAGAAAAATTCCTAGCCTGTGAACCTGTTCTCAAACAATGGCAAATAAAATCTATTCTGATTCTGATCAGGAAAGTTTAAAGGTTTGTTGACCGTACAGTAGCCTGGCCTTTGCCATCCATAAACTCCGGTCAATTATCTTTTCCCTACATGTACGTCTGGGACTGATCTCAGTGGCTGCGTTTCATCGGTTGAATTCCAACCTACCATTCAGCGAGTGGGGGAGGCGGGTGTTGTAGGTGACGTTACGCATTTGCACCGGATTTGCTGGTTGTAGTTTGAAAACAGATCCAATCGTTTCAAAGGAGTTCATCCCTCCCACCTGAAAACGAAGCTCAATTGTGAAGTTCCAGACCCTCGAAATTAGTACGAGGGTATGGTAAGTCACAAAAAGAAAAAATACGATTACTTGCTCAAATAATTAAGCTCAATTGTGTTTTTTTTTTTAAAGCAGTACTAAGTAACTTGTTTACTTAGTACTGCTTTTCGTAGTCCCTCTGGGGTTAATACAAGTGTTAATGGGATGACTGTGGGGCCTTTCATCTCCCCCTGGTGTCTCTGTTCAGAAAACCACATTTGTGAAAAAGTGATCTCCATTGTGTAATTGGATGTACAATATCCCTCTGTCTCTTTGTCTTTTCTGTCAGCGTAGCTATTACTCTCACGGACTATTAATAAGTTAAAAAAAAACGCAACATGCTACAACACCTGCAGTGGCGCTTATGGCCTCTAGGGGCAGGGGTTGCTTAGTACTGCTTTAAATAAATGTATGCAATTTATTATTCTGTGGTTCAATTTAAAAGTTCTAAATGTGTTATGATAGGTTTTTGCAAATCCAACAATGTACCTTGTCTTCAGTGGAAACACTACACAATAAAATGGACAGACATTTTCAGTGTCTGTTTTTATTTTGTAGCATGGATAAGCAGAAGTAAGTCCCAGATACACTTCAGAAAATCAATGGGGATGACAGTAACTTTGACGGATGTGAAAGTTGCTCAGATGAAGACCCTGAAGACCCTGATTACATTCCCAGCAAAAAAAGATATGAGACAAGTGAGTCAGACTGGACTGAATCAAATGATTTAGATGAAGTTCCACAGCCTAATGCTGCGTTTACACATAAGCACGATGCGTTACGAATGCCACAAATGCACATTCGTGGCCAAGGATCACGAATGTGAGTGAAATTTGCTGATTCGGGGCCGAGGTTTCACGCGCCGCCACTAACTGTTGCGACCTGTTACTACGCATTACGATTAATGGCACGAATTATTACGCACGGTCACGAATATGCGTCCCGCGCTGCCGCGTGGTGTTGCGCGCTGCCACACGCTGTTACGGGTCACTAGGAATATTCGCGTTCTGTCCGAAATTTGTCAAGAATTGGGCGAATGTGGAGTGCCGCCGGGTTGGAGGCGGAGCAGAGGCCGTGCTCTCCCCTGAGTCATTGGGCTCGTCTGGCTCCAACTCCCGAACATCAGGTACGACCGCAGGAGGAAGAAAGGTCGGAGGAACACTTTCAGCACCCCGCGGAGCAGCAGCGGCAGGTGCTGTCCGTGACTTGGATTGGCCGACTTTGTGACACTTTTCCTTGGCGTAGCTACTGCAGGTACCAACATTTACTTTGGGCGTAGCGTGGGTTTTGAGCGTGAAAACAGTGATTCTGCTCCACGAATGCTGTATGAATGCTCTCGCGCTGAATTACGAAGCGCCACTACTCCTCACGAAAGGACACGCTCCGTTGCGAACTCCACGAACAGAGGAACGTGGAAGATTTTTTGACAGACACAAACTTTCTCCACGAACGTCACGAATGTCACGAGCTGATGCGTTCTGTTAAGAATCCCATTGAGATGCGTTAAGTCACGTCACGAACCTCACGAATGACGGAAAAATGACATTCGTAACGCATCGTGCTTATGTGTAAACGCAGCATAACATTGACCTAGGGCAGCAAAATGCACCTATTCAAGAAAAGAAACCGTTTTCTTGGAGGAAGAAACCCGTTGAAGTCCCTGAGTGTGCATTTAAGTGTCACACCTCCAGATGATCTTGGTACGCCTCTTGAGTATTTCAGAAATGCATAACACCAGAAATGCTTGAGTTGCTGAAGGACCAAATCAATTTGTATTGCATGCGAAAATCTGGATGTCAAACCAACGTTAACACCACTGTAAAAGAACTGGAAATACTGATTGGTCTCTACATGCGCATGGGACTTTCCCGAATGCCAGGTAATTGTTCATACTGTCCTATGGTGGCTGAACACATGTCACGTAGACGTTTCCAGACGCTGCTGGCTACTTTGCACTTCACTGACAACACTGACTCGCTGAATAAGTATATACAGGAAGATCTGCCCTTGGCTTGATATGTTTGGCAAACAATGCCTGGAAGTGACACCAGAGGAGTATAACTCCATTGATGAGATAATGGTGTCCTTCAGAGGGAAAAGCAGTCCAATAAGATAGTATGTGAAAGGCAAACACCCTTGGGGATTAAAAATTTGGGCTCACTGCTCTTCCTCTGGAATCCTCTGTGACTGCGTCTATGAAGGGGAAAAAAACCTTACTTGGCGTGGGAGGTGATGTTGTGGTTAAGCTGTGTGAAACACTCCCATCAAACAGAAACAACAAAGTATTTGCAGACAAAAAAAAATTCTTTAGCACAACTGGTGCGCAAGCTTCTTCAGCAACAGATCTTCTTCGTGGGAACTCTCCGCAGCAATCTTGGCTGGTTGTCTCCTTGAAGATGAGAAAAGTCTTGATTTACAACTGTCATGTGGATTTATTTTCAAATAACATGAATCATCAAAAATAAAATACCCATAAAAGCCTATTGTGACATATATGGCACTTTACAGATATTGGACACTAGGGAGTGTGTTTCCCAAAATAACTTGTGTTCTATATGATCCATTTAGTCTGTGTAATAACCAGCATAATTTTCCTCTAAAGAAAAATGGGTCTGGGTTCTTATGTGTTAGGAAAGCTGGTGACCTGATTGTTTCCGTCGGACTCCAAGCAATTGAAATTCCTCATCTGAAAAAGCCCCCCGAAAGGTTCAGTGAAGGGACACCTTACAGGCCAAGTTCTCCAGAGGAGTACTTCAGAATCGAAATATTTCAAAGTGTTGGACAATGTGGATCTCCAAATATAAGAGCGGTTCAACCAACCACATTTGGAGAAGTTGATGCAGATAGAGAACATTGATGGAGTGATTGAATATTACCCAAAGATATATTCTGAAACTTTGAGGGTTCGGTTGCTAATGCTTCTTTCAAGGCACAGATTTAAGTCAGTTGGAGAAATTTTTGATACCATAAAGGGAATGTCACCTGAAGTTAGAGGCTTATTTGATAAGGTAGAGAAACTAGTGAGGCTGTTGTTGGTTGTCCCTGTGGCCTCAGGTGAAGCTGAAAGAAGCTTTAGTACACTTAAAGACTTAACTTGGTTAAGGTCGACCATGACACAGAAACACCTCAACCATGTGATTGTAAGTCATGTTCATCAAATGGCTCTTGACAAACTTGACCTTAAAGATGTTTGCCAACAGTTCTTTTAAAATTGTTAATATTCTTTTTTTGTTCACTAAGTTGTAAAATGTTTGCTCAGCATTTACTGTATTTAGTTTGTTATGTGTTGTCAGCCCTAAAACTCTTACACTTTCAAGAGAGCCATATAAACCATAAACATAAAGGGTTTTGTGGTTTGGAGGATGATGTTGATGTTTACTCCAAGTCCAATAGGCTGGTGATTGAAATGCAAACATTTGGAAGCATATAACATTGTACTCTCAACATTTGAGCCACCTAGTGGATTAAGGAAGAATGTATTCAATCATAATAATTTTAAGCTTTAAAAATTTATTTTGTAGTGTAGTATTCTATTATTATTCACATTGTTGTAAGTTAAGTTTCTTCTACACAACATTTCATGTATTTATTAATTTGAGCAGCATAGTAGAGCCAACTTATTTTACAGGGAAAAAAAGACAATTGTGCTCAAAAGGAGTAGGCAGAAGTTTATAGAACTTATACAAACCCACCCCTCATCTCTCATGCATCTAACATCACATGAACCTTCGGCATACACTCATGCAAACAGCACATGCATGAGTGTATGCTTGCACATTATTATATCATTTGTTTATCCTCGTACAATCAAAAAGGAAAGGACATACATGGTCTAAAGTCACACACATTTTCACAATACGCCATACAAAGCACATATCTTTTTTCACATACAGAATCTTTTTATGTTTATGATCATACAAAATACCCCGTAAGGATTTATCATTTATAGCCGTACCAAAAATAAATACACCGTACATAGTTAACATTTGGAATATATGTTTTTGTTTATGGTCATGAAAATTAGAATAAACAAACTGTTAAGCTCATTCAAACAGAATCCGAAACGCACTCGATGTACCATTGCTTATGTTCAATGATACTTTAGATATGGCAGCTTTTGGGCCAGATCCAAACTGGATGTTTTTAGTCTGTTGTTTTGGTTAATGGGGGAAACTGGAGGAAAACCCACTGGGGCGTCTGGGGAGTTCAGGGAAATTCCACAGAGAAAGGCCTCACCTGGTAAAACAAAAAAAAAAAAAACGCTGAGCCAGTACATTCAAACAAAACCAAAATATCTCACTTTATTTCAAAGTTAAGTCATTTGTTCTGCTCTCTAGTAGCCCGTCTTATTATCTGAGCGAGGGCATTAACAAGTCCCCCTCTCACTCAGAGTATATGAAGTGCTTGTTAGTCTGGATTCCGTGTGCTCTGACCTGCAGTGGCACGGAGGACATTTGTACATTTGTATTGATTTGAATACAGAGGTAACAAGAGCGCTCGTGTAACCTTATCCCAAACTCTGCCCTGTACTCCGTCTTAAAGGGATCTGCTCTCTGCTGCTTACGGGAACAGCTCGGCTCAGTTTCAGGTGGGCCAATACAACTCTACAGGAGAGAAACAGTTTTCCAAAGATAGTGTACCTTTTTTCAGTTCCCGGTCCGATATATTGACACTTCAGGCTGGACGATAACAATCCAATACAGTCTTTTTGTATTTTTTATATCATTATATATTATTTAATGTGTGTATATATATAAGTAATATTTCAGAAGCAATAGGTGGCAGTTCACAGCAACCCCGTGAACTGCCACCTTAACGTGGTGGGGTTGTTTGAGCACCCGAATGATCCGAGGAGCTATGTTGTCTGGGGCTTCATGCCCCTGGTAGGGTCTCCCATGGCAAACAGGTCTTAGGTGATGGGTCAGACAAAGAGCAGTTCGAAGACACCTATGGACAGTTTAATACCAAGGACCGTGACGTCGCCCGGTATGGCGCAGCCAGGGCCCCACCCTGGAGCCAGGCCTGGGGTTGGGGCTCGAATGCGAGCGTCTGGTGGTCGGGCCCCTGCCCACGGGGCCCGGCCGGGCACAGCCCGAAAGGACGACGTGGGCCCGCCCTCCTGTGGACCCACCATCCGCAGAGGGATCCGTAGGGGTCGGGTGCAGAGAGGACTGGGTGGCAGTCGAAGGCAGGTGCCTCGACGACCTGGTCCGCGTGCGCAGCTTCTGGCGTTCGGGACATGGAACGTCACCTCACTGGGGGGGAAGGAGCCTGAGCTTGTGCGGGAGGTTGAGAGGTACCGGCTAGATATAGTCGGGCTCACCTCCACGCACAGCCTGGGTTCCGGATCCCAACTCCTGGAGAGGGGCTGGACGCTCCATTTTTCTGGAGTTGCCCGCGGGGAGAGGCGGCGGGCTGGGGTGGGTTTGCTCATAGCCCCCCAGCTCAGCCGTCACGTGTTGGAGTTCACCCCGGTGAACGAGAGGGTCGCGTCCCTACGCCTTCGGGTCGGGGACAGGTCTCTCACCGTTGTCTCGGCCTACGGGCCCAACATCGGTGCAGAGTACCCGGCCTTCTTGGAGTCCCTGGGGGGGGTACTAGATGGTGCTCCGGCTGGGGACTCCATTGTTCTACTGGGGGACTTCAACGCCCACGTGGGTAACGACAGTGAGACCTGGGTGGGGGTGATGGGGAAGAACGGCCTCCCCGATCGGAACCCGAGTGGTGTTCTGTTATTGGACTTCTGTGCTAGTTACGGTTTGTCCATAACGAACACCATGTTCGAGCACAAGGATGTCCATAAGTGCACGTGGCACCAGGACACCCTAGGCAGGAGGTCGATGATCGACTTTGTAGTTGTGTCATCCGATCTCCGGCCGCGTGTCTCGGACACTCGGGTGAAGAGAGGGGCTGAGCTGTCAACCGATCACCACCTGGTGGTGAGCTGGATCCGCTGGCAGGGGAAGAAGCCGGTCAGACCTGGCAGGCCCAAACGTGTTGTGAGGGTCTGTTGGGAACGTCTGGTGGATCCCTCTGTCAGTAGGGTCTTCAACTCCCACCTCCGGAAGAGCTTCAACCAGATTCCGAGGGAGGTAGGGGACATGGAGTCCGAGTGGACCATGTTCTCCTCCTCCATTGTCGATGCGGCTGCTCGTAGTTGTGGCCGTAAGGTCTCTGGTGCCTGTCGCGGCGGCAATCCCCGAACCCGGTGGTGGCGCCCGGAGGTAAGGGATGCCGTCAAGCTGAAGAAGGAGTCCTATCTGGCCTTGTTGGCTTGTGGGACTCCGGAGGCAGCTGAGAGGTACCGGCAGGCCAAGCGTGCTGCAGCTCGTGCAGTCGCAGAGGCAAAAACTCGGGTTTGGAAGGAGTTTGGAGAAGCCATGGAGGAGGACTATCGGTCGGCCTCGAAGAGATTCTGGCAAACCATCCGGCGCCTCAGGAGGGGGAAGCAGTGCTCCACCAACACTGTTTACAGTGTGGGTGGGGGGCTGCTGACCTCGACTGGGGATGTGGTCGGGCGGTGGAAGGAGTACTTCGAGGATCTCCTCAATCCCACCGTTACGTCTTCCGATGAGGAAGCAGAGGCTAGGGACTCGGAGGGGGGCTCGTCCATCACCCAGGCTGAAGTCACCGAGGTGATTAGAAAGCTCCTCGGTGGCAAGGCCCCAGGGGTGGATGAGATTCGTCCTGAGTACCTTAAGTCTCTGGATGTTGTAGGGCTGTCTTGGCTGACACGTCTCTGCAACATCGCGTGGCGGTCGGGGACAGTGCCTCTGGATTGGCAGACCGGGGTGGTGATCCCTCTCTTCAAGAAGGGGGATCGGAGGGTGTGCTCCAATTACAGAGGGATCACACTCCTCAGCCTCCCTGGTAAGGTCTATTCCAGGGTGCTGGAGAGGAGGATTCGGCCAATAGTCGAACCTCGGATCCAGGAGGAACAATGCGGTTTTCGTCCCGGTCGTGGAACACTGGACCAGCTCTATACCCTTCATCGGGTGCTCGAGGGTTTGTGGGAGTTCGCCCAACCAGTCCACATGTGTTTTGTGGATCTGGAGAAAGCGTTTGACCGTGTCCCTCGTGGTGCCCTGTGGGGGGTGCTCCGGGAGTATGGGGTCCGGGGCCCTCTACTAAGGGCTGTCCGTTCCCTGTATGACCGCAGCAGGAGCTTGGTTCGCATTGCCGGCAGTAAGTCAGACCTGTTCCCGGTGCGTGTTGGTCTCCGGCAGGGCTGCCCTTTGTCACCGGTTCTGTTCATTACTTTTATGGACAGAATTTCTAGGCGCAGCCAGGGGCCGGAGGGTGTCCGGTTTGGGAACCTCAGAATATCATCTCTGCTCTTTGCAGACGATGTTGTTCTGTTGGCTTCATCAAATCAGGACCTCCAGCGCGCACTGGGGCGGTTTGCAGCCGAGTGTGAAGCGGGCGGGATGAGGATCAGCACCTCCAAATCTGAGGCCATGGTTCTCCACCGGAAAAAGGTGGTTCTCCCGCTTCAGGTCGGTGGGGAGTCCTTGCCCCAAGTGGAGGAGTTCAAGTATCTCGGGGTCCTGTTCACGAGTGAGGGACGGATGGAGCGTGAGATCGGTAGACGGATCGGTGCGGCGTCAGCAGTGATGCGGTCGCTGTATCGGACCGTTGTGGTGAAGAGGGAGCTGAGTCAGGGGGCGAAGCTCTCGATTTACCGATCGATCTACGTTCCCACCCTCACCTATGGTCATGAGATTTGGGTAATGACCGAAAGGACAAGATCGCGAATACAAGCGGCCGAAATGAGCTTCCTCCGCAGGGTGGCTGGGCGCACCCTCCGAGATCGGGTGAGGAGCTCAGTTACCCGGGAGGAGCTCGGACTCGAGCCGCTACTCCTCCACGTCGAAAGGAGCCAGCTGAGGTGGCTAGGGCATCTGTTACGGATGCCTCCTGGTCGCCTCCCTCGGGAGGTGTTCCAGGCATGTCCCACTGGGAAGAGGCCTCGTGGAAGGCCCAGGACACGCTGGTGGGACTATGTCTCCGAGCTGGCCTGGTGTCGTCTCGGGGTCCCCCCAGAACAGCTGGAGGAGGTGTGCGTGGATCGGGAAGTCTGGGCATCTCTGCTGAGACTGCTGCCCCCGCGACCCGGCCCCGGATAAAGCGGAAGAAAATGGATGGATGGATGGATATTTCAGAAGTTTCACCTGATGGCATTTTTATAAACATGCAAGAAGTTTTGGATTTAGCTGTGAATTTTAAATAAGAAGGCCATGGTGGGTATTATACAGGCTAAAATATGATTTTTTCATTAAACAAAATGTTTTTAATTTTATTAATTTTTTTGCGATCGTAGCCTAGCTTAGCGATGGCATTGTGGCTGCATCCTGAATCTGCAGCTGCAGGTTTGCTGTGGTGAACCTGCAGGCTTGAGCCGCTACATTCACTAGATTCAGGACCGCAGATTCACGGACGTCTTTTGGGGAATCTGACCTGATCCAGTCATTAAATCCGATCTGATATTCTCAAAATGCCTGGATCAGCTACTGATACTGAATATCGGATCGGGACATCCCTAGTCAGTATTTGGTAGTGATCGGATTCACAAACCCGCCATGTTACTTTTATGAAGATAGCAGCCGAAATTGATTACCAAATAAAGCTGCATTCTGAAAGATAGCATAGTTACCTCTATGGAACATTCAGCTGCCGCCCTCCTCTATTTAAAACTACAGGCTCTTCAGGATATTGTGATCACATGAACACAACCTATAGATACAGACGCCATCACTGGATAAAGACACAGACAAGCCCGACATGAGTCGGTCTTCTCGCACCTCCACTACTCATTCCTGTCAATGTCCAATGTTCATTGATGACGTGTGTCCATCAGTTGTGAAGTGAAAACAAGCAAAGCCAAGCTCCTGAACCCTGAACTGTGCTATGACTTCAGAGAAAGCCTTGGATTTTAAATAATATTATGACCAAATATGTCCAAAGACTGCAGGCTGAAGTGATCCGATTATTTCCCCTATGCGACCTGTAGCTGATCTTTTCATGACCGTCTGAGCGTCATGGTTCCAATGTTTTTAAATTTGACCCAAGCCACTTGGAGAGGTCCTAAATCCAATACGTATCTTTTACAATGAGACTTCAGGCTAAACAGCAGGTCCCATTTATCCGACACGTGTTATTGATGAGCTACGAATGCCATTCATTCTGCCTTAAAGTAGACGGGAGCGGGAGGAAAACAGCACGCGCACACACTCATTTCATTCAGACAGACATATGAACGACCTTGCAAAAGATTCTGAATATTTATTTTATTTTTTTAAATAGAAATAGTAACTGCAATGTTGATTTACAAAATCCATAGTGTTTTACTGTGGTATTTCTCCTATTGTCAGCCTCCAAGCACAATTTCTGAAGTATTCCTTTTATTTTCCGCACTACGAAGCGTGTTGTATCCTCGGGTATCTCTGGTTCTGTTATCATCCACCAAACCGAAAGCTTGTCAACTAAATAGTTTCAGCCTAGGTCATTCTCTAAATGTTAGAACAAATTTAAAGACATTTAAAACAGAAACATTTGATAAAGCTCCTTAAAACTCCTTAGTTTCCTTGTACTTTGATGATCAGAACCGAACGCAGAAAGGCATTACAGCCCTATACCTGAAGATGGAAAGAATTGAGTTTGACGGCTGTGTCTCTCCTGAAATCATCAGAGTTATTGCTGTCTTGCAGAAGTTAGAATATGAATTGTGGCTCTTCTGTGTGTATGAGCATGTGTTTTCTTAGTCGGAGGGAGTGCATTCCTGAGGTCTGATCAGGTCCAGATGCCGCGGTGAAGTCCCTCCTCCGGCCCGTTCAGATACACTGTACCGTAGCGCTAGTGTGAGCGCAGGCCAGTCCTGAGTCACGTTTCAGCAGCCGCACGTGAGACGCCTCCTTGGAAATGGGTCACAGCTGTTCTGCATCATTCCCCCAAAACGCACCCCCAGAATCCAAGCGCCCCAGCCAAGCACCACCCACCACCCCAGAACAGCGGAGAGCCGACCTCAAAACTGACTAGTATCCAGCCAAACTCAACTAACTTCCCGAAACCGCAGAGTACCAACTCAAAACTGACTAGTATCCAGCCAAACCCAACTAACTTTTCTGAAACAGGAGAGTACCAACTCAAAACTGACTAGTATCCAGCCAAACCCAACTAACTTCCCGAAACAGCAGAGTACCAACTCAAAACTGACTAGTATCCAGCCAAACCCAACTAACTTCCCGAAACAGCAGAGTACCAACTCAAAACTGACTAGTATCCAGCCAAACCCAACTAACTTCTCAAAACAGCAGAGTACCAACTCAAAACTGACTAGTATCCAGCCAAACCCAACTAACTTCTCAAAACAGCAGAGTACCAACTCAAAACGGACTAGTATCCAGCCAAACCCAACTAACTTCTCGAAACAGCAGAGTACCAACTCAAAACTGACTAGTATCCAGCCAAACTCAACTAACTTCCCGAAACGGCAGAGTACCAACTCAAAACTGACTAGTATCCAGCCAAACTCAACTAACTTCCCGAAACGGCAGAGTACCAACTCAAAACTGACTAGTATCCAGCCAAACCCAACTAACTTCCCGAAACGGCAGAGTACCAACTCAAAACTGACTAGTATCCAGCCAAACTCAACAAACTTTTCTGAAACAGGAGAGTACCAACTTAAAACTAAGGAGTATCCACAACTTGTGACGGACTAGCCTTATTTTATTTGAATTATTTTTACAGTTCCTATAAAGGCGCCATGCCATTGTTCCGACAACCCATTATTCCGAAAATTGACCATTGAGCAGTGGTGCCATTAGTCCAACCCAGACAAGCTCTACATAAACACACACATTTCTAAAAATATCAAAACCTTTTCAAAGTCACGAGCCACGGTGTGCGTTAATCACTAGCACGTCGTCACAGAGCCAGGAATTACCTCACTAAACAAGAATGTTATGCTGCGTTTACACATAAGCACGATGCGTTACGAATGCCACAAATGCACATTCGTGGCCAAGGATCACGAATGTGATGATTCGGGGTCGAGGTTTCACGCGCCGCCACTAACTGTTGCGACCTGTTACTACGCGTTACGATTAATGGCACGAATTATTACGCACGGTCACGAATATGCGTCCCGCGCTGCTGCGTGGTGCTGCGCGCTGCTGCGTGGTGTTGCGCGGTGCTGCGTGAGGTCCCGCGGTGCCACGCGCTGTTACGGGTCACTAGGAATATTCGCGTTCTGTCCGAAATCTGTCAAGAATTGGGCGAATGTGGAGTGATCTTCTTCCACCGGGTTGGAGGCGGAGCAGAGGCCGTGCTTTCCCCTGGGTCTTTGGGCTCGTCTGGCTCCAACTCCCGAACATCAGGTACGACCGCAGGAGGAAGAAACACTTTCAGCACCCCGAGGAGCGGCAGTGGCTCGGGGTGCTGAAAGTGTTTCTTCAGGTGCTGTCCGTGGCTTGGAGCGCGGATTGGCCGACTTTGTGACACTTTTCCTTGGCATAGCGACTGCAGGTACCAACATTTACTTTGGGCGTAGCGTGGGTTTCTGTCAATTTTAAGCGTGAAAACAGTGATTCTGCTCCACGAATGCTCTACGAACGCTCTACGAATGCTCTACGAATGTTGTACGAATGCTCTCACGCTGAATTACGAAGCGCCACTACTCCTCACGAAAGGACACGCTCCGTTACGAACTCCACGAACAGAGGGTGATTCGTGACATTCGTGGAAGATTTTTTGACAGACAAAAACTTTCTCCACGAACGTCACGAATGTCACGAGCTGATGCGTTCTGTTAAGAATCCCATTGAGATGCGTTAAGTCACGTCACGAACGTCACGAATGACAGAAAAATGACATTCGTAACGCATCGTGCCTATGTGTAAACGCAGCATTACAATTTTTACTGTTCATTTTAGTTATAGAATACAATAAAACTCTCAGATAGTCAGTCGGGGTGACGTCACGGTCTCGGCATTCAGCGGACTTCTGTGTTTTGGTCAGAGCAATGGAACTGAGTCAAATATGTTTGCAAATAATTCTTTGCTGTGCAAGGAGGAGTTTCGGAGGATGTTGGAAAAGGCAGCAAAGACGTAGAGGAATTGTCTCTGCTGGGGGCTTGTCGAAAGGCTAACCACTCGAAACGGGAGCGCATCAACTCAAAACAAACTAGTATCCAGCCAAGCTAACCACTTCCGGACAAAATCCGAGAGCCCAAGTCGACTAAACACCGTAAATGATGACTTCACACTTTCTGTGCTCCCACACAGCCACAGGACATCCAGCAGAAGTTGGCTCTTCTCAAGTAACCAATGTGCAAAGATGATCTTTCCATCGCGGGGCTCTTTCATAGAGTGACACCAAATGAACACCTCTAACTGTGCCCCGAACGAGAAGGAATCCAACGAACTGATGCTTATTGAACCTATACCTAACTTTTTTTTTTTATGTAGGGAAACGTTCTTTTTTCCATATAAAAGTATTTTGTAAAACAAGTAGTTTGTGAAAAAATAAACCTGGTTAACGTTGTTTTATGATTTGATAATGTTGTGTACGGTCAATCCAAATCAACGTCACATTCTGATGAAATTGGTAAAAAAAATTGTTCTAGTGCCTTTAATAACCTGTCACGAACCAATGCTGTTTTTTGGAAACCTGAGTGCGCTTTGAACAAACCGACTGTGGCCACGCACCTTCCACAGCCCTAAATCTCCATCCAATCCAATCATCCGATCACCATGAACCACGCTGAAACAGAGGAGTACCACACAGTGCTTCATTTGTAAATGAGTAGTTTTAGGAACACTTTTGGATTGGTGGGATGGATTCGGGGAACAGGCCAGAACAGTAACCGGAACACTCCAAAAACACTCGGATAATTTACCCTGAATAACTGAGCTATGGGGAAAATGCATTTCTCCAAAAATGGGACAAAATTAAGCACGGTTACCACCCCAAAACAAAGCAGTACCCTGCCAAGAACACCCCGAAATACAGAAGACTAGACCGACAGACTCAGAGCGCCCAAATACAGATGCGTACCACCCTATCTGACTCTACACTGTGCCCAAGAAACCCCTGATCGCTCCAGGCCACGCACCACCATTAAAACTGCAACTCCGATTTGACTGCGATTCATCTTGCAGCCCCCACACCTTCCTCACACAGCGGAGAACGAACATTAGTGCGATAATGAGTGGATCTGGATTATTACACCACTCTCATAGGGGCCGCTGCAGATGCCTTCTCAGCATGGAGCCCCTCCTCCTCGGAGTGGGATGGGGCCCTCATATTTATGTTATTGAACGACTCACGATGGTTTATATTGAGACGCACGCCGAGCTAAGCCAGCGCAGGGCCGGCGGGTTAGTTTGCTTTATTTGCCGGCTCGGACGACAAGGAAAACACACAGACGTTGGCACGCGCTATGCAAAGTAGTTAACCAGGGCTTTAGGTTTACTCACTGGCCACTGTTGCTAGCTTATTTCCAATATCACTCGCCACAGTGCGGAAGATTCCCATTAATATTTTGCGATGACTAAACTAACTAAACTAAACGCTATTCCTGAAGGGGATTCGTCTTTGGAAGACGACGTAATGGATTTAAACTTCTTGTTAGGCTATGTGTAGTCAAAGCAAAGTAGCTCCCTGTAGGGGAGACCAGGGCTAGTTGTCACACTCTTTTTTTTTGTACAGTCCGCTGCTCATCAGCAGAACTTGCTTCCTTTGTTATAACTTATTGCATTAAGGCGCTTTTCTCAAAATCAAATCAAATCAAATCAAACTTTATTTATAGAGCACTTTTCATACAAAATGTAACACAAAGTGCTTTACAGTGCTTAAAAATCATTAAAAATAATAAAAATCGTCCCCACCAGTAAATATACATAAATAACTACAACCCCACCACCCACCACCCGCGCACACAGACACACAGACACATATACGTACAGACAGCCCAGCAGTTAAAAGTCTTAAATAAAAATGGACATAGAGTTGAGTACGTAAGGCTGGGTACAGATGGACCGAAAGAGGAAACATCATCCAAGGAGCCGTCTGCACCAGGAGCAGCCCATCGGCCACAGCCACAGAGCGCCAACCCAGGGTGCCCAGGGGAGGTGTAGGAGAGACGTCCTACTTCCATCCAGGCACCCCCAGGAGAGCGCCCGCACGGCCACAGCCAACCAGCACTCCCGGGGCAGAGGGCTCCCTCAGAGGAACCACTAGGAGAACATAAAAAATAAATGAATAAAAATAAATAAATAAATATTTAATAAGAGATACATTAAAAACAGCTAAAACTGTGCGTGAAATAGCACAGGATAAAAGAGGGAAAATAAAGAAGTAATAGAACTAAAACCGGTAAATAAGGTTAATATAAGTAAATATTAATTACAAGCTAAACTAAAAAGGTGGGTCTTGAGCCTGCTCTTAAAAACATGAACGTTCTCTGCGGTCCTGAGCTCCTCTGGCAGGTCGTTCCAGAGGCGAGGGCCATAGTATTGGAAAGACGCCTCGCCGTGAGTCTTTCTGTTGACTTTAGGAATAACTAGGAGACCCCTGCCAGAGGAGCGAAGGGACCGCGAAGGCTCATATGGTAAAATCAATTCTGAAAGATAAGAAGGACCAAGACCATTAAGACATTTAAAAACCATTAAAAGAACTTTAAAATGGATCCTGAAACACACGGGGAGCCAATGCAGTGACTCTAAAACCGGTGTAATGTGGTCCCGCCTCCTGGTCTTCGTCAGGACACGAGCTGCTGAATTTTGTAAAAGTTGTAAACCTGAGATACTCTTTTTGGGAAGACCAGAAAGCAGGGCATTACAGTAGTCGATACGACTGGTGATAAAAGCATGCATTAGCGTCTCCGTGTTGGCCCGAGAGAGAATGGGGCGGACTCTGGCTATGTTCTTTAGATGGTAAAAACCTATCTTTGTGATATTCTTAATGTGTGGAATTAAAGTCAGCTCAGAGTCAAAAATCACACCCAGGTTCTTCACCTGTGAGGAAGGATTAAAAGACAATGACTGTAGTTTGGGTAAAAGTTTCTCTCTCTGGGCCTGAGGACCGATGACTAAAACTTCAGTTTTGTCCTGGTTAAGCTGGAGAAAGTTTTCTGCCATCCAGGATTTGATATCTAAAATGCAGTTAAAAAGTGCATCCATTGGCCTGGTGTCCTCAGGAGACATGGAGATGTACAACTGTGTATCGTCAGCGTAACTATGAAAGTTGACTCCATGTCTCCTGATGACATCACCAAGAGGGAGCATATACAGGTTAAAAAGCACTGGGCCTAAAATCGAACCTTGAGGCACACCACATGTAATATTATGGACCTTGGAGGAGCAGGTATCCACACTTACCATGAATGTCCTGTCTGTGAGGTAGGATGTAAACCATTTGTGGACAGCACCAGAGAGGCCGATGTGTTTTAAACGAGTTAAAAGAATAGTCTGGTCGACTGTATCAAAGGCAGCGCTCAGATCCAGTAGAACCAACACTGTCAGCCTTTTGGAATCATAATTTAATCTAAAATCGTTTAAAATCTTTAAAAGGGCTGTCTCGGTGCTGTGGTTTACCCTAAAGCCAGACTGAAATTTCTCAAGGACGTCATGTGCATTTATAAAGTCGCTAAGTTGGGTAAAAACAAGTTTTTCTAAGATTTTGCTTAAAAATGGTAAGTTGGATACCGGTCTAAAGTTGTTAAAATCATTACGGTCCAAATTGCTCTTCTTCAGCAGAGGCCTCACCACCGCCCCCTTAAAGGCAGCAGGGAAGACCCCCGTCTGAAGGGAGCAATTCATCATGTGTAAAAGCTCGTCTCTAAGAGATCCATAGAAAGTTTTAAAAAACGGGGTTGGGACCGGGTCTAAAGGACATGTGGTGGGCCTCACTGAGGAGAAAACTTTATCAAGCATCTCAGCATTAACCTGGACAAAACTGTGCAGTGTTTCCTCTGGAACAAGTAGACAACCAGATGTATTTAAAACCGTGTTACTTTGAGTAGATAAAATATTACATCTGATAGTGTCTATCTTTCCCCTGAAGTGGTCTGCAAACGCCTCGCAAAGGGAGTCACTAAAATTGGTCTTGTTAAAATCAGGATTGATTAGATGTTCTATTGTAGAGAAGAGTACCTTGGGATTGTTTTTATTATTGTTGATAATTTTTGAGAAGTAGTTGTTTCTTGTGTTTCTTACTGTGTTATTGTAGGTTGATTGTTGTTCACGGAAGATTTGGTAGTTTATGGTAATTTTGTTTTTTCTCCATTTTCTCTCTGCCACCCTGCATTGTCTTTTGAGTTGTTTAATTTCCTCATTCCTCCATGGAGTAATTGGTTTTGTAGGGAGTTTCTTGGATTTTAAAGGAGCGATAGAATCAAGCGCTGACTTGAGTTTGCTATTAAAATTTTCAAAAATAAAATCACAGGGGGCAGGTAGAACAATAGGAGAATATTTCTCTAAAACATCAATAAAATTTGCAGCCACTTCAGGGGTGAGATGACGTTTCCTCACAGCTCTTACCGAGGTCTCCCGCTGGGTAAAACTGGTGATATTAAAAAACACACAGTAATGGTCAGAAACAGCCAAGTCAATGACAGAGGACACAGCTGTGAACAGGCCATACGTGATGACCAGGTCCAGACTGTGTCCTCTGTCGTGAGTTGGCTGTGTGACGTGTTGGGTAAAATCCATATAATTAAGAACATTTAAAAAATCCCTAGCAACAGGGTCTAAAAGATTATCTATGTGTAGATTAAAATCACCAGTTAAAAGAATCATATTAAAAGAGCTATGTAAAAGTGATAAAAACTAAAAAAGAAAATTCCTTAACAAAAAGAGGGCATTTTTTGGGGGGTCTGTAAATAGTGACACATAAAATGGGGGGATTACTAAAAACAACTGCATGGTGCTCAAAAGTGGGGAATGGATCAAATAAAATAGGTTTGGTGGCAATAGTGTTTGTACATATGGAAGCAGTGCCACCTCCCCTTTTCCCATTCCTTATTGAAAAGGTGCTGCTAAAATTAGGTGGGGAGGCCTCAGCAAGAACCGCGGTCGCATCTGTACCCAGCCAGGTTTCAGTTAAAAACAAACAATCAAGATTATTATCTAAAATCAGGTCATTCACAATAAAAGACTTGTTCTGCAGAGAGCGGACATTTAAAAGAGCCATGTTTAGTGTGGTTTGGGATGGATTAGCTGTGGACTGTGGGGGGGCTTTGGGGAGGGGTTTTAAAACGTTAATATGGACAGGATAATTCCTGTCCATATTAACGGGATAATTGCATGGAGGGTTGTGTTGTGTCCGCTCTCTGCTAGTGATGACAGGGATGGTTTGTGAGGGGGGCGTGGAAACGATAGGAGGGGGAGTGTTGGCGGAGGCTGCACCTGCGCGTGATTGACTGGAGGCAAACCGTCAATCACGTGCAGGTGAGGAGTGGACTGCCAGGGACATGTTCTTTGTGAGCAGACGGCTGCCCCTCAGGTTCAGATGTAAGCCGTCGACTCGGAAATGAGAGGGTCGGTCCATAAAAAGGCTAAAATTGTCAATAAAAGAGGTTAGAGGTCTACATACGGATTTAAGCCAGCAGTTCAGATGGAAGGTCCTGCTAAAATGATTCAGCGTGGGGAGGGGGCCCGAGATGAACACAGACACACCCCATGGTCTCAGAACGCTGAGGAGTTCTTTAAAATCCAGTTTTGTACGCTCCGATTGTCTTTTCGATACGTCATTTGTACCCACGTGGACGATCACTCTATGGACGGATGGGGGCATGGACTGGAGAATGCCTGGGAGTTTTTGTGTTATCCTGGAAACTGTAGCACCTGGGAAGCAGTGGGTTGCGGCGTTATAAAAACGGACGTTTCTGATAATGGAGTCTCCTATTATGAGTGTTGTGGTGGGGAATAGTGGCTTTGGCTGGTGGGCGGACTCGGAAACATCACCATGTGGAGAGGACGGAGGAGAGACCAGGGCCGCGGGCTGACCGATGGGTTCAAGTCCCGCCCCGACAGGAGTGGATCCTGGCTGCTGTTGTTGCGCGCCCTCGTCCGGGATCACCGGTTTGATGAGGTTTTTGCTCCACTCATACAAGGACCTCATCCCTTTAGTCGCTCCTACGGACTCAAACTTTCCAGTCTTGGGCTTAACACTGTTTTTCAGGAACTATTCACCTCCAACACAAATCAGACATTTGAAAAATTGACCATACCCATGACAATGTGTGTTCTCTCAACTATTCAACTTCGGTGTGCAAAAGAGCACTTGGATGCTCAACTGCACTACTGGAAAAATGTCTTGTGGATTGATGAACCCAAAGTTTGGGAGGAACACACAACGTCATGTGTTGAGGACAAATGGATCAAAACCCTCTCCTCACTGTGAAGTATGGAGCAAGAGAATCATGGGGGCTGTTTAGTTGCCCCAGGGCCTGAGCAACATGCTATTATCAATGGAAAAATGAATTCACAAGTTAAACAAGATATTTTGCAGAAAAACCTGAGACGTTCACAACAGTGTGGAATAAGTAAGTGAACCCCTGTATTAAATAGCTGGCTGATCCTTCTTTTGCAGCAATAACTGCTTTTCTCTTAGCTGCAGATCAGACGCTCACAACGATCAGGATGAATCTTGGACCATTCCTCTTTACAAAACTGCTGCAGTTCAGCGAGATTCCTGGGTTCACTTACTTTTCCCCCCTGTCCTGTGAATGTTTACATGTTATGGCCATTAAAAATATGATAACATGTAATTGTTTGGGTGGTATTAGCTTCCTACGGTGTTTCCATGGAGATAATCAAGAGCTACAATAGAAGCCAGCCAACGTGGTAAGGCAAGACTGGGCGAGGCTGCCTAGGTCGCCTATGCCGGCCCTAATAGAGGTCATGCTTGTGATGTCATAACAAAGCAACTGCATCAACATGGCAACAGCAGCGAAGTGAGTGGCACGTATGCAACGCTATTCTTTGATTTGCCACTAACTTTAACTATCTGAGCCTGTTCCTACAAATGCGTACATTTAGTTAGCCAACAGTTAGCCCCATACAAATGAAAGGGGAGCCAGGCGCAATACTAAAGTATGGTACGTTATGTTTGTCCTCATGGCATTTATAGAATTTCTGTTGTTCATCATTAATATCTTATAAGACGGGGAGCTCATTTGACCTCCATTTTATTATTTAATAAAATTATTATTTAAGCAGCCCTTGTATCCCTGGAGTTTTAGCTCACCTCGCAGGGCATTAGCTTTGATAACTTAAGCTTGTTAGATTGGTTTCAACACTTTCTCTTTTCACATGGGCCGATACACACATAATCTGCGCCTGACACATCTCCACAGTCAGCCTATTCAAATGAAAAAGAGATATAACTTTTTGGCAGGGTTAATGGCATCCCCTGCAATTTGAAAGTTCTTTCCGATTTCAACACCTCAGTCATTATTTGGCAAAAGGCACAACTTCTAAGAGTCCATTATTAATAGATTTTTTTTTTCTGACTTGAATGAATTTAACATCTCGCTCCCCCACAAACAAACAGCAGTATAGCGTCAACGCACCGCGGGTTAATGGGGGCTAACTGTTTGCAACAAATAAACATGAGCTAAAGGTCAACCGGAAATGTTGTGCTGCTCCCAGAGGACATTCGGATCAGAGACAGACACGAGACTGACTTAACTGGTCTCATCGGGAAAGAGTCTTTAGCCTCACCAGACTAGACTTCACATGTAAACCTTGAGATCAAATCATACAGTTCAATCTGCATTTGTGGGAGAGCTGTCAACAAAAAAAACACACACACCTAGCTTCACTTAAACACACCCCACAAGTCTATAAAAGTGTTTTCTAACGAACACAAACTTTATGTACTGTGCTCGAGGCTCCAGTTCTAATGGGACTAAAATATGGAAATGATCAGATTTCCTGCTGAGGGTCTGCCGTTTGCATTTACATTTCACAATACTTAGTTTTCCTCTAAGGTTGTGTTTCCTTCACTCATCGTTGTTGTTGTCGTAGCCGCAGTTAAAGATCAGCCGCCTCCGCTCACTGGCTCATTCTTTGTCTAAGTGAAGTCACATGTTTCCTCTCCTAGTTTGACTTCAAGCTGCAAAAAAAAACAACGTTAGGTTTGTCTTAGAGTGGCCGCTGTTGGTCACGAGATACCTGTCTCAAACACCAGTACAAACGGCACAAACAGAAACGTTTTATATACACTACAACCTGGAGCTGAACGTCCAGAAGACAGTGGAGACGATCATGGACTTCCTGACAGACTCTCCCACCCCCATCTCCATCGAGGACTCCTTCCACTTCCTGGGCACCACCATCACCCAGGACCTCAAATGGGAGCCAACCATCAACTCCCTCATCAAGAAGGCCCAGCAGAGGATGTTCTGCTAAGATGCTGGTGCAGCTCTACACGGCCACCTCCCATCACAGTGTGGTCCATCCTCTCCTCCTCAATGACCGTGTGGTCCATCCGCTCCTCCTCCATCACCGTGTGGTCCGTAACACTTCTTCCTTCACCGTGAGGTCCATCCTCTCCTCTTCCATCACCGTGTGGTCCATCCTCTCCTCCTCCATCACCGTGTGGTCCATCCTCTCCTCCTCCATCACCGTGTGGTCCATAACACTTCTTCCTTCACCGTGAGGTCCATCCTCACCTCAAGACAGGGATGCACATTAGTCACTGACCCACAAGTCCAAGTCAAGTCAGAGTCTGTGATCGCAAGTCCAAGTACCATGGTTTCTATATGTTTTGCACTAATTCAAATCACAGTACAATAAAACTATTTTAAAATCAATAAACACCTGTAAATTATAAACAACTATCAGACAAATACAAGCCTAGGGCTTCCACACACAAATAATCAACATCTCAATATTTCTATGAAGCATAAGGCCATTCACAGTCAATCCCAATGCAATAGTAAGTTAGGAAAACACAGAAATAATATGAACTATTTACCACTGTCTACATCTGTGGAGGAATAGTTGAATCAATGACACAGGGCCACTACATTTCTTAGTTCAGTTTTCAGTATAGTTATCACAGCTGTATTCAGTCACAAACATGTCTGCAGTATTAGCTTCAGAATGTCACTGAAGTGCCCTGCATCATACAGTAAAAACTGAAAACTGAACCTGTTACACCATCCACTGTGGTCATATAATAATACTCTCAAAGAAGAGAAGCATGGGCTGAATGCCAGTCTTACCTTGAAGGTTTACAGACTGTTGATATGAGGCTCTAGCATCTTCAGGACTCTGCTATATCCATTCCCAGCTTTTGATCTTTGTCAGACAAAATATTCCCTAAATAAACGGGGTAGCCTCGTAATTGTTTAATTTGATCACGAATAACTTTAGTTTAACTTTAGCTTATGTTGCAACGTATGCAGCAAAATCCTTTTAACTTCGCCTTTTTCCTTCACCCTTACAATCCGCTAGTATTAAGCCTAATGAAGTGGGATTTTCATTAATATGAAGAGAAACTGTTTTTCGCCGTGATTTCTAGAAGTCCAGTCGAACTGGCGCGCTCACGATATCAACAAGCCCATGACAGGGCAGCGTGGTCGTCGTTAATGAGCAGCGCACAGGCTCCAGCGGCTCCAGTGTGCCGTGTGAGAGAGAGAGCGCAGGAGCAGAGACAGAGTCAAGTCTCGAGTCTTTAGGGCATGAGTCCGGGTCGAGTCGCAAGTCTCTGAAAATAGCGACTTAAGTCTGACTTGAGTCCGAGTCCGACTCAGAAGTCCCCATCTCTGCCTCAAGAGGCCTGTCTTCGGGGCAAGGACGTGGGAGGTGGTGGCTGTTAAGTAAGGCTGTTTGGAAGGGACAGTGAGACGTTATATTTCAAAAGTATCTTCTTTAAGGGTAAATGGTAAATTCAACGTATATTGCGCTCTTCTACCTTTATCAGGCCTAAAGCGCATTACAGTGAGGAACCAGTCCCAGTGACGTGATGTTATATGTGCATTGTGAATGACTGTGTACAAAGCAGATGAATCCAAACATTGACACACTTGGATGTTTTTGAACTGTGGATTTGAACTAACTTCTCCGTAATCAGGAGAAGCCGGTATCGAAAGGATCACAGAGTTCATTTATTCCAGCGCCGTCTGCGAGAGCGTTGTGAGAGCTGACATTTTAGTCCCAGCATGAGCTCGTACTAATCAGCGCACGGCATCTGTCCTCTCCCCATCGCCCTGTTAATGTTTCATACTGTCGAGTGTGGCACCAAGCTCAAGGAAAACGGCAAATAGAAATTAATGGCAATCAAATCATAATCACAAACTGATTGGACACAAACGGTAAATCGCAAACGATTGCAATTATCTGGGTACTTGGTAAACAAATATACTGTCCCTATAGAGTTCGGGAGGGAATGTTATAGATTCACTGTTACCATGGAAATCAGTCATGTTTGCGGGTAGCAAACATTGTCCATAGAGTAACAAGGGTTAACAACTGTATCAAATATGAAGAGAGCCATGGAAGAACTCCATTAGCCTCCAAGTCACTGATAAATACATCTAAATGTAGTGTCGAAATGATTTAATGTGAAAGATGCATTTACTTTATACATAATAAACTATTGTAATACTAATACACTTAGTATTAACTAATACAAAACTAATACACTTAATAAAAACATATTTTCATTTTTTAATTGCCTTTCCTGCAAGCTGAATTCACACGGTAACACACAAGAATCCATCTTGGACTGCTCCTTCCTTCACCGTTCAGGACCAAACCAAAAGTGGTTTGGGTCAAATAGATACTAGTATTAATGCAGCGACGACTAGGGTGCTACTACACATACTAACATAATAAACACACATAACATTTTTCAAAACGAAATATTAAATCAATCTGCAATGTGCTTGAGCAGCAAATGCTGCCCCCGTACACTGTAAAAAATTAAAGACAGCATCTGCTCACTCCTCCCCGTTTACGTTAATAACTATGTTCGAGAGGGAGTCCATGCTGGATTTACATACTCCTCCTACCCTGCTCCGACCGAACATGTTCCTAAAAAGGGCGGAATCTTCTCTGTAGACTCGGCCCTCGTGTAGTTCCGTTGTAACCGCGTCCGCAATATGCAAGAAAAAAAACATAAACTCTTAAAAACAACCATGAATATTTCTGAAACCCAACGGAAAGTTACTGAACCTACTTATTTCTCAGACTCATTAGCCAAAAGTGCCACACCTCCCTGATAGCAAAAGATGTTATTTCAACGTTGATTTTTGGTCAGATTGGTTATTTTTGGTTGAGATTGAAATGTCAACGTTAATTCAACGTTTAATCAACGACGCATAATCAATGGTTGAAAAAAAGCTGTTGAAACAACGTTGAATAAACGCAGGTATTTTAAGGTTGAAGTGCCAACATTGACTCAACATTGTTTCAATGTACATGGCCCTGATGGTTCAGCAGGTGCAAAAAGAGCGGGAATTTGAAGTGGTCATGTGACCTAAAGCCTTCAAATCTCAACTGCTCTGGAGCCACTTAGTGCAGTTTTCTCTCGGAGACGTCAGGAGCAGACCGTCTAAAGGTAAGTTTGCTGAGATTTTTATTAGGATTAGATGATTAATAATATTTATAATGCCACACACTTAACCCACACAGCATGTAACATCATATTTTGAAAACTGTTCCTTATAACTTGTTAGTTATATTGTTAGCTCACTTAAATACTGTATATTACTTATAATCTGATATAAAATAGTAGATTCAGTGATCTAATTTGAACTTTGTTTTGTAAAATGTCAATACAATCAAACTATGAATACAAAATAATTAAATGTCTAATGTTGTTTTAATGTTGGTCTCATTGTCTTTTTAGACTTAACCTCAAGAATAAAAGGATCTTAACGCACATAATCTTGGTATGTTATTATTTCAACTAATTCCTTTCTTAAAAAAAAAAAAAAAAACACATATTGTTGTTTGTTCAAGTATGTCTTTTCCACTTACTTACAGCAGAATATATTCTTCCTGAATATGATTAGATACTGTATTTATGCTTCTACATGTACTTACATGTTATCTTTAATAGGTAGATTGCGTTCACGTGACATCACAACATCCTAAAGAGCCCATAGTGAAAAAAATGCCATGGCGGTAACTATGGTAACTGCATTAACTGACAAAATGCTGATTTGTATGTCTTTGTTTTTGGCTCATATCTCAGTCATTACTGGAAGAATCCACATGAAACAAAAACTGTCACAAAGTTCTGTGTCTCGTCTTCCAGCACATATGAACAAATGTCCAATTACTTTTTCCGAGAGGCGTCAAAAACTGTTGACAATGTTCAAAAACATGAGCGTGATGTTGTCCAGTAGATTTGACTTTCAGACATAAAAATAATATCACAGATTTGTGAATCCGATCACTATCAAATACTGAAGAGGAAAAACCTTTATCAATTTTTGTTTTGGAGATTTCTTACAACAACTGTATTTCTCCCATAGAGTTGTATTGGCCCTGCCCTCCACCTGACATTATGACATCATCACATTCTAAATCGTGAACGCAACCTATTTATTTGTTTTTTTGTTTGATTTTAGACTCTACACCGGCCTGCAGCACACCTGCATTTGATCTCTTTGATACAGGTATTTACTTTTATTTTCTTGTTACATTGGTATCATTGTTTCCTTTAAATATACAAACTGATAATAGTTTACTAAAACTTTTACCAAAGTGGATAACAATTTAACTCAAAGCAAACATAATGTGACTCTATTATTTCTGTTGTAGCTGTTAAGGCTAAGCTCCAGAGGAACTGCCCTGTAGAGCCCAAAGTGTGAAGAGGTGAGTGTCAGTTCTGTGCAGCTTGTAGTCCTGGTTTAGTCTGGGTTGTATCAGGCCAGTGCAGCCTGTGGGCCTGGTTTAGTCTGGGTTGTATCAGGCCCAGTGCAGCCTGTGGGCCTGGATTAGTCTGGGTTGTATCAGGCCCAGTGCAGCCTGTGGGCCTGGATTAGTCTGGGTTGTATCAGGCCCAGTGCAGCCTGTGGGCCTGGTTTAGTCTGGGTTGTATCAGCACCAGTGCCGCCTGTGGGCCTGGTTTAGTCTGGGTTGTATCAGGCCCAGTGCAGCCTGTGGGCCTGGTTTAGTCTGGGTTGTATCAGGCCCAGTGCCGCCTGTGGGCCTGGTTTAGTCTGGGTTGTATCAGGCCCAGTGCAGCCTGTGGGCCTGGTTTAGTCTGGGTTGTATCAGGCCCAGTGCCGCCTGTGGGCCTGGTTTAGTCTGGGTTGTATCAGGCCCAGTGCAGCCTGTGGGCCTGGTTTAGTCTGGGTTGTATCTGGCCCAGTGCCGCCTGTGGGCTGGTTTAGGTCTATTCTAGTACATTGTGTATCAAATTGTGTCGGTTTTCTCCTCTTTGTTAAAATTAAAGTAAGTAATTAAGTCTTTTTTTCTTTCTTTTTTCCCCTAGCGGCTTCTTGTCAGTTTTCTTCACCTAAACTCGCCTACAGCGATGGGCTGAAGAAGTGGATGATAAGAAGATATATGGACTAGAAAGAAAGGACGGCATGAAAAGCAAGGTAGAACATTTCTAATGTGTCCAGAAGCATTTGACCCACAGAATGAGAGGAATGATATATGAACTGTTGAACTAATACAAGAATCAAAAGCATTTCTAAAAGTGTTTGCTCTAAACTACAAACTGTATGTACTCTGTGAAGGCCATTCATTATAGTTTATATATATATATATATATATATATATATATATATATATATATATATATTCAACATAATTTGTAACATTTTTGTAACATATTGCAATTTTAATTGGACTGTGTTTTATGATACAGCCTGTAGTGATTATCTGAATTGAGCTCAACAGTCCCGCCCACTTCCTGTCCTTTAGTGAGAGTCCGAGGTATAAATCCCATTTAATCCATTGACTTTGTGAAATATCAAGAGTTTAAAAGCTCAACACAGACTCATCAGCTATGTGCTAAAACACACAATTTTAAACTGAATATGTATTTAAAATGTTATACCTGAAATAAATGTCACCTTATTTTCAAGTATTTAGTGAGATTCTTTGTATAAAATATCCATGCCATGGTTGGCAGTGAGCACAGAGCTGATAACCATGTGTCGTGCTCTTTTTTTCCCCCTTCTTTTTATCAATAGACTAAATCAATGCCCACGTCCAAGACTGGAAGTGGGCGGGACTTTGTCCTATAGGGCAAAAAGGTTAATTCCTAGTATGACAATTCTTCACATGCATTGTAATGTTACATGTGCTTGTGTTTGTTGTTGTTTTCTGGTAGTTAAGAAGGTAGTTTTGTACTGTTTTTGTATTACAGTATAATAAATTGTGTAATAAAGAAGCTGCAATAAGATTGATGGTCTGTTGATTTTAGAACATTGTTTCAATGTCAAATCAATGAAATATCAATGCTTAATACTGTTAAATCCATGTTGATTCAATGTTGATGTAGGGTTGAAAATGTGACGTTGTTTCAATGTTGATTCAATGTTGATAATTCTAGTTGATCTGATGTTGTTTCAATGTCATTATCAATGAAAGATCAACGTTGAATCAACATTCAACATAACGAGCAAAATGACGCCATTTCAACGTCAGAAATCAACGTTGATTCAACGAAAAAGCCTGACGCTAGATCAACGTTGATTCAACGACATTTTGCTATCTGGGCTATTGCTAAAAAAGTATTATTTACTAAAGTCGGTAGCGTAGCTGCTGCGCCGTTAGCATTTTTTTTCCGCTAACCCGGAATTACCGATTTTGGTAAATATTACTTTTATAGCGGTAGGTAAAGCATTTTTGGCTAATGGGCCTGATAAATAAGTATGTTCAGTAACTCCCTGTTGAGTTTCAGAAATTTTGATTGTGGTATTAAAGAGTTTTTGTAGTTTCTCGCACATCTGCGGACCCGGAAGTAGAGCTGTGACGTTACCACTTAACAAACGTATTGCCATGCATGTCAGTGACCTTTTTTGGAGCAATACTGCCGCGATATCCTCCAGATCGAGGCAAAAGTGGTCACAGTATGCAGTGGAGGGATATATTCAAGATATTAAACTATCCAACGAAGGATAAAGGACAACTATTGGCACTAAAGCTACAGACAAGTCTCCAGAAATATCAGAGAAACCTTCTGATCTCTTCCTTAAATGCAACAGCACAGCCTTGTGGACCAGTTGTGCTATTGCACTGCCCGATAAGCACCCTCTTATTTTTTAAGTATTTCTAAAAATAGGAAAATGTATCCGGTGTGCTAAAGTTAGCTAACGCTAGCTAAACCTACAGGTGCCACAATGACAATCAGCTACAGCCAGTTATCAGGACCGTGACAAAATACACAGTACTTTTATCATAAAGGGAGTCTAACAAACGTGAGACTGTAGGCTGGTAAAAGTTCACCGCCACAGGTAAAGTTACAGCTCCAGTTTGTGTAAAGTTGTGTGACTGTCAGTAGCTAGATATTAGCATGCTAAGGGATTAGCCTAGCTGCTAGGCCCTAGTCCTACCTTAGAGCAGACGTATACTTGTTTCTTTTGGAGACATTTAGCTGGGCATAGGCTGTGCACATTGTTTGATCCATTGTAGGCAGTGCTCCAGTTGTGTTTTCGCTTTGGGAAGGGAGATAACTCCACACCCCCTCACAGACTCTTGTGGTACCTAGTGTCCAATTTACATCATCCATAGGCAGATCACTTCCCCATTTTGCTTCTTCTTCCTTGTCTGGTGGGTTTTTGGTGGTTAGCAGTAAAAAAAAAAAAAGAGTGCATCTGCTCAGTGCTCATTGCTGGTATGTCCCATTGTTTTGCATTGGAGGCCTGCGGCATGTCGGACCTTGCTTCATAGTAACGGTTGCTAGGATGTCTGATTGGACAATTACCGTTTTGGGGCGTGGTTTTGCAAAAGATAAATGGTTTGGGTCACTACATTTTACTTGTACTTGAGTAAAATTATTTGAAAGTAACATTACTCTTTGAGTAAATATTTTGGTTACTCTACCCACCCACCCCTGGGAGGTAATTTACTTCTCCTTTACGTGGCTTCTTTGTGTTTTTGTGTGGCTCACCCTCAGCATTGCGTTTTCCACGTTTACCAGCATTTACACGTACATCAGGGTGTCATATCATTTCTGTAATTTCCCATTTTAATGTAGAACTGTTTATCCATTCTTGATAGCCAGAAGATGAGCCTCGTTCTTTGAGGCACTTATATTCTGCTGCTAAGGCCTTTGTAACATCATCAATTTCCTCAGGTTCTGGTTAAGCTTTAGGACTATAAATCGCCTGTCTAGGAGGCAATGCTTTATCTCCTTTGAGATTTTGACGTAGGTTGCATCATGGAGGTATGTAAGATTTCCTTGGCAAAGTTGGTATTCTAGATTCAGATTCAGAAAGCTTTATTAATCCCTCAAGGGCAATTGATTTGCTGCAACCTCCGACAGATGTTTGCACAAACACATCACAACACTCACTGTGTGTCACTTCCAACAGTACAGACAATAGCAGATAATTAAAAGAAAAGGACACATTTCAAAAAGGTCGATGTCACTTAGTAAACACACTCCCTTCAGAATTCAACAGTTCAGTGACAGAGGGGACAAAAGAGTTGGCAAAACGATTTGTTTTCCAAAAGGGTACATAAAAACGAAGGAGGCAAGAAGGTGCGAGGTTCTGGTGTTTTGTAAATGATGAAAATCATTTTAAATTGTCCTTTTGCCTTTGACAAACATGGGAAATCTGTACTCTAAATAAATGTACAGCACGGTAGCACAGCGGTTAGCGCTCGTGCTTCACAGCTAGAAGGTCCGAGTTCGATTCCCACCTGGACGGGCCGTTCTGTGTGGAGTTTGCATGTTCTCCCCGTGTCTGAGTAGTTTTCTTCCGGGTACTCTGATTTCCCCTACCACTAAAAACATGTACAATAGGCCAGGATGAATGAGAGTGTGTTTGAGAGTGCGCATGGGGGACGACGGATGGAAATTAGCCCAAGGCTACAATCCGGTGTGGCTTGTTCATTAACTTGCACTGTCCCGGCCAAATAAACCAATAAATAAATGTGTTTTCAGGGCTTGGTTTTTGTTTTATAGCTTACAATGTTCTCAGGATGTAGACCAGGGAACATGAGAAACATGTTTTCTTCTGTACAAAATGGAGCGTCAGATGGTCCTCAGAGCGTCAGGTGGTCCTCGGAGCTCTCCTCTTCATTCAGCAGCACGCACAGCAATGTAGATACCCGCCCTGCAGCGCGAGAGTCCATTAATGATAATAATAATAATAATAAAACTAATAATCATAATTATAATCATGCATCAAACTTGCATAATGCTTACAGATTTCTGTCTCCACTGGTTTCTGTCTCCACTGCCTCATTTAGCTCCAGCTTGTGAATTACATGAAAAATAAAAAGGATTATTCCTTTAGTGCTTGATATATTAATAATATTCACTACACACTCCTGTCGGTGAGATAAGATTGTGGCCAATGTGTTTAAAGGGGTTAAAAGAATAGTGAATTGGTATGCACTCGGCAGGAAGTCATTTACAGTCTTCCTGGCTGAACACATATGGACTGGCTCTATAAGTGCTCTCCTCTGCTTGTGATAATGAGCGTATGAAAGCTGCCTATCAGAGAGAGCAGAGTGTGGGGGCTGATCAGGGAGGCACGAGGCTCAGATCAAACACTATATTCTCAATACTTCCATCACCCTCATCCACCTGCTACCCACCCACACACACACGCATGCACGCACCCACACACACGCACACACACCACCCTACTCTCTCCCTCTGAGCCTTATCCCAAGCCCTCACCATGAAATGTGGGAACAGTGAATTCTCTTTCGGAGAATCAGTTGTCCCAACCTTTATTTGTGTGGCGTAGCACTTCAGTCGTTCACTTGGACCAGGGGTGTCCAAAGTGCAGCCCTGGGGCCAAATGCGGCCCTCAGACCACTTTTTGGTGGCCCTTGGCCTTCTTCTGAATCGGTACACATCATCAGAGATGGTCCATTTTATTTGAAATGTAATAATTCTACACAAGTCTAACCTAACAACGAACATTTTATTGTGAGACAGAGCTGGCATGAAGGTTTTAAGCTTAAATAAAGGTCTGGGGCACAATTTAAACCTCTGCTTCTTGAGACGTAACGGGACTAAAGCCGAAAAACCTGTCAGTGGCCGGACTTTGAAGTCGCAGAGACGCCATAACGTTGGAGCCACGTAAGCGGCGTTTGGAGATCTTTCCACTCTGGGACCTGGTTTTGGAAAATGTTCGTTTACAGACCCCCCAAGACGCCGGTTTCGAATGGATGATATGCTGGGTTGATCAAATATTATTCAAGTAGACAAGGCCTTTTTACTCAGAGTAGCCCCAACCCAGGATACTGCCAATATTTTTTACAAAGCGATCAATAGTCAACTATTGGTGCATTTGGTTCAAAATGAAGCTAAAATGCTCTCAAATCAAATCTTTGACTGAAAAACCTCATTTTAAATTATACTATATATTCGCATAGGTTAAGGAACAGGAGGAAGGAGCTTTATTTTAGATAGATGACAGGGTGTTCGGGCTCTTCACGGCCGCGCGTTTAAAGTGAATTTGGCGCCGTGTGAGTGTGTGTGTGTGTGTTTGTGTGTGTGTGTGTGTGGCTCGGCCTCTGGAGATGTGCATCGTTAAGGAGATCACACCCGAGGAGCGCGCAGGGCGAATTTGTCAGGGGGGATGTGTATCTCTGCTTGCCTCGCGGCGGGGTGTTTTTTTTTTACGGTTGCACTGCCCAATAAGGACAACACGAGATGACACTAGAGTGTATGAACTGATGGAAGATAAAAATGTGCCTTCGCTATTGCGTGCGAGCGTTAAAGCAAGCGCAGCGGGGCCACCCCCTGGGGCTCGGTACGCCGGCCGTATCAAGCGGTATCAGCGATGGGGATTTACAACGCCCTCTGGAAGTACTGGCACCGCGGTAAATACGAGGAAACAGGGCCGTAATATAATGTATCGATGTGCTCTCGTTTGTTTATGGGCGTGATCAAATCTATGACGACACATTCAGCTGTGGACAAAAGAAATAACTTGAATGATCAATGTTGTGTTTCTATGCACCTTAGTGTATGTATATATATATATATGAGAATATTTTTTTTTTTCCAAAAAGACGTTAATAATAATATCTTGAATTCTCATGTAAATTCACTGGGCCTGATCGTGTGTTTTTAAACGAAGACCATGGCGTAGCCTTTTGCTCTCGTGCAGCACCAGACCTGGCGCATGGTGAGCTGTACGTGGGCTGGCAAACAGTGATGGACAATGGTGATGTTGATTTTTCGGACAGTGTTAGACTCACGCTGGGATAAATAAAGTGTTTAGTTTGACCGATAGAGCTTATAAAAGCCTAGTAAAGAATGTGAGGCTGCTATAGGAGAGCAGCGCTCTAGCTGGTGCTGCCTGTAATGAACATAGTCAAGACCACTTTTCTCATGCTCCGGCCGAAGTGTCTCCAGCCTCCATGACGCTGTGTGCTACGTATCTTGCCAGAAGAGCCGTACCCCAGAGCCTCCTTAAAAATGCATGTCTGGTCTCTATGCTTGAATTTGTAAGATGTTCCTCTCGCCGTGTATGCATTATGATAATGACATTAACAATTGCTCATTGGTTTTCCTCACTTTACGTACTTTACATCTCCCACAGTAGCTGACGCGGAAATATTGGCTTGTTAAGGTTTTCATCTTAATTAATAATTCCAATTTCATTATCGTCAAGTTCATGTTTAATGGTTACTATGACCAGCCTCAGGCCGCCATAGCACTTTCCCTTCTCTTTACCGAAAATCAAATGGAATTATTTCATGAGACAAACTGACTCGAATCTCCTGATATTTTTGTTAACTATTAGAAACACATTCAAAAGTAAAAGAAGGGACTAGAAACCTGTGGACTTTCAGCAAAATAGTCTGATAGCGCCTCATATAATTTAAAATCACTGCCAAAGGAGCAGGTCTGTGCTTCATTCATGTGAGAGAAGCTCCATGAGGCACATGTTTAAATGAACATAAGTACTCGTCATAGCTGCTTGAATGGTATTACATGTTTCAGACTTAATCTTGCCATCTGACAGTGAAAATTGTTCTCTCACCAAGGTACTTGCAGGCCCTTTCATAGACAGCTACAAAGTCAGCCCTTACATATTCTGAACAGGTCTTAAGTGAGATATTTGATCCAAAGTAGTCGTGTTTGAGGTTTCCCATGCAGGTTGGACATGAGTTGGTGGATGGAGGTGACACAAAAAGATTCGGCTTACAAGGCCTCAATGCAGTCTCTGAATATCTTTTAGAAAAGGGCTTAGGAAGAAAAAGTCCAGTTCAGCTGTACTAGATAAAATAGTAAGCTAAATGTATGTTTAATATGCAACTGTTTCAAGTCAAAAAACGAATTATTGATTACGATAAGGACAAGTCTGGTTTCCACTTGTTACAGTGTGAGCAAATAAACAGTGGATTTTAAATGAGAAATTGCCCGATAAGCACTTTCATAATTAGAAAGATGCACGAATAAACCAGTAGGCTAATGCAGCAATAGCTTAAAGTTTAGACATTTGCGCTAGCAGCAGAGCTAACGTTAGCATTTGACTTGTTGTTTTACAAAAACAACATGCCTTAGAAAAGTTCCATGTTCAATCAATCTTTAATCAATCAATCTTTATTTATATAGTGCTTTTCATACATTTCATGTAACACAAAGTGCTTTACAGATTTAAAACATTCTCCTCCACCTTCCCAGAGACACACACACACACTCAAGGTAAAACAATGGACGCAATGGACATAAGGCTGAGATAAGGCTGGGTACAGATAAACCAGGTAAGGAAACACCATCCAAGGAGCCGTCTGCATCGGAAGCAGCACCTCGGCCGTAGCCACAGGGCACCAACACAGGGCGCCCGGAGGAGGCGCGGGAGAAACACCACACCTCCATCCAGACACCCACAGGACAGCACCCCAGCAGCCACAGCCAATGACTGCTCCCGAGGCAGAGGGCTCCTCCAGAGGAGTTATCACTGATCCATGGGGCAACGGGGCAAAAAGTGTCTATGAACATGCTAAAGCTTTTATTATTCATTTATTTGACCTTTATTTAACCAGGATTGTCCCACTGAGATTAAGAAAATCTTTTCCCGGGGAGTCCTGGCCCCAGAGTGGAACCTATTGTACATGTTTTTAGTGGTAGACCTTCTAGCTGTGAAGAACGAGCTAATCACTGCGGCACGCAGTGATTTCAGCCAGGGCCGAGCTTTAGGGACTGAGCTCAGGAGTGAGGGACAAGAGTGGGGGGAGAGAAAGTGCGGGCTGCAGAGCATGCACGGGCCAAAGCACCCAAAAATAATGAGCTGCTTAACTAATCAACTCGCTTAATTTATGCTGTGTGTGCTTATTGAAGTCAAATAACTTGTTTTGGGGCTAAGTTATCCTTCTTTGCTCCTGCCATGTTTTATGGCTCTTTAACTCTACCCCCATGGTCTACACCGGGATCTCCCCAGTATTAAAGCCTATATCCAGCCCATATGCTTGAAAAGAGGGACATGTATCGTCCCGGTAACAAGCGGCTAGGCTAGGTTAGCCCGGTTAGCTTGTTTCAATCGCCCACAGCTCATTGTTGATGAAAGGTCTGCAATAAACCACACATACGTCAATCCCGGCTCAGTGTGTGATCATCATAAAAGGCTGCTTTATGTAGTTGCTGGCTTTATTGTTCTTAGTGCATAATACTTGTTTTCACGGGATAAGCAAAATTGGCGCAATGAATTATGGGATCGCAGACACAATACGAAGAAACTCTTGCAGATCCTTGAAAATCCCTTCAGTGAAACAGCTCGTCCTGATGGATGGAGTTTGCTGCTGATCTGCGATGTGCTTGCGCCGTGACATCGGTGAAAATAGCATCATGTCCTGGACAGACTTTACCGAGGGTCCGGAAGTGTCGGGCCACTTCACTGCAGTCCACTGGGGCTTGAGGAGACGGCTTGTTGTTCACATTTTATTTTTGATCTACTTTATGAATGCCCTTTTAAGTTTTTATAGTTTAATATTTACGTTTTAGGTTTCATGTTGCTCTGAAGGAAATTCCTACTTTGTGAACCTTTTCAGTGTCAATAAAACCAATTATGATTGTGATTCCGTCGGATTATTAACAAGGAAAAGCTTTCAGTTTCTACACATCTGCATGGTGAGGGAAATGTTTACTTCAGTGCCAAGTACGATGTACAGTTTCTTTAAGGCCGAGTGCGTTATCAGAAAAGATCCAACAAATTACATATAAAGCATGTGGTCATTGAACAGGACGCATATAAGGTGCTATTGTACATGTTTTAAAGGGTATGTGTATTGTTTCTTATGCTGCATGACTTTATTCAACTTCTAGACATATGCCATTTAGCCTTTCCTTCATACACAATCTTGGTAGTCCCTCCTCCCCTATACAATGCTGAAAGAAAACATGTTCATGTAGGCCAAAGCATTGTGTAGTATAAAGGTAAAGATGACTTACTTTCTGCTATAGTACAATTCATATATAGTGTGTAATTTTCAGGAAAGAATCACCCCACCCAATAAGTCGACATTCAATTTAGCTTGTGCCACCTGCAATTGGGAATTAAAAATAATATATTTGTCCAAAATGTTTTTATCCCTGTAAAACAATCTTTATTCATCCATATTTCACATTGGGATTACAGGGAGATACCCCTCCTGGAACCTTCACCTTAACGTGGTGGAGGGGTTTGAGCGCCCGAATGATCCTGGAGCTCTGTTGTCGGGGGCTTGGTGCCCCTGGTAGGGTCTCCCAGGGCAAACAGGTCCTAGGTGACGGGTCAGACAAAGAGCGGTTCAGAAGCCCCTTATGAGAGACCAACAGGCCCGGTTAGAACCATGAGGCCGTCCTTCTGTGGACCCACCACCTGCAGGAGGAGCCATAGGGGCTGGTGCAGCTCCAACAGCTGCCCCCACGACCCGGCAACGGACAAGTGGAAGAAAATGGATGGATGGATTACAGCGCATTTATCCCGATTGACCTTTGACCGGAAGTGCTGCGCATGCACACTACGAGATTACGATTTCGCTTACTGATACGAGCTAGCTGTTAAATGCTAATCGCTAGTTAGCTCCAGGAGAAAACAGCTCGTCTACGACCCATTGTAGATGAAATGTAAGCAATAAACTTCAAAATCAACAAACCCAGCTCAGTATGTGGTCATTGTTCATGCTTTATGGTAATGCTGCAGGCATCATCAAAGCCCAAACACATTCCCAGCGCAGATTCAGCCACTGAAATAAGTTTTCTTGTTGCTGCTTTTAATCCTGGTGTTTAGATAAAAGAAACACTGATGTGTGTCTTTGTAAAAGTCCCAGAGCTGCGGTAGCTTCAGTTCACAACACGGTGAAGCTAAAATCCTCCATGAATGTTTACATCTGCAGCCTGGGATTTGCGCCTGTGGCTCCGCTCCAACGTCACTGCTGGGGAAAGCTCCTCACAATTCCAACTCCAGCGTCGGCCGCACAGGAGGCTTTCAAACGCTTCCCACGCACGAACAGCTTCAAACTGCATGATCTCGCGACGCTCCCTGAGGCGTGTCCATGTATTTTCAATGTGGCGCTTTCGATGCGTTTGGTGTGAAACCGCCATTAGGTCATCTTTTCGCGGACCACACTTTGAGAATTACTGCTTTAGAACAAGCCTTTTCTCCAAAGCTACAAAACAGTGCAGAAGGACTTGTGTGTACTTTGTTATTTTAGCAAAAATTTACATGGCCAGCCTCGGCACATGTGTCAAACACAAATGTGGCCCTTTGTAGGGCATGAATTTCTGAGTATATATATGTATATATATATGTATATATATATATATATATATATATATATATATATATATATATATATATATATATATATATATATATATATATATAAAAGTAAGCCTCTAGCCCATTCCTGTGTGAAATAGCCAGAATGCTCACTCCAGCCACTAGGGGGCAGCTTAAATTTAATTAAAGGAAAGAGTTCCACACGTGTCCAGCAGAAGGCACTGACATAATAAGAAATCAGGATATAAACAACAGATTATATATGTTTTGTAGTCTGTTCAGGACAATTATCTTTTTGAACAAAGAAGCAATGTAAATTAAGATGGTTGCACCGTTTTACATATTTCTGACGGTTTGTAAAAATATCGCTCCATCATCATTATCCCGGCCCAGTATCCCCGCAGAGGCCAAACACACAGCAGACACTTTCACAGACAGTTCTTTTTCTGCAGCGCTTACTTAGAAAGTGCACAGCGTCATTTGATAAAGGCGGCGTTTTATTGACGCCATTGGGGGATTGGGTTAGTGCGAGAGAGACTGAGGAGGAACATAAGCGCACTGTATACTCTGACAGAAGAGAGCAATAAGAGCCTACAGTTAAAACAACAAACGATGTTACGGGGCAGAACAAAGAGGAGGCTTCGAGGGCTGGGGGCATTTATGTGTGTAGCGCTCTTCACAGACATACAGTTTACGCCACAGCCAAAAAGTCGCCAACGGTACATTAGGGCTCCAATTAATGATTGCAATCATTTTTTGTCGATTAGTCAAACAATTATTTTTGATATATAGCCTACACAGTGCCGGCTTTTCTTAATCATTCAGAAGAACTGCATTTGTAATTTCTGTGTTCCACATTGTTTTCCTGGATACTTTTGTACGCCTTTGCTGTGCTCTTTCAAGAGGTTCGAGAGACTTTTTATGCAGAGAGTCCATACTAGCCATGAAGGACCCAGGCTTATTTAATAGTAGTGATGGGCGAGTGGAGCCCCGTAACACACTGAGGCCTTCTTTTGGCAGATTGTTTCAAATGTATCGAAGCCTCTAAGCTAGCTCAGTCTAGCTTTTAACACTGACATCTAGTGGACAAATTGAAGCATTGCAGCTTCTGAATAGCAAAACTCAAGCAGTAGCTGTTTCATCGTTCTGCCGGCAGTAAAACTCCAAAACAAGTGTTGTGGTTTTAATTTCTTACCATTTCATCTTCTCACATAACTACGACAAGAGAGCCATCCTACTGCAACAAAACATAGGCCTATATTGCTGTTGTTAATCTATTTTAAAGGAATCCTTAAATTGAATACATGTATGTTTTCATCTAAAAACAATTTACAGAAACAAAGGGACTGCACTTTACGCGTAGAAACGTTTTTCAACAGTTGCAGTCTACTCCAGCGCAGTGTTTCGAAGGAGTCTGCTTCAGAAAGAGCGATACAAGCTCCGGAGCATTGGTATTGTTTGCCCATCACTGTTTAATAGTAAACAAACGGTTAGCTTCTGAGCTAAAGACATTTGAGACCTACAAGTTTCTCCTTCTGAAACACTGAAGAGGCACCAAGAGAAAGTGCTGCAGCTTTATGCTTTCTGCAGCGTCACAAGAGGAGCTACAGGAAACCAAAAAAAGGACAAACAAGGAGGTACCTGGGCAAGACTCACAGCAAAACCACACAATTCTGTACTATTGTTCTGACTAATGTTCATTCACTGGAGAATAAAACAGATTGTATTTGTCTGCTACGCTCCTCCCAGAAGATGGTAAATGACTGTTGTAAGTAAGTGCTTTATTGTCATTGTACAAGCGTACAACGAAATAGTGTTCAGGTGTTAGTCCTGAGCTGCTGCCACTGTGTCAACCTGACCCGCATGACCTTGGAGGTCGGGGAAACTGTAGCACTCGGAAGAAACCTGGCTGGCTGCCCTCTGTCTCCTCTGATCCTCTGAAATAGTGCCGCGCCTCCTGGGTTTGTCCCTGTTTCAGAGCGTGGTGTCCTGCACTGGTCAGCTTTTCCTCCCTCCACTCCCTTTGCTACACAACAGTCTTTCACCATCTCTCGTTTGTCCTTTTTTGTTTCCTGTAGCTCCTCTTGTGACGCCTCGACTGTGCTGCAGCTGTGGGGGCTCTTGGTGCCTCTTCAGTGTCTCAGAAGAAGAAATGTGTAGGTCTCAAATGGGTTTAGCTGATAAGCTAGCATTTTGTTTACCTTTAAAAAGGTCAGGACCATTTTAGACTCTCAAAGTAAACACATCCACCAAACCTCCACAAAAACACGACAAAGACGTACAACAGAAAAACAATGTGGAACACATAATCCACAAATGCAGTTCGCAGAGAACTCAGCTACACAAGGAGCGAGCGAGGTCGCTTCCGGTTTTCACGTCGCCATGACCATGACTGTTGTGGAGCGGAGGGAGCTTTACAGGAGGAAGAGGAAGGCTGAGGTAGGGCTGATCAGTGCAGGATACCACGCTCTGAAACAGGGACAAACCCAGGAGGTGCTACACCATTTCAGAGGATCAAAGGAGGACTGAAGGCAATACTTGAGTTTTCCCGACTTCCAGAACAATGCTAGTCTGGTTGGCCCACAACGGTTCAGGACTAACCCAACACCCGAACAAAATTTCAATGTACGATTGTACAATAACAAATAAAGCACTTACTTAGTTATTTTGTTTTCAACACTATTTACATTGTACGATTCTCATTGAAGACATGATACTGTGAATGAACAAATGAGATAAAGGAAACAAAAGGGGGTAAAGTGACTCTAAATATGTTTTATATTTTCAATTCTTCCAAATGGCCACCCTTTATTCTTGGCATTTCTCAATGAGCTTCAGAAGCTCGTCCCTGAAATGGTTTAACAGTCTGTGAATCGAAAACCACTTCTGGTGACTTCATCATGAAGCTCATGAGAACATTTCAAAAGTGCAATGTAGAAATCAAAGATGAATTTTGCAGTTGGCTACTATAGTGTATTTACTATACTTACCTGTTTGAAAAAACAGACGGAGGTAAGTTTGAAGACTTTGCTAGTTCACAGAGCCCATGTGCTCCTGCGATGATGAGTGACCGCCCCTTTACCCCTCTCTTATTGAAAAAGCAGCTCTCAGAGCCTTGGATTTGTCATTCAAATTAGTGACTATAATCAAAAAGTCAAATAGAAATAGCCCATTTTATATTGAAAACAACAAGGCAAAAATATGCGGACAGTTTTTAAAAAGCCGCCTAATTCCTGGCAACCCTGTCCTGTGGGGAAGATGCCCGTTGTCATGGGAATAAGTTAGTTGAACAGCTGATCGTTGTTACACGGACTGAACTAACTTTGAAGTAAATGCAGTTGAAACTACGGCGGTCTCGGCTCGATCACAAGGGGCTCCAACATGTGTGAAAACGCCTGATGAGTACAGATACTTCACTATATATCTGGTAAAAAAAAGTACCGTATGATAAAACTACTCTAAGGAGTACAATTTCTTCAAATAGTTACTCAGGTACAAGTACTTAAGTAAATGTAACTGAGTACTTACCCGCCTCTGCTAAATATACGTTTCAGAATATGTTTGTTGTTGTTATTCAAGCTAATATTAAAATTTGAATCTCACCTTTAGGATTTATATCGATGTCATCCATCTGTTTTCCCTGCAACAGCAAGTATTCCCTTTTCCATTGCCATCCACTAACCTTTGCTAGTTGCAGTGTACTCGATGAACACGGATGTCATGTCCAGGATATGTTGCACGTTGATCCATTTTGTTGTCTTTGAAGATGAGCACACTGGGGACAGAGTGGCCACATGCTTCTGAAGTTTCATTGAGCGTTTCCGAATGCTGAGCACCTCAAAGCTCTGCATCTTCACAGAACAGTCTGAGCCGCTGTAATAAGACGGGGCTTCTGGCCGCACAAAGAGATGAATTCTTTGGGGACTTGACATTCTTCCCTCTTTTAGGCAAGAAGATCCAATGCAGCTGTCATATCAGGCGTTAAGTATGGCGACCTTTCTGGATCGTTTTCTGCTCCTTCAAAGTGTTCTGCAAACTTCCTCTTGAGACTTGTGAGTGGATTTACATCTATAATCGGTGTGATGTGTAGGATTGAAGCTCTGTTTTTGATACTTCACCTTCCCACCTTCTGTTGAATAGTACCTGTCTCAGAGTCAACTTTGCTAGACTTGCAAAGCTTTTTTGTTGGGTTCTTCCTCAAGCGTTTAAAGAAACTTGTGTAAACTTGTTACATCCTGAATGAAAGGTGGGACCAGTGGTTGATTCCATTTGGCCTGTTCGAGTTTGGTTTTGTGCAGACTGAGAGCGTGACAGCAGAGGCCATAACAACCAAAATCTTATACACCGTGTTCCAAATTATTATGCAAATTACATTTTTCTAAGATTTTCTAAATTGTCAACTCAGATGACCATCAGCATGGTGTTGTGTTGCCGTGTCAGCGTTAGCTGTGCTAGCGATAAGCTCTGAACAAGTTAATACTTTTTTCTTTCTTTTTTTACTGTTTTCGCAAAAATGCCAAAAAAGCCTGCGGTAGAACCGGCGACTGAGGAGGACTACGTAAGTCTCAGTCGAGTCACGGAGCTCATGGAGCAGCAGAGGGACATGTTCAGGGAGATAATTCAACAGCAGCAGGAAAACTTCAAAGGATTTATAAAACTCATCATGGAATCAACAAACACCCGCATGGATTTACAGACTAAGGACATTCAAGAACTAAAAACAAGCCTGCAGTTCACGCAAGGTGAGGTGGACACTTTAAAAGAACAAAATCTGAAACTCACGGAGCGCACAAACACTTTACAGACGGATTTTTACAAAGTATGTGACAATTTACACATCATCACGGACAAACTGGAGTATCTGTAGGGACAGAGCCGCAGAAACAACCTGGTATTTGAGGGAGTGTTGGAGTCGCCTGGGGAGACCTGGGCCGACGCCGAGGTAAAAGTTAAGGAGATACTGAAGGAGAAGCTACAGCTAAATCACGCGGTGGAGGTGGAGAGGGCTCACCGCGTAGGGAAACACGACGGCGGGAGAGACTGGCCGAGACCCATCATCGCCAGACTACTGAGGTGGAAGGATCGCGAGGAAATCTTGCAGCGCGCCAAACGACTTAAAGGAACAAAAATCTTCATAAACGAGGACTACACCGAATCAATTAAAAGAAAACGTAAAGAACTGATGCCGGAGCTGAGAGCTGCACGAGAAAGGGGGGAGATCGCCTTCTTGAGATATGATAAACTTATTATACGTCCACGCAGCAGTACACCACATCCAGTATAAACACCAGGAAAAACGTATGGATTTTGGTATGTAAAAGCACATAATCTCACATGTCTAGTAATACATACAGTTCTATAGGAAGCACCGACTTGGACTTTTCAATAAGGAGAATTGCTGAAGCAAACTCCCAGGATTTTACATTCTCTCAATACGACCTACAGAACACTGAGATCGACATCGACCCGGAAAATAACTTTTTTACTAGAGCTACCAATGACTGTCAATACTACACAGAGGATCTGTACAATAGTAAACTTAAGAACATTAAGGCATTCACTGTAATCCACTTCAATAGTCGAAGCCTCTATGCAAACTTTGACCACATCAAAAGCTTCTTAAAACAGTTTTCCACACCATTCAGTGTCATCCTAATCACAGAAACATGGATCAATAATGATAGAGAAATTGAGTTTTCTATTGATGGTTATGAATTTATAAGTATGAACAGAAAGAATAAGCATGGAGGGGGCGTAGCTATGTTTATAGACTCCAACTATAGTTATAAAGTAATGCAAAATAAGACAATGGTGGTGGATGATACACTTGAATGCCTTACTGTAGAGATTACAAGGCAAAAAAAGAAAAATATTATTGTGAGTTCTATTTATAGAACACCTGGCTCTGATATAGATGTTTTTTCTAACTGGATGGAGGAGCACTTTTCAGGATTAAATCATAAAGTCATGTTTGTGGGGGGAGACCTCAACACCGATTTGTTAAACCCATATAAACATAAAAAGACGGACGAATTTATAAATACTTTATTCAGTATAGGTCTGTTTCCTCTAATAACCAAACCTAGTAGAATTACAACCCATAGTGCAACCTTGATTGATAACATTTTCTCAAATGAAATTGAAAGTGATAAAGTCAGCGGGTAAATTATAAATGATATTAGTGATCACCTTCCAGTTTTCGTTATGTATAAAAATGGATATGTAAAAGATGAAGAGGAAAACAAGTATTGGTTTAGAAGGGTAAAAACAGAGAAAACTATTGATGCATTTAAAAAGGAGCTTTTAGCTCAAGACTGGAGTATTGTGTACAGAGAGAATGACACGAATATGGCTTATGATGAGTTTACGCGAGTATTTCAAAAAATGACAAAAAAAATGACAAAAACTGCCCAATGAAGAAATATTGTAAAAACAGAAAGTGTAAAGAAACACCATGGATGTCTAAAGGTTTACTAAATGCTTGCAAGAAAAAAAATAATCTCTACAAAAACTTTATAAATAACCGAACAAAAGAAGCTGAGGATAAATATAAGAAATATAAAAATAAACTGACAGGTATCATTAGAAAATGTAAACAGGATTATTATAATAAGTTGTTGGATACTAATAAGAATAATATTAAAGGTTTATGGAACATCTTAAATAGTATAATTAGAAATAAACCAAGAACGATTAAGTATCCAAAATATTTCAAAGATGAGGATAACATTTTAAATAATATGAATGAAGTAGTCGAAACATTTAATAAATTCTTTGTAGATGTTGGACCGAACCTTGCTGCAAAAATTGCAAACGTTGAGAACTATAATTGTGAACTGATAGAAGCAAATCCTATGTCCCTGTTCCTCAAACCTGTGGAGGATAAGGAGATACTGGACATTGTTAAAGGGTGTAAAAATAAGACCTCGACCGATTACCATGACATGGACATGAAAACTTTAAAAACTGTTATTGAAAGTATCTCTAAGCCGTTAACTTACATCTGTAACTTATCGTTGCAAACTGGACAATTTCCTGATAGTATGAAAGTAGCAAAAGTGATTCCTCTGTTCAAAGCAGGAGATAAACATCTCTTTACAAACTACAGGCCTGTTTCCCTTTTACCGCAATTCTCTAAAATCTTAGAAAAGGTTTTTAACTCTAGACTCGACGGCTTTATTGAAAAGTGTAATTTACTCTCGGACAATCAGTTTGGTTTTAGGAACAATCACTCAACCTCACACGCGCTTTTTGATATAACTGAAGAAATAACTAATGCTGTAGATAACAAGAAATATGCAATAGGGTTATTTATAGACCTGAGTAAAGCGTTTGATACAATAAACTATGATATATTAATTAATAAACTAGAACATTATGGAATTAGGGGGGTAGCTCAACAGTGGGTTACCAGTTACTTAAAAAATAGAAAACAATGTGTGAAAATCTGTGATTATCAGTCGAGTTGTCGACAAATTGTCTGTGGTTTACCTCAAGGTTCTATTCTAGGCCCAAAATTGTTTAATATGTATATTAACGACATTTGTAAAACGTCTGAAGTACTTAAATTTATCTTGTTTGCTGACGATACAAATATTTTTGCATCAGGAGACGACTTACAGCAGCTGTGTCGGATTGTCAACTGGGAACTCAAAAGTGTCAATAAGTGGTTCAAACAAAACAAATTATCTCTAAATCTGAGTAAAAGCAAAATGATGATATTTGGCAACTGTAATTCCAATGCTCAGGAAGCGATTCAGATAGAGGGTGTTGTTATCGAGCGAGTGCATGAAATCAAATTCCTTGGTGTGATTATTGATGACAGAATTACTTGGAAATCTCATATTAAATATATATCTACGAAAATTTCTAGAAACATTTCAGTAATTGCAAAAGCAAAGCACATTTTAAACATCAAAGCTCTACATACCTTATACTGTTCTCTGATTTTGCCCTACTTATATTATTGTACTGTGGTTTGGGGTAGTACTTATAAAAACACAGTTAAACCAATAATATTGTTGCAAAAAAGAGCTATCCGAGTAATTCATAAAGTTGGGTTTTTGGACCACACAAACTCATTATTTTTAAAATCAAAGATCATGAAGTTTTGTGACATTGTTGAGTTCCAAACTGTACAGATGTTATTCAAAGCAAGGTATAAATTGTTACCAATCCAAATACAAAGAAGGTTCCAAGAACGTACTGGTTGTTATGATTTACGTGATGAATTAAACTTTAGGATTCAGAAACATAGCACAACTTTGAAAAGTTTTAGCCCAACAGTTAATGGTGTACAATTGTGGAATAAACTGGAGATGGAGTTGAAACGATGTTCAAACATCAACCTGTTTAAATATAAATACAAACTAAAGACTTTTGAAATATACAGACAAGAAGAAATGTGTTGCCACTAGGGGGAGCAGTGGGATCAATTATGTGTATTGTTTCCTCTATAATCTGGAAGAGTGTTGCTGCTTGGAACGGTTGTCATTCTATTGCTCAAATTCACAAATGGAGAATTAGGGTTGGCAGGTTATGGATCTGTTGAGAGGGACCCTCCCAACGGGCTCTAAACCTCGTCTTTTAATGCACCACTCAGCATAGGAACATATTCTACAAAATCAGCTGTTAGGGCAGCCGTGTGGGGGTTTGTTGATTGGGAGTTACTGCTCTCTTCAAATGGCCCGCTCTACACTCTGGCTTTTTAATGCACCACACTATGCAGGGCTACAGCATACTTTACATATAACTCAATTAAATAAATATATAATAATAATGATTATGAAAATTACACCCAAATTAAAATTATACTGAGAATGGTAATGACAACTGGGAAGTATCAAGATCTCGGAGTATAATACCTATTAATGTACCTTCATAACATAAAAGTAACTCTCGGTTATCAAGGGTAAAAATCTGAAAGAAATATATTAAGGATCACATTTTTATTTTATTTTGACTGCTTTGTTCTGGATATCGTGCATGAAAAAAGATTGTTGTTGTAGTTGTGCGTTGTTTCAATTAATTGTATAAACATATATTTTTTTGTAAGTTTGTAAGTTGGTCTGTACGAATGTAGCTGCTTGAAATGTTTTGTAATGTTCTTTTTTTATTTATTTTATTGCACTTGGGGGTGGGCACTCATAAGCTTTTGCTTCAGCCCACTCCTTTTGAGCACTATGTGTACTGCTCAAATAAACAAATAAACTAAACTAAACTAAACTAAGCATAATTTTCAAGTCTTTAAATGTTAGAGGATAATATGAATGTGATTGAAAAAAGCTCCCAGTGATATCAGCATTTATTTTTTGTCAGATCAGAGGTCATTTTCACACCTTCAGGGATCCTGATGATTCTGGCCCAAAACATGACTCCGCCCCCTCCTTACTGACGTCACAGCCTTGTTGGGACATGGAGACCATGCACCAACCATCCACTACTCCATCCATCTGACCATCCAGGGTTACACGGCACTCATCAGTGAACCAGACTGTTTGAAAATGAGTCTTCATGTATTTCTGAGCCACTGCAGCCGTTTCTGCTCATCAGCTTCAATTAACAGATTAGTGGAGGCCGGATAGAAGGTTTATGCACAACTGCAGCCTCTGGAGGTCCTACACCTTGATGTTCGGGAGACTCCAGAGGCACCAGCAGCTTCAAATACCTGTTTGCTGCTTTGTAGCAGCTGTTCTCTTAATCTGATGTGTTTGTCTGGCAGAAACCGTCCTCATTGTGCCTTTATCTGCACAAACCCGTGTGTGCTCTGAATCAGTCACAAATCTCTTAACAGTACGATGATTACGCTTGATCTTTCATGAAATATCGAAGGTTTTTATACCTAGACCAAAGCATTCAACTATTTCACGCTTTTCATCAGCAGTGAGATCCTTTTTCTTTCCCATATTGCTTGAAAATTGTGGTCTGCTTAATAATGTGGAACGTTCTTTTCAGTAGTTTTTCCCTTAACTGGACTTAACCAGACAACTAATCATCCCAGGCATCTGAGATTGATGTCAGTGATTCAAAGAGCCCTGAGACACAATACCATCTATGAGTTTCATTGAAAAACGTGTTTTCTTTTTTCTTTATGGTACTGAAATACAATTAGCATACCAGTGTAGAGGTTTTAGATCCAAAGCTGCGTAGGGTTATTTTTCGATGGCGCATGCATCATGTCAGCCGAAGTCACTGAGTGGCACTCTGGGGAAAATCAGGACTGGATCTCGATTGAACCCGGACCGGAGTTAATGTGAGCCGGGGGTTAGGCCCACTTCACTTTTTGCACATCCTGTTCAAATCATCTTTCGTTTGCACTACCTACATATTTCTATATTAGGTACTATTCTATTGTTGTAATCCTAGATAATATGCAGTTTGTTTCACATCAACCAAAGGAATGTAAACGTTTGCGTCATGAAATCTGCAAACCACAAAACGACCTGATTTGATCTAAAAGGCACTTCAGACAGGGCTGAGGAGGAGTGAGGTGATATGGAGAGTACAGAGACGTCTTTAGTTTTCCCGGATCGACTCGGACAAGTGGAGACAGGGATTGCAAAAACATGCTGAGGCTGTGTGTCCGACATGTCAGAAAACAGCGGAGGCTTTCCCGCCGTGTCCCTCTGACATGCCGAGCGGACGGAGACACGAGCAGCGGAGAACACGTCTACTCTCTGCTTACCGGGTTATTTTAAAAGTCCTCTCTTCTGTCACCGCGCCAACAGGAGGCTTTTTTCCGACGCGTTCCTTGGCGCTGACCGCAGGAGAACTGTCCAAACGTCTGAACTGGCCTCAGAGCAGAACTGGCTGTGGCACCTCCTGTCCGAGGAGGGTTTACAGAGGGGACGCAGCACAGAGAGCGCAACGATGGATTTGTTCCTTTCAACCATCCCCATTCCACCATTCACTACAGAGGAAAAAAAAATATTTTCAATATCTAATTCCTAGCCCAATTTATTGAGTTTAGAATTTCAAAAATCAAGGTATAAAAAGCAATCAAGATATCCAAAATCCCCTCTAGGCAAGTGCTTGTAACGAACATGCCCCCTGGCAAAAGTCGTGGTCCAGCCTTGATGAAAGTCTCGCTGCGTCCTGGATCTTTGGCCGCCCGTCCTGTTCTTCAAGCTGTCCCTCTTCACCACTGCTGTAGCTGGTTAGGAATCACGCTTCATCTGTTCTCTGCTAGCAAGGCTAGAGCAGGTGTGGCAAAACTTGCACCTCGAGCCATTATTCATATTTGTTGCCGAAAACATGGGAAATGTTGGGCATTTTTCGGCATAAAACGCCTTATTTTTATATGAAAACATAAAATTACCAACAACTTGCAATACTTTTTTTCCTCATATTTATGTCAGTAATCTACAGCAAATGTTTCAGATGGATATCACTAAATTAAAAATGTTTCCCTATTCACCTGCAGCGTCTGGCCTTAAAATGTTCATTGATTAAGACCATTTTTTGACCTGCCTTGGATTCATTCAAAAACAAACAAAAAAACTTCAAAATAATAATAAACAGCCATCCTGAAATTAGAGTAATGTGCCCGAGCATTTAGTTCTACTCCAGGTAAGTTTGGATTCACAACATGTTCAAGCAGCAGAATGTAGGAGGTGTAATGAGCCCCGGCGGTACAGGGAGTGTGTGATGTTGGCAGACCTCAGCTCCATGTCAGAAGGAGCTCAGATCCTGATCCTGCTGCGGAAAGTGTGGGCCGATCATCTCTCTGGGTCATGTATGTGGTGGTGACAGGTGACAGAAGATGAAAGAGCCTGTCTCTGCACTCGCACAGATCTGAGGAGGGAGGCCCCGGGCCCCTACAGTCACATAGTACTGAGGAGGCAGAGAGGAGAGAGGCCCTGAGGCCTTCTCTCTAATACACTCAACAAAAATATAAACGCAACACCTTTGTTTCTGCTCCATTTTTCATGAGATGGACTTAAAGATCTAAAATTCATTCCAGATACACAATATTACCATTTCTCTCAGACATTGTTCACAAATCAGTCCAAATGTGTGATAGTGAGCGCACTTCTGCTTTGCTGAGATAATCCATCCCACCTCACAGGTGTGCCACATCAAGATGCTGATCTGACATCATGATTAGTGCACAGGTGTACCTTATACTGCCCACAATAAAAGGCCACCCTGAAATGTGCAGTTTTGTCTCACAGCAAAATGCCACAGATGCCACAAGCATTGAGGGAGCGTGCACTTGGCCTGCTGACAGCAGGAATGTCAACCAGATCTGTTGCTCGTGCATTGAATGTTCATTTCTCCACCATAAGCCGTCTCCAAAGGCGTTTCAGAGAATATGGCAGTACATCCAACCGGCCTCACAACCGCAGACCACGTGTAACCACACCAGCCCAGGACCTCCACATCCAGCAGGTTGTCTGAGACCAACCACTCAGACAGCTGCTGAAACAATTGGTTTGCATAACCAAACAATTTCTGTACAAACTGTCAGAAACCGTCTCAGGGAAGCTCAACTGCATGCTCGTCGTCCTCATCGGGGTCTTGACCTGACTCCAGCTCGTCGCTGTAACAGACTGGAGTGGGCAAATGCTCACATTCGATGGCGTCTGGCACGTTGGAGAGGTGTTCTCTTCACGGATGAATCTCGGTTAGGGTTAGGGTTAGGTGAACATCACCTCATGTTTCAGCAAGATAATGCACGGCCCCATGTTGCAAGGATCTGTACACAATTCTTGGAAGTTGAAAATGTCCCAGTTCTTGCATGGCCAGCATACTCACCGGACATGTCACCCATTGAGCATGTTTGGGATGTGCTTGACCGGCGAATACGACAGCGTGTACCAGTTCCCACTAATATCCAGCAACTTCGCACAGCCATTGAAGAGGAGTGGACCAACATTCCACAGGCCACAATTGACAATCTGATAAACTCTATGCGAAGAAGATGTGTTGCACTGCATGAGGCAAATGGTGGTCACACCAGATACTGACTGGTTCTGAGTCCCCAGACCCCCAATAAAGCAAAAAACTGCACATTTCAGGGTGGCCTTTTATTGTGGGCAGTATAAGGTACTCCTGTGCACTAATCATGATGTCAGATAGCATCTTGATGTGGCACACCTGTGAGGTGGGATGGATTATCTCAGTAAAGCTGAAGTGCTCACTATCACACATTTGGACTGATTTGTGAACAATGTTTGAGAGAAATGGTAATATTGTGTATCTGGAATGAATTTTAGATCTTTAAGTCCATCTCATGAAAAATGGAGCAGAAACAAAGGTGTTGCGTTTATATTTTTGCTGAGTGTATACTGCTCTGCACTGACTGTAGCACTGTGACGGTCACACTCATGAATGTATTTATGGAAATACTAAATGAACAAAGTGTGAGGTGTTTTCATACACTCTGATCTGCAGGCTCGAGTGTTGTTTGGCTAATCCCAAGTCCAAAGGTCCATAGTGATCCAGGGGTGAGTGAACCCTGGATCATGGGTCCGATTGATTTTGTTGATTGGGACACGAAAAAACTATTTTCCAGCTAAATGTAAGCCATTTATGAAAACATTTTCTTGAATCCCCATGTAAATATTTGTCTCATTCTGGAGGGGGCGCCATCATGCTCCATGTGTAACAAGTTATTTTGTTTGAATAGAATTTCATCAAAATATATCAGATTATTGAAATAATCAGCTTTAACACCCCCTTTTATTTAGAGTGTATTTTACCTGGCAGAGGTGGTTTCCATGGCTACGCCCTTTGCTCCTCCCCTTTGACTGCTGTGTGATTTGACAACGGTTTGTAACTGGTTTGGCTCTGTGATTTTATGATAATTTTTTGTCATTTTACTCAACTTTATATGAGTTTAATTTGTTTTATCTGTAAAATAACACTGTTGAATCTATGTTTTAAGTGATTATTTGAATGTATTTGGATATATTTTGACATTTGGTCAACTTTAGATGTTGGCAATCTTCGTCAGTTAGCCTGTCAGGGGAGTAACTGCCGTCGCTCCATAGATACAATGTACAGTTCATACTTTGTGATAATATTTTTGTATCTTTAGGGGCAGAAGACACTGTCAGACGGCACGTGGCGGCACGGTAGTACAGCGGTTAGCACTTGTGCTTCACAGCTAGAAGGTCCAGGTTCGATTCCCACCAAGGCCCGGGGCCTTTCTGTGTGGAGTTTGCATGTTCTCCCCGTGTCTGCGTAGGTTTCCTCCGGGCACTCCGGTTTCCCCTACCACTAAAAACATGTACAATAGGTTCCCCTCTTTTTTTTTTCCTGAAAAAAAGATTCTTAATCTCAGTGGGACTTTCCTAGTTAAATAAAGGTCAAATAGACCACCTGTAATCACCTGTCCTGTCTATTTGTGATTTCAGGTATGTAATTAATGGGTTATTACTTTCACAGTACATGTGGATACAAAATACGTCAGTATTTGTGAATGAATATGCGTGAGAAAGCGGTTGTTAGCGGCGCAATGTTGTAGTGACTTCCTGGGTATATCTGGCTCATTAGCGGACAAAATGTTATAAGCATCGCAAGTACGTTTCATCTTTTTTATATTCAGCGATGTAAATGGAGTAAACTAGCTAAAAAACTCCACATTGACCACTGTGTGAAAAATCTATATTTTCACCTGCCGCATCTTGTCTTAATAACTTTGGATGCCCCACTTCTCTTGATGATGATAATGTGAAATATCAATTTGACATGACAGTGGAAACACATTTAACGACCAGCACATCACTTGTCCTAAAGAAAATAGTGAGCAGTGTTTTGGGGAAAAAATGGCTATGTGTCAGTTAAGGATATTTGCAAATCTCTACTACACTTGAAATTTCCTGACGGATTGAAAGTTACCAAACATCCAGCTCTCAAATCATGTCACCCAAACCACTTTGAGACAGGTCCAGAAGACAAAGCTCCACTTTGATGTTGACAACTTGAATGTGCGGGTAATGGGCAGAATCTGGAACCACAGCATTAAAACTGCCAGACCAACTGTCCTGGGGGAAGTCTAATGGACAAATAGGTTTAACAGAGTGGTGCTTGGACGGGAAGAGCGTCCCAGGGGGGAGCAGGGACGGAGAACGGGACACTACCGGGACCCGGAGGACTGGTCTGAGGACAGGGTTAGTGTGTGTTCTGGTGGCGCTCCATTCACACCATCTCACACATGAAAGTTTAAAGGTCCCCGCAGAACTCCTGACCGCAGGCTCCGAAGATGTGCAGCCCGAATGGAGGTCATCAATCTTTTACTGTGGCGTCCGTGTAGGGACTAATGCCTGTGATTCAATGCTTCAAACACGACAAAGTAAATCAAGTGTTGAAATGAAGAAGGGCCAGATACTGCCTTTGCTCCGCCCAATCCTGCCAGACCTCAGGAGCTACGCAGGGTTGGCTCTGGCCAGTGCCTGGATGGGAGACCACCGAGGAACACCAATGCCAGGGTTCCACGTAGCATTCTTCCTTTCAGTACAGCACTCTGCTCACTAAAGGCGAGGGTTTCCACTTAATAAAGAACTGCAGTTGTTGTAGGCGGCGCTCCTACGGATGCGCACGCTGGAATACACATTACTGAAGGAAATGAAAAGTTTTCCAAGCCACGATGAAAACAGTGTGGACAAATGCTTTTATTTATTTATCGGGGACAATTCAATCAACATAGTTAAAATTCAAGTTTGGAGCTTATGCGACGCATAAAGAGCTTCTAGCTAGTGCAAATTTGCAGCTCATGTCCCTGGTTGAGCATGCCTTTTGATGGGGTTTATGGAATTATTTAGAGGTGCAAAGGTAAATACTAGGGATGTAACGATATCATAATCTCACGATACGATACGATATCGATATTGAGCTCACGGTACGATATTTATTGCGATATTGTGGAGAGGCTCACGGTATTGTAAAATAGCTCACGATATTGAGTTTATGATGATAATAATAAAAAACTGACATTTAAACTGCTTTTGCCAGTCACTAGGGCATTTATTGTTATATTCATGCAGCATAAAAACATGTAAACGCGGATCACTTAATGCTTTTTGTAGAGCATTCACCCAATGCTCGCTTGAAGTTTAATGTGCCTCTGTAGCCACCGTACTTGTTATTGTATACTGCGCATGCGCAAGTGGCAGGGTATTCATTCTATGCTATGATGCCGGATACTTAGAGCTGTACGAGTGAAGCTAATAAACAGAACTCGGTTTATAAATTATTCCCTCCGCGTGGTCTTTCTACATGGTGTCAGAAGTAAACACGGACACTTTTGATCGTGCAACTCGTTCCTCACGGTGCGCACGACTACTTGCCGGTCGAATAAGGACAATAACCAGTTTCTAAAGTTGCTACCCGGCTATTCCCGCCAACGGACATACGTGCATCATGTCGGATGGATTTCGCAGACCAGACCCTCTCGTCTTTGATGAGAACATCGCGGAGAATTGGCGAGTGTTCGAACAGGAATATGACATTTTTATCGCGGCGGCACACTCTGACAAGTCGGCCCGCACACAAGCCTACATTCTCCTCAATCTAGCAGGATCGGAGGCCATTGAAAGGGAGAGGTCGTTCGTCTACACGCCCGCGGTAAGAGGACCCGACGTCGACGACGCACCGGGACTCATCATCACTCCTGCCGAGTCAAAAGAGGACCCTGAATGCTTGAAGAGGAAATTCCGGGCAATCTGCAGTCCCCGAATAAACATCATAGTGGAGAGACACAAATTCAATGCACGGTTCCAAAACCACGGTGAGACGTTCGAATCATATGTCACAGATCTAAAGATAAAAGCAAAGAGCTGTAACTTTGGACCACTGCAAGACGAGCTCATCCGTGACAGATTGGTTTGTGGCATAAATGATGACAATCTGAGAAAAACAATGCTGCGTGACAGTGAGCTGACTCTAGCTAAAGCAATCTCCGTGTGTCAAATTTATGAGCAAACAGAACAACACACCAGGGTATTGTCGTCACCGCGTACTCCCACTAGTGTTGACAGTCTGCAGTACAAATGTGGCAGGAAGCAGAGATTTGAGCCACGACAGAGGGCGCAGACAGGGAGAAACGGTCAGCCCATTGTCAACTGTAACAATTGTGGTGGCAGCCATGATGCCAAGAAGGAAAGTTGTCTAGCTTTTGGTCAACAATGCCACGCATGCAAAAAATGGAACCACTACAAGAAATGCTGCAGGTCAGTGCAGAGATACCCTAGGATGCAGGGCTCCAGGGAGTCCGTCCACCACCTCGAACTGGACCAAGCCACGGGCAGCACTGCTGAAGACGACTCATTCTGTATTGATGGAATAGCACCAGTTGTCGTAGACACAATATGCTCAAATGTGCAAGAAAAGACTGTAGCGTTCGCCACCGTGCACATCAACGGCAAAGCTGTCGAGATGAAAGTCGACACGGGTGGACAGTGCAACGTTCTATCCTATGATGCTTTCAAACATGTGGAGAGCGGAGAACAGATTGACCGTTCGATAATCACCAACCTTGTCGCATATGGGGGAAACATGATCAGCACCTTGGGCTCAGTCGTCCTACAATGTCAGCTTGCAGGTCAGCAGCATACACTACAGTTCCACATTGTGGAGAGGAATGTCCAGCCACTACTAGGCCTACCAGCAAGCCTGCGCATGAAGCTAGTGAAACTGAGCAAGGATGTTCACCAACTCAGTGTGAACACAGAGGCCAACCTGCCACACAAGATCTTCACAGAGTATGCAGATCTATTTAAGGATGAACTTGGCAAGCTACCGGTGACATATTCTATGAAAATAGACCCTGACGTGCAGCCCGTTGTCCGCCCAGCACGCCGCATCCCTGTAGCCATGCAGGACAGAGTGAAAGCGGAGCTAGAGAGAATGGCAGACCTGGGTGTCATCGTTCCCGTGTCAGAGCCAACTGAATGGGTTTCATCCATGGTAGCAACAAACAAGAAGCAAGCAAAGGATATAAGGATCTGCATTGACCCCAGAGACCTAAACACAGCCTTAAAGCGCCCCCACCATCCGATGCGCACGGTCGAAGAGGTTGCATCACAGATGGCCAACGCGACGCTATTCTCAGTATTGGATGCCAAAAGCTCGTTTTGGCAGATCTCCCTGGACAGTAAGTCTTCACTGTTGACCACATTTAGCACACCTTTTGGACGCTACAGGTTCCTCAGAATGCCGTTCGGAATAAACTCAGCCAGCGAAGTATTCCAGCGCACAATGGAACAGATATTCGCAGGGTACCCCTGTGCTATCATTGTCGACGACATAATTGTCGGAGGCCGCACTGAAGCGGAGCACGACGCTAACTTAAAGAGAGTGCTTGACCGTGCGCGCAAAGTCAATCTGAGACTCAACCCCCTGAAATGCAAGTTCCGGCTGACGGAGGTCACCTATGTCGGTCATGTGTTCACCAGTGAAGGCCTGAAAGCGGATCCGGATAAGACCACTGCGATTACTGAAATGCCTGTTCCCGGAGATGTGACAGCTCTACAGCGATTTCTAGGCATGGTGAACTACCTGGGGAAGTTCGTACCAAACTTGAGTGAGTTAACTGCCCCTCTCAATCAGCTGACACGCAAAGACACAGCGTGGTGCTGGCTGAAGCAACACCAAGATGCATATGACACATTGAGGAGGTGCATCTCCAGTCCGCCCGTCCTGTCATACTACAATGTTGACCAACCTGTCACACTCACGTGTGACGCTTCCCAACACGGACTGGGAGCAGCGTGTTTACAAGGGGGCAGACCAATAGCCTACGCATCTAGGACAATGACTGAGACCGAGACACGCTATGCCCAAATCGAGAAAGAGCTCCTGGCGGTTGTGTTTGCGTGTTCGCGTTTCAATGACTACATCTACGGGAAGCCCGTCACCATAGAGACGGACCATCAACCGCTGGTCACCATCATCAGAAAGCCCATCTACACGGCGCCTGCACGACTGCAACGCATGATGCTGCAGCTACAGAAGTATAACATTGACCTGGTCTACAAAAAAGGTAAACATATGTACCTGGCCGATACCCTGTCACGCGCACCCAGAGCGTCCACACTACAACACGTAAACGAGCTGAACGACTTTGAGGTCATGTCAGTCAGCCGAGTCTCATCCAGCCGTTTAGACGAACTAAAGAGGCACACAGCAGAAGACGGACTACTGCAAATCCTCTCTTCTGTCATCACACATGGATGGCCCGTCAAACAGCACAATGCTCCACCATCCATCAGTCCTTTTTTTCCATTCAGAGACGAGCTCACCATCGAGGAGGGTGTCGTCATGAAAGGTCACAGACTTGTCGTTCCCCAGTCACTGCAGAAAGTGTACACTAGCATCGTGCACAGAGGACATCCAGGTGCGGAGTCCACTAAACGCAGAGCCCGGGACATAGTGTTCTGGCCCACCATGAGCAGTGACATTGACAGAGCGGTACTCTCATGCTCTGTTTGTAACAGTCAGAAGCCCCATCAGCAGAGAGAACCACTACAGTCACACCCAGTTCCGGACCTACCATGGTCTACAGTAGCAACTGACATTTTCGAATGGGATGGCAAGTATTTTCAGGTGCTTGTAGACTCGTACTCTGGCTGGTATGAGATCGACCTTCTCAAGGACATCACCTCAGCAACAGTCCTCACAAAGTTGAAAAGACACTTCTCTGTGCATGGCTCCCCACATCTCCTCATCTCAGACAATGCCAGACAATACACCAGCCAAAAGTTCAAAGATTTTGCTACACAGTGGGACTTCAAGCATATAACCAGCAGTCCTGAATTCCCACAGTGCAACGGTTTGGCTGAAAGAGCAGTGCAAAGTGCCAAGCAACTGATGGAGAAATCAAAACGGGATGGTACTGATGTGTTCCTCAACCTCTTGAACATGAGGAACATCCCTCGCGATGCACAGCTGGGCTCACCTGCACAGAGACTAATGTCAAGGCAGACCCGTACCACCCTCCCAGTCAGCAGACAGCTATTGCAGCCAGCATCCCTCAACACCAAACAAGTCACAGCCCAGCTCCAGAAGAAGAGGCTCTCCCAGAAGCTGAGCTATGACAAGTCCAGCCGTCCTCTTCGTCCACTGCTGGAAGGCGAAGCGGTCCGGATGCAGACCCCCCGGGGTTATGATCGCATGGGCACAGTAGGAAAGATCTGTGAAGAGCCGCGGTCTTACATCATCCAGTCTGGAGGCAGAGACTACAGGAGAAACCGCAGACACCTCCTGCCTGTCGCCGAGCGATCTCCAAATCAACCTGACACTGTCGACCTACAGCCCTTCAACCCAGCTGCCGGTGAAACACCTCCCATCTACAGGGAGGAACAACGGGTTCCCATGGACACTGTACCACCGCCGGTCCAGGTACCCGTAGCTAACTCTCCCGCCCACGCTGGTAAGAGCCCATACACGACACGTTTTGGTCGTACAGTCAGAGCAAACCCCAAATACAAAGACTGATTATTGGATTGTGAACGGACTTGATGGACCATGTATATTTGGTACTACACATTGCAGTTAAAAAAAAAAAAAAAAAAAAAAAAAAAAAGATGTCATGCCTTCTTTGTTACATTTGTTATTATGTCCACGTTTCAGTCAGCCTAAACATTGAAGTTTGGATGTTCAAATTGAGTATGGTTATTTGTTGTTGATGGTACTGGAAGCTAAAGAAAGGGGATGTAGAGCATTCACCCAATGCTCGCTTGAAGTTTAATGTGCCTCTGTAGCCACCGTACTTGTTATTGTATACTGCGCATGCGCAAGTGGCAGGGTATTCATTCTATGCTATGATGCCGGATACTTAGAGCTGTACGAGTGAAGCTAATAAACAGAACTCGGTTTATAAAGTATTCCCTCCGCGTGGTCTTTCTACACTTTTAAAGTGCAACCTCAAGTCATTAACATCAATATACCGTTGAGCAAGTAGAACTGTAAACAAAAACAAAAAGGGAATTCCCTTCAAGTGCAAACAAAGCTCAAGTCTGGTTCAAATGTGTAAAAAAGCATAAAACTAAAAGTAGTAGGCAAATAAAAACCTGACGTGACTTTTCACGGTGATGGGTCGTCCGATGGCTCCGCATGTTGCTGGTGTTTCCCGTGGTGTATCGTAATTTCGCGTGACAGTGTTTCCACATGGTCCATTGTTTGTCCGCCACACTCTCTCCTTTATCGTTTTTTGACACAGCGAAACCAAAATGCTGCCATACGTCTGAATTAAAAGCTGCAGAGGCTGGCACAACTTCGGGGGCGTTTTCATCAATATCCACGGGAGCCCCACCGCCATGTTCATTTGTTGTGTGGACACTACAGCGTAAAACATGCGCTCCTATTGGCTCAACAGCTCATTTGTTGTGACGACGCAGCGCAAAGGATCATGGTCTATGTAGTTTACAATGTTTTTTCCGTGGAATCCGACTCATTCTAGTTGTTTTTGACGGATAACTGTCCGTTTAAATATCGTAACAAGACCACGACGATATCGAGGCACTTTTACTACCGCGATATCGCGGTATTGTCAATATCGTTACATCCCTAATAAATACTAGAGCAAAGAAGCAGCTAAAAACGAACTATGAAGGATGGTCTGCACCGACAATCCCTCTTCTCTTGTGTGAAGCACCCTGGGCGACTTCTGTTGGGGTGAATTTTGGTGAAAAGCGCTGTTCAAATAAGATTCCCTTCCCTTTTACACAAGCACAGGACATTCCACCGCTGAGACAGAGAAGAAATAAATAATGTTGTCCCATAGGCTCACTGGGACATTAGGACATAGACACAGTTGTCCCATTGGCTCACAGGGACATTAGTGTGTTTGGTGCACGCGGCCTGTATGTACGTGGTGTCTCTGCATAATGCATGAGTGGGACACTTCACATGGATTATTAGCATGTTTTATTCACGGGGGTCTCCTCCGCTTGGCCGGGGGGCAGCAGACACTCACAAACATGCATAGGATTAATTAGTAATAACATTAGTCTTACACAGAAATGGACCGTATAGACCTTTGCATGTTCTCCATGTGCCTGAGTGAGTTTCGTCCATCAACCCAAAACAGTTTGATCCTCCATCTAGGTACTCCTGTCCATAAACCTATAGCTCAAGATCTAGATACAGTGGGAACCATTATGTTTACATACACTTTATAAAACGACACATTTGCCTTTTTCTTCACTGTATGACATGAAACTAGAATTAACTAGAAATATTTTTTTCCTTAGGTCAAGTAGAATTTAAAAAAATATTTATATTTGTTAAATGCCAGAAAAATTAGAGATAGAATTTAGTTTTAAATGTGTTACTTTTTACATACACTAAGATTATCCATCCATCCATTTTCTTCCACTTGTCCGTTGCCGGGTCGTGGGGGCAGCTGTTGGAGTTGCCCAAATCACATTGCACCAGCCCCTATGGTGCAGGTGGTGGGTCCACAGAAGGACGGCCTCATGGTTCTAACCGGGCCTGTTGGTCTCTCATAAGGGGCTTCTGAACCGCTCTTTGTCTGACCAGTCACCTAGAACTTGTTTGTCATGGGAGACCCTACCGGGGCCACGAAGCCCCCGACAACAGAGCTCCCAGCATAATTCGGCACTCAAACCCTTCTACCATGTTAAGGTGGCGGTTCCAGGAGGGGACACTAAGATTACTATACCTTTAAACAATTTGGGAAAGCCTAGATGACAATGTCATGTCCTTGGAAGCACAAGTCTGGTTCATCCTTGAGGGAAAATGACCAACCACCATACAGATCAGAAAGAAGGCGAGTTCTGTGTCCCAGAGATAAACATGCTGTGGACCAGAACGGACTGAAGAGCTTATTTTACTTTCAAATGTGGCGCAAATGTTTGACGTCACCTACAACACCCGCCTCCCCCGCTCGCTGAAAAAAAAAATCAGGATCCCGGAGTTGACTTTGACGCCCTATTGCATCTCAACAATGTCTGTTTTTTTTAGTTGCTGCTAAAAACAACAAAGTACAAGGAATGAACTCCATGAATCAAAACATTGAGAATGGATAGCTACCTTCTCCAAGCCAGTGTGCTCGTGATTCAAGATGGCAACTCTTCATTTTACATTAGTGATGTGCCAGAAACAAGGAGAGCTGTATGCAATCTGAATCTTTTAATGTCTGCCAATGCAGCTGAGACAATATTCAGTGCAGACACGTATGGAGATCGCTTACCTTCACCAAAATCAGCTGAAAGAAATCGGAGAGGTTATGTAGAGCATCTTATTGTGAAGGCATTGAACATTCGAAGACCGACAAATTGGAAGTCTTTCCTCACCAATGACGGAAACAAGGAATCACTTATTCATCTACTTTTGGAACACTAGGACCTCAGAGGAGAAGAATAAGGAAATCGACAGGACACCTGTCATTTTCATTGAAGCTGGTCAAGCATACACGGTTGAATCTCATGATGGAGAAACTACAAAAGCAAATGATTTTTTTTTTAAGTCATGAAGATGATTTGTATCAACTACACGGACAGTAAGGATTAGGGGCATTTGTTTGTCAATGTTCGAGCCGAATATTCATATATATTCTTCATGAACTATTATGTGAACTCATTCAGGGTCCAAGTCATAATCTGATATGGGGGATCGATGAATCAATATTAGTCAATTGACCAAAAAATGAATCCTTTTGCATAGCATGTCTTTGCACGCATTCACTGGGGCAGAATGCAACTCAAGAAGGAAAGGAAACGTACAGCCAGTTAAGATTATGATTCAATACAGTAAATTCATACAGATATGTGATGCCCTTGGGACCTTAATCAGCTTATACTTGAAAGCATTGAAGAATTTACCCGTCGCCTATTTGGCCGTGGACCCCACATCATAGAAATTACTCTCGGAAGGATTTTTTATATATTTTTTGGTCATTCAAGTTTTTAATGATTTTTCCTTTTTCCAATGCACAAAAACATAAGCAAACAGATAGCAGTAATAAAAAATAAAAAAAAGTCAAATGGCAAGATTTGAAGTCCTGGATTACTTGTATAAACTACCAAGTCATATCGTACAGCAGCTCCTCCGCATCGTGGATCAAGAGAGCCATTGCTTCACAATGATCGGTAAACTTCACCCTACATATGCCAGGGTGAAACGCACATCCAGCTCATGTAGCCTCCGCCTGGCATCCGTGAACTTCTTTCTCTTTTCCCTGGTTATGTCGGGGGAAAATGACCATTTGCAGTCCTTCCAGATGATGGTCTCCTGTCTCCTGTATTTCTCCCTCGCGGCAGCCAATACTTATTCGCGTTCAAAGTAACTCAGAAACCTGATAATTATTGGCCTCGGTGGTTTATCATCCTCTGGCATCGGTACGGGGATGCGGTGTACCCGTTGTAGCTGCCCTGGGTCACGCTCAACCCCAAGAGCCTCGGCGATGATGGTCCGCACGCACCCCGCCACCTTGTTATTTTCCATCCTCTCTTTCCATCCCACCAAGCGTATGTTCTGACGTCTGTCTCGGTTAGCTTGTTACGGCCCTGGCGCGAGGGTCGCAGCAAAAAGAGTTAAAGCTCTGACATTGAGCATTTATTTACAACAATCAATGAAGCATAATGTGCAAAGCGGATGCCAGGTGTAGAGGACCAGAGGAGCAGCACAGGAGTGGGAAAGGGGAAGTCCTTTTGTAGGCGGCCTACAGGATGCACCGGGCCCTGACACATCCGGAGTGACTTCAAAATAAAAAGAGCGTTAGTACATGTTAACCAGACGGAAACCCCAAGCTAGGGGCCGTCACATAGCTGCATCTTCTACTGCTTGATGAAGTTCCTCGCATCGTTTCGTGCTTTTGCCTGCAGACTGGCGAAGCTGCCTGTTGTCACCTTCCAAGTCAGAAATACGGCGCTCAGCCTCGTCCAGCCGCTGCATGACTTTGTGGTTCCTATGATTCACTCGGGCCTGTCAGCTGGTTTGTCCACTATTCCAGCGTGCTTTTGCAACATGTCAAGGGAGTAAATATCCTAGTCTGTATCTGGAACAAAGGCTCCAGAACACTTTCCAGAAACACCATCTCCAACAGAACATGGCGTTTATGCTAACCATGAAGATGGAAAGCTAGAGCCACTGTAGTTTGAGGGTGATGTTATCCCTCCAAAAACTGTGGACTAAAGACGGGACAGATGAAGATGACATCGATGAAGTTCATACATCCCTGGATGAAGATGACAATGAAGATGACTACCCCTTTGATGGTTACTGTGTTTCACATTACCAAGTAAATGTAAACAGACAATCACATCTTGATAAGTTGTCATGACAGGAACAGAATTAACCACTAGTGAAATATTTTCTTAAATCAACTTAACAAGAAGGTACCTGATTCATCTACTCTAAGAGGATTTTTTTTTCATACTGTTCCAAACGTACATGGATTATAACAGCCGTTCGTTCTCTTCGCGTTTCGTTTAAAATCTGAACAGTTGCTAATGCGTCCTATCCGGCTTTTCTTGGTTGGTTAGTTGATTATTCGCTCTCAGGGACCACGACCTCCGATAGATGCACGAGTAATGATTTTATTGAATGTAATATGAGAATGAAAGCCGTTCTGGGGATACGTCTAAATAGTCTAAATAGTCTGCCGGCCGGAAGGGGCGTGGGTGAGGTATGGTCCTGCTCTGGAAACTTCAGATAACTACTTTATCTCCATATGCGCTTGATATCACGGCCCTCTGGAAATGTGAAGAAATCGGCCCTGATCCCAGATACACGTCTTTGTAAAGACGAGGAAAAGTGTGTATTCTGGTCTGGACAGGCTACCTGAAATGAGTTTAGAGATACAGAAATATAGAACCTGCATTTTAAAACATACGAGCCCCCTGACAGACTGTTTTGCCACTGATCTACAGTTAAAGTCACAGACGCTGGGTCCCAAAGCTGTATTGTACCAGTTGTAGTCGAGAGCTGTTTGGGAGCCATAACAAGTCAGTTCAAATGAGCCGAATGTCATCACTAAAAACAACCCTCTGGCCCTGATTGCGTGTGTGATCTAGTTTGACTGTGGTGTGAGCGAGGTGTGTGTGTGTGTGTGGGGGGGGGGGTCTCGTGTGCTTGTATCGGGGGTGAGGATGGGGATGCGCTCCCGGTCCTGATTGCGTCTGTATTTCATGCTCCGCTAACAGTCGTCACAGCCGTCTGAGTAAGATTGCGCTGCCGGCTGCGTGTGCGCTCTTTTCGCTCCGATTTCCATCTTTGCATCATCTAATGTTCAGATCCCCTCCCTCCGCATACAAACTGTACGGGGGGGGGTTAGAGACCACAGGCACTGGTTCAAACTCAGGTGAGGCGTTTTGATATTCTTACTCCGTGAGTCATGTTGTTATAAAACATATTTGAAATGGGTTTTTGTCTTAGTCATGAGTAAAGATGAAAATGTAAGTTAGTTTCAGTCAAGACTCTTTGCAGTATGTTTCAATACATTATTATTGTATTGACACATAATCATATTCTCTGCTTCATGGAGCTTCTCCCACATGGACAAAGCTCAGGCTTGTTCCTTTAGCATTGAATGCACTGCAAATACTGTGTCACTGGACGTTGTAGATGTTTTTAGTCCCTTCTTTTGTTATTTCTATTTGTCAGTGAAAGTATCTAGGAGGTTTGGTCACAGTTTTAGCCTCATTACCGACACTATATTTCATCAGTAAGAGTATTTGACTAAAATAATGACAACATATTTTAGTCGACTAAATGAACCCTGCGTGATTAGGATGCATGCGTGTACATGTTTGAATGAATATAGAGCAGCACTTCCTGGAGATGGCATGAGCATTTTGAGCTCTTTAGAAGGAGATGGACGGACAGCAGGATTACTCAAACATGGACACAAACATGTTGTAACACATTTACAACAATGGCACATTTACTTGCCAAGGCACATTGAGTTGCCTTGTGTACGAAATGTGTGGTATAAACAAAGTTGCCTTGGCTTGATGGCCCTTAACATCTGGAGATGGGTCCTCACTGCTCCTGACAGGATGGCTCAATAGTTAGACGGAGCAATGTCATGAACGTCATGAATGAATGACCCCAGTAACAAGTAACTTAAGGACCGACTATCTCACCGCGGAGACATGAAGGCCCTATCTCACCGGCCTGGAGAGTAGTTGGAGACTCGAGCCGCCACTGGTCACGTAAACGTCTCCAAGTCGCCCCCTGGAGATAAGACGAGTCGTCAGGTAGTCTTGGTGAAAATTTCAGCTAAGTCCACTGCATGGTCTTCAAAAGGTCTCCGCAGTCTCAAGCAGCTGTGGCAATGTTGCGAACCCACATGTGTTGTCCTCAACCTGTGAGACGTTTCTGTGATGTCCCTGCAATGGACGACAAATAGTATTTGCGACACCGCTTGAGACCGCGCGCACATATGCAGTCTCACCGAGACTCGCCTAATCTCCGGATGTCTCCAGACGTCTCTGTGACCAACGGCAACTTGAGTCTCCACCTAGTCTCTAGGCCGGTAATATAGGCCCTTAAGTAATGCATTACTCTAATCTGACTACTTTTTTAAAATTGGTAATCCAACACAGATCCAAGTTAGTCACAGTGAGATACTATTTTTTTTGTCATTGTCGTTTTCTTCTTCTTGCGTCTCGGGGAGTGACAAGTGAACAAACACAAACGTAAACAATGGAGAGAAATACACAATTCTGAGTTTGTGTTGTTGATGTTACTGCACTTCCAATTGGTTGTTTTCAGGTTCTAGAATGTGATGATGTCACAGGACCCCGTGGGCGACAGGCGACAGTTTTTCCTATTAAAAGCATTACACATTCACAAGTCGTATCTAAAAAGAAAATGTATGAATTACAAAAAGGATCATTAATATCAGTCACTGGGTCCATGATCTCTCTGTACAAGACCAAAAATGTTCTCAAAAACAAAATAATGTAACCTCTATATAATATAATAGGCCTTTAGAACGCTGTGATGTCACCCGAAACCCAGCAATAAAGTGAGTATTCGTTTAGGCAAACATTGCTTATTTTTATATGAAAATATAAATTGCCAGGAACCTTGCAAAATATTTTTTTCTTATTTTAATATCAGTAATGTTCAGCAAAAAGTTCAAACTGATATCTCTACATTCCACTTTTAGGTAACAAATCTGAGTTCAGTTTTCAAACATTGAAGTGTCCATCAAAGGTTACACCGTCCTCTTTGTGAAGCTATCCTCTCCTCTGTCTACCCCCCCCCCCCCCCCCATCCTCTGGGGTTCTCTCCTCCCTCCCCTCCCCCTGTTGTCCCCCCCCCCGTCCTCTGGGGTAATGTGTCACTGCTGTGTAATGAGTCTGTGTGCTTGTGTGTGTATAGGTCGTGTGTCCCCCCGGGGCCCCTCTCTAATCACTTTAGTGCACACAGTAAAACAACAGCCGTTCGGAGTCACTTCCGAGTGTAACGGAGCCACTGGAGGAGAGACCTCGGGTCCGCCCTCCCCCCCGCACATAGTGTACCCCTGTCCTTACGATGCATCGGGGTCCCATCACTATCTTTGTTGGACTCTAAAATGATACAAATCTATCACAAAAATGTGTTTGTTTCACCTTTTATTTAATCACAAAAGACCAACAGAGATCCACAATCTCATCTGCAGGGACCCTATTGTACATTTTTAGACACATGGAGGAAACCTACAAGAGAAAACGAGCAAACTCCACACGTAAAAGGCCGGAATGTGAACCATCTTTTCAGCTATTCTTTTTTTGTTATCTCACTGTTTAAAAGGCTCTTGAGATTTAAAAAAAAGGTCGATCTCGATAATCGCGAGGTGCCTTTTAATCGACGGGAGAATTGGTCTGTCCTGTCACATCCTTGTACATTGCGTACAACAGCACAATAGACTAATAGACTAATCAAAAAACTACTGGCACAGCAGCCACAAGCGATAAAACAACAAACTTTCACTCACCCTTTGCCTTCTGCTCAGCAAACTCGTAGTAAATCCATTTTCCAGTGCAAGTAGCGGTGGCCTCCGTGAGACACAGGGGAAGCCTGTGCCTCCTCGGAGGAGGTGTGTGTGTGTGTGTCTGTGTCTATGTAAATACACACAGACAAAGTCACGCCCCTACAGCGCGCTCCAAAATCTCCCAAAACAAGCAGGTTTGAACCTAAAAGTTTACGCTTTTAAATATACCAATACTGGTGGCTTAAACATGGAGAGGCTTCTTCATGACTTCAACTGAACGATTCTGCAAAAAAGTGAAAATCACTAATTTTCAAAAAAAAATCTTTGTTTACGTTTATCTCCAAACACGGGCTGCCGACTTGTGTCTTTGGAATCCACGGCGGGTCACATATTAGACAGCATTCCCAAAATACATACCCTTTCCCATGTGCCATGGGTCAAAGTAGTGCCTGATTTCATTTTTTTCCTCCCTTAAAAACTTCTGAACTCCCGTGTGTCGGTCCGTCACAATGGCCTCCACATTGACACCCCTCTCTTCCAGCAGGGTCAGACTCCGCACAAAGCCCTCCCTCTCCATGCGCACGCTGTTTCCAACCTCATTGCTCTAATAAGACAAACATTAGGTGCTAAGATGCAAAGAGTGATCCCAAATTACATATTGAAATATCCCTTGAATTGTATTACCTGGACTAGTTTGTTATTACATAGATTCATCATCGTGTAACTGCCATATTTGGCTGAATGTCCTACACAAATGCAAGTTGTACATTAGCTGACTTTTATTAATACTTCTGATACATGTTTATGAAATGTATTTACCAGGTGAATCAGCCCGCATGTCCCCGCCCAGTGAAACAGAGCCGCTTTCAAGAGCCTCCCTGATGAGGCCATCTTGCTCCAGCTTCCACTGCCAGTTGACCGTAGGGATGAGGAACTTTGCCTGATGCCTGTAAAAGCATTGCTCTGACAGTCCCTGAATACTGAAGGCCCCTAGGAACTATAACATGAAAACAAATGTCATCAACTGATAATAGATGGGAACATAATCCAAACAAAACTTTTTTTACTGTACCTTTGAAATGTGGCTAAATGATGAGCCGGTGAACAGCACAGCAGCACAGAGCTCTAGGTTTCCAGCTGGGATGTTGTTCACCATCGGCTGACTGGACCACTGATTGGTGAACTCACAGCGAGGACATTGTTGAGTGACCCGAAGCAGTGTGCCGATTGTCATCGTGTCCACAGTACAACGACCAGTGCAGACAGGACATCGTCTGAACAGCCCCAGCAGTTGGTCCTCATGAACAATATATTTTCTGTCCTTGTGTGGAGGGACCTCAGTGGGAATGCTATATAAAAGGAAGAGGCATATTTCATCCCTCAAAATCTAGGATGCGGTGTGTGTATATATATATATATATATATATATATATATATTATTCAATTACAAAGCTAGATTTTCTTTTTACCTTGAACAGTTCACAGTGCTGGCACTGTCATCCATATGGAAGCTGGGGTCAGATGCTGACACTTCCCACCTGCTCCTTTTCAGAGGTGTAGAGGCTGCTCTGGGGCTGTCAGGAAGAGGGATTTCCATCAAGGGCCCAGTCCCACAACCTACACTCGTGTAAAAGCTTGAATACCTTTACAAAACAAAAATAAAACAAATCAAGCTACATTTCAACCGCGAACAGAGTTTAGCGGCACTTACGGAGTTTGGAGACGGACATTTCTCCGCTGTCTCCTCCGCCTCCTCCATCTTGGAGCGTCTCATTTTCTTATTAAATCAGCTGAAATACGTCCCGCTTCTTCGTGTTGCCGACTTTTATCTCCATTTGACAGAACTATAGCCAAGTTGAAGTCTTCGTAGCAGTCGTAGCCTTGCACTGCGATGTTGTGACACTGTTGACACCCCTGACCAATTAGGGACACGCATATGTTTTCACACGCTCACAAACACAGGCCTATCTTTGCGGATTTGGAGTCAGTTTTTGAAACCGGAGCAATGAGTAGTGTTATTTTTTTTGTCAACATCACCCTAGCCCTAGCCCTAGTGGGGTACATAAACTCTGAACCTCACGTACAGATGTTTCAGGTCAAGACAGTTAAATCATCATTATCTACAACATCAAATAAAATGACCAGTATATTGACTGAAATGCATTCACCCATATGAAACAACCAGTATCTGTATTGATCTCGACTAAGAGTATCCTCTCCAATAAGACATCTCTAGTTTAAAGGCTCTGCTGCATGTTCTCACTTTAGGGAAGTTCCTTTAAAGTAAATGTGTCCAAACTTAAAGAGCTTAAACTCACGCCCACGCCTCTGCGCCTCATATCCTCTGTCTGACAGCAGTGTTTTCTTCTGCAGGCTACATTCTCCCACACAAGCGCAAATCTACAAATGCAAACACGCAGCAGACAAACTGAGATAGAGAGAGAGAGAGGGAAGAGGCAGTGACGGCTGAGGACCTCCGGCGGTGGTGGATCTAAGCGGCTTCTGAAGATTCTCCGCACCGTCGTCAGCACCAGAGCAGAGGAGAACGTACTGCGGAGAGACGGGCTTCCTCCAGGCACATTGTATCTCCAGTTTCCATTAGCCATGATTTCATCGACTGATTTAAGGACTTTTATTTGACCTTTATCGATCCAAGAATGTCCAAGCCCCCGAGGAGATCCTTCTCGCTATGTACTAAAATGAACACCATAAATAACAAAACTGGATTAAACACAATGAAGATAAGTATGTTGTCTTAAGTTCGGGAGCAGGCCGCACCTCACAAACGCCTTTTCCGGTCTCGGTCCTACTCCTAACACACAGGAAGCTTCTGAATTCTTCTTTTTACGGAAAATGACTCTAGCAGCTAAGATGAAGCCTTAGGGCCAGTGCAGATTTACTGTTACAATATTGGGTAAACAGGATCTGTTTCCTAATGTTTCCTTAAGTTGAGCAAAGTCAGGGACAGGCATAGCTAGCCATGTCTGTATTGTTAAAATTATCTCCCTCCATAATGGTTGAACTACTGGACATTTACAAGCATAGAGAGAAGAGGCATTGGCTGTGTCCGAATGTCCACACTATTCCCTATATAGTGCACTATATAGTGGTCACGCCATTTTGTAGGGGTGTCCGAATGTCCAGAGAGAATAAAGTAGTGCACTCAAAATTTCCCACAATGCATTCTGAAAAGTAGTGAGCAGCGGCGGTCACTAAACGGGTCAATATAGCCCACAATGCATTGCAAGAGTCGGAGAATAACAGACGACAGCCACAGGTCTTTGAACTAAACAAGAACACGACTGAATGAAATCAGCTGTTTCAATCGTGTGTTGCGCATTTCTCAATAAATGACTTAAATATAAACGGTTACGGTGAAAAATGCTAGCGTTAGCTGCTTACCTTTAGCTCGAGCTGTTAAATGACCGATACCTTCCTCTCAAATAATCCAAGCCATTCATGTAAAATCCATGTTAAATATATCTGGGACTAGGGTGGACATTCGGACAAAGCCATTATTAATAAAGGAGACCTACGGTGGATTGCTTGGGTCAAACCGGTTCTACTTGTGAAACCGGTTCTTGATTCCCCTCCCCATACATGCAAATCTGTCGCCTTTAGGCAAAATTAGCATTTTGACATCGGAAAATACCATTCATTTGAATCATGTAGATCTGCAATTACAAAAAAAAGTGAATCAATTATGCACGGGCTGAGGCTTGTAAAAGTTCACCGGTGCTGTTACGCCAAATATACCATTTTCCCATGGCTGCAGCAGGAGCCTCCCAGCTCCAGGCTGTGTGTGCCCCACACTTGCTCTTCACCTGGGCTGTGGAACAGCAGCCTGCATCCACCGGCTATAATCTCGTCCACTCGCTAACCCTGCTCCAGCAGATGCACCACTGAGGGCGATGAACTGCATGAGACATCGCACTGACGCTGAGGTATATTACGACGTAAACTTTGACTGCTTTTACTTAGTAGCTAGCGGCAGCGCGCTAGTGCATCAGTCTGCACAACAAAGTTACTCCGACACAGTGCGCAACTCTGCATGAGACAAAGCACCAAACTAGTCGAAGTTTTGCAGTGACTGTTTCTTTCATGTTAAATACAGCTGTGTGAACCGTGAGCGCATCTACAAGCTAACCTACTTTTACCTCTTTTCGCCTTGTCTCGGCACTTCCGCTCTATTGACACTTCTGGTAGAGCGCGAAGTCCGTTAATTTAAACGGAGAACTAGAGAAAATGTTTGGCTGCACCGTTTTCTCTGCGCGGCCTGAAAACGGCTTTGTATTCATGTAGTAACTGATTTTATCTGGACTAAACTTCTCCACTCCTATGTTAACTAATAGGAGAAAAGGGGTGGGCACAATTCATGGCGGCGCCCATGGGAACTTCCGAAATAAGGTGAATAAAGCTAACGGATAGCTATCATTTACTGTGAGGCTAAATTGACCGGGCAGATGCCCACGGCTCGGTTGATGCGTAGTTGTGGTCAGTGAGGAGAGGGCACCTCTCCAGGTGGACCGTGGGGTCACTGGGCACTCACAGATATGACTTGGTTTCTGCTGATCATGTTAACGTTGGCAAGTTTACTAAAACTGAACCAAAGTTTACACCTATTTGGACTTGCAACTATTCAAATATGCCAAACCTTTAGGCTTTTAGTAGCCCACTGTAGCCAGAATAACCCTGATACCATTTCTTTTGTATGGTATAGGGTGGAATTATCTGAAGTGTATAAGCTATATTCCCATAAATAGTCAACAAAAGTTTAAAATGTATATTTAAAAATCCATCCATCCATTTTCTTTCACTTGTCCGTTGCCGGGTCGTGGGGGCAGCTGTTGGGGCTGCACCAGCCCCTATGGCTCCTCCTGCAGGTGGTGGGTCCACAGAAGGACGGCCTCATAGTTCTAACCGGGCCTGTTGGTCTCTCATAAGGGGCTTCTGAACCGCTCTTTGTCTCTTTGTAGGACCTGTTTGCCATGGGAGACCCTACCAGGGGCACGAAGCCCCCAACAACAGAGCTCCAGGATCATTCGAGTGCTCAAACCCCTCCACCACGTTAAGGTGGCGGTTCCAGGAGGGGGATATTTAAAAATCGAAAATGTAATAATATTTCTATCCTTTTATTATTTGTATTCAAATACAAGACAGTATCTTCTGGAGTACAGAACCTGATTTGGAATTTCACATTTTGTACAAATACTTTGTACATGAGGTCCTACCTCACAGAAAGACAATTTTGTGTCCGTTTGGGGTCCACCCAGTCTTCTGCAGTCCCTCTCACGTGTGGAGTACCCCAGGGCTCCATTCTTGGGCCCCTCCTTTTCTCATTGTACCTTCTTCCTCGGGGATCCATTTTCCCAGACATGGCATTTCTTTTCACCTCTATACAGATGATACGCACATTTACATGCCATTAAAGCGTGAATCTGCATACAGCGCCAAACAACTCTTAGAGTGTGTTGAGGAAATTAAGATCTGGATGTCATTAAATCTTTAGTTTTTAAAAGATTTAAAAAAAATTAGGGTCACGGTATTTGGACCGAGTGAAGCAACCGCAGTCCACGGTGATATGGGCGCCTTGACCCATTATGTAAAGCCTGTAGTAACTAACCTAGGTGTGAGACTCGACACTCATCTTAAACTTGATGCCCAGATTAGCTCAGTCGTCAAAACAAGCTTCTTCCAAATTCGTCAACTGGCAAAAGTAAAACCTGTTTTGTCACGGCAGCACTTTTAATTTTAATTCATGCTTTTGTAAGTAACCGTCTGGATTATTGTAATGCCCTGTATGTTGGGGCACACAGAGGGAGCACATATCTCCTATTTTCAAATATTTGCATTGGCTCCCCGTCCTCTTTTTTATTGAGTTTACAATTCTGTTATTTGTTTTTAATGCCTTCATGGGCTTGTGGTACTTGTGTGATCTGCTACAGCCCAAAGACAAAGAGGAAAAAGAGAGGACACCTTTTTCTGTTGTGGGTATAAAATTATGGAATGAACTGCCCTTGCATCTTAGGCAGGTCGACTCATTGCCTGTTTCTAAGTCGGCTCTTAAGACACGCCTATTTTCCAGGGCTTTTGATAGTGATTGGCATTTGTCTTGGTAATGTTTTTTCTCATTGCCTTTGTATTTGTTATTGTCTATTGGGAGTTTTTTTTTACCTTCTGACTGTTTGCCCAGTTCTGTGTGTACTGCACTTTGGTCAACACTGTTGTTTTTAAAGTGCAATATAAATAAAGTTGGATTGGATTGAATAAGTTTGATGTTGAATCAATGTATTTGTCAATCATATGCACTACAAACTGTCACCCTTTTCACTATAAGACATGCAAACACATATTATGTGTTTGCATGACTGCATCCCTAGAGCTCGTCGTCTCCTTGGAAACCAGCAATCGTCACAACGTTTGCCTTCAATCGCCGTCTTTGCTTGTTTAATGAAGTTGATTTCACTCTTTATTGAGGTTGTGGGTCCTCATGAGTGAGGTCATAACATTACACGTGTAAATTAATTCAGTTGGTTTTATATATTCCAATCTAATTTAACTTTTGTAAAGAGTACAGCCTTCCTCTGAAAGCTTATCCAGATGACTGGAAACAGGTGTGGTTAAAGGGACTATACAGAGTTTAAACATTTTAAAATTATGTATATTCCTCCCCCTAAATGTTGAAGCAATGTCCTAATTCAGAAAGTAATTCAGTACAATCTACTCCACGTCTGCCTCAGGATGTGGAGCAATTGTATCAACCAATAAAAATAGAGTGACCATTTTTCCTAAGCTTATTGATGGAGCTTTTTAGTAAAAATGTATGTTTTACCAGCTTTAAATCAAAGAGTACTTCCTTCACCCAAAGATCGAGGGATGGGAGGTGGGAAAGCTTCCACTGCTGATCTGCCATCTCTCAAACACAGACCATCGCTCGGTCGCCTTGCATGACGGGACTAGTGGTTACCGGATGCTATATTGGCTGAAAAAAATAAGATATTAAAAAGTTTTGTAGGGAGAGGCTAGTTAGAGTTATTGGCGTATTGACATCGATGTGTTTTCACTTCACTAGTGAAACATGTACAGCTCCTGGCCTTCTGTCACCTACTGCAGTGCGTCTGTTTCCCTGTCCGCCTGACCTAAATGTGCGTCCCCTGGTCTCAGTGTGGACAGCAGGGTGAGGGGGTGCTGGACATACCGCTATGTGACACATATGCACCATGATATACAGCAAAACATTCCCCTGTGTCTGGGGACTACAACTAAAAACACTGACATACTCACAGTTCTAATGTGACCATGTGGAATTATGGACCGCAGGAGAGAGCGAGCTGAGACGCTAATGTTTTTGGGGATACTTGAGTATAGTGCTCTGACTGCACCTCCGGGACGGCTCCAACACCCCCCTGCACCGCGGGGGAATAGCTGGGGTCACTCGGACGCATCAGTGCTGTAATACTGAAAGTTTTGTGCCGTATATTCCAACATGATCACTCTGTTTTACTGTTAGTCTGTTAGCGGCGCGCTAATGCCTGGAGTTTATAACGTAACGGCCTGCACGATAAGCCACTGTCACCAGTGTTTGTTTTATCACGATTACTTGTTTTGTTGATCACCTTAAAGGTGCATTATGCAACTTTAAATAAGACAATAAGACATGGTTAGAGAGGGTGAAAGGCCCTCTCTAACCCTTGGATTGGCTTTGTATCTTGTCCTGGCTGTGTCCTCTGCAGTCACTGCTAACTGCAGAGTGGAACTAGTTGTCACATACTGTAAAAATCCAAATGAATCCTCAAAGAGTAAAAAATATAACCCCAAATACCCCCCATGTACCATAATATTAAGCAGTAAGCCTGTGTTACGGGCCCCAAGCTGTGGGGTTGCCGTAGCAGTAATAGTAGATTTAATCTGTATAAGAAAAAGAAGACAGGAGGCAGTGAGCTGTCGGTTGACGCAGCCTCGCTTTGTTGTATCTTTAATACAAAAATCAAATACATTTATCTATTTAGTCTGTGTCTATCAACGAACATATTCAACCTTTATTGTCTGACAACACACATGACCAAAAAAGTAAACATCAATACTCTGTTTTCTTGGACTTGTAGCTTTCCACATTGTAAACAAACAACATTGGTTTCCGGTCGGACCGATTTCAGGGACGGACAAAGCTAGACCAACGCGGAAAAAAAAAAGTTTTTAAGAATATCAAAATATTCGTTAAGAATATTAAGAACATTCAGGCCTGCTGAGAGGGAGCAAAATGCCTAAACCGCCGAAAATAGAGGCGAAGCAACAGGCAGATTCGGCGGTGGAAGAGGAATACGTAAGCCTCAGTCGAGTCACGGAGCTCATGGAGCAGCAGAGGGTCATGTTCAGGGAATTAATTCAACAACAACAGGAGAACTTCAAAGGATTTATTAAACTCATAATGGAATCAACAAACACCCGCATGGATTTACAGACTAAGGACATTCAAGAACTAAAAACAAGCCTGCAGTTCACGCAAGGTGAGGTGGACACTTTAAAAGAACATAATCTGAAACTCACGGAGCGCACAAACACTTTACAAACGGACTTTTACAAAGTATGTGACAATTTACACATCATCACGGACAAACTGGAGTATCTGGAGGGACAGAGCCGCAGAAATAACCTGGTATTTGAGGGAGTGTTGGAGTCGCCTGGGGAGACCTGGGCCGACGCCGAGGTAAAAGTTAAGGAGATACTGAAGGAGAAGCTACAGCTAAATCACGCGGTGGAGGTGGAGAGGGCTCACCGCGTAGGGAAACACGACGGCGGGAGAGACTGGCCGAGACCCATCATCGCCAGACTACTGAGGTGGAAGGATCGCGAGGAAATCTTGCAGCGCGCCAAACGACTTAAAGGAACAAAAATCTTCATAAACGAGGACTACACCGAATCAATAAAAAGAAAACGCAAAGAACTGATGCCGGAGCTGAGAGCTGCACGAGAAAGGGGGGAGATCGCCTTCTTGAGATATGACAAACTCATTATACGTCCACGCAGCAGTACACCACATCCAGTATAAACACCGGGAAAAGCGTATGGATTTTGGTATGTAAAAGCACATAATTTCACATGTCCAGTAAGACATATAGTTCTATAGGAAGCACCGACTTGGACTTTTCAATAAGGAGAATTGCTGAAGCAAACTCCCAGGATTTTACATTCTCTCAATACGACCTACAGAACACTGAGATCGACATCGACCCGGAAAATAACTTTTTTACTAGAGCTACCAATGACTGTCAATACTACACAGAGGATCTGTACAATAGTAAACTTAAGAACATTAAGGCATTCACTGTAATCCACTTCAATAGTCGAAGCCTCTATGCAAACTTTGACCACATCAAAAGCTTCTTAAAACAGTTTTCCACACCATTCAGTGTCATCCTAATCACAGAAACATGGATTAATAATGACAGAGAATTTGAGTTTTCTATTGATGGTTATGAATTTATAAGTATGAACAGAAAGAACAAGCATGGAGGGGGCGTAGCTATGTTTATAGACTCCAACTATAGTTACAAAGTAATGGAAAATAAGACAATGGTGGTGGATGATACACTTGAATGCCTTACTGTTGAAATTACAAGGCAAAAAAAGAAAAATATTATTGTGAGTTGTATTTATAGAACACCTGGCTCTGATGTAGATGTTTTTTCTAACTGGATGGAGGAGCACTTTTCAGGATTAAATCATAAAGTCATGTTTGTGGGGGGAGACCTCAACATCGATCTGTTAAACCCATATAAACATAAAAAGACGGACGAATTTATAAATACTTTATTCAGTATAGGTCTGTTTCCTCTAATAACCAAACCAAGTAGAATAACAACCCATAGTGCCACCTTGATTGATAACATTTTCTCAAATGAAATTGAAAGTGATACAGTCAGCGGGTTAATTATAAATGATATTAGTGATCACCTTCCAGTTTTCGTTATGTATAAAAATGGATATGTAAAAGATGAAGAGGAAAACAAGTATTGGTTTAGAAGGGTAAAAACAGAGAAAACTATTGATGCATTTAAAAAGGAGCTTTTAGCTCAAGACTGGAGTATTGTGTACAGAGAGAATGACACGAATATGGCTTATGATGAGTTTACGCGAGTATTTCAAAAGGTATACGACAAAAACTGCCCAATGAAGAAATACAGTAAAAACAGAAAGTGTAAAGAAACACCATGGATGTCTAAGGGTTTACTAAATGCTTGCAAGAAAAAAAAAAATCTTTACAAAAACTTTATAAGTAACCGAACAAAAGAAGCTGAGGATAAATATAAGAAATATAAAAATAAACTGACAGGTATCATTAGAAAATGTAAACAGGATTATTATAATAAGTTGTTGGATACTAATAAGAATAATATTAAAGGTTTATGGAACATCTTAAATAGTATAATTAGAAATAAACCAAGAACGATTAATTATCCAAAATATTTCAAAGATGAGGATAACACTTTAAATAATATGAATGAAGTAGTCGAAACATTTAATAAATTCTTTGTAGATGTTGGACCGAACCTTGCTGCAAAAATTGTAAACGTTGAGAACTATAATTGTGATCTGATAGAAGCAAATCCTATGTCCCTGTTCCTCAAACCTGTGGAGGAAAAGGAGATACTGGACATTGTTAAAGGGTGTAAAAATAAGACCTCGACCGATTACCATGACATGGACATGAAAACTTTAAAAACTGTTATTGAAAGTATCTCTAAGCCGTTAACTTACATCTGTAACTTATCGTTGCAAACTGGACAATTTCCTGATAGTATGAAAGTAGCAAAAGTGATTCCTCTGTTCAAAGCAGGAGATAAACATCTCTTTACAAACTATAGGCCTGTTTCCCTTTTACCGCAATTCTCTAAAATCTTAGAAAAGGTTTTTAACTCCAGACTTGACAGCTTTATTGAAAAGTGTAATTTACTCTCGGACAATCAGTTTGGGTTTAGGAACAATCACTCAACCTCACACGCGCTCTTTGATATAACTGAAGAAATAACTAATGCTGTAGATAACAAGAAATGTGCAATAGGGTTATTTATTGACCTGAGTAAAGCGTTTGATACAATAAACTATGATATATTAATTAATAAACTAGAACTTTATGGAATTAGGGGGGTAGCTCTACAGTGGGTTACCAGTTACTTAAAAAATAGAAAACAATGTGTGAAAATCGGTGATTATCAGTCGAGATGTCGACAAATTGTCTGTGGTTTACCTCAAGGTTCTATTCTGGGCCCAAAATTGTTTAATATGTATATTAACGACATTTGTAAAACGTCTGAAATACTTAAATTTATCTTGTTTGCTGACGATACAAATATTTTTGCATCAGGAGACGACTTACAGCAGCTGTGTCGGATTGTTAACTTGGAACTCAAAAGTGTCAACAAGTGGTTCAAACAAAATAAATTATCTTTAAATCTGAGTAAAAGCAAAATGATGATATTTGGCAACTGTAACTCCAATGCTCAGGAAGCGATTCAGATAGAAGGTGTTGTTATCGAGCGAGTGCATGAAATCAAATTCCTTGGTGTGATTATTGATGACAGAATTACTTGGAAATCTCATATTAAATATATATCTACGAAAATTTCTAGAAGCATTTCAGTAATTGCAAAAGCAAAGCACATTTTAAACATCAAAGCTCTACATACCTTATACTGTTCTCTGATTTTGCCCTACTTATATTATTGTACTGTGGTTTGGGGTAGTACTTACAAAAACACAGTTAAACCAATAATATTGTTGCAAAAAAGAGCTATCCGAGTAATTCATAAAGTTGGGTTTTTGGACCACACAAACTCATTATTTTTAAAATCAAAGATCATGAAGTTTTGTGACATTGTTGAGTTCCAAACTGTTCAAATGTTATTCAAAGCAAGGTATAAATTGTTACCAAACCAATTACAAAGAAGGTTCCAAGAACGTACTGGTCGTTATGAATTACGTGATGAATTAAACTTTAGGATTCAGAAACATAGCACAACTTTGAAAAGTTTTAGTCCAACAGTTAATGGTGTTCAATTGTGGAATAAACTGGAGATGGATTTGAAACGATGTCCAAACATCAACCTGTTCAAATTTAAATACAAACAAAAGACTTTTGAAATATACAGACAAGAAGAAATGTGTTGCCACTAGGGGGAGCAGTAGGATGGATTATGTGTATTGTTCCTCTATAATCTGGAAGAGTGTTGCTGCTTGGAACGGTTGTCATTCTATTGCTCAAATTCACAAATGGAGAATTAGGGTTGGCAGGTTATGGATCTGTTGAGAGGAATCCTCCCAACGGGCTCTAAACCTTGTCTTTTAATGCACCACTCAGCATAGGAACATATTCTACAAAATCAGCTGTTAGGGCAGCCATGTGGGGGTTTGTTGATTGGGAGTTACTGCCCTCTTCATCTGGCCCGCTCTACACTTTGGCTTTTTAATGCACCACACTATGCAGGGCTTGCAGCATACTTCACATATAACTCAATTAAATAAATAATGATTATGGAAATTACACCCAAATTAAAATTATACTGAGAATGGTAATGACAACTGGAAAGTATCAAGATCTCAGATTATAATATCTATCAATGTACCTTCATAACATAAAAGTAACTCTCGGTTATCAAGGGTAAAAATCTGGAAGAAATATATTAAGGATCACATTTTTTTTTTTTTTTGACTGCTTTGTTCTAGACATCGTACATGAAACGGGATTGTTGTTGTAGCTGTGCGTTGCTTCAATTAATTGTATAAACAGTTCATATATTATTATTTTTTTTGGTAAGTTTGTAAGTTGGTCTGTATGAATGTAGCTGCTTGAAATGTTCTTTTTTTATTTATTTTATTGCACTTGGGGGTGGGCAATCATAAGCTTTTGCTTCAGCCCACTCCTTTTGAGCACTATGTGTACTGCTCAAATAAACAAATAAACATAAACAACAAGCCGATACTTGACTAAACATTGAAACCTTGTTCCTATTACGGCTTGACTTGCTTATAAATCCTTTTACTTTTAACTATACACAATTATATACTTTTAATTATAACATAATTATACACAATACTGAACACTCAAAAAATGCTTAAACTGTCTCAAAAATATATTTAAAAAAATGTAAACACCCTTTCCTACAGAAACCATTCTAAAGCTCGAACCCACTGCCTAAACTTAAGTCTGTTCCTTCCAGATGCCCTGCGGCTAGCTGCTCGATGCTCCAGACCGACCGGACGTTAGTATCGCGGTCTCCAGCCCTATCTGCAGAGGGACTGACCAGAAGGACTGAAGCTCCAACTGGACCTGCGGTCTTGGCCCGTCTGCTGAGGGACTCCCATCGACCATGGCCTGTCTGTCCATGGGAGCGGATCTCTCCTTCTTCTCCCACTGAGTTTTTGAGTTTTCCTAAGAATTCGCCCCGTCCTTATGAGAGTCTAAGGACGGGGGACGCCCCGGACTTGTTTCCACCAAAGAAGGTCCGAAAGAAATAACAACATATGTAGCAAACACAGCGCTGCACAGGATTCTTTTGGGACATTTTGCAGTTATTATGAAAATGGATGAGATTTATTCTCTTATTCTCTGCACATTGAATCATTTAACCTGCTTCTGACTTTATGTGTTTTGGACGCTGTTTCTTCAGTCATTACCAATGAGTGTGCACCATTTGGCGCACAAATAATGCATGCGCTCATGAGACGTGCCAGCGGTTTATCGTGGGTGCTAAAACTCTTACTATTAACCAGTAACTGTAAATTCTCGACACCCCTATTTCTGATCCAACCCCAATCCCTAAACAAGATATCCAAAATCCTATCCGAAAATGCCTTTGAAACTAATGCATTAACAAAATAAAACCATGAATGGCTCATTGTTATTTGAGAACACAAAATGACAGAAAACCTGAAATACATTGTCTTCTCATATGTTCGTAATCTACGCCAAATGTTTTGAATTGATATTTGTAAAATAAAAAATCCTATTCACATGCAGTGTCTCGCTTAAATGGGCTGAACTCCCAGGGTCGGTGTAAGTGTGTTTTCATAGTAACAAAGGTTTTAAGACGTAGCCAACGTCAACAGTGTTTTCCCCTCCGCCATCAGACTCATGAACGATAACAAGACCCAGTAACTCTTAATAACCGGTTCCAGCCATTTGCACAGCTCTATTGCACTATGTGGTATGTCCACACTCATATCTGCTGCTCACACTCCATACACCTGCACATCTGTGAATACAATCCCGGTGTTGTTCTATGTCAATTGTTCTATGTCAATTTATTTTAATCTACTTTACGCATGCCCTTATAGCCAATTTTTTTTAATCTAAATTCTGTGTTATATGTTTTATGTCGCACGATTGTACCGAGAAAAATTCCTAGTTTGTGAACCTGTTCTCAAACCGTGGCAATAAATACTATTCTGATTCTGTTGAGAGTTCCATTGACAAACAGCAAAAAAACTTTATCTCAATCTCCTGTTGAAGTAACAGCCGATAAAAGGCCAGATAGTTTTACACCTAATCAGAATAATACAGCTCACCATTTCTCCAGGCAAAATTAAGATATTTGTATATTTCAAATAAGCCTTCATTGTGTATGTTAATTAATGTCAGAAAAAGATTACTAAAGAAAATCCAGAGATGTAATAATTCTTTGCGATCAGCCTTGTAGTCATCTCTACAGCAGGTTAAAATCAGCTAAATCCCGTTATACCAGGGGTGCCCAAAGTGGGGCCCGCGGGCCAAATTTGGCCCACCAGAGTGACCTACTTTTGCGCCGCATACCAACTCTCTCCCATTCATTCTCAATGGTAAATATGCATGCAGTACACTTTTTGGCCACCAGCGTCAAATCGGGGCCGCTGTTTCACTCCTTTGGCAAAGTTAAGGAAACACTGTTGCGGTGTCTTGGTGTTTATCAATCACAGAGCGATGTAGCACCAGTTTTCCAACTTTTATTGCGAAGGTCGTTGATATTAACAAAGGTACGTGTTAAAAAGAATTGATGCACTTTCAAAATGATCTCTTATGGCATTTTCTTTGAGTTAACAATGAATGAGGGAAAGACACTGTAGGTTCTGTAGATACAGGTGTTGTTGTTGTTTACATTTTGTACTATATTGCTGCAATTCTACTAAAACTATGCGTTTGCCACAGTTAACATTTGTTTTAATGTAGCATGTTATTTGCATAGATAGAATCATATGCAAATGTATAGGCTACTATTATTGTTTGCAGTGTATATGTGTTTCACACTTGACATCGCCGTGTTTGGCCCGCGACCCACAAGCACTTTTAAATTTTGGCCCTCGGAGACAAAACGTTTGGGCACCCCTGCATTATAGTGAATAGGGCTAAAGTTATATTGGACCCGGAAGTATCATAAACAAGTTAGATGTAGGCTATTTACAGCTACGGAGGTGCTCCACTGCTTTTGTCTCCACTTTTTACACATTTTTTTTAGCTAATGTTAGTCTATGGAAAATGCATGCTAGCACCCACAATTATAGCGAATCTCCATGGTAACATTGAATTTTCCCGAACTCTATACATAAGCTAACCACTAGGACACCACTGCACACAGCTCAACAGGTGAAGCAGAACAAACAGCTAAACTACCGAAAAGTCATTTGAACTCTTTGCAAACAAACCACCACTTGACTGAAATTCAGTGTGGTCTGTGTAAGCTCTTTCTTTCTTTTTTCATCCAGGTAACATAAATGCTTCAGAAAAAAACTCACTTGTCGCGCCATATGGTTTTGGTCCCAGTTCTTCATCTCCCGTTTGGTACATTTTCCTGCGCCCTCTAGTGGTACCTTTCGATAACTCGTACTGGACATGGTAAAGATGTGAAGCATAAATGGAGCTTTAGTAACTGTCCCTGGAGCTGTTTTTCTGAGATGCATTTAGAGTAAAACCTTCGACAATCACCGGATGTTCCTTCTTTCTTCAGTGCAGGGCATATTGTTTAAAAGCGTCATACCCCTCATCCATCTTTATAAAACACTGTAGTGCCTGACAAAGATGTAGCGACTTTGAGACGGGCAAACTGTGAGCACAGGCATCAGCACAGACACGCGGGCCCTGCAGCACACGCTCTCGACAGCTCCAACATCCGTCACCCGCTGCACGTCAGAACAAAGCGTACGCCCAATGTGCCTGAGACGGTTTGAGGGGGGGAAATGAGACGTCCCGGGTCTGCACACATTAAACACCAATCGCACCAACTCTTTGGTTACCCGCAGAAACATACTCTCGGAAACGGGCGGTCGGCATTCTGGCCTCACAGCAGGTCACGTTAGAACGAGCATCGATGCGCTTTTCGCTTGTGGGCGCTATGATGAGGAAATAAATCCAAAAGATATTCAGTAAAACTCTTGATCGGACAGGATGTTCGGTTGACGTGGCAAACGTGGCTAACCCCTATAGCAGGGGTGTCAAACGTACGGCCCGCGGGCCAGAACCGGCCCGCCAGTGGGTTCAGTCCGGCCCACGGGATAAATATGCATTATTAAAGAAGAATAAACTTCATTTTCTTTAAAATTTGCAGTTCTTATATTGTCCATGAACAAAGGGAGCTTTGTCTGTGCCTCCTGTAAAACTGAAATAACATTTGAAAAACTGCTAGAACTTTATTTTCTTTCCAGATATGCTATAAGGTCAGTCACAATGATCAAAGAGTAGTTAAATAACTCAAAATAGATCAAAACAGTATGAAGGAATTAAGTGGCGTTTCCATTTGATTACAGCGCACTGGGTTACAAGGACTAGGCACAAGATGGCCGCTATGGCTATGGCCATGTCCTAGCTAGAGTTTTATTAAAGATCTTTTTCCAGTCTCTTCTCACATGTCGTCTCTTCCTTGTTCTTGGCTCGTCGACTCCAGAGGTGCCTTGTGGGAATTGGTGTCCAAACCACACTCGTCACTGTCGCGCGTCCGTTGCATGTCTCTACGCCGCACTGCACTGCAGCGAGGAAGAGCGATCTATGCCACTCGGGCCCGGTCTTTCCACTGCCGCGGATCATTAGTTGGGATAACAGATGGCTGGGGCGCACACGGAATTATACAGTCGTCATTTAACTGACAAAGGCAGACGAATGAAGCTTCGCACAGCCGGGCCAAATGAGCGGTGGGAGGAGAGGCTTTCAGATCAGAAAACAAAAGAAGACGACACCCGAGGAGACAGGGACAATGCAGACGGAGAACTCAGAGGGACAATTAAATTGGTGGCTCTTTTGATTTGAATCGTTAACAAATCAACTGCCTATCATTGTTGACTAATATTAAAGGGGAACACGTGTGTTCTTAGTTTGGTGAATGCCGACTTGGAAGCGCGTGCAATACACCTTGAACTTTTGCACATTTTGTCATGTTTACAACCCTAAACATGAAGATTTTATTTTAAATGTTTTACTGAAAGTTCACACACAAGTATCAGACAACTGTGAAGTGAAAGCAAAATGATACATGATTCTGTTATTTTTAAAATAGAAAAGTGAAAAGTGGGGTGTGCATAAGTATTCATACAGCATGACTTAATACTTTGTGGAATCCCCTTTTGCTGCAATAACAGCAGCAAGTCTTCTGGGGTTTGACTCTACAAGGTTTGCACATGTAGAGACTGACATTCTAGCCCATTCCTCTTTACAAAACAACTCAAGCTCTGTCAAATTAGAAGGAGAGCGTTTGTGAACAGAAGTTTTCAGGTCTTTCCACAGATTTTCAATAGGACTGAGGTCAGGACTTTGACTGGGCCATTCTAACACATTAATATGTTTGTTTTTAAACCATTCCATTGTAGATGTAGCTTTGTGTTTAGGGTCATTGTCCTGCTGGAAGGTGATGAGCAGTGTTAGGTTTGCTCCATACGTAACGTTTTGCATTTGGGCCAAAAAGTTCGATTTTTGTCTCATCTGCCCAAAGCACCTTCTTCCACATGGTAGCTGTGTCCTCCATATGACTTCTAGCAAACTTCAAACGGGATTTCTTATGGCCTCCTTTCAATAATGGCTTTCTTCTGCCACTTGTCCATGAAGACCAGATTTGTGTAGAGTACGACTTATAGTTGTCCCATGTACAGATTCCCCCAGCTCAGCGGCAGTACGTCGCAGCTCCTCCAGAGTTATCTTGGGGCACTTGGTTACATTTCTGACCAGTGCTCTCCTTGTTCGGTCTGTTAGTTTAGGTGGACGCCCGTGTCTTGGTAAGTTCACAGTGGTGCTATACTCTTTCCATTTCCGAATGATGGATTGAACAGTGCTCCGTGAGATGTTCAAATCTTGGGAAATCTTTGTATAACTTAACGCTGCTTTAAACTTCTCCACAGCTTTACCCCTGACCTCTCTGGTGAGCTCCTTGGCCTTCATGATGTTGTTTAGTGACCAATACACTCTGACCATAGCTCTGAGGCCCTCACAGAACAGCTGGAATTATACTGAGAGTAGATTACACACAGGTGGCCTCTATTTAATGGTTATGGCAAGGTGTGAACTTTATGCAGTCATTAGGAATGTTATAAAGGCAATTTAATGCACTCCAAAAATGCTGTAAGAATACTTGTGCCGCCCCACTTTTTACTTTTCTATTTTTGTAAAATAACAGAATCATGTATCATTTTGCTTTCACTTTAGAGTTGTATGTTACTTGTGTGAGAACTTTCAGTAAAAAATGTATGGTTGTAAACATGACAAAATGTGCAAAAGTTCAAGGTGTATTAGTACTTTCGCAAGGCACTGTATAAGGACAAAAGAGAGAAGGACATGAATGAAAAACACAAATCCAAAACTAAAAACCAACAAAACATCTCGGCGCCACGCGCTCAAGGACCCACCTAAATCTGTGGGCATGCAATTTCCTTCTGTTCCTGCGGGTCAGCGCTTTAAATAGATGCGGCGGGGACTCAGCGCTCCGCCTGTTTGGTGCAATGGGTATAGCGCTCGCCTCGGGTACACGAGGCCGTAGGATCGAGGCCCACGTTTGTCTTTGTCAAACAACATTAATAGAGCGCATTTACAGTAATGCTACATTATTTGTAAACGGTGACATTCCAAACTTTTAGCAGTAATACATTGGTACATTGGGATTTCACTTTCCATTATGCAAATTTTTATATGGAAAATAAAAATATATATTTGTGTGTAGTTGACCTTGTAGTGACCCAGCGGCTGTATGAATCAGCATGGTGCCTTTACTTTCCCAAATGAGTGGTCTCTCGGACACTCCAGGTTCAATAGTATGGAAGATTTTCACTGCTGACAGACCCTCTCACCAAAAAACCAAACATTTGATCCTGGAGCGTTTTAGAGACCACTTTTATCGAAAGTAAAGGTGCCATGCTGACCACTCATACAGCCGCTGGGTCACTACAAGATCAAATACACACAAATATAACATTTCGTTTCCACATAAAAAGTTGCATAATGCACATTTAATAAAAGTAGACTACAAGTGCTACTGTATTACCAACTTATTTCTGTATAAAGGCATCTGTAATTTATGATGAGGATATTTACATTCTGGAATTAATTAATACATGATTTAATATGTACAACTATGACTCAGAATGTTGGGTCCCATCAGGAGGAGATCATGAACACACGACCTGTGCAGCGCGTTTTGAAGGTTTTCGCACGTGGTAAGCTTTTGACGCGCCTCCAAAGCGGACGACGCTAGTTTTGGGAAATATTTAACTTTTTGGAGAAATTCACGAGCGTCAACCAATCAGTAGCTTTCTCCAACAGTGACGTACGTTGTAGCTGAGCCACCGGGGCAGAAGCTATGCCCGCAGATGAAAACAAGTCATGGAGGATTATCGTGTTTTCAACCGGAGCTACAGCAGCTCTGGGACTTTTACAAAGACACGCGTTAGTGTTTCTTTTACCTAAACGCCCAGGATTAAAAGCGGCGACAAGAAAACTTATTTCAGTGGCTGGATCTACGCTGGGAATGTGTCTGTGGCTTGATAGGTCAGCAGAGTGAACAGGAGGGGGCTCAGCACACAGCCTTGGGGAGCTCCCGTGTTCAGTGTGATGGTTCTGGAGGACTTTCCGCCGACACGTACAGCCTGTGGTCTCCTCGTCAGAAAGTCCAGCAGCCAGTTGCACAGTGATGTGTTGATCCCCAGGTGGAGCAGTTTGTGTATTAGCTGCTGTGGGATTATAGTGTTGAATGCTGAGCTAAAGTCTAAAAACAGCATTCTAACGTAAGAGTCCTTTACCAGCAAACTGGTATGGGTCCAGGGTGGGAGGGAGAACAGACTTGATATGTTCCATGACGAGCCGCTCGAAGCACTTCATAAGAATTGGAGTGAGTGCTACTGGATCTACGCTGGGAATGTGTCTGTGGCTTGATAGGTCAGCAGAGTGAACAGGAGGGGGCTCAGCACACAGCCTTGGGGAGCTCCCGTGTTCAGTGTGATGGTTCTGGAGGACTTTCCGCCGACACGTACAGCCTGTGGTCTCCCCGTCAGAAAGTCCAGCAGCCAGTTGCACAGTGATGTGTTGATCCCCAGGTGGAGCAGTTTGTGTATTAGCTGCTGTGGGATTATAGTGTTGAATGCTGAGCTAAAGTCTAAAAACAGCATTCTAACGTAAGAGTCCTTTACCAGCAAACTGGTATGGGTCCAGGGTGGGAGGGAGAACAGACTTGATATGTTCCATGACGAGCCGCTCGAAGCACTTCATAAGAATTGGAGTGAGTGCTACTGGGCGGTAGTCATTAAAGCAGGAGGGTGGTGACTTCTTTGGCACCGGAATGATGGAGGTCGCTTTGAGACAAACAAAACAAGAGATCTCAAATCCACTCCAAAACGCATAATTGTAACTGATTTGTCGACAAAAATAAGACCGTACGTGTAAACCTGGCTCGATCCATTCCTCTTATTATAGGGCTAAAACTACATTTGAATGAGTTTTGGAAGTCAACACCGCTGCCCCCCCTCCCACAGAATGAGAGCAGGCGCACACTGTCAGCTCACTGCTTTGAATTTGGAACCAATTAACTGTGAACCAGATCACGAATCACAGTGAGCACCGGGGAGAGGAGGCAGCCGCGCGGTCCCTCGCCACTATCCACCCGCGAAACAGGTCACAGCCCACACCCGCACCTGCTGTTGCCATGGCGACACACACACACACGCGTGCTTTTTGTGACAGATATTTGGTAAAAAAAAAATGAAGAGGACTTTTAGAGGGTTTTTTTTTCTCTCAGCTTGGATAGAAAAGCAGTGGTTTTAGTTGTAGCTAAATGACATTGGAAAAAAGAAAGACAAATGTAAAATTTTCTAACCAAGTGGTGAACCAGTGAGATTTTGTTGAGTACAATCAGACAAAAACCGGCTGAATTCACTCGAGTTAAAGGCATAATATGATACACATATCATGTATCGAGGCTGTGTTACATATTGTGCCACAATAACGCAGAGCTACAGCTTGGTTTGACCTTTATTTAATCAGGAAAGTCCCACTGAGATTCAGAGGGGAACCTATTGTACATGTTTTAGTGGTAGGAGAAACCGGTTTGAAGCAAAACTGATTGGGCTGTAATAATTGATCTTAGTGGTTGTTTTAAAAAATGGGACATTTTGACTCGGTTGTGATTCAGTTTACTGTGCACATGAACATGATAAAAGCCATATACAGTGTTCACTTAAAGCCATACTGTGTAACATTTGTAACATTCCATCTAATAAACAAAATCGAATCAAAGCATTAGTAGAGATCGACTAATATGGGTTTTTCTCAGGCAGATGCCAATTTTCTCCTATTCTGATAGGCTGACATTGAATGCAAATATTTTGGAGCTGAGCTTGAGTCCTGTGTCTGACGCCCCTAAACTGTAATGTGTGTGTGTGACAGCGGGATCAGCTTTATGGGCAAAGGCGTGTTTATTTAGGACTGTCATGTTTAGTTTATACAAGTGTTAAATTACATGTATGACAATCAAGCTTCATTATTTCTTTAAAACACACTCGATAAACTATATTTAGTTAAAGCAGTTAAAGCAGTACTAAGTAACTTGTTTACCTTAATAAATCCTTTCCGTAGTCCCTCTGGGGGTAATACAAGTGTTAAATGGGATGATCGGGGGGGGTCTTTCATCTCCCCCTGGTGTCTCTGGCCAGAAATCTCAATAGGTCGCGTTCACGATTTAGAATTCCATTTCAGTTGGAGGGCAGGTCTCAATACAACTCTATGGGAGAGAAACAGTTTTTGAAAGAAATTTCCAAAAAGAAAATGTCCAAATGTTTTCTCTGATCATCATGTGACAGTGATTGGATTCACAAACCTGACATGTGAATTTCATGGCTGAAAGTCCTTTCTACTGGCCAACATCAAGCACATGTTTTTGAATATTGTCTCCACTTTTGGACACCTTTGTGAAGAAATAATTAGACATATGTTCATATGTGCTGGAAGATATGACCTTGAACTTTGTGTCAGTTTTAGTTTCATGTGAATTGGCCCAGTAATTACAGAGATATTAGCAATGATTTAAGACTATAAATCTGCATTTTGAGCGTTACTATGGTTACGGCCGTGGAATTTTCAGTTGCCCTCCACCTCAATGTTAAACTATGGGATCTTTAGAATGTTGTGATGTCACGTGAACGCTACCTATTGCAACTTGCCTTCCACCTGGTCCGAGTCGCCAATACACACTAATAGAATCACGAAGAAGAAGCTAACAGGCTAATGGGCAAAGCTAACTGCGGGCTAGCGTCACTTAAACAGTATTTACAGCCAAGTTTGAAAGAAAAAAAAATATCTCCATTGTGTAAGTGGATGTGCAATATCCCTCTGTCCCTTTGTCTTTTCTGACAGCGTAGTATTTACGCTCATGGACAATTAATGAGTAAAAAAACGCTACATCCTACGACACCTGCAATGGCGCTTATGGCCTCTAGGGGCATGAGTTACACCTCTGCAGCATGCTTGAAGTATTATATCCAGGATTTAATGGTCTGTGTGTTGTTTGTGTGTCGATTTATCTACACATTAAACATAATAAAACACTCACATTGAGCCAACTCAAGCAAAATGTCTGACTGACAGTGTCTGGCACTTCTACAAATTAAAACTACTTACTCCATGTCCAAAAACGATTTCTCCCATGGCTGTGTCCGAATGTCCACCCTAGTCCCTAACCCCTCATTCACTACATAGGCCCGCACTATATAGTAGACTATATAGTCCACTGATTCTGTTGGCTATTCGGACAGAAGCCACTACTTTCTCCGAGCTGCGTGACGTCACGCGCGCTGCGGCATGCAGATCTTTTTTTCTTCTTTTTTTTCTGAATTTATTTATTGTTATTACAAACGTTTATTTTATGAAACAGAACGAGAGTTTTGGCACTTTTACAGGCGTTTTATTTGACATTTAAATTAAAATAAAAACTATCATAAAAAAATCATTCCAGCGTTAGCTCAAAGACGTGCAGAAAGTAGGTCAGAGCCCGGTGTCCGAAGCGCCAGCAGAATGAGTGACTACATCTGCTAAAAGTCGCTAAACTCCGGGAATAATGTATTTCTGGGGTAAAGATCAACCAAACTCATGAAACAGTGGACTATTTATGGATAAATACGAGTCAGATATATTTAACATGGATTTTACATGAATGGCTTGGATTATTTGAGAGGAAGCTATCGGTCATTTAACAGCTCGAGCTAAAGGTAAGTTAGCATTTTTCACCGTAACCGTTTATATATTTAAGTAATTTATTGAGAAATGCGTCTCGTCTGTTCTCCGACTCTCGCAATGCATTGTGGGCTATATTGACCCGTTTAGTGACCGCTGCTGCTCACTACTTTTCAGAATGCATTGTGGGAAATTTTGAGTGCACTACTTTTTTCTCTCTGGACATTCGGACACCCCTACAAAATGGCGTGACCACTATATAGTGCACTATATAGTGCACTATACAGGGAATAGTGTGGACATTCGGACACAGCCCATGTCTCTAATTATGCTAACAGTGTTAGTGGGCTGCTAGCTAACAACCTAACTCATTTGTTGAGAAGCATCTGGATGCGGCAAGTGGAGGGGCATGTGATCAGTGGAGCTCCAGAAGATGACGTCACCTCTGCAGGACGACGCTAGTTTAAACTAATCCAAACTAACCCTAATCCTACCTTTAAGGATAGTGGAGGGGCATGTGATCAGTGGAGCTCCAGAAGATGACCTCTGCAGGACGAGGCTACCTTTAAGGATAGTGGAGGGTACGAAAGCCGTTTTATTGAAATTAACTTAAATAAATGTCAAAGGAAAAAAAGTGGAGCTGAAGTAATTTCCTGTGGAGAATTGGAGCTCCACTGATCACGTGCCCCTCCAGTTGCTGCATCCAGATGCTCTTGCATTTGTTTAATGAATAAATATTATTGAAATCATAGCAATTATTTTAATAATATTAAGGACAAAATATTTGCAACTGTCAGTTGCATCCAAGTAAGAAGTACCAGAACCAATCCAAAACAAATGCTAACGGCAGCTAGCGGCTTCTAACTTCATCTCAGTAAAGGTTTTGTTAAGATAAATATCCGTGGCAAGTATGTGACGTCTCAGCTCTATCCTCATTTTACTCTTCATGGCAAAATATTTCCTTCTGTCGGTGGAATCAAGATAAAAAGCAGTAGCCGACTGTGGACTGAAGCCAAAGCAATGTGTCAGACAAGCATAAAGTGTTTGAACAAAGTCAAACACATGGAAATGTTAAATCCCAGCCCTGACACATGCAGCGTGTGATAGAAATAATTCAAATGGGTCTTTGATCATTTCAGCCTCATGTGAAAGGCCTCACTCCAGTCCAATGTACCGAGGCAGTGGGTCCTGCTGGATCAAGTGCCGGAATTGCACGATGTGGCTGTGCTAGTTCCTCTAACCTGAAGTTATGAGTGCCAGTACTTCTTGTATGTATTCATTTCCTATGGAGATTAGGTCTCGAATGATCATATTTTCTAAAGATTACCTGGTGGAGAGTGAGTTCTTGGTAGATGATCACTTACTGCACGATCAGAACTCCATGTAGGATGTAGCTAGTTCAGAGGAGACATGTGTGTTCATAAAGGACGGATGGATAGTTGTCTTAACATGCAATAAAAAATAAATACCTATAGAAAATGTAAAATATATACAAGATAATTGTTTTTATGCAGATTAGTTCATATCTGCGTCACTATTTCAACTTTTATCATGCTTGAAATTAATGTTAGCCTTTAGCTTCAAGACAAACTCTCCGACTTTTATAAACACAGGCGTCTCCTCCACTTGAAATATTTACATCCTACAGCAACTCATCAACATGCAGTAAGTGTTCAAGTGATCATCTACCAGAAACTCACTGTCCACCACAGAATCTTAAGGAAATCTGATTATTCTGACGGGTCTAAGCTAATCTTAATGGAAATGAATACGGACAGGATCGTACTGGCGCTCAAAACTTCAGATCTGAGGAACTAGCGTAGCCACATCGTGCAACAAGCCAATCCCAAAAAAATGTTAAACAGTTCGACTTCTAACCAAACAAATATGTGTCTTTATTTTGAGTCGGCCCCCGTCTCGTCAGACTGGTAAACTTTGCCGGGAGTGTGTGACATCAGCAGCTTATCTCCTTGGAAGAAGGGAAGGGAAAGACACAAGTCACGGAAGGCAATTCACAAGGGATCATTTATTCATTCACTCCCCCCATACCCCCACACGTCGCCACAGCTGCCCGAGGCACCAGACCAGGAGTGTCAAACGTACGGCCCGCGGGCCAGAACCGGCCCGCCAGTGGGTTCAGTCCGGCCCACGGGATAAATATGCATTATTAAATTGGCGCCTTGTAACGGCTGCCCTGCTGCGTTTAGTGCATGTGCGCAAACGCACCGAGTAAAATTCCTAGTTGTGAACCTGTTCATAACAATGGCAATAAAAAACTATTCTGATTCTGATTCTATTAAAGCAGAATAAACTTCATTTTCTTTAAAATTTGCAGTTCTTATATTGTCCGCTAGGGGCGCTGTGTTTGAGTCAGTTCTGTCGCTTTTTCTGTTGACTCTGGCACCCTCTTCAGTGAAATGTCTTTGTCAAAAAAGAGAAAAGTGGACACAGTGTCGGATTTTTCAAGAAAAATGGACCTCTTCCTATATGTATACAGTGATCCTTGTTGAATGTGTTTACATTATTTTATCGATTGATATAATTGATAAATGTTGACATCTCTTTTGCAAGAAAAAAATAAGACTTGAAAAGAGGACCATTCACTCTAATGAATACTATGTAGCACTTTGAGAAACTTGTAAAGTGTAAGCTGTTGTTATTATTATTCATTTATTGGAAAAAAAGTGAGTTTGACACCCCTGCTCTAGACCCTTCAAAACCGAGAACCAGAAGCAAAGTCCAAAAAAGGTGCGATGTTTTGCCCCCCCCCCCCCCCCACACTTCCCAGTGTCCTGCACTCCACGAATGAGCACACCCAACCTTGTCTGCGTCATTGCCGTCCTGTTGGTATATCAGTGACTCCAGCCGTGACTCGGGGCTTCACAGTCACAACCTGAATCGATTTCATTCGTTCGGCTCCACTGTCTGTGTCTCGAGTGGATTTCTGGGACTAATTTATTTCTGGACAAAATTAGGAAATCCTCCTCAATCTCGGAACACCGTTCATGCTTCGAGTCTGAACTTTTGCTTTTGTGACGTCGTGGGACTGCGATGATCATCCGTATTGAACATGATTTAACGTAATAGGCCCAGTGAAGGCTGTGACGTCATCCGCGACCCATCCTCTGCCGTGTTGCGGCGGTGGGCGTCACTTCTTCCCTGTTTTCGTGCCACTGGTGTTGCTCTCCTCTGTCACTCGCTCCCCTCTCCTCTGCGTGAGCGCTATGGCAACAGGGGGAGGCAGCCGGCGCCCGGGCAGCCAATGGAAGCGCTGGTCAGGGCTGGGCAGGGGCTGGGGAGAGAGGGAGCCGTCTGCCAGGCAACAGCCGCGGGGGCCTGCGGGGGGCTCAGTATTCAGCCTCGAGGAGCGGGACTGACCTGTGACTCCTCCACAACAGCAGGCCAGGTGCGCGTGTGGAGAGGAGGTTAAAGGGGTCCCATCAGTCTGTTACGTACCAGTACTTTAACGATACTTGGTTTTCCAAACCGATGCCCGAGCGATACGTTTTCCGACACCTATACTATGATATTTGTCGCCTAGAACCAGAAAACAAAGATCTGCACATTTACAATATTGGGTTCACCTCCAATGTCAAGAGGTGTGAAAATAAGGAGTAATTTGGGAACAAAGGAGGGGGGGGGGGGGGCGGCAATTGGGAGAAATGGTGGCAAAAAAAAGTTTCAAAAAAATGGGGGGCAAACATTCAGAAAACAATTTGAGGGAAATTGGTGAGACAATGGATACAAATATGAGGGAAATATTGGGCCAAAGATATGGAAAACATTAGTTTAAAAAAATTGGGCAAACACTCAAAATCATTTATTTAAGCTGAAACAACGAAGTCCTTTAATGCTAACGGCATCACATCGCCCCAATATTATCTTCTCTTCACTGGCTGCTTTTATTTGTTTTTCAATGCTTAAACTGTGCTGCCCCTTTGTACCTCTCTGAGCTCCTCAAACCCTATTCTCTCGTTTTCTTAGGTCGGCCGACCAGCTCCTCCTCAGTGCTCCCAAAGACCAATCAGGCTCATGGTCAGAATCACCTGGCTGGAGGATTCAACTAATATACATGTTTTTTTTTTTCTCGTAGGGGGACCCGGAAGAAACCTACAAACTCCACACAGAAAGGCCCCGTCCAGGTTCATACAGCATGACTTAATACTTTGTGGAACTCCCTTTTTCTGCAATAACAGCAGCAAGTCTTCTGGGGTTTGACTCTACAAGGTTTGCACATGTAGAGACTGACATTTTAGCCCATTCCTCTTTACAAAACAACTCAAGCTCTGTCACATTAGAAGGAGAGCGTTTGTGAACAGCAGTTTTCAGGTCTTTCCACAGATTTTCAATAGGATTTAGGTCAGGACTTTGACTGGGCCATTCTAACACATTAATATGTTTGTTCTTAAACCATTCCATTGTAGATGTTTGTGTTTAGGGTCATTGTCCTGCTGGAAGGTGAATCTCCGCCCCAGCCTCAATTCTCTTGCTGACTCCAGCAGGTTTTCCTCCAAAATGTCTCTGTATTTGGCTCCATCCATCTTCTCAACTATTCTTACAATCTTCCCAGTCCCCACTGAGGAAAAGCAGCCCCATAGCATGATGCTCCCCCCACCATATTTGACACTGGGGATGGTGCACTCAGGACGATGAGCAGTGTTAGGTTTGCTCCATAAAGAAAGTTTTGCAGTTGAATTTTTGTCTCATCTGACCAAAGCACCTTCTTCCACATGGTAGCTGTGTCCTCCATATGACTTCTAGCAAACTTCAAACGGGATTTCTTATGGCCTCCTTTCAATAATGGCTTTCTTCTTGCCACTCGTCCATGAAGGCCAGATTTGTGTAGAGTACGACTTATAGTTGTCCCATGTACAGATTCCCCCAGCTCAGCGGCAGGACGTCGCAGCTCCTCCAGAGTTATCTTGGGGCATTTGGTTGCATTTCTGACCAGTGCTCTCCTTGTTCGGTCTGTTAGTTTAGGTGGACGGCCGTGTCTTGGTAAGTTCTCAGTGGTGCTATACTCTTTCCATTTCCGAACGATGGATTGAACAGTGCTCTGTGAGATGTTCAAATCTTTGGAAATCTTTGTATAACTTAACGCTGCTTTAAACTTCTCCACAGCTTTATCCCTGACCTCTCTGGTGAGCTCCTTGGCCTTCATGATTGTTAGGGATTTGTTTTTGCCTTTCTGCTCCCCCTCCTTTTCTGTTTCTGTGCAGGGCGTGTGTGACAGGGGGCGTGGCTGGCTCCTCCTGGGGAATGAGGCAGACCTGAAGTTACCATTTGCAGTCTTCAAAACCCTGGTTCTCCCTCCACATCCTTGCCGGATTATTACGTCTACTCGGTAGAGTTCAGTCTGTAGTACTTTGCAAACTCCATGTTTTTGGATTTAACCTTTCTCCTTTGCGCAGACATCCTGGTGCCACTCCTGGAGCTTACCACTCTGCCAGCCAGCCCCCTGTCTTCACTGCCGTGCCTGCCTGCCTTGTGTAAAGGAAATACATTTTTTGAACTTTGTTTGGTCCGTCTCCGACTCTGCTTCGGGGTTCCTATTTTTCAACCCATAACAATGATGTTGTTTAGTGACCAATACACTCTGACCATAGCTCTGAGGCCCTCACAGAACAGCTGGAATTATACTGAGAGTAGATTACGCACAGGTGGCCTCTATTTAATGGTTAGGGTAAGGTGTGAACATTCTGCAGTCATTAGGAATGTTATAAAGGCAATGTAATGCACTCCGAAAATGCTGTATGAATACTTATGCACGCGCCACTTTCCACTTTTCTATTTTTTGTTAAATAACAGAATCATGTATCATTTCAGTAAAAAATTCAAAATAAAATCTTCACGTTTATGGTTGTAAACATGACAAAATGTGCAAAAGTTCAAGGTGTATTAGTACTTTCGCAAGGCACTGTATACCTACTGATATACTCGAGTAATCGATCTGAAAGATAGATGCAGCCCTAAAGTTAAGGAGGGCAGGCAGGCTTTCACTATATGTCATTTGTAACCTTTTCAGTCAAAATGGGACAGAAAAGGTAAACCCCCTTCTCGTCACATTTTGACTGTTTGGGATGACCAACATCAAGAAATCATAACACGATGCAAACTTCATGCGTCAGGCTGATTTTCTCTTTTTCACAAATTACTACTTTTATAAAATACTTTCATGGAGAAAAAAGAATGTTACCCCCCAAAAAGGAAAAAAAAAGTTAGAAAAAAGTCATGTGGTTTGGGCTGCTCCATGTATTACATTTACTGTACATACTGTTCTGATCTCAGTGCCGGGGGTTCAGGTCCCGGCGTGGAACGTGGGTCTCTTGGATTTGGTGGTTTACGGCTTTCATTATAAATGTGGTTCAGATATGGGAGTTCCTGTTACAGCTGATAGGAAAACTATCTCCTGTTTAGTGTTTATTATTGGATCCCCAGTAGTCTTTACCAAGGTAAAGACTATTCTTCCTGGGGTAAATACATAAGATTTAGATTGCATTATTTCATTTTCATTAATTTTTCATTTTGAGCAGAGAAGTATTTCAAACATTTTTGCACAAGAAAGAAAACAAAACAAGAATATTGATAATACCCCAATGGCGATGTCATGGCAATGTGAAAACAGGAAGAAGCCTCCCTCCCTTCTGGTACAACTTAACTATTCACCTTTTTCTGCGACCTGCATTTGTGGTTTCTGTGTTCCACATTGCTTTTCTGGATACTTTTGAACGTCTTTGCCGTGTTTTTGTGGAGGCTCTTTTGAGAGTCTAAAATGGTCCTGAAGAAAGCAGCTTTTTAAAGGTAAACAAAATGCTAGCTTATCAGCTAAACCCATTTGAGACCTACACATTTCTTCTTCTGAGCTGCAGCACAGTGGAGGCGTCCAAGAGGAGCTACAGCAAACAAGTAAGGGATAAACGAGGAGATAGTGAAAGATTGAAGGCGGGAGCTGCAGGAGGAAGAGGAAGGAGGAGCTGACCAGTGCAGGACACCACGCTCTGAAACAGGGACAAACCCAGGAGGCGGTGCACCGTTTCAGAGGAGACAGCGAGAGAGGGCAGACATCCATGTTTCTTCCAATTCTACAGTTCCCCCAACCTCCAAGGTCATGCGGGTCAGGTCGACACACAGTAGCAGCGCGGCTCAGCCGCAGCGGCTCAGGACTAACACCTGAACACTATGTCGTTGTACGCTTGTACAATGACAATAAAGCACTTACTTACTTAAACCTACCCCTTATCTCTCATTCAAGTAACATCACATAAACTTTCAGCTACACCCATGCAAGAAACCGATGCATGAGACTGTGCTTATAAATAGTTTATGATCGTATAAAAATGTCATAAAGGATTTTCATTTACAGTCGTACAAAAATAAATACACCATATGGTACTTAAGATTTAAACCAAGGCACATCTCTTTTTTCTTTCTGATCATACACAAATATACACATACAGAAATAAAAACTATCTGCCTATAGTCATACACTTAAGACAGGGAAAAATAAGAATTTTTTACAAATGTATTACAATATATACATTATATAATTCATATTATATTATGTATATAATATGAATATATACATCATGTAACAGTCCTGTTCCAGAACCGAACACCTTTAACACGAACAAAAACATTTCTTAATTGGCAAACCTTGTCCAACATTGCCAACTTTTTAATAAAAATGTCACGTCTTCTTCCACCGGCACCGGTCACAGCTTCATCTGGGTCGAGGATCCTCCAGCCAATCAGATCCTCTGGCTCAGCACTGGGGACATTTTTGGGGGGTCTTCAACTTGACGTTTGTGTCCCATAACCCTCAGGATCTTTGAAGAAATTCAAAATGACTGTTTTACAGCGTCCCCCCTCAGCAGCAGTGGCGCACTGCGCGGGGCAAAGGGTCACATCAGAGACCGACTCCCCAGTGACGCCAAACTGAACATTTCAGAGGGTCCTTTTATTGTAGACAGCCTAAGGCACCTGTGCAATATTCCTGCGTCCTATCAGCATGTTGATGTGCCACAAGCCAAAGGAGAAGAGCTCTCTGACACTCTCTGTTTATAGAAGTTTGATGTCTTTGAGTTCAGCCCGTGGGAAGTGAGAATGTGTTGCGTTCAAATGTTTTGTTCCGTGGAGATTTTTGTGAAAGTTTTCGACGAGAAACACATGAGGGAAACACATCAGGGTTTATTTTTATTCTCGAAGCGAGCGCTTGACTGGAAACGACTGTTGCTATTACTCTAACATTGCTTTGTTAAACATTTCAGCTCATCTTAAACTTACCCTTCTCACGGAACGCGGCGCTGAATATTAGTTCCTGCCTTTAGGGTCGTGGTATTTGCTCGGGGGCATTCTTCCTCATCTAATCACTGCGCCTCTGTTATTGGGCTGGTTTCTTTGTCTCATTATTTCAGCATTTTAGATGACTTTAATTCATATTCAACCTGATATAGGGGGTGGGGGATACACATTTGGCATTACTGTATAACAAGTGTAATTCTCATCAGGGTTGCAAAGGGGATTGTGGATCCGAGTTAGAATAACTTATTCATCCAAGGTAAAGACTACTGGGGATCCAATAATAAACAGGACATAGTTTTCCTATCAGCTGTAACAGGAACTCCCATATCTGAACCACATTTATAATGAAAGCCGTAAACCACCAAATCCAAGAGACCCACGTTCCACGCCGGGACCTGAACCCCCGGCACTGAGATCAGAACAGTATGTACAGTAAATGTAATACATGGAGCAGCCCAAACCACATGACTTTTTCCTTACTTTTTTTTCCTTTTTGGGGGGTAACATTCTGCATATGACACACAATTTTTGCTAAAACAACACAATTATATTTAAGATTTTTCTAAAAAAAATTATACCCAGCGTTTTGAGGAATGACCAGTTTTCGTAAAATGTATTTTTATACATTTATATAAACTTGTGTATGGAAACGGTCAGCAGATGGCGCCACCACTCAAATAACAGTAGTATAAAAGCCTCCCTCGTTCACTCGTACTTCCTCTGTCTCCTCGCTGGTGTCCTCGGGCCTGGTTGGGCCGGGCCCAGAGGTCGTGCGTTGTGTTCTGCGGGTCCAGGTAGCTATCGTTCATTTATTCCTTGCTTAGATGCGCACTGCCCCGTGGCGTCCATTGCTCTCTCGGTGCGTTGTCCGGGGTCTACTGGGGCCCTCGCGTGACCGGGGGCTATCGCAGCACCGAGCCGGCCGAGAAGGGCTAGATGTGGGCGTGCGACGGTAAGATTTGCCTCGCCTCGTGGCTAGCCTCTGTAAAGTAGCCCACGCCTGTAAACTAACCTCCTGTTTGCATGTAGGTGGACCTAACCATGCTGCTGTCGTGCTTCCGTCTTGCTTCACAACCTGCTGAGTAACTGAGTTATGTGTACAAACTGTGCTAACCGAAAGCTAACAGGAAAATATTGTGTGAACCAACTGTGACCTAAAGTGTACAAACTATTCAACTGAATGTAATGAAAGCTGTGATGAAATACGAAAAGAAACCTTAAAGTAAAACATAGGGATAAATTGTGTTAAAGGAACATGCTGCCTCTGTCCTTCAATTTAGCCAACCACCACTACCACTCGTCTTGTCACATTTTCTTTAGTTTGGCCATTTTTGTGATGTTTAGAGTTTCACTTCCTTGTTGGACGCTGACAGGGGCGTTAAAGTCCCTGTATGCAGACTGTGTGGGATGTGTGCAGGTGAATGATGAGCAGACTGGGTGGTTCCGTACCCCCTTTGGGGTAAAACAGGGGATATTCTGTCCCCAAGCCTGTTCTCTCTGTTCATAAATGATTTGGCTCTTGAAATGAAACCTCTGAACTTGGGAGCGTGTTTAGACAGTGTGATTGTTTAGACATTCTGCTCTAGCAGCACTACTGGCTGAAACTGAAGAGGATCTACAAAAAATGTTAAACGTTTTACAACAGAACAAAACAAAAACGCAGGATTTTCTCCACAAACCACAAGAGCTTTTACTTTTGGCAATACCATTCTTGAGTATGCAGCCCAGTATAAGTATCTAGGATTTGTATTTGATGAAGTCATGACGTTTGACAGAAGAGTTAAAATCCTAGCTGCTTCAGCCAGTAGAGCCCTGGGTTCTGTGATAAACAAGTCAAACATCTGTAAAGATCTTGGTTATGTGTCATCTGTGTTAAACTAGGGCGCTGGTGTGGGGTGGGGTGGGGTGGGGTGGGGGGGTCGTGCAGAGCCCAGCCTTGGACGCTGTAGAAAACCGTGCAATCCGCTGCTTCTTGGGGGTTCATAAGTCTGTCCCAGTGCTGGCAGTGCAGGGTGATATGGGCCGGGATCCTGGATCAGTCCAAAGCAAATGTGAAATGTTGAGACAGTGGGATTAAAAACGCTGCTTCACTGAAATAAAATGACAATTATTACTTACAACAGGTATCATCCATCAAAGTGAGTCATATTTGCAAAAGCATTCGTATGCACTTTAAAGGGGGGAATTGTTTTTGTCCAAGATAAAGGACATTGAGTAAGAATATAGAGGATGAAAAGCATTTAATAACAAAAGTGAACATGTTCATTCAGTCAGGGATTGTGCCTGATTTACAATTGGATTCACCTCGGGACAAGACAAATAACAACAACAAAAAAAAACACACACACACACAGAGCAGAACGAACTCCACAGACGGAGCCACACTGCCCCCTGGTGACGGCTGCGGACACTGCTCCTGTCCCGCTCTGACTGTGGAGGCGCCTCTCGGCTCCCTCCTGTTCACACGGGGTCAGCTAACCTCTTAACCCCCGAATTAAAAAAAGCAACCAAAAAAAAAGCCACTAAATAGAAAAAAATAAAAAGCAGCAACGAAGCGACCAAAAAGCGACAAATACGGGCGAGAAACGTAACAATAATACAACAAAAAAGTGACTGAAGCGCAACGAGAAGGTGACACACACGAGACGAAACTACGGCAAAAACCCGACCGAAAAAAAGACGACAAATCAACAAAAACACGACAAAAACGCTTCAAAAATGGGACAAAAAAAAAAAAACAATTTGATGAAAACGGGACTAATGGTGGGGCGACGGTGGCGCAGATGGTAGAGCGGGTCGTCTCGTGATCGGAAGGTCGGGGGTTCGAATCCCGCCTCCTGAAGGTGCACATTGTCATTGTGCCCTTGGGCAAGACACTTCACCCTCCTTGCCTCCAGTGTCTGCGTACACTGGTGTATGAATGAGAGAGTGAATGGGCCCCCTATGAGAGACCAACAGGCCCAGTTAGAACCATGAGGCTGTCCTTCCGTGAACCCGCCACCTGCAGGAGGAGCCATAGGGGGCTGGTGCAATGTGATTTGGGCAGCTCCAACAGCTGCACCCAAGGAGAAGGAGACGAGATGCAGTGAGTGCGTTGAAGCCGGGGCGGAGCAGAAAGTTGGGGGTTAAAATATGAGTTTTGTAGATTTCTTAATCAATGCAAAAGGCTAAACTAATACATCTAAAATGCAACAGAAGGCTGGAAGTGGGATGTGATATGTTTTTTATTTTAATTTTTTTTGGTTGTGCCCCTTAAATTTCTGAATTATAGGAGCACAAGCGCTACCAAGAAAAAATTTCGAGCCCTGCATATTCAATTAAAAAGCATAGTTAACATTTGATTGAATTTGCTAACTTTAATACACTACTGAGTTGTTTGTTATTTTTCTGTATGTGGCCCTCGGTGAAAAACGTTTAGACACCCCTGCGTTAAAGGGACAGGCCACAGTTCTTCCATACAGAGATATGTTCTTACCTGAGCTTAGACGAGTTGATGTGTACCTGTCTGGTCTTTGTGCCCGTGGAAGAGCATGGTCGCTTCTAACTTCACCCCCGTTTGGAGCCATAGGAATATGCTGGGAGAGGCCAAATGAAGATGCAGCTCTGGTGTGGCCCTCAGTGTGGCTTTGGCCCCTCAAGTCTGGACCTGAAGCAGAGCTGGTGCGACGATCTAGAACAGTTGAGTGTACAGTTCCTCCCTCCTATCCCTACCAATATATTCATAGTATTCCATTAAAACAGCTTCCGATACAAGGCCAAAAGTTTGAACTTTCCCACCATAGTGTCCTCATATTTGACCATCCCATTGGCCACGCTGTATGGTACAACTCCGAATAGGAAACTGTATGACATGACAAATTGCCTTCCAGGCTGGCGCAGGAGTCAGGGTGAAGTTTGAAATTGAGTTTGGAGCTAAACTTTGGTCTGGCGTCTGAGCGAGAGGAAGAACATTAAATGATTTAATCCCATCTCATCTTGTGAAGAGCAGATAAATGCTCTTAACACCTTTCCTTAAGGCGCGCGCCATACTGCGGCTAATGAAGCTAATCATGTTAGCATGGATCCAGCACTCAGCCAATCAGGCCTGATTAGCACTCGCCAACCGCTGCACGGACACTCACGGAAACGGCCCACCGCGGACAACCAGAGCCGGCCCTGAAGACGGACAGATGAGAGGTGAGTTCAATCTAATCTGGACAACAGAAGGACAGGAGGACGAGTCTGGCTTTGTATGGACAGGAGGAAACCGGAGAGGAACCAGAGGCACAGGGCATTACACTGCACTAGATTGAAAACCATAATAAGCCGCCATTTTTAAAATACCGAAGACAACAAACATAGCTAAGAAAAAGAACAAACAATGGCTGCTTGTTCCAGTTTTGATTAAAGGCTTCATTGTAATAATTTGACTTAGCGTTCCGTGTTTGTGTTTTACTTTGATTTCTGAGTTGACGATATAAGTCCCCATCAGCAGCGTCTTTAGATGACCGATATTTTTCCCAGGCCTTATCTCTTATTAAGTCCTGGCTGATCCATGGGAGATGTCTTCCTTTAGCACGAATTGTTTTGAATGGAGCGAGTTTATCAATTACATTTAGAACTTCACTGTGGAAAAAGTCCCACGCATCCTCTACTGAGGGAATCAGTTGCATTCTGGCCCAGTTTATGTTAGCAAGATCATATAGAATAGTTCAGTATATATATATTATATTTTTGCATTGTCTAATTCTAATATATTTTGGTGGCAATTTAAGCATTTTGATTTTCCAGACACAGAATACAACTTGGAATTACACTAGGAATATGCCTATATACTTACATTGGCTCTAAACATAATAAGCCTATTACAAAGGCCATCTCATGTTCATGATAATTCCATGTGTGTTTTGGATGTCTGTCATTATCACCTTTTGACTCTGCATGGCCGCCCGGTCCCACCCGATGTATATGCTTAACTATTTTCAAAAAGCTGTGCATCGTGTGTTTTGCCACATCTTGGTTATGTCTCATTCACAGGTAGGCCAACATGTACTGATCAAAACAGCAAAATAACAGGTAGAGCTACCAGTAAAATGACGGTGCTCTTTAAGATGAGATCCATGTATATATTTGCTAACTTACAACAACTTTGTGTAAGTCTTAATGAGATAAACAAAGGATACAGAAATGCATTCTATGTGGTCAGAGTTGGTCAGAATCACAATAGTTTTTATTGCCATTGTTAGTGAAAAGTTTCACAAACTAGGATTTTCTTTTTTTCCGGTTCAATCGTGCAACATGACACATAAAACATGTAACATGTAATTAAAAATGATTAAAAAATGTTGCGGGTGAGTTACACCATAGGGCTGTTTCATAAAACTGGCTCAGTAAAGCTCGGCTTAGGCTCCAAATCCTGGCTTAAGTGAGGCACCACAAGTCAAGCTGCGATTACTGGGTTTCACCAAAGGGACACTGAGCTTGGCTAATCTCACTAATTCAAGACAGGTTCAACTAATGAGCACTTGCTGGTATATAAGCAGACCACACTAAGTTCCCCCAACACATTCCCCCAATTTTCTGTTTTTCAGGGCAAAGATTTGATCTGATATCATGGTGCTTAATGAGATTGTTCCGGCAAATGTTTTGGCCTGTTCCCTGAATCCATCACATCAAACCAAAAGTGTTCCTGAAACTACTCATTTACAAATGAAGCACTGGTCCTGTGGGCTAAGGTTCCTTTTATTGGACAAGCTTTTTGATGACACATAATGTCATTAATAACACAACTTTGTATTTCACAGATGAGAGACAAAGACAATGTTGGTGTATATTTATAATTCATTACATGAAGTATAATTGTGATGTCATGTTTTCCTTTTCACATTTTTGAGGCCAACATACATTTTGGCCAGGTGATGGCGCTAATACCCTGCTTGTGTCATTTACAATGCCCATTGGTGTTGGATTCCACGAAGAAGAAACATAGCTTGTGCTCAGGCGCATTGAGTTGCCTTGTGTACGAAATGCGCGGTATAAATAAAGTTGCCTTGCCTTGCCTTGCCTCAGTCTACTCTTACGCCCGGCTCACACTGAATCCGGTCCGGGTCCGGTCCGGTTTCGGTCCTGATCCGGTCCGGGTTTGCCCCAAACTACCACTCACATTGAGTCCGGCTGACACTGTGGCCAGCTCCACCAGCTCCGGCGCCAGATGCTGCGCCAGGCACAGAAACGGCCCTCGCGAGAACAGAAGCGCACGTGAGTTTCCCTCTTGGTGCGAGGGCGCGTCATAAATAGCCCCATATACAGGTCGTTTTTGTAACAAAAGCCGTATTTGCCAGTACAACGACTCTCCCCAGTGAAGTGGATGCTTTAAACACACTAATGCCCCCGTGTCACTGGTAATGGAGAAATGTTTACATTTACGACGTTACACGCGTTTACAGGTCGTAAACGAGACCAAATAAGTAGTAAGCGGACAGATTTTATTTTGAAATACACCGGATCTTCCTCTTCCACGAGACCTGACTTCCTGTTTGGTGCGTGTTTTTTGTCAGCTTGATCCGTTGGGGCTCCGGTATCCGGCAAAGATAGACTTCTTGCGGATTCTTTCCGTTGCCGCCGGAAGGCCGCCGGATGGCCTCGGTAGCCGGAGCCGGACTTCGCGGAGCGGTGTGAGAGTGCTACATTGGTTTTAATGACTTTCTAATTTGGCAGACGCCGTACCTGGCGTTAACCGGATTCAGTGTGAGCCAGGGGTTAGCCTGGTCCGGACCAGGCTAAGTTCTCTGACTATGTTTCCATAGTAACTGAGGCAGACTCGGAGTGAGCCAGGTTTATGAAACAGCCCTCTGGTCAACAACAACACAAATAACTAGTCAGGAAGCGCATTAGGTTATTTTAATTTTTAATTATTTTTTTTTATTTAACCTTTATTTAACCAGGAAAAAGAACTCATTGAGATTAAGAATCTCTTTTTCAAGAGTGTCCTGGCCAAAAATAGCAGCACAGATTACACATTTAAAATATCAAAATATAAACACACGTATCTCATTCATAATAAAGGTTAGTGATCCTATCCAGCAGAAATACATTTTACATACAGTCATTGTCCAAAAACAGAGTCAAAAACAACTAAAAGCAGTTACACACTGAACTTTCCAAATCATTAGTCATCAAGACTCTATCGAGATCAGTTCCTTCAACTTCAATACATTCTGCAAAGTGTTCCATGCAGTTGGAGCGTACTCTTTACCAGCATCATCTCCTGCATCCTGGACCACTCCACCTGCTGGCTCTGCGCGCGGTGCATCTTATGCTGCTCCATATATTTCACCATGTGTCTCACACAGGTTGACACATGTCAACACCATAGACTTCACCAACATGATGTCACAGTTATTCCCTTTTTAGGAGGGCCCGCCAACATCCCCTAAAGGTACAGGCCACTGTTCTTCCACACTGAGATATGTTCTCACCTGAGATTAGATGAGTTGTTGCGTACCTGTCTGGTCTTTACGCGTGTGCTCAGTCACGCGTAATAACACCTTAGGATCACTTCGACTTTACTGTGCAGAAGTCAAAGTGCTTCTAAGGTGTTATTACGCCTCACAATATAGTACCCCCTTTTAGCCGCTTAGAAAATCGACATGGTTAATTTTGTGTGACTAAACTTGGATCGTGTAACTACTCACGTAACTGTATTTAAATTGGGAAAACGTGCTCGGTCGCTTCTAACTTCACTCAGTTTAGCCCCATAGAGGAGAGGAGGAGAGGCTAAATGCTAACAGCATCTTTGGTCTTTTTGCGTGACTGAGCGCACACACAAAGACCAGACAGGTACGCATCAACTCGTCTAAGCTCAGGTAAGAACAGATCTCAGTATGGAAGAACAGTGGCCTGTTCCTTCAAGCGTCCCAAACGCTTTTTCAACCTCCACGACTGTTAAAGAGGTGTTGGTCTGCTGTCAGGCGGCTTGTGTCATGAAAGGCTTTTAGGAGCCATTTCTACAGGGGATAGGGGATAGGCTTCCTTGGCCAGCCAACTCCCACAGCAAGGACAGTCTCAAAACTCTGGCATCATGCATGCTCCCAGGTTGTCCAGCGTAGGCATTCCAAAATAGCCCCTTCTTATCGACAAGTCCTCGTTGGATAATCCTTTATGGTTAAAAAGTCGCACTGGAAGTCCTTGGGTGCTATGATTGGTATATGTGAGCCGTCTATGGCACCAACGCAAGGCAGGAGCCATCACCTGTTCTCAAAGTACACAGCTATTGACTTCCACAGGTGTGGTAACATAAAACAGAATCTCAGACGTCCATCAGAGGCCCCTGATGAAAGTTTGCCTCCAATACTTTCTCTGCACAGTCCAGTCAAGACCAAGCTGCAGGCACTGAGCCACAGGCCAGGGGCCAATCAGAGGGGGGGGGGGGCTCAGTGGGCAGGGCCCCCTTCCTCCTCTTCCCTCTGATCCTCACTCCCTCCGTAACCGCAGAGTTATCAAACCTTGAACTCAACCTGGTCCAGAGCAGATTATGAGATGAGGGCATGTTTCCATGGAGAAACCGTCTAACCCAGCTTTGTGGTTTACCCCTCAGCTCTTCTCCATTCCAATGGATGGAAACTTTGAACATGGCTTTTTAGGGGCGTTCCCAAAGATGTTTCCATTGACGTCAAACCAATGTAATACTTTTTTAAGAAGTGAGTGAATCTTATGTTAAACCTCCACAGCCTTAAGAAAATGTCTGTTGAAATAAAAAAGGCATCAAGCAAAATACAATTTAAGATCATTTTTATGTGGCATATATTTACAGTGCAATGTAAAAAAATCAATGGGAGTTATACACATTATAAACATTCACACATATGTTCAGTACAGGCTCTGTTTCACAGCAGTGAGAGATGTGTTCAGTCAGCAGGGACCACCTCCAGCACGATCTGCACGGCTCGGCTCACCCCGTCTGCACACAAGAAACCAACACTTAATTATACAGCAACATTCCAAACTGTTTCCCTGAACTTAACCATTTCTGACCTGTCCCTGAGCTTAACCAGACTCATGGATAGAGCACGCTGTCACTGTACTCTCTGTTTAGAGCAGGGCTATTCGATTACATTGTATACTGGGCCACATTTCTCAGAGGTCATTGGCCACATGGCCGGTGATTTGGTGAGCCTCCCACCACCACCAAAGTATTCATATTTTGGGGATAAATAAAGTTAGTTTAGTTTATTTCAGTAACAAAGTAAAATAGCAAAGGGTTGTTCATTTATACAAGGGACAAAGTTTATGCAAGGACTTGGGGACAAGACAGACTGTGGTAAAACTACGACTAAAACATATTTAAAGTACATCATTGTAGCAACATAACAAAACACATACTACTAGCTTCAGATAGCAAATTAATGAATACAAATAAAATGTTATCACAGCAATGCTGTCAAAACTACTTTCAATAAACACAGGACTAAGCCAGGGCAAAAACCAGAACTAAACCAGGACTAAGTCAGGACAAAAACAGGACTATAATCAGAAGTCAGGCCTAATACAGAAAGATGAGAGGCCTTGATCATGTTTGAACCAACTGAACCAAGACCAGTGCTTCTCAAACATGAGACTCTGCTAAGTGGCTCCTCACAGCCGATCGGACAGAGGGCTGACCAGACAACTGTGGAGCTGCTGTTTTTCTGTCCAGACTTGACGCTTTATGATAAAACTCAGTGAATTAAGCACTGTTATGAGATGGCGCGCTCACGTTTGCGTCCTCATTTATTCAGCTTCAACCATTCTTTTACCCGTTAATAACTCCTACCAGCGCAATGAAAGCATCTCTGTGCTTGTATCTTCACATTTTCCAGAAATGCAGATCTAATGAAGTCAAGGTCTATCCACAGATCTTCAATGTTTCGGTCAGGAAACTGTGACGGCCATGGGAAAACCTTACTTAGTTAGTTGTTCTCCTTCCAATGTTTGGATTCCAAATTGTCATACGGGTTGCCAGGTTTATCGATCCATGGCCATAGCTTTGAGATCCTCGATTTGAATTTACACCTCGTAAGTGCTTCCTTTAGTTGGTCTTTGTGGTGCTTCTTTTGTCCTCCAACAGATCGCTGACCATGGAGGAGCTGGCCATACAATACTTCACCAGGTATTCGGTTCTGGGGCAAAACACAATGTCCTGGGTTATAGTGGCTTCTTTGCTTCTGCAGCGTGTCCAGTGCAGGATTTCAGTATGAGGACTCGGTGCCAGGTTATTTCCAAGATGTGCTGAATACGGCGGATGTGAACCTGCTCCAGGGACTAAAGTGTAAGTGACCCAACTCTCACAGTGGTACAAGAGAGTGCTGACAGAGCTGTAGATCTGTATTTTGAAAGCAGAGTTGGATCCGTCAACAATGACAATAACAAAATGATTTAACTGACACAACTTTTTTTCATGTCCATAAGTCATGAGGTAAAAATGGCTCTTTTGGCGACTGAAATATCGTATAGCTACGAGTTTTTGTTGAAGAGATTATAGTATGTCACAATGCATGACATTTTGAGCTATTTTTTCTTGTAACCTGTCTGTCAAAAGCTGCAGCATCTTCTCCTTGTTTGAGTCCGCCCACCACCCGGCATGCAGCGCACTAAATCAATAAACGGGCTCGTTGGTTGGAAACAAGGACATGATCTATGACACACTTTCAATATAATCCGTCAGAAAGGAAAACGGAATGCACTGTAGTGGACAAAGACGGTAATTGTGGCCACAAACTCGGAGGAAAGAATACCACCGATCTCAAGAGGCCCCTGAACGCTCTTCACAATCGGATTGTGACACATTTCATAGTAAGCTTAAACCTTTCCACAAACTATATCTCCTGGCACGATGGGCTTCCAACTTCAGGTTAATATTAGCTTGTTTGCGCTGCCAGATCACAGTACACACTGCAGAGGGTATCAAAATTGTTTTGACCAATGCAGAGAGGTCTGGGGAATAGTAGTAAAACTGGTGACAGAAGCAGCATTCAAAGCGAGATGAGTGATCCTGATGAAGTGGTTGTTGGACAAGACCAAAGGTAAATTATGTTAGTTTGCTGTTAATGAAAATGTTCAGTATGTTAGTCATTACGTTATGCTAGTAGGATATTGTCACTTTTTGGGGAAATTATTCATGTTATTTCTGTTGAATATCCTTAAGATAATTCAAGTTTTGGCTCATCAATCTAGGTTTGGAGCCATAAATATGAGCAGGATCTTCTTTGTTGTACATACACTGTAACTTGCGGTGAACATGATCCAGAAAGATGCTAGTGCTTGTCAACTAACCCCGATACTCTGGTTTCCCCTACCACTAAAAACATGTACAATAGGCCAGGATCAATGAGAGTGTGTTTGATGACACATGGGGGACAACAGATGGAAATTAGCCTAAGGCTACATTCCAGTGTGGCTTGTTCATTTACATGCACTGTCCCAAACAAATAAACCAATAAAGGCTGCCCATCAACTGTCCACATATCACGGCTTCTCCAAATCAAGGACTCAGTTGTTCAGCTCACAGGTGGCATGAGCTGGGGCTATCTACAGCCAAGGGAGTGGCATAGGCTGACTGCTCTAAGAGATTTACTACTCTCCTTCACTGGGTTTCTGCCCTTCTGGACCTGCAGGGTCTCCTGTCTGCACACCCAGGAATCCAGCTTCAAGGACCGAGCTTCGCTGGCAATTAAGCTGTAGGCAAACATAGACAACAGGTTCAGCTGCTTTCTTGATCACACTGACTCTAAGATTCAGTGGTGTGTCTAGGGGTTGGCTTGGTGTAGCACCACCCCTGGAATCTGATAGGCAACCCCAGGTGCCACCCCACTCAGGACTGGAACGATTTGATGCCTTCGAAGGGTGGGACAGCGGGGCACACATATCCTCCTGTGCACACTGGATCAAATGTGGATGTAACCCCGGTGTAAAACTAGGTTTAATAACAACATTCATAATTCATATAAGCCACAAAGTAATGCTCAGTGCCAAAATGAAAATGTGCACTTTGTTTCCTTTTTTATTTTTATACTGTATGTCAAACCAACACACTGAAATGCAGCATAATTTATGAAAGCCACAGTCACGTAAAAAACTCAGCAACAAACAAGTTAATTTAAAAGGAGCATTCTTGAAATAATGACACCATTTATTTTACTGCTGTCGAATTGATGAGTTATAAATGAGATGTTGCAGTTTTGCTCTCCCCCAACAGAACTATCACTAACCGCATGGACTATTGGCTGCTGTAGGACCGTATCCGCTGAAAGAAACATTTAGATCTTGAGTGCACTCACTAGTAACAGACTTAAGGGTATTTTGGGGTATTTTTAAAAGGTGCCATTGTATTTTTGGTATCTTAATCTATTGTATTTGTGCTTATAATTCTTTGTGATAACTTTCACAGACAATATTAACACTGAGCTCCTTATGAACCTAGTATTCATGTCAATTCCAAAGTGGTTTTTTTTTTTTTTAGTAGTAGTAGTTTATTCGGTCATTTTCATTTTCATTCTTTTAAAACATAAAACAAGCATCTCAATATTTCGTGCTCAACATGACCGAAAGGGTTTAGGCTGAAGTAAAAAACTTATTTTGCCTAACCCAATTTACAGACTTCCACGAGAAAACAAACACAAACATTAATAGTAAACAATATCAAGTGTCAAACAGAAGAGAAATAACCATGTATTTAGAATTGATTTTAACATAAATTTCAACACTCCAATATATATGTAAATATACATTTTGTTTTACGTTAATTTATTTTAACTAAATCATGTCATTTAAATTCATTCATTATGGATCTATTGAAGTCTTTTCACTAGTTTCTTACTTTGTTCATCCTTAACTTATATATTTTTGAATGATAGAAGATTTATACAACTTTTTGAAGGCTTTGACTGTTTTAGACTGTTTTAAATGGTCTTCCAAATCGTTCCACAAATTAACACCTCTTACAGAAATACATCGACTTTACATGACGAAAAACACATTCTCCGCTGAGTAATGACCAGTGAGCAGCGGTGCTTTACTAAATGTAAGTCATTTTAATTACAATATATTTCTTACACAAGCGCGTTTAAGCTGCTACTATTGCCTTAAGAAATATGCTTATTCAGTTGTGATTTGAATGATGCCCCCAGCAGAACTAGGTGCCCCTCCTAGGCCACCCTTGGAAAAATTGTCTGGATATTTTTTACAGATACAGATATGTTACTGTGGTATTCTGTTTGTACTGAGACTAGGAGTAATGCTCTCTCTAATTCATTGGGTAAACGTTAGTCCCCCGGTCAGGTGTCCCGCTAAAACATTGCTGTATCCCCACGTAGGGATGGGCACCGTTAAACGGTGCCTACTTGGAACCGACCGAAAAGCTCCGGTCGGGGGTGGTATCGAAAAACAAAAATTCTTTCGGTGCCAACTTTCGGTTCTTTTTCTCTCTAGACGTCAATATATGACCCGCAACGACTCTAAAAAAAGCAACATGAACGTGTGCGCAGATAATGAGCCGCTTCAGCGCAAATGGAGCGAAACAAAACTATAACTTAAAGCGAAGCAAAGCTATAACGTACTAAACTTTTGTAATAGAGATGGCTCAGCCGCGGTCTGCGGCAGGACTGAGCCAGGACTAAACCAGGTCCAGGACTTACACCGTTGTAAAACCCAGAGCTAAACTAAACCAGTTATTATAAACCAGGACTAAACCAGGACTGAATAAGAAACTTGTGTTTTTAGGCAAATTGAGAGCAGTGACAACAAGAAAGACGTGTTTACCTTTAGCGACAGACCCGAGGCTGAGTTTAAAGCTTTACAAGCAGCTGCAGCGAGGGGAATATCAAAAATTGTTTGTGGAAAAGTGTGAGCGCTCACTCTGTATTAGACATTTTTGGTACAGTTGTTGTACATTATTGGTGGCAGAGTGAGCGCTCACACCATGTAAGGATCTTTGAAGGGAAAGTGTTTTCGCTTCGTCAAAGCGCAGTGTGTTTAGAAAAGTTTATCCGAAAGAAACCGTGTCCTGATGTGGATCTGTCTCTGCAGCTGAGGAGGTAATAACGTCCTTTATTTCTTTTTATCGCTGCTTAAGGGGAAATTGTGCTCAAAACACGAAGTTACAGGTGACGCTGCTGCGGCCTGTGGAGCTTCTGTTTTGCTGTTTTAGGACTTTTTCTCGAACGACACTTTTTTTATACACGTTATTTTAATTTAATTAAAATGACATGGGCACCGAAAAAAGGACCGTTAAGGCACCGGCACCGAAAAGCAGGTATCGTTAAAGTACTGGTATCGAAAAAAAGCGAACGGTGCCCATCCCTATCCCCACGTGACCGTTGAAAACTACACCACTGCTTACCTAGCACCCGCTGCAGCCACAGGGGCTTCTGATGGGGTGTAACAAAGATGTAGTAGGCCGGGAACCCGGTCAGGGAGATGGCGAACCCGATCCCCGTGTTCAGAGGGTCCGAGTACAGGGAGAGGAACACCATGAAGAAACAGGTGATGCAGAACACCACCGGGATGAACAGGGGCACCTGCGGACACATGATACGTATGTTAACAGACCGCCGGCCTCCAAGCTCAAGACTAAACATTGTTTGTGTTTTGCTTTGAATTGGTGGAATGTAAATTACTGTTTGGTCTGTTAGGTGGCGTCCAGTGGGTGGAGCCAGGTGAGCTCATTTTTAATACTGTGGAAGTGTGGAAGCTAGCCGGGACCTCAGGCCTAACAGTTATCGACTGTATCTGTTAATCTCTACTTTGTGGATTATTTTGGATACTTGTTGAATCTTTACCAATTTCAACCCACAGTACATCAACACGAACCATGTTTGTAAGTCTGGACATTCTGCTCATTTTTCACCCTCTTCAAACAAGTGTCAAGCTACAGCTGAAAGCCCTGGCAGCTAAAGTGGCACAGTTGTCTAACAGTGAGCAGCCGTTACAGTAGTCTGACCTCCTGGAGGCAAACACGTGGATTAGTCTCAGTCTGGCACAGACACTATACGTTTGATATTGGCAATGTTGATGTTATTGATTTAATGTGGCTGTAAAGTCCCAGTGAGATTCCACTATTACCCATAGCTTGACATTTATTTATTTAAGAGGAATAACCCCTAGCATAACTTTCAGAGTTCATTTGGTCAGACACTGGGATTAGAGATGTTGAAACATGTAAAGGTAAAGATTTCAACATCTCTAATCCTAGTGTCTGACCAAATGGACAAGAAGACACAGTGAACGTTACTAAACTGAGGAATAATCCCATCTCATTTTCGAGGGGGTCCTCGTGTCCAGGTACAGGCAGTCAAATAAAACAAAACACAAAAATAAGAAAAGATTATAATAACAGTAAAAACTTAAATATACACTGCTCAAAAAAGTGAAGTGAACACTTGAACAACACAGTGTAACTCCAAGGTCTTTGGATTTTCATGATTTTGACACGCCAAGCTGACGGAGGCCCACAGACTGAAGATGTCTCCTCAACGTCAGCAGTCACCAGTATAATCGACGTAGCGCATTCCCATGCTTTCAGGGCTGACCTTAAAGGGACGGGGCAGGTGTGGCTGGGTGTAGCGCAGGTACAGAAGACCCAGAACCACTATGGCGATGAAGAGCCAGCGCATGAAGCTCATGAAGTTCAGCAGGCCGTAGATGTCTCCCACAAACAGCTGCAGCACAGTCAACGGGAACTGCACAGACACGAGGGGAACAAGAGGAAGGGTGAGTGCGTCCCTGGGCAAAACATTCGACAACACGGGGCCCGATTGACCTTTTGCAAAAGCCCCGCCCCCTTAGCCAGTGTTAGCTAGCTCCAGCAAGAAGTGGAGTTTTGGCTCTTTTTTGTTGAACTGGATTATTTGGATCTCCAGCAACAACAGCTCATGAAACTCTAGGCCAATGACAAGACGGAGATCTGGCGAAGAGCTACGATTGGACAATGACCATTTTTGGGGCGGGTTTTTGCGAAAGATCAATCCGGTCAACATTAGCACTGACCAGTACAAAGACGGCGGGCAGAGGCGTGTGTCTGCGCACGTGGATCATGGACAGCACCGTGGGCAGCTGGTGCTCTCTCGACGCCACGTAGAACATCCTGGAACACATCACGCACAGGCGGTTACGGTCGTGGTTACAATAAACACCTGGCTAGACACTCCATACTTTCTGGAATCTGCTCATATAGCCAACCATTTCCACCATCTTAGGACAGCCAATTACGGGTAAGTTCCTTAGTAGTGCAGCATTATATGGCGTGGGGAAACCTGCGAACGCAGCTTTTCGCCGACACTTGATTATTTTCTATGAGAGAACGCACATCGACCCCCCGCCACAATTCGGATCTGCTGAATCCAGACGCGGCACCGCAGAGGAAAACACAGGCTTTTAAACCTTCTGCAGAGGCCCAGACAGGGAGACCACTGTAATATGTGTTGGGGGGGACAAGAGAAGCAGCGAAGACAGAGAAACCATCGTCAGGGCTCATGCTTCAATGGAGCAGGTGAAGTCTTGTTTTGTCGCCAACTTGCCATTAACCTGTGAAAAAGATCCACGTTTGCTCTATCTCTTTTTTTCAACATGGACATGCGTGACTTATTTTTATTTATGATAAATGTATAAATCACGTGTTTAAAGCCCCGCATAGTTTGAGAAAAGCCTTTGAAGTGCTGTGACGCATCCGGGGAAAACCCTTCTCCTGTCCGGGGCCAAGCGTCTGCGTTCCGCTGCTTTGCTATCGAAGCTCTTCACGATGTGCCGTACACCTAACACATATTTTGGAAATGAGGGATTGAATAAGCCATGTAAAAATAAAAGCGTTTTCATTGTCTGCTTTTATCCATCCGGCAGACATTTCTTGCTTTTGAAAGAGGAATCACCCACCTGTCTCCAACCTGGCTGATCTGTTTCATATGGGTACAGCAGGTGTGGTGGGAGAAAGACAGTGACTGCAGTACCTGGCCAAAGCAAACAGGCTGCCGTTCATGGATCCGAAACAGGACAGAGCCACAAACACAGGAATGGCCGCCGAAAAGCCCCCGTACACCCGCTCCGCAAACGTCTGAGAAAGAGAAGGAAATGTTACTCTACACCAGTGTTTCCCAACCTTTGTATCTCTCAGAGCCCTTGAGTCTTTTCAACGTACACCTTCATTCATCAACTAAACTACATTTATTCACATTCAAGCCTTTTACAGCAAAACCTCATTCAAATGAACTGAAAATGATGTGTTTGTTAGTGTGTGGACATTTATTTAGAACAGACAACGCCTCGAAAGCGATTCCTCTTATTAACGCCAAGTGCAAGTTACAATTAGCACAGAGGGGGTTCATAACAGCGCGCTCCAAAACCTTTCACCAGCTTTTATTTGGTAAAAGAGTAAATATCTATGTATGACTGAGAGCGGAACAGTGGGACTGAAAAAAAGGTTTTTCAATGAAACTCATAGATGGTATTGTGTCTCAGGACTCTTTGAATCACTGACATCAATCTCAGGCGCCTGGGATGATTAGTTGTCAGGTTAAGCCGAGTTAAGGGAAAACTACTGAAAAAGGACATTCCACATAATTAAGAAGACCACAATTTTCAAGCAACATGGGTAAGAAAAAGGTTTTCTCTGCTGATAAAAAGCGTGAAATAGTTGAATGCCTAGGTATGAAAACCTTCAATATTTCATGAAAGATTAAGCGTAATCATCGTACTGTTATGAGACTTGTTGCTGATTCTGAGCAAACATGGGTTTGTGCAGATAAAGGCACAATGAGGACGGTTTCTGCCAGACAAACACATCAGATTAAGAGAACAGCTGCTACAAAGCAGCAAACAGGTATTTGAAGCTGCTGGTGCCTCTGGCGTCTCCCAAACATCAAGGTGTAGGACCCTCCAGAGGCTTGCAGCTGTGCATAAACCTTCTATCCAGCCTCCACTAAACTGTTCATCGAAGCTGACGAGCAGAAACAGCTGCAGTGACCCAGAAATACATGAAGACTCATTTTCAAACAGTCTTGTTCACTGATGAGTGCCGTGTAACCCTGGATGGTCAGATGGTTGGTGAATGGCCACCATGTCCCAACAAGGCTGTGACGTCAATAAGAAGGGGGCGGAGTCATGTTTTGGGCCAGAATCATGGAGAGAGAGCTGGTCGGCCCCTTTAGGCTCCCTGAAGGTATAACAATGACCTCTGTGGAGTGTGGAGTTTCTGACTGACCACTTTCCTCTATGGTACAAAAAGAAGAACTGTGCTTTCCCTAACAACATCATCTTCATGCATGACAACGCACCATGTCATGCTGTAAAGAATACCTCTGCATCATTGGCTGCTATGGGCATAAAAGGAGAGAAACTCATGATGTGACCCCTGACCTCAACCCTATTGAGAACCTTTGGAGCCTCAAGCAAAACAGCTATGAGGGTGGGAGGCAGTTTTCATCCAAACAGCAGCTCTGGGAGGCTATTCTGACATCCTGCAAAGAAATCCAAGCAGAAACTCTCCAAAAACTCACAAGTTTAATGGATTGAACCATTTTGAAGCTGCTATCAAAGCTATGCTCCTATGTTAAATTATTACTAGATATGGGATGCACCGATCGGATACTGAAAAACACGATGACAACGCAACAAAAAAGTTGGGATCAGTCTTGTAGGTCTTAGCTTTCAAATCAGGCATTACACTGTTGCTCTCCAGTCGAGAAGCTTTTAGATTTGGGTCAAGCTAGAGAAAATGCACTCGGTTAAGGCGGGGGAAAAGGGGTTAAACAAAACAACTCCCTCCGACTAAACTCAGTCAAAACTGAGATCATTGTTTTTGGCCCACAGACACAAAGAGGCAGAGTTATCAGTCACCTCGAGTCTCTCTCTCTAAACCCCAAAAAATCAGGTTATAAATCTAGGAGTTTTCATGGACCTGAACTTAAACAGGGGTAATATACGCGATGTGGCGCGCAATGTTTAACTATGCTGAAAGAAATAAAGCTCCACTCAGCTGCAAAGTCAGATCCGGGGAATGAGAGGCAGCAGCCCTCGGCGTTTGACACCGCTCGAATGCACAAACATACCAAATGAAAAGGATGTAAGTGATCACAAACTGTCATATTGGCTGCAGAGAAGTGGCAGAGTAATGCAGTTGCATGGGAATTGTAGCTTATTGGAACAGTTGCAGGATTCTTGGAGGGGCTGAATGGATGAAAGTTTGCAATGCGCCCTCTTTGTGAAATGCACTCCATGGATTTTGGACTGAGCGGTTCATGAGGCGCCTCGTGAAAAAGCCCATTAGGGCAGATATGATTTACAACTCAACAACTGAAAGATTTGGTCCCCAGTGTTTAGAGGAAGAAGTAAGTCGCCTGCTTAAAAAACAAATCATAAAACATGTCCAGGCATTTATAAATGATCAAGAACGTTTATTGTCAGTAAAACATGGTGCCTTCATTCTTAACCTCTTAACCCCCACCTGAACCGAGCACATTTTCTCCAGTTTGGCATTTACTCAAAACTGGAAGCGACAAAAGCGAGGATGAAAACACAGCAAAAAAACGCAAATATATGACAAGAATGAATCAAGAAAGTGACAAACAATGAGATGGAAAAAAAAAACGTGACGACAACGCAGCAACAAAAAGCAACGGAAAAAATATGAAAAAGCGACAAAAAAAGAGAAGAAATTTGACAAATGCGGTGAAAAAAAAAAATCAGTTTTGTAGGTCTTAGCTTTCAAATGAGGCGTTACTCTGGCCTATAGACTGTGAGCTCTCCAGTCGAGAAGCTTTTAGATTTGGGTAAACCCGAACTGGAGACAATGCGCTCGGTTAAGGCGGGAGGTAAGAGGTTTTTAAAAAGAGGCGGTGAGTGTGCCTTCATCCACCAATGTTACGGCACAAGGTAAATTCAAACATAGCTAAATGCTGCCCCCAAGTGGCCCTACAGGGAAGTGCAGACAACTCTGTAATGAATGAAATGCAATTTGCTTGAAATGTAAAATTCAATGTTCTATTTTTGATTCATTTTGTTGACAGGTTGAACCTTCAGAATGGTATTGTTATTTTTTTGCCGCTTCATAACGTGTTTGTTTTCCAAAATATCAGCAATAAGACAACCACAAAATCAACAAACAGACCTTTACCAGATTCACACCTAAAGATAAAAACGGGACTTGCAAAAGGCGATATGCAGCAGGTAAATGGGATTTTCTTTTTGAGATATTAATGTGAAACCTTTGCTGAACATTACTGATATAAATATGAGGAAAATATGTATTTCATGTTTTCTGTCATTTTATGTTTTCATGTAAAAATAAATAAAAAAGTATGCATAAAAATAATAGACAGACCAAGGTTTGACTTATTTTGTTGATATATATATATATATATATATATATATATATATATATTTAGTAACTCATGTGCAATAACTTCCGAGTCACTTTATCAATCACTCGCACTATGTCTGTAAACGTTTTAAATCGTTCATAGATACAGACGGCATTGCGTCATACAAGGGACGTGGCCTCGCTTTTGGGAGACCTCGTTTTTCCACTCTTTTTAGCCGTTTTCTGGCAGAATATAAACTTAAATAACAGAGAATGCTAACGTCACACTACATGCTAACGCTAACTACGACAGCCGTTTTTTCGCTTCTACGGAACAAAAAACTGTGAAAAAACATCCATACGTATGGACCCGATGGACTTGACTATATTTGTGTCTGATAAATAAGTTTATATTCCGCCAAAAAAACGACTAAAAAGAATGAAAAACTGTGTTTCCCAAAACATACTTCCTTCCCCTTGGTGAGGCCACGCCCCCTTGTTTCACGTGATGCCGACTGTATTTATCTATTCTGAACAAATGTTTTGTTTATTACTATTGATATTCCCTGCATTCCTTTCATTGTGCATAAGATACCGCTGTTTATTTGACTTGTTTGCACATCATCCTGTTCCTCTTTGATTGCACATTCTCCCTGTTTGCAGATCAATAAAGTTCTATCTTGTCTTATCTTATGGTGCGTTCCAGGCAACTGGTAACTTGTACATTTCCCACTCGAAAAATTACGACTTACGACCTCAGAGCGTTCCAGGATCAAACTCATATGTAGCCAAAACGGCTAATGCCACAACAGTTAGCTCATACGATGCTAACATTATATGAACGTTTAAATTAAAAACATGCGTCATAACATTATGTTGAAAGCTGTGACCAAAAGTAACGTTCACGTCACTGATGCAGGGGTTTTGTTACAGTTTTACCATTAGCTGCTCCTCCACTGGGGGCCGCCATTACTGTCTTCATCCCGTATACGAACTCGTAGCAGTCTTGAGGCTTCCGAGTTTACAAGTTGTAATCGCCAGTTCGAGCGCTCCAAGGCATTTTTCCAAGTGGGAGTTGGGAAATTTACCAGTTACCAGTTGCCTGGAACGCACTATTATCACTCCCGTTTATAGTGGAGGCTGTCTTCCAGAAAAGGTAATGACCATATTTGGATTACAGCGTCATCTCGGTCACCTTTCACAGGACACGTGGATAGAAAATATGGTATTTGGGAATTAATAAGCGTGGGAAACAGGCTTATTTTCGGTGCGATGTTGTAGTTTGATCTCTGGCTCTGGCTCTGGCTAGTGGCAAAATGTCAGATAATACTCTTCGTAAAGGATAAATTACTTTGGTCCACGTATTGTCCCGTTCCCATGCCTTTGCCAGTGTGGATGAGTGTATTCTGTAGAGCAGAGATCTTCTTACCACAGCCACCGCCTCCGAGGCCAGCAGCTCGTCCACAGACATCACGCTGAAGTAGGCCACGTTGGTCAGAACATAGCAGCACGTCACCACCGCCATGGAGATGCAGATGGCCAGCGGGAGGGTCCTGGAGGAGAATTCCCCATATTCATTTACTTTGACGTACTTTTGCATATTCCACCTCTTATCCGATCATGTGACTAAGGCTGTGACCGAATGTCCACCCTGGTCAGTGTCTGCTAATTCACTATTAAGTACCAGACAACTATGTACAGTATATCACGTGACTACTCTGACAAAAAAAGACTGACCAACATCGAGTGAGAGCTTTATATTTATGGATAAATATATACTCAACAAAAATATAAACGCAACACCTTTGTTTCTGCTCCCATTTTTCATGAGATGGACTTAAAGATCTAAAATTCATTCCAGATACACAATATTACCATTTCTCTCAAACATTGTTCACAAATCAGTCCAAATGTGTGATAGTGAGCACTTCTGCTTTGCTGAGATAATCCATCCCACCTCACAGGTGTGCCACATCAAGATGCTGATCTGACATCATGATTAGTGCACAGGTATACCTTATACTGCCCACAATAAAAGGCCAAAAGGTGTTGCATTTATATTTTTGTTGAGTGTAAGTCGGATGAACCGAACTAAAGGCGGAACGCTGCAGGTGAATAGGGGGAAAAAAAGAAATTTAGAGAACTTCTGCTGAACATTACTGATATAAATATCAGACAAAAATGTATTGCAAGTTTTATATTTTCATATCAAAATAAGGCATTTTGTGACGCGAGCAACAATAAATGTTTGCACCAACTGAAGGCGATGTATGGAGGACTGCTTGATACCAAAATAGAGGGTGTTACAGTAGTCAGTGCGGGGAATTGAACGTCACACCTAGGTTTTTGACAGACTGACTGATCGGGCTGCCCAAACTCTTTGATTTAAACTCTCATTATAGACCGTTACAGGTCACACATTTAAGCCATATATGATTGCAGGGACCGGCCTTTGGTCTTTTGACAATGAAGTAAATCGGCCCTTCACCAAACAAACTTGCCAGCCCCTGCTATATAGGGACTCATGTGGTCAGTCTAAAACAAAGCCTCCGCCCTCCATTTCCTTGCATAGGGCACAAAAACCAGCTCATACGGTGTCTATCTGCAGACAAACGGAGACTCACCGCTCTGGGTTCTCGATCTCCTCCGTCACAAAGTTGAGGTAGAACCTACAGTGCAGAGAGCAGGGTGTTACTGTGTTACTGTCATCCGCTGGAAGGCAGAGAGAGCCTGCAGGACCCACCAGCCGGCATAGGCGTACATCCCCGAGTAGAAGGCCAGGGGCATCCCAGACAGCTTCATCTTACTGGTGTCAAACGCGTTCTCAAAGTTGGACGTCTCCCCTGAAAGCGACATAAGAATTCAAATCAGGGTGGCCCAAAACGTCTGGCTCTTGGACTCAATATTTTGTGTGTACTTTTTCATTCTTTAGTCCAAATTGCAAAAGGCACAACATTTTACATCACGCATCTATTGTGACCACAATAACGTCATCTAGTGTGAAACATACTTACATACCCGCCCGCTTAGCTAATGTTTGCTAGCTCCATCAAGAAGTGGAGTTAAACCCACGTCATAACGGCGGAGAAGTGTGTGTAAGTGATTTTTATTTGGTGCAATACCAGTGCGATATCCTCCAGATTGAGGCAAAAAGGGTTGCAGCGGAAAGTGGAGGAATATATTCAAAGTATGCAAATGAAGGGGACACTACTTCATTAAAGAAAATTAGCTGACTAGTCATGCTCTTGGTAAGTTGATCTCTTTTTGTCAGTCCAGTACTGATTAGAATAAGTCTAGGGTCTGCTCCTGCTGTGGAGGAGAGAGAGGCTGCAGTGGCTTTGTCTCCCCCGCGGCTGTGGCTCAGCACGGTAATATAAAAGTCATTATTCCCCAGCGTAGACATAATATATATTTAAGCCTTGATGATCCATGTGCTGTCAGTGCAGTGATATTAGCTAATCCTCCCGCGGCTCAAAACTGCACTCTTTGCTCATGTTAGCATATGTAGCATGACGCGTTAGGTTCCTGGTTAGCATTGTCTGTGTATTTAACATGTCTCTGTATCTTTATTTAGTAGGAAAATATTTTCATAATTTAGCATTTGTTATGGTAATGGTGGAGGAATGGGAGAAAGATAATTTGTTTCTCTTCTTTGTTTTCCATCTGGCTGCTTCAAACATGACCATATATGGGCAATTCCAAAGATGCCATCTGTATCTAAAGGAATGTTAGAAACCTTTGGGCCATGACTAGAAGTTTTTACTTTCCACCCTTTTTATTGTCTGTAATAATTTGGTTTTGGTGTCCCAGCCTGTCCAAACAGCACATTTCAAAGATGCAAACAAGATTATCTAAACAGTCCCCCAGACGGAGCAGGTCACTGGGTCAGTCCACGTGTCTTTGAGGACAGCTGTGAGTTTGGGACTGTCAACACACAGACCATATCTGTGCGACAACTGACTGATTCATAATGACAACAGAACCACAGAACCTCAACAGTACTAATATAGTGACAAAATCAGGAGAAACATTGTGTACCTGCGAGGAGCCGGTAGAGTCCTGGCATTATGATGATGGCCATGGCCAGCAGTTTGCTGAAGGTCAGGAACATCTGCAGCCTGGCCGACCACGTCACACTCATGGCGTTCAGGTACATGACTGCAGCTGGGGATGGGCGATATTGACAAGAAATTAATATCCAGATATTTTTGGGCCAATTCCTTCATAGCGATGACGAAGCTATATTTTTTTCCCGCAAACCGCATTTGGACCACCAAATGTGCTGGCAAACATCTATTAACTGCTCCTGCCCCCGCTTTTTTCTGCTGCTGCTAGTGTCTTGTCTGATTTATCTTAATTTTCTCTGGACTGGTTCCTTAGTGCCCCTAAACTTAAAAGCCTTTGGCTTTCGGCCCACTCCTTTTGAGATAAACTGCTCAAATAAATAAATAAAATAAACTAAATTAAACCGGCTAACCATGACATTGATCTGTTGGTCTCTCAACGCAATTGACAAGATTTTTTCACAAAGAAATGAAGCTGTGGGGGAGCCTTCTTGTCCACAGGGAACGTTTCCGGCCGGCTACGGGTTTGACTCTTGGAATAAGTGGAAGGTCGTATGTCTGGCCCCTCTCTCTGTGGAAGATGTCAAAGATATTTATCTTTTTGGGCTTATGGTAACAGGGTCCCGACTAACTGGACTAGGAGTTGCCCTGGTTTATGGCAAAGTTGGCAAATTGGCAGAAAAAAAGACCCCGCTGCGGTCGATCGAAATCAAAGAACGTTTTGAAGCAGTGAGCGCCAATATGATGGAATTACAACGGATAGTAGCAAAAAGTGAGGAACTGATTTAGAACCTTTCTTCTCGTTATGAGGAAGGATTACGGAAGATGGATTACATCTTGGCAAAGTCAGGGGAGATATCTTGGGACAGATCTCGGGGCTTTGCAGAACTTTGGATGGACTGAGGAGGCCACTACCTGCAGCTAAAAGCACATTGATTTTTTAAAGTTAAAAAAACTGAATAATGTTATCCTCCATGGAACACAGGAGAGCAGCTGGGCCGTTATCTTCCCTGTGCAATGTCAACATCCCACACCAAGGCCAAGCCACGGGTGAAAGGACTGATAGGACTGACGCCGGGCTCATACACGGACATAAACATTTCAAGGTTTTTCTGCGGTGAAGCCTCAAACTGCAAAACACGAAGTGTGCCGCCCCATCCTACCGCCCTCCCTCTGAGTCCGCCTCACTACCTCGCTTTTGTACCGAAGAAAAAATTCCAGCGTGTTTTCCGCACGTAATATGTATATCCCACTGTGTATATTTGTGTGTGTATGTACTTGCTTTATTGTCCTGTACTTTCTAATTTCAGCAAATAAGCGGCGCCATTTGACGGCCGCCCTGGCATGTTTGGTGCGTCTGCGCAAACATGCCGTGTATTCCTAGCAGTGAACTTGAACAATGGCAATAAAGCCTTTTCTGATTCTGATTCTGATTAAGACAAATATCTTTTTTAGTGACAAAGCAAACAACAAAAGTGCAGAAAAATAATAAAAAAATTCTGAGAGACTGCACACCAAGAATATTCTATTGCATCTTTTTAGTTGGTTTCTTGACATTGGAGACAAACCCAATATTGTAAATTTGCAGATCTGCCACACATTATTGTTCTGTTTTCTGGTTCTAGACAACAAATATTTTAGTATAGGTATCGGAAAAGGTATCGTTCAGGTATCGATATCAAAAACCAAGTATCGTTAAAGAAAAAAAAAATGAATGCCCTATTAATGGATAGCACTGTAAGAATCTTAGAGGACTTCAGGAATGGCTGGTGTAGACGATATATTGCCCACCTCTAATAAGCTTATCTGTATTCAGCACAGCTTAAGATGTAGTGCAGGCCAGGAAAGAAAGTTACTATAATAAACCAAAGGCCAATGCAAGGACCACTTTACTGGAGTCAGGATTTCGGATGGTTAAATAAACGATTCAATCTCAGGAGAACGGAGTGTGCAGAAGAGGCTGGTGCTCGGTCACGCCCAGCGTTTGTACTCACTGATGCCCATGGTGGTAGCCAGTTTGATGGCCAGAGGAGGGATGGCACAGGGCATGAAGAGCGGCTCCAGGATGTACTGTCCAAACGCCAGGGAGATGACCGCCATGGCCGCCGGCCTGTGGGAGTGGCAGTTCGTAAACACAGCAGCTATACCTGACATCACCGAAACTCAGTTACAGTTAAAAGACATACAGTGCCTTGCGAAAGTATTCGGCCCCCTTGAACCTTTCGACCTTTTGCCACATTTCAGGCTTCAAACATAAAGATATAAAACTGTATTTTTTTGTGAAGAACCAACAACAAGTGGGACACAATCAATTTATTGGATATTTCAAACATTTTTAACAAATAAAAAACTAAAAAAATTGGGCGTGCAAAATTATTCAGCCCCCTTAAGTTAATACTCTGTAGCGCCACCTTTTGCTGCGATTACTGCTGTAAGTCCTTGGGGTTTGTCTCTATCAGTTTTGCACATTGAGAGACTGAAATATTTGCCCATTCCTCCTTGCAAAACAGCTGGAGCTCAGTGAAGTTGGATGGACAGCGTTTGTGAACAGCAGTTTTCAGTTCTTTCCACAGATTCTCGATTGGATTCAGGTCTGGACTTTGACTTGGCCATTCTAACACCTGGATATGTTTATTTGTGAACCACTCTATTGTAGATTTTGCTTTATGTTTTGGATCATTGTCTTGTTGGAAGACAAATCTCCGTCCCAGTCTCAGGTCTTTTGCAGACTCCATCAGGTTTTCTTCCAGAATGGTCCTGTATTTGGCTCCATCCATCTTCCCATCAATTTGAACCATCTTCCCTGTCCCTGCTGAAGAAAAGCAGGCCCAAACCATGATGCTGCCACCACCATGTTTGACAGTGGGGATGGTGTGTTCAGGGTGATGAGCTGTGTTGCTTTTACGCCAAACAAAACGTTTTGCATTGTTGCCAAAAAGTTGGATTTGGGTTTCATCTGACCAGAGCACCTTCTTCCACATGTTTGGTGTGTCTCCCAGGTGGCTTGTGGCAAACTTTAAACAACACTTTTTATGGATATCTTTAAGAAATGGCTTTCTTCTTGCCACTCTTCCATAAAGGCCAGAGTTGTGCAGTATACGACTGATTGTTGTCCTATGGACAGAGTCTCCCACCTCAGCTGTACATTTCTGCAGTTCATCCAGAGTGATCATGGGCCTCTTGGCAGCATCTCTGATCAGTTTTCTCCTTGTATGAGCTGAAAGTTTAGAGGGACGGCCGGGTCTTTGTAGATTTGCAGTGGTCTGATACTCCTTCCATTTCGATATTATTGCTTGTGCTCCTTGGGATGTTTAAAGCTTGGGAAATCTTTTTGTATCCAAATCCGGCTTTAAACTTCTCCACAACAGTATCTCGGACCTGCCTGGTGTGTTCCTTGTTCTTCATGATGATCTCTGCGCTTTAAACTGAGCTCTGAGACTATCACAGAGCAGCTGCATTTATACGGAGACTTGTTTACTCACAGGTGGATTCTATTTATCATCATTAGTCATTTAGGTCAACATTGGATCATTCAGAGATCCTCACTGAACTTCTGGAGAGAGTTTGCTGCACTGAAAGTAAAGGGGCGGAATAATGTTGCACGCCCAATTTTTCAGTTGTTTATTTGTTAAAAATGTTTGAAATATCCAATAAATTTCGTTTCACTTCATAATTGTGTCCCACTTGTTGTTGGTTATTCACAAAAAAATACAGTTTTATATCTTTATGTTTGAAGCCTGAAATGTGGCAAAAGGTCGAAAAGTTCAAGGGGGCCGAATACTTTCGCAAGGCACTGTATGTTTATTTGATTTTTGTTTATTGCAAGGAAGGAGGGAGTGAAAGTGTAATCTGTCCATTGTGTCCAAACTCATTCCTAACTTTGCTACTTTGCTTTCAGTTTCCACATTTATCTCAGGACCAGTCCAACTGCGCTAAAGCTCAGACGAGCGTGGCCATTGCATGGAGTGTTTTCATTGACATTTTACTGTGTACACTTCAATGTTTATGTCCGTGTAGGCTCTCAGTCGTAAAGAAGTTGTCCATCTTTGATGAAGGTTCTTGAGTTGTCTTCTGTACTCTGTAGTTGGAGTGTTGGACATTTCGCCTCTCATTCAAAAGGCTTTGTCAGCGACACTTAGGTTCCAGCTCAGTCGTGGGATAGATAAAGACCAGTGGGAGGGGTTAGGTTGGTGAAGCCCCTTCCCTCTATTAATGGCTACTCTTAAGCCCTGATGTTACACTATGGTTACTCTTCTCTCGTGGTTTAATACTATTAGGCTGGTACGTGGCGCGAGGAGAAATGACCTTTGATCAGCTCATGGAGAAGAAAGGATCGGAGACTGGAGTCTAACGGGAAAATGGACCTTACAATCCCCTACCGTGACTTTTTCAGTCCGCTGCTTTACAATGTGTAGAAAGAAAAGGCAAAGGCACATGGTCTCAAGTTACTGAAACATGTCCTGCATCGGTGTCATGTGTCACAGACGCTGGGAGGCTACGGGGAACTCTCCGGCAGGTCCAGGCTACAGAGAACTTGTGTTTGGACTGAGAGTTACCTGAGCGCGATGAGCTCCACCCACAGCCGGATGAAGGCCATCTGAGGTCCGAACGCTGCCAGGATGTACGTGTAGTGGCCCCCAGACTTCTGGATACATGTCCCCAGCTCGGCGTACGACAGGGCCCCTGCAAACAGGAAGCAGAGAAGAGACAGCTACTACAGATGTGCTCAGACAACAGAATGGTGGTGGGTCCACAGAAGGAGACTGTACTATTTGAGTTAATATAAAGCTTTTCGGTGATTTCTACCACCTTTAACAGTAAGGCTGGTCATTCATTAAAAACATGCCTGAGTTGTGTTTGTTTCTCTGTCATCCAGGAGTTTTCCATTGTTTTCCACAGGCCAACTTTGAGAACCTCTGCTACGATAGCTGAGCGTTTCCTGTTTGAGTAGGCTAGTCATTTAAAGTGTATAAAGACACTAGACCCAACTTTTCTGCTGACAAACTGTATACATGGCATTCTAAAAGTATTGTCAGCTGTTCCCAGTCCAATTCAGAGACAAAGATAGTGCCCAGTACTGATGGTAAGTAAATACATATAGTAAAAATCATACAATTAATTATATTTAAACACTGCAAAAAGTAGCCTAATAATACGTTTTAAAAAGTCTTGATTTGAGTAAAAGAATCTGCACTTAAATGAAGAAAAGCATGTAGATAATTAATTTAAAGTGCCAACATACTTATTCTACTGCAGATTATCACAATGTGCGTGTTGTCTGATTGTTAATCAGTGTATAATAAGACTGATTAAAATGCACTAAATTGCATCGGTTGAATTCAGACTTTTCTGGGGGAGGACGTCCACACCCCCCGATAAAAGTTGAATATGGATCTCACAATTTCTATAATCGTGGCTACAGTCCTGTCCGTACAGATGCCCTGGAGCTTTGGTGCACTAGTCAACAGTATGTTTCACGACTTGTCTCTGTTTTATGTTACAGCATTGCACTGAAGAAAATCCCAAGCTTTTCACGGACGATGGCAACAAAAATGACTCTGAATGCACTTTGTTGTAAAATGTATCGCTTACTGTTAAAAACCACGAAGAGGATGTACAAGGAGGAGGAGGTGGCATGATGCCAAGGCCTGCAAAGCCTTCTCTGCTGACCTAAACATTTCCACAATAACCCAAATGTATTTCATTACAGGCCATAATATTATATGAAAACAGCTCGACAGCCAATCAGAAGCCTGTGTTTACATGTCCCTAGGGCCTTCTCGCTCCACCGCTATGGCTAAAACAACCGAGAAATCTGTTATTCTTATCCTTGAACGTCTGAACTACAGTATGTTGTTATCAAGGAAATGAGTATTATCACAGATGTGTTTGCCATCCCGACCTCTATTGTTGTTGTTTTTCTCAAACTGGACCCAGAACAGGAGCTTGTCCAGACTTTCAGCCCCTGGGGCCTCCATTGCGTTCGGCATGAATGTACCTTTAAATATTTATTTCTAAAGGCAATGTCAAGTATAACATGAGTTCACCAGCATGACTTTGAGCTGTCATGTAAAGTGGACACACACACTGGCTGTTTTTCAGAGAGTTGAGGCGATCCTAGGGATAACTTTCCCAAGCAGACACATTGAAGAAGTGGGCAGTGTAATAAAACTGGCTTACTCCATAAACTGGGCTTATTTGGCTAAGTCTGTCTTATTTTGGCTCCTCACCTTAGCCTGACTTCTTTAGAAACACTGCACTGAGGAACACTACACATTTATTACTATTATTTTATTATTAGATCATTGCAACTTCATTCAGAAATAAAACGTATTAGAGGCCGACCGATATGGGTTTTCCTCAGGCAGATGCCGATTTTGGGGTATCTTCATTGGCCGATGCCGATATGCTCGGCCGATATTTTCGACTGATATTTTTGGTCGATTTTTCCAAATGTCTATAATCTTATAGAAACATGAAGACTTGGTCTCTTCAGCAGTGGCCGATTTTATTTTAATCACTTTAGGTGATTAAATCATAGTTTCTGTCCCAGCTTTGATAAATTGCCGTTAGCATTAGCCGCGGCATTTTGTGTGGCGATCCAAAACACAATGACCTGCAGCATGTCCATATTGACTGAGGTTTAGTGAGACTTGTGTTTAACAAACTCGTAGCTAACTAATTTTCATTGCAATGTTTTTCTGTTCCCTGAGGCCTAGGAAGTTGTGGGAGGAATCGTTTTAAAGCCCTGACTTCGCTCTTTCCAATCCAAATCATTTGTAAAATCCCCAAATATCAGCCCGATATGTCGCTTATTCTTATGTGAATGGTGCACTATGATACTTTTTATGACCTTTCAGTGACCCAGCGGCTGTATGAGTGGTGGTCTCTATAGTAGAGCGGTTAAGCTATGAAGAAAGCATGAACGTTTTATCACAGCTAGCCCATACCATAAGGTTTATTTTTAGATGTGGAGGTAAGCTGACCTCAAAATGCCAAAATGCAGATTTTTTTAAGTCTGCATGAAACAAAATCATATTCAGAGTGTGTAAAATAGTGTATTTCTATGCATTTGAAATTTCTAACACATGTGGCTATATTATTTTGCATTGTCCAGTATAAAAAATTATGCTGTGCCACCTGGAGAGTGTTAAATTTGCCCATGTTGCTATGGAAACGTGTACATGAGCAAACCACATGGCCGCAAATGGGATGGTCCAAAACACATGTTTAGGTAATTACAAGATAGCCAGCTGAAAATATGGTTTGACCCCCAAAACATTGCTACAAAAGGTTTTTCAATGGTTTTCTGTAGTATCAGGTGTGCTAATTAACATACTAAAAGTCTACCAAAATCTGACCACTGGGAAGGTGTAATTTTCAAGATGGCGTCCAAGAGGGTCGCCAAATCCTTAAAATGCCCATTACTCCTTTATTATTCATCCTAGACAAGTCATTTTGGGGTCTAACCCCATGTTTGGGGTATCTAGGAATCCAATAGGCTTGTTCGAATTGTAGTGACATGTAGGGGTGGGCAATATGATAACTCCAGACAATAAAAGTAAAATAGTAACACTAAGTTTGGTAAAGGCTTGTTGTTGGTGTCTGTTGCTGTTTGGCATCTTTTCTGAGAGGCCTCTCTCATGACGTCAAGTTGCTGTGATACAGCGCTCTGTTGCTGTCTGACCCTTTCACAATAAGATATAAATAAACACACGTTGCGATCTATGCAAAGCAGTGGCGTTACGGGGGAAAGACGCTGACATAAATACAGCTGAAATAGAGACAGAACACTGGGGTTAAAAGCTCCAGATTGAGGAGTCTGGTCGTGTATGTGCACTGTAGAGGAGCGGCTCGCTGCCAAACGCTCACATTAGCGTCCGATATTAGCGTAGCAGTAAGTTAGCGGCTTGGGTTTACGTCACTGACGGTGACAAGAGTCAACTGTGCAGAAGTGCTTAGAACCGTGATAAAACGATCCCACAAAAATGACAGATCGTCAGCTCTGGAGATCGTAAGACGGTCGAATATCGTCATATCGCCCAGCCCTAGTGACATGATCGCATAATTGTGAAATAGAAATGGTGGAAAAATACTCTATACATTAATATTAGCGAGGTTGTCACGGCAACGGCACACATTTCCCCAGAGGCTTAGAGGGATATATTGGCAATTAGCATATTTACATTATAGTGAAATGATTGCAATAGCAGAGTGATTACAAATCTCTTAATTATTTTTGAAAAGAATGCCTTTGATCTGCACCAGATTTACAAATAGTCATCGTCACTCTTCCTCCCGTAAAGGTTGATTTTGTGGAGTGTCACAATTTTCCACTTGACATGATCCACAAGCAGACGCGCATGGTAGTCCATATCCTGAGCTGAACTTTGCACATATACGTTTATCTGTTTACCTTGATGCCACAGAAAGGAATAATTCTCAGCCTGTATCTAAATACAGATGCAGTCAAGGTCACAGTTTTAGTTTTGCCGGGCCTTATCCGCTGCATTTTACACAGTGGACCATGTGATCTTACTAGAGAAGTTGAAAACCTAGGTGGGAATCTCTGGAAAGGCTCTTGAGTGGTTTGTGTCCAACCTTCAAGACAGGTCATACTGTGTCGAGATCAATAGCTGTGTTTCGGACAGGATGGCATTGACCTGTGGGGTTCCCCAGGGGTCGATTCTGGAGCCCCTCTTGTTCAATTTGTACATGCTTCCATTGGGTCAGTTAATATCTAGTAACAATGTGTCCTATCACAATTACGCAGACGATACTCGTGGGCCTGTAGATACACTGTGTCATCGTATCAAACAGATTAGTGTGTGCGGATGCAAAACAACTTCCTCCAGATAAAATGGAGATAATTGCCTTTGGCCCACAAAGCTCTTGCAGCTCTTTCACTAGAAGCAAAAAATCAAGTTAGAAATCTACGTGTTATTATGGACTCAGACTTGAATTTGAAACGTCATGTTAAGTCCATTACATCAACGGCCAATTACCATCTAAAAACATTGCTTAAATAAAAAACAGTGTGTCCAAACCAGACTTGGAGAGATTCATTCATGCATTTGTCTCCAGTCGGTCAAGCTATTGTAACGGCCTGCTCACTGGCCTTTTTTAAACGAGCCGTTAGAGCTGCAGAACATCCAGAACCAGGAAAACTTCCAAAGTGAGGAAGATAGAGTGAAATTTGAAAATTCCTCCCCTCTTTCATCAGAAAGCCCTTCTTAGTTTGCAAAAGACAGAGCAGGAACCGAATTTTCAAAAGTAAACAATCAAGCTCCTCCCTCCTGATTGGACCTGACAGGCTGGTTCACAGGAAAAGCTCGTCTCATTGGTCGATGTGGGAGGATACTAGACTCTGATTAGTTGCTGGGATCTGGGAAGGAGGGACTTTACAAAAAATAATATATAAATACAGTGGGATGAAAATGTATGTGAACGCTTTGGAATTTCTCGCATTTCTGCCTAAATTGGTCATAAAATGTGCTCTGGTCTTCATCAAAATCATAAGAATGAATAAACAGTGTCTGCTAAAGCTAATACCACCCAAACATTTTCATTTTATCATTATTTGTACTGGCCGTAACCTGTAAACATTCACAGGACAGGGAGGAAAAAGTAAGTGAACCCAGGAATCTTGCTGAACTGCAGCAGTTTTGTAAAGAGGAATGGTCCAAGATGAATTCCTGATCGTTTGAGCGTCTAATCTGCAACAACAGGAAAGCAGTTATTGCCGCAAAAGGAGAGTCAGCCAGCTATTTAATACAAGGGTTCACTTACTTATTCCATGCATGTTGTGAATGTCTCAGTTGTTTTCTGCAAAATATCTTCATAAACTTGTGAATTAATTTTTCTATTGATGATATCACAACAAAACAGCCCCCATGATTCTCTTGCTCCAGACTCCACAGTGGGGATGGGGTTTTGATGTTGGTGTGCTGATCCATTTGTCCTCAACACATGACGTCGCGTGTTCCTCCCTGACAATTCCACTTTGGTTTGCGACAGAGCAGTTGGATGCTCCACAGCACTACTGGAAAAATATACTGTGGATTGATGGACCCAAAGTTGAATTGTCTGGGAGGAACGCACAACGTCATGTGTTGAGGACAAATGGATCAGCACACCAACATCTAAACCCTCTCCTCACTGTGAAGTATGGAGCAGGAGAATCATGGTGTGGGGCTGTTTTGTTGACAACGTGATATCATCAATAGAAAAATTAATTCACAAGTTTATGAAGATATTTGGCAGAAAGACCTGAGACATTCACCACATGCACGGAATAAGTAAGTGTACCCTTGTATTAAATAGCTGGCTGACCCTTCTTTTGCGGCAATAACTGCTTTTCTGTAGCTGCAGATTAGACGCTCACAACGATCAGGAATTCATCTTAGACCATTCCTCTTTACAAAACTGCTGCAGTTCAGTAAATTCCAAAGCGTTCACATACATTTTCATCCCGCTGTATTATCACATATTTACGTCAAAATGCAAGACCAGGTGGTCGGTTTTGCACATATTATTGTAAAGCATTTAAACTTCCAGATTATCACTTTATGTACAAATCAGACTTGTAACCGGACTAACATGAGCACTTCAAATACAGTATTTGGGCCAAAGTAGTTCTTAAGTGTAAAGTTCTCCAGTTCGCTTGTTTCATTTTCCTCTCCTCGCGTCTCAAACTCAGACGGAGCTTTTTCCTGTGACGTTCCCCTCATGACGATAGTGCGACTCATTCAGTGGGACTGGCCTGAGCGAGTGTGCTGAAGCGGACTGAGCCTGGACTCCTCAGGGAAACCTTCTCATCCAGTTTTCTGAAATAGTCCTCTGGTGCCCGAGAGAGGCCCCTGGGAACCACTTACATCTGGCCCCGCTCCAGTCGGAGCTCAGTGAGGGATCAGAGCGCAACGTTTCATTTCAGCCTAAAGCCAGGGCTTTGGCAGGGGCTCTGAGGGGCCTCCTGCAGGGGGCCCGGGGCCACAGGGCTTTACGGGCCACATAAAATGAGTTTTACTTTTACTGTTACTTCCAGCGCGTTGGAACACCACTCTTAACACCTTACTGAGAACGTTACGCACTGGCCTGTGAGCGGGCTTCAACATATTCAGTCCTTACCTTGGGGCATTTATACTTTTAACCATTTCTAATGTCACCACCGGTACAGCAAACTGATGTAAATGTTCTATTTTGTTAAATTGGACATCTCCTGGATATGGGGGCTTTATAAAATAGACTTGGGTGCCTCAGCATTGGTGTTTTTGAAATTATGTAAAGAATTAAAAAGTAACATGTAACATAAAAGTAATGCAAGCATTAGAGCAGGTTAAGTTTTGATTTACGGCGTGGTTTACGGCTTCAGCCTGATGAACTCACGTTGAGCTGAATGGCTCAGAACTGATATAATGTTGGATTATGGGCTTTAATCATGTGTTTTTGAATAAGATAATTATAAATGAAATAATCTGTAAAAAAAAACAACAACAACGTTTACCTTGTTTTTTGGCCTCAATAAACCAGGCTCGAATTAGATATTTAAAAAATCCTTCTTTTTAAGACCGAGCCTGTAAAGTGAGGAGTCTACTTAAGTGGAGATGTGAAAACCTTGTAACGTCTGCACTTGGGCGTGGCTCCCAGAAAGGAAATGACCATATTTGAATTGCAGCTTTATCTTGAGCGAGCCTGGTCAACCGTACTCACTTCTTTCGCTTTAGTTTCGAATAAACAGAGAAGCACATGGCTAGCCTCATGTACTGCACCTTCTACAGTACACATGGATATAAAATATGGGAACGCGTGGGAAAACGTTCGGTGCGGTGCGATGTTGGCGTTTCTGCCTGGATATCTCCGCCTCCCTAGCGACAAAACATCATCAAATAAACATGGTAAAGGGCGAGTTTGGTCTTTTTTACACTCTGACATTAAAAGTAAGAGGTTAATCTCTTAACCTCCGCCTTGACTGAGCACATTTTCTTCAGTTCGACTTTACCCAAGTTTGAAAAGCTTCTTGAAAGAAAGAGTCAAAATAGCGACAAAAAAGCTCCAGTGGAGATGGCTTTTAGATTTGGGTAATGTGCTTGGTTCAAGTTTAACCAAGCACTTTTCTCCCCTTCGGCTTTACCCAAACCTCACAGCCCCTTGAATAAATTGTCAAAATAGCAACGGAAAAATAAGAGAAGAAATGTGACATGCGGCAACAAAAAAGTTACTATCAGTTTTATAGGTCTTAGCTTTCAAATGAGGCATAACTCTGGCCTGGTAAGCTCCAGTCGAGAAGCTTTTAGATTTGGGTAAAGCTGAACTGGAGAAAATGCACTCGGTTAAGGTTTTGCAGATCCATACGTTCTGTTGGGACTGACCGAACAGCGACAGCACTCCACAGGCGATCCACACCAGCAGGCTGACCCCGACGCTGCCCGAGTGTATCAGGATGCCCTTGGGCGAGATGAAGATGCCCGCCCCGATGATGGTCCCGATGATGATGGAGATGCCCCGGAGCAGAGTGACCTTCTTTCCCAGCTCCACGCGGCGCTCCCCGCCCTGGGAGGCCTCGGTGTGAGCCTGACAGGCGCCGCCCGGGCCCTCGGCGGGGGACGGACTCCGGGTCATCCTTCAGCCGAAGCAGCTCCTCTGTCCAGGGGCCTGCACACGGAAGAGCAGAGGTGGAGTGGGCCAAAAAAAAAGGCACTCGGGTAAATTGAACAATAGTGCGATCCTCCAATCAATCGAACCGAATCTGACGGAAGAAACGGCGTGCTTTAGGTTCGATTGATTGGATTGTAAATGATATGCCTGGATGTTTTTCCTCACTGAGAGTTTCAGCTTCACACACTGTTGGAAATGGGAAACAAAAGTTCTCAATAGTTATATAGTGCAATAGTAGAAATCCCATTTTAAATCTCCATGGACCTTTTGAAACATTTTAGTTTGAAAGGACGACGAAGGCTAGTCAGCTATGCACTCTATCTTACAAGAAAGAAAATGCCAAATACTTTAGACACCAGTACTTTAAAGCAGTACTAAGTGACTCGTGCCCCTAGAGGCCATAAGCGCCACTGCAGGTGTCGTAGCACGTTGCGTTTTTTTTTTACTCATTAATTGTCCGTGAGAGTAAATACTACGCTGACAGGAAAGACAAAGGGAGAGAGGGATATTGTACATCCAATTACACAATGGAAATCATAATTTCACTCAAACTTGGCTGTAAATACTGTTTAAGTGGCGTTAGCCCACTGTTAGCTTTGCCCGTTAGCCTGTTAGCTTCTTCTTCGGGATTCCATTAGTATTGGCGGCTCTGACCCGGTGGAAGTTGCAATTGTGGTTTTCTGGCCAGAGAGACCAGGGGGAGATAAAAAGGCCCCCCAGTCATCCCATTAACACTTGTATTACCCCCATAGGGACTACGGAAAGGATTTGTTAAGGTAAACAAGTTACTTAGTTCTTCTTTAAATACTGCAGTTAATGCCTAACTTATAATGAAGAGTTCTTCACGTACTTTACTCATTCATCGTTTAGTAGTTATTAAGTGTTAGTCATGCTTAACTAATGAATACTTGTTTTTTGAATGTGCGGGCTTTGGGAGGTTAAAGCTTCGTTTCATGATGTAAACAAAACAAAGACAGAGCAAAGCCACATCCAAGATTAAAGCAGGTCAGTCTGACTGGCCTGAAAGTGTGCGTTTTGGATAAACGCTTGCAGATAACGTACTTATCTTGCTACATAACCACAACACCAAAGAGTTCCTGTCCCTCCCGGTCCCACTTCTCCATTTTATGACGGTGATCAAAGGGTACTTGAAAAAACTCAAAAAGCCAAGGACTGCAAAAAGGTTCCTGCGGTCGGAAAATGGCCGTCTGTCAGCGGCACACGCACAGCCGATCGTTTTGTTGTGGTCAGAAACATGGTCCTCAACATTCAGCTGCATCACCTTCCTCCTTCTTTAAGTCAATCGTCACTTGAGTAGAAACATGATGATAGTTTCCTTTTCAGTGCAAACGTATTATTTAGAGCAGTGGTTGGGCCCCCAAAGCTTGTCTACAAAACAAGTACATTGAAAAAAGAAAAAGAAAAAAGGAAACTATGTGTTTGGTTCATTATAAAACTTCCATCCATCCATTTTCTTCCACTTGTCCGTTGCCGGGTCGTGGGGGCAGCTGTTGGAGCTGCACCAGCCCCTATGGCGCCCCCTGCAGGTGGTGGGTCCACAGAAGGACGGCCTCATGGTTCTAACCGGGCCTGTTGGTCTCTCATAAGGGGCTTCTGAACCGCTCTTTGTCTGACCCGTCACCTAGGACCTGTTTGCCCTGGGAGACCCTACCAGGGGCACGAAGCCCCCGACAACAGAGCTCCAGGATCATTCGGGCGCTCAAACCCCTCCACCACGTTAAGGTGGCGGTTCCAGGAGGGCATTATAAAACTTTAAACCAGTATTTAATCTACAGTCATTGCTAGACGTTGCTTTTAATGTCCTTTTAGCTGTAAAATATTATACAATTCTTTTGAACAGAGTAAATATATTATTATTAGGGGGCACCAAGAGATTAAGGGGGCTGCGATGTCCCGGACTTTGAGAATAGCTGATTTAGAGGGAAGCTTTTGTCTTGTCTTTTGTTGCAGGGTCACTTTTTAAGGTCACTTTTACAAATACACTTAAAAACTGCAAATTCATGACTTTGACACAAATGCTTTATAATGAGATGGACAGTGTTTTTTTTTTTTATGTGGTTCCACCACTACTATAAAAATAAAATCAGTGTCTTTAAGTAAAGTTCGTTTGCATTCTCTGCCTTTTTCATGAGAATTATCCCATTTTCAAGTGAATTCTTTTGAAATACTACAATTTTCATGTTGTTTTATGTCTAATTACATTATCACAAAAACCTGAATTGGCCTTACACTCAGTAGTCAATCACTATCAACACCAAATACTTGTCTTTTACTTGTATACAAGTATTTCATATTTGACTACTATTTACTATTTTTTGTAACATTCCTATGACAAATACTGTATTTGGCTATCACTGTAAAAAAGAAAAAGAAAATCCATCAATACCATTACCAGTTTTATACCATAGATTTTACAGTGTGTAACTAGTAACTCAACTGGGAGCTGAGCTGCCAGTTTTATACTGCAAAATCTACGGTATAAAACTGTTAGTATTGTAAGTATTAACAAAGTAAACCTGTAATATTTACAACAAATATATGTAAAATGTCCAGTTATCGTAGAAAAAACAAACAAACAGTTATTCACCGTAAAATGAACAATTTGGCGTAAACCTATTTCCATATTTTTCCTGCAGGTAGGTTACAGTGGTTTTACTGTATAATTTACAGACTTTACTCACACTATACCATACCTGGTGCCATGCCATTGGTCCGACACCTCATTATTCCGAAAATTACCACTGAGCAGAGGTGCCATTAGTCCGACTTCTCTAACCCAGTTGTGTTGTGGATTAGAGAGCCAAATACAACCACTGGCCCTAACCTTAAGGTCAGTGGACTCTTGCCTGAACCTCATTTTTGGAAGGACAATTTCAGATTTACATAATACGTTTTGGGGATAATGGGCGGACCCCACCATACCCAGTATTTACTGAGCAGCACTTATCTGTGCAAGTAGACTGTCTCAGAGCTGTACCCATACAGATCCCAGTTATTCTTTAAAAAAAAAAAGAACAAACATGTATAATGAAATTATTTGCGGAAATGTGTTATTTACCATGAGAAAGGTATTCCAGTTTTTGGGTCCATTTTGCCCATGATAATATTCTAAAACTGCTGAATATTTTGGTGCGTTAGAGTCCTCCTGACTGTTCTTCAGAACGTGTCATGAATGAGGCCCAATAAAATATACATTTTAAAGATCAAATGTGCATCATCATTTTTTTAACAGGGTTTCCACGGGCAGCATTGAAAGTCATTAAATGAAATGAATGATATTGCTCAACAATGTTTAGTATAATTTTCAGTGTTTAAGTTCATCATCGAAAATACCCAAATTCTGGTCTAAAAAAAACATATTCAGTGCAGATTTGGCTGAAATGGAAGAATTAAAATATTTTTATTTTTTATTTTTTTATTTCATGCAACAACAATCCAGAAAACAAAACAATAATACATTCCATGAGAAAAAGAACAGGAGTAGGATGAAGAAAAAACCTTTTAAACTCCGACCCCCTATTCTTATATTTAAAAAAACATGAATAAAAGATTAATATAACAAATTAGATGAGCTCACCGACGCCCAAAATAACAAGAGCTCAGACCAGATGTAATGAACTTTCGATTTTAACTATTTTATTTGTATTATTATTATTAATTCTACTAAAACAACAATGATGATGCAAGGGTGATGCAACAGAAACAACAACGAGGCCATCAAACTACACAACACCCACATATACAGGCAGGTATATGTGGCAATTGTTTCTGCAATTTTGGCTTTAAATGTAATATTTAGGCATAAAATGGGATTAAAAAGCATTTGACAAACGTTGTTATATCAAGCTTTAAACTTTTCTTTTACATCGCATACTTTTTAGGAATATTGTAGAGAATAAAGTATTATATCCATCTTTCAAATGCACTTTGAGCTCATTGCACACTTTTTCCAATGTGGTGTTTATACCTGCACTGCTAATACTGACATTTTTTGTTTATAATTTTAATTTTTCTATATAGGATATGTACTATTGTTTGCACGTTTCCTGTCTATTCTGCACACACTGAGTGTTTCTAAGAGCTGAATGTAACAAGTGAATTTCTCCATTGTAGGATCATTAAAGGCTATCTTATCTTATACTAAAACTGTCTAGTAAACTGAACTGAACTGAACTGGAGAGTGGAGTAAAAGCAACAAGTTCCCAATTTAAAAATGTGACTCGGGCAAAATATACATCCTCAAAAATTCACTTAAACACAGTTAAAGTAAGTTTCTGCTTTTAAGTAATCCAGCCAATTCCACTGCCCCTTAAGAGCTGAAAACACATGCCCTACTTGGATATCACAGACGTGTGAATAAAGCGTAATACTAGACCTTTGAAAGTTAGTGTTGAAAGAGTTGCCAGAGTAGGAGTGTTCTCCCACCTGTGGACAGGAGCTCCGCACAGGCAGCAGGGATCAGCACGGCCTTCCCCACCACAGTCCAAATGCTCTCTCCACTTCTTCTCTTTGCGCCGTCGTCACAGCCTCCAGGACACCGGGGGAGGCTCCTCCTCCTCCCACTGTCAGGCTTTTGTTATTGAAAGCAGCCCGGAGAGTACTTCCCTGTTCCCCGACACGCGGCGGCCAAACAGGAAAACAGGTGGGCTCTTCACACACGGAGTTCACACCCGACTTAACTCGACCGGCTTTAGCATCACTTTGGGTCCATTTTTTTTTTCACCCGAAGCAGCGTTTTCCCCGTGAAACATAATAACATAATTTTTTATTCCGATTGCGTATTTGAGCTCAGCAAGTCTGTCACAAATAAGACAAAATAAAAAAACACACACACATTCACACTCGAGGCGTTAGAAGTGGAAACTTTAGTCAAACTATTTGGCCTGACAACACTTTCACAATGTATTATATTACCACTGTGCCAGGAATTAGGACTACCACAGGTCCTTCATCCCCACTGCGGTCAGACGGTACAACAAGACTGTAAAGTAACACGTGCAATAACCCCTGTATTCACATCTGTATTATCCACTTGCACTATGATACCTGCACTGCTAATACTGACAATCACATTTTTGTTATAGCCTGTTTACTTAATTATTATTTACTGTTTACACTTTTTGTCCCCACAAAGTCCTTGGTAGTCATTGTATGTAAGATACCACTATTTACTATTTATTAACTGTTGTTTTTTCACATTTCCTGCCTATGTGTTTGCTAAATGTAACAAGTACCTTTCTCCATTGTGAGATCAATAAAGGCTATCTTATCTTATCTTAGCTTATCTTACCTCCAATATTAGCTCATGTATACAGCCTAGAGCTGTCAGGTGATCTACTGTAGGTGTCACATGACCTGTTACGTGTATTTAAATGAAGTGCTTGCACAGATGTGATGGAGACTCAGTCGAAACGTGTTCATGTTGATTGAATATGTCACAGGTTCAAATGCAGAGGGAGCCTAAGTGGTGGTGCAATCAAGGACACGAAGACAGTTTAAACAGGAATTCAACTATTTATTACTGGCCAGTGTTACGGCCCTAGGCCTTCAGTCTCCCTCACTTTTGTTCCATGGAAACTCTGCTGCGTGGGCCCTGGCCTGGGATTGGAGGACTGGTTTCCCGCTCTGGGCTGGTTGGCTGCTGCTTCCCACTCCTGATTGGTGCGGCATCTCAACACCTGCTGTGGCCACGTCTATAAAAGGGCTTTTTTTTGTTACTTTTAATCTAACCGAGCCACCAGGTAAAAGGTCAAGATAAAACATTAAAAAGACTGAAGAATATGGAGTTAAAAAAGGACTCAAATGGTGGTTAAAAGTTTAAAGGGAACACAAAACCTTTTCCAACACACAGTAGTTTCATTTTTTAAATAATCACAGAACACCCTCGAGGTATGGGGTACACAGAGCAGAAGGTCCAAGGGGTAAGACAAACCGTTGTCCTACAGCACCATTGTTCCCAGCTTTTGTGTGTCCTACAGAAACTTCCTTCGGGCATGTGGCACCGCCCGCTTGGCACATATCTAAACACACATGTGCACACAGTGGGATCAGGTGACGCGTCCCATTTGAAAGGAAGTGTGTAGAGCAAACATTTAAAATGGCACATCATAAAATAAGAGCAATGGGGCGCCTTAAAGGTGCATCATGTCACGGTGGCCTTTAGGACGCTCTGGGATCAATTGAGCCGTCGTTTCACCGGCCCGCAGACCTTTCTGTTTCCACCACACACACACACACACGCACACATTGTTGTGGGCGGCACCGCACAGAGGAGCACGCTGTATAGATTGTCATTAAAAGATTTTTTAGAGCCGTGATTAGAACAAATGTGGACAACTGCTGCCCTCTGGTGGGAGTTATGGAATCATTCAGAGGAGCCAAGCTGTATTACAACAGAAAATAAACCACTAAATGCATCTATAAAGGTAAGCTTTACCTGCATGTGGAAAAAAGCCTTTGTTTTTTAGGGTTTCTGGTAGGTTTTCTGGATGGAATGTATCTGTAACTATGGAGATGGTTCTGTAAGCAGAGAAACCTAGCCTGTCCAGCCAGAATACACGCCTTTCCTATACTTTACCCCTGATCCCAGAAACACGTATTGTAATTTATGTGTATTAACCATCAGAAAAAAGCCGGATAGGACGCAGGCGTATTCTGTAAACAAGGATTCTGTGAACTAGTTTTACAATGGCATCGGCCGAAGAGTGGAGAAATGTAACAGATTTGACCTTTTTTTTTTTTTTGCCACAAAAACTTTAGGAAGGAGTCCCATTTTAAATGTTAGGAGAAGTCGCCAACAAGAAGAAAATCCTCTTAGAGAAGAAGATGCAGGTACATTCTTAAGTACATTTAAGAAACAATTTGACTCGAGCTTCAATGAAGGTCCTTGAGTCTGTACTCTGTAGTTGAAGAGTACAACTATTTGACTCAAGGTTAATTCAGTTCCTGTCGTGACCACGTTTTCTGTGAAAGGATCTATATAAAACTATATAAAAGGACGTTTGTTGTGGAGCGCGCTTCCTGTTGCTAGCATACTGCATTCAGACGAACGCGATGGAGACGGTTCGGTTTCATAACTTAAAGTTCGGTGCAGCCCTGTGAGGCAACTCCTGTTGTGATATTGGGCTATACAAAACCATTGATTGAGACGTCAGGGGCGAGTGATTTTAAGTGTGTTCTGAAGCGTAGGGAAAGCGCTCTCGACTGAGAAACAACTGCATTTTGGGGCTAGGTCCTCTTTGCTACTGCCATGTCCTAAGGATCTTTAACTATAGGCTATACCCACGTTCTACACAAGGATCTCCCCTTGTTACAATCGCCTACAGCTCATTGTTGATGAAAAGTCTGCAATAAACCACACATGCGTCGAGCATCACTGTGTGTGATCATAAGGCAGCTGTATGTAGTTATCGTCTTTATAGACGTAATGGGCTATATGCACGCAAGCGCCACGTGGCTTCCGAGTGGATTCTAAGTAGTCGTTTGCGTATCCTGTCTCCGTTATTTCCCTATGAGGTCTTGTCTAAAATAATAAATAGCTGAAGATTACGTGGTAGACAGTGAGTTACTGGTGGACAGTCACTAGCATCATGTTAAAAACATCACGTCAGGGGCAAAAAATTCACTAGAGGAAACTTCCGTGCTCATCACAGTAAGTGTTTTTGTCTTGAAGCTAACGGCTAACACGAATTAAAAAAAATAGCTACACGATTTTAAACGAGCCTGCTCAAAACATAATCTGCCTGTCTTTAGGATAAATACTTTTTAGACGTTTAATTTTTGTGGTGGTGTTTTTTGATGCTAGCCGTTAGCGCTGAGATAAAAAGTCCTACCTCAAAAAACAAGAATTTACATCCAACATAATGTTTTTAACACGTAGCGAGTCACGGGTGCTAACCACTCGGCTATGGACTTATTTAGTGACATGGCAGGATCTTCTCACGTTGAAAACACAGACACAATAAAGTTGTATTGGGCAGAGAGAGCTCATCCGAGGACTGTCAGTGCTTATGAAATGGCTGCTTTTTACTGTAGTCGTCCAGGGACCGCTCACAGACACCGGGCGCAGCGGTTAGCCATCCCGGGCCTAGAAGGCTCCGAGCCGGGCAGGAGACTGTACAGCGGAGCAGTGTGTGGCTGAGTGTCCGCTGAAGGCAGGACGGGAGGCAGGGAGGTACCACCAATCCGACACTTTCTGACACCCCTATTCCGACAATAGGTCCTTAAGGTTAGGGCTAAAGGGCCCATCACAATTGGCACATTGACCGCAGCGATTTTGTCCCCCATATGTTCTGCGCCAAAATTGAAATTGCCATCAGCCGCAAAGATCGCAAAGTAGACTTTTAAGAAATCACAGTCACACTAGAGTACGGATGCGGTTGATTTGGATAGTGTCCAAATGCGAGTGGTGTAAGGAAGAAAGCGAATGGTGAGCGAGTGTTTCACGGGCGACAGACATTGAATGCGGACTAGAGTGCTGCGACCCGACGGGATCCGTCAGACCCCGACTGGTTTGGTCGGGCTCGGACAAATATTTAGAACTTATTTTTGGGCTCGGGTCGGACTCGGACACATCAGCGCGTTAAAACAAATTGCACTGGTGTAAAATTAAAATGGGCCTGTTCAGTTGACGCGACTTAGCGTTTTTGTGTGTGGGGGGGAAATAAATGAAACACTGGGCCCACGGTGCACGATGTTGGCCGCCCCACACATTGCTGGGGGGCACACGTGCCCGCTGCCGTAAATTCCCCCAAACAACAGCGCACTCCAACGTGTTGGGACTGTCAGCGAAACAAGCTAGTGTGAAAGCTGTCAGTGGAAGTCAATAATGAGGGGGCGGTCGCGAACGAGTCGGTACAAAGAGTGTCTGCGCTATATTCGCCTCAGAGAGGGGAGGGGAAAGCTTGGAAAAACCTCTACAAGTCAAAACCTCTACAAACTCGACTTTTTATTGGACCACAAAATAGCCTCATACTTCAGTTTTACGGTTGGATAGAACCCATGCTGGGTTTTTGTGGAGTCAAAAGAAAACAATACGATCACACATACGGCGGTCAGAATTTCCTCGGTATCGGCCAGTTACAAAAACAACAGAAGCTTGGACTTCAGTGACGTTCTCATTAGTCCGAAAATGTCCCATTAAGTAGGGGTTGAAAAATAAAATAAGGTTTAGGGGAATTAATTTTTCTTTCCATTTAATTGATTCTTTTTTCATGGTAATGCAACATAAAATTGGTACAACAATCCAGCAAACACAACAACAATACATTCCAAAAAAAGAAGAATGGGAGTAGGATGAAACAAATCTTATAAGCTCCTACCCCATTCTTAAAAAAAATAAATAAAAAACTTTACAAATTAGATGGCCTCATCGATGCCAAAAAATAACAATAGCCCAGACCAGATGTAATCACCTTTCGATTCTAACAATTTTCTTTCTTTCCTTTTTTTTTATTTTTTATTATTATTAATAATTTTGCTAAAACAACGATGCAATGCAAACAGCGGCGACGGGAACAATGACGAGGCCATCAAACTACACAACGCACACCCACATAAACATACAGGCACACCTACAGCACACACACAAAAAGATGAAGAGGATCTATTGATTTGTGATGAGCCCTATCCTGTGTGTTGCATTAAAAAAGACAGGAGTAGGCGGATGTCCAGAAATGCTACGCCCCCGACATTCCTTCTATTCCTGCTTATCCTGTACTGAAGAGGATATGTATTTGTGATTAGCCCTATGCTGTGTGGTGTATTAAAAAAAAGCGAGGTTTATGTGGGCAGCTGTTGAGACGTATGACCTCCCACAGCTGCCCAACACCTGAACTGAGAATTTTTTCTTCTTCTTAGTCCTTTAAAAAAAATAATAATAATAATCTTTGCCTAATGTAAACACACACACAACCAGACAGTTCTGCCATCGCCCCCATCACCACCGCCGCAAATCTACATCACCACCGTCATCAGCATTATTATTGCAATTTTAACATTTCATCTGTGTACAAGTTAAGAATGTTCTGTTTATACTTAAGATCAAACACAAATGAACACCATTTCCATAACAGAAATCACCCATATATACACATGTGCCACCACCACCAAAACTACAAATAAAATCACCACCTAAAGTGAACCCCTGTCACCCCCAGCTGTCGGTAGATTGGACCAACACCAACTAGAGGGATATTGTTTAAATTAACAAAATGGCACAGTAAACTATCTAAACAATAACTGGCAACCGGCACTGAGCTTTTAAACTGGACTGTTAGGACCCAGAAAGCAACATGTGCACAGGCCTGCTCTGGAAGAGGAAGTGGGCATGTACAACTCCTTCCTTTATAGGTGTGATGTGATCACATGACTACACCTGTCCCTGCCACATTATATTTAAATTGAAGAATATTTGAACCACATTTTAGATCGTTTTCTAGAGAGATCCATTGTTTCACACCAGATACTGAGACACACATTTGTTTGAGGGCATTTCCTGCTAAAGTTTGTTTTAAAGTCATTATTTCTTCTGCTTGTCTCCCTATTTACAGTAAAAAGGGTTTGAAGACTATGCGGTAACAGGCAGTGTTTTGCTTTATGAACAACTAATAAGGTTTGTAAAGAAACCAAGTCCTCACTTTGAGTAGTCCTGACTTCAGAAACAGTCCTGTAGGATGTTCTCTTGGAGCAACTCCATTAATTATTCTTGTAGCCCATTTTTGCAAAAGAAAAGGGCATTAAATTAGTAATATAAGAATTACCCCATACCTCCAAACAATACATTAAATATGCCAAAATAAAGGAGCAATATAAGATTCTCATTGCCTTGTAATTCAGCAAACTTTACTTTACTCAAAACAGCAATGTTTTTTCAAATTGTATTTCTTATGTAAGCTATGTGCGACTTCCACTTAAATTTTTCATCAATGAGTACTCCTAAAAACCTAAATTCTGACACTCTCTCTGAATAGTTATTCCATTTAAAGTCAAATTACCACTTTCAAGGCATTTTTAATTTGTAAACAACATACATTTTGTTTTGTTTAAGTTTAACGACAATTTATTTTTCTTAAACCATTTCTGAAGTTGGACCATTTCTTGTTCAATAGTTTCCATGAATGTTCCTAAATTCTTCCCTGATACAAAAAAATGTGTATCGTCTGCAAAAAGAACAAAACGTTAAAAAAAATTATTCCTCGCAGAGGTAATTAATATATAAAGTAAAAAGTTTAGGCCCCAACACAGAGCCTTGAGGGACTCCACACTGTATTGTTTCTAACTTAGATTCATGGCCTATATACTCTACATATTGTCTATTTTCTAAGTAACTACTAATCCAGTTTAATACTACACCTCTAATTCCATAAATCTGTAATTTAGATATCAATATACCGTGATCAAGAGTGTCAAAGGCCCTTTTTAAGGTCAATTTAAAAACTCCAACTGTGTGATTTTTATTCTCCAATTCTGTAATGTCCTCTGTGATTTTCATCAAAGCCATAGCTGTTGAACGGGTGCTTCGAAACCCAAACTGATTTATCATGTAATCCACAACACAACTGGGTTAGAGATGTTGGACTAATGGCGCCTCTGCTCAATGGTACATTTTCAGAATAATGGGTTGTCGGACCAATTGCATGGCACCATTTGAAGTCTGTGTCCACTCCATTCTCAGCGCTAGTGGCTGCAACCCGCCCAAAAATATCTGGAAAAAAACGACCAAAACCCCCCATACAGCGCGGCTGGATTTACGGAGTCCATGTGCTCCTGCGATGATGAGAAACCGCCCCTCTCTCTTACAGCCTTGGATTTGAGATTTTTGTCAATCGAAAATTGTGATTTCAAGAATTAAGTAATACCAGCTATAAAAATGCGAGTGTTGCTCTAATAAACAATGGTTCCACCACCTCCTAAAGTCAACGTAACAACACAGACCACCACATATAAGCTGAGTTATTCACCTTATTCCTAGAGTCGCTCTTGTAGAAACGAGGGTGGGGACAATTTCCGGTGAGATGCCGGAAGTCGCGCTGAGCCATTGGGTTCCAGTGGTTTCCCGGGGCGAGTTTTTCTTTCACTTAGCGGCTTATTTCATTATTCCAAGATGATTTTCTTAACGATCAGCCTCCATAACATTTGAATAGATGTCCTCGCACAGCTCAGGAACATGTTTCGCTGTTTGCGGTTGAATTAAAACCAGAGAAAGGGACATTTGTAGCTCTGGAACATGCAGTGTTTGGAACATGCTCCTGAACTAAAGCTGGGCTTACACTGACATGTTTGGTGCGATTTTGAACATGCCAACTGCGACTGACTCATACGAAGAGAGCCCGAGCCCACAGAGGAGTTAATACACTGTAAAGAGGGATAACACAACTGACCTGCTTACACTGTACGAGGTGTAACCGAGCCCCGTGAGGACCCAGCTCTGTATTGTATCAAATACATTGTATTTGACGTGTCTTAATTATGTAGAGCGCATTCCAACTAGTTTATGATGGTTTAAAACCGAACCTAATTAAATTATGTACATTCATGGCGTGTTTCTGCGTAGATGCCGTGAATGTAATGAGGCTTCATAAACAGACTGTAGCTCAGTTGTAAACCGAAAATGTGAAGATCTCTGCGGATGTTTGACTAATCAACATGAAACAAAGTGTTTTATACTGACAATCCATTCTCTATTCTACAGTACCACATCTGAGTAAAGACCTTGTGAAAGATCGCAGAATTAGAAGATATCCACAGAGGTAAAGTGGAGAAAACGTTGCCAACTCGCCCACGGGTCAAGTTTATTGTGCTAATCGCAGCTTGTAGTTGTGTTTCATTTTTAGTTTTTTTGTTTCATTGTTTTGTTTTTCATTTCTTGCTTGATTATAGTTTTTATTGTAGTTGTGAAGGAAAATTATACTCAGTATAGAACTATTCTGACCTCTTAAGTACTAAGGTGAGGCCCTAGTGGACTCCCTATAGTTTAACCCCTAAATTCCTTTACCACACAAAGCTGGGTGACCTCCTTTTTAAGAAAAGTGTAAGAAAGAGAAGAACTTACCAAAGATGAATGGCCTGGAGCTGAGACCTGGATTTACTTGAAAGTGTTTTTAACAGGAGTTTCCCACAAAGAGCGACGGGTGACAGAAAAAATTTGCTCCATATAGTTTATTCATTTATTTTTAATTATTTTTTTACGTGGTCGCAATACTTAGGAGGCCCATAACCAACCTTATAAGCCACTTGTAAAAAAAATCCCGGAAGCTAGGTTGACAATGCCCCTAGGCACCCAACTGTCAACAATGTCAGGGCGAACCTGACCCAAGTACCTCATGTACTCGACCTCTAAAGTAATAAATGCCGGTAGTACCCCTAATGCTGTCCCACTGAAACATACAAAAAAGATACACAAACAGTACACAAACAATACACAAACAATACAGAAACGGTAAACAAACCGTACAAAGTGGACAGGGGAAGTGCTTGGTGGTCGCTCTGAGTAGAGAAGGTCTACTCCTGAACACTTCTGGTACAGGGTTTATATACATTTCCCATCAGGGACTTCCCATGAATCCGCCTCTTTTACACAATGACAAAGGTGACGCACAACCCCTCCTATTACATTTTGTAACTGTCATGTGCAGCTTCATATACCCAATAAGGTGTGCAATTACACTGCAAAGCTAAGCGAGCATTGTCTTTTAGCTAAATAAGGGCAAAACGTGGAGGGCAGTTATTGTGTAACTGTGTTCCTGGACGAGAAGTGTCTTCAGACAGGTATGTGCAACTGAGTGAGAGGAGTCTTCTGCCTGGAAAGTTCGAATCTATGTGTAGCCACCCAAAAACCACAGCTCTTACTTCCCTTTTTGGCTTTTCCTTTCTCACCTCACACACGGCACATTCATCTTAAAAATTATACGTTCAATATTGTAACAAATTTACAAAGACTTTCCAAATATCAAAGTCATAAGACGGTAACCAAACGTTAACATCTATTTTATAGCATCATTGTCTCATATACATACTCATGTCATCACTGTTTAATGATAGCTATACTTCATATCAGCAAAACTCTATGCAGTACTTATACTTGGCTTCCGTACTCACAATCTCCTATAAGCCTATAATGTACTTATGAATAGCTTCTATGCTTAAATTGGCAAACATTTTTAGTTACTCACAACACAATGCAAATGTATTTATGAACAGCTAAAGCATAATATGATCATAGCACACAATGTCCTAGATTATTATTATTGATTAGCATACTTTATTTATTTATTTATTCAAGCAATCAAGCAAATCACACTTTATTCAAACAATCACACATCACCATTATAGGGCTTATTCTCATAGTAGCATGACCAAGGCCCACTCAGTTGTAAGGGTCACTTTCAATATGTATGAGAATGAAGCGCCTGGGATATAGTAACGTAACCGGCGCTTCCAGAAAACACAATGGCATTGTTTCGGTTGTATCCGAAAGTTGCTCTAATCAGGTGATGGTCCGAACACGAAGTGCTCCAGCAGCGCATCGCAACACTCTTCACACATTCCTCTTTGGAACACATGATTATGAGCTAAGGATGTAAAAAAAATGTCCCTATTGAGCCCATCCTACTCTGTATTTAGATAGCAAGAAGTAATTTCTGCACACACTTCCCTTGGGGCAGCACGGCCGTGGCTGCAGAATGCATTACCTGTTGACATTTCTACAAATAAATGTACCAAAATGAGAACTTGTCTCAATGCCGGTCCTTTCAGGTATTTTACGGTAAGAGTGGAGCGGGACGTTACGGGACCTTTAACATAGTGATTCTAGTCATTTGGTGCAGGAAGCAGTCGAATAGCTCATTTATCAAGTCATGATTCATAATCTTTGCTAAATATGAGAAGGCTCTTTCTGGTAAGCCGATCCAAATGATCCAGTTCACCAAAAAGATCCGAAAATCCCATCACTTCGACCAAATAAAATGAACCTGTGCGTGCTGAAGTCATGTCCTTCTCAAGAGCAGAAAGTAGCCTGACCGGACCGTGCTGTCCAGAGTTTGAACATCAGCCAGACCTTTCGTTAGGGCTAATTAGCATGTGGCCCCCGTCTTCTGCAGTAAAACACTTGTTGGCACGTTTTATTCACTGCAAGGGAAAGAGCGGAGCACATACAAGGACACACAAAGCCTCCACGTTGGTCCGCGGCTTTAGAGACAGCCAAGGAAACAGAGGAGCCAAAAGACTGCTGGCCTAAGTCAAGTAGAGAAGTAGAGAAGTGTTACCCTGGTCTGGGGTGTCTTCAAAAATATTACGACTCAGGTACAAGTAAAGAGCTGAGTTAACAATTAAGTATTTGGTGAAAGTTCTGCAACCTCTAGTGGTGGGTAGAGCAGCCAAAATATACAGATACAGACGTCATCTCTGGATCGCCCATGTATGGTCATGTTTGAAGCAGTTGAGGGGGAGGAAGAGAAAATCTAAACTTGCACCGATCAGGATTTTTGGAACCGGTCACCGATCACCAACATTTTGATCAGCCGATACCGATCATTGCCGATCCAGACATGTTTGTTATTGATTATTATGATTAATAATTTAACAGTGACAAATACTTGGCTTTTCTAAATGTGAAGTGTTTTATTGGGTTAATTTATTTTCAATATTTTTATTTGAATATTGCATACTAGCTACAAATCTACATTGTCCTGTTTAACCTCCAACTTTATTATTATTATTGCTGATGTCTGTGTAAGCTCTCAGTCGTACAGGAGTTGTCCATCTTCAATGAAGGTACTTGATTCATCTTCTGTACTCAGTGGTTGAAGTCTTCGAACGTTTCGCGTCTCATCCAAAAGGCTTCGTCAAGCGGCCCTCAGTCGGCGGTGCACCTCCACCTCAAAGCCTCCAACCACTCCTTTGAAAACGGGGAGGTCAAAATTTTAGCTAAAGAAGAATGTTGGTTTGAAAGAGGAGTTAAAGAAGCTATTTTTGTCAGGAAAGATAATCCCTCCATGAACCGGAATGGTGGGCTCAGATTTAATCTTCCGTCACTTTACGCCAATCTCCTTCGGGGGGAAACGACAGGACACTCCCAGTCCAAGGAGACGGCGCCTCAGCCAACAAAAGAACAATAGGCAGGTAATTAGCAGTGATCATCCATTAATAGGACAGATAATGGGCAGTGATCATCTATGAATAGGACAGGACTGACCGATACTGAGGTGAGCAGATCGTTAGAGACGATTACCCACAGGTGAGAGTAGCTGTGATTAGAGAGGAGGGCCTACCCTAACTCCTCCTTGTGGTCTTTATCTAAGCTCATTTGCAAGAGAGACCTGTTAAAACATACAAGGTAAATAACAGTTAACAATAAGACAACAGTGGAACAATTACAGCTACTTTAAAACAAGACTAAGAAAACTTATAAAACTTAAAAACAAGAGCAGTCACATGGAGGATACTCCATGTCACAAGATTATCTACATAAAAGGTTTTCTGTGCCTCATTCCAGACATTTGGTGCGAAGTAGCAAAAGGCCTTCTTCCCCCATTCTGTTTTTACGCAGTGTGACTCAAAAGTCAAAATGTCCTGAGACCTCAGCTGATAAGCATTTGACCTGACATTTAAAATATTTAACAAATAATCAGGAAGGACACCAAGAAGAGCTTTGTAAATAAACAGCAGACAGTGATGCTCCCCCCTTGCTTCTAGAGCAGGGGTGGCCAACTGGTCAGAGGCCAAGAGCCGAAATGTTCAACCTTGATCCTGTGAAGAGCCACAAAGGCACCGACCTTTCGCGAAATCCGAGTGCGGTAGTTTAATATGATTAAATGTAATGAAACTGTTATATTTAATCATAATAAACAATAACTTTATGCCTGGCCTTTTTCTTTTCAATCATTGTGGTAGTTTTACTCCTCACCAAGATTGAAATAAATGTGCATTAAATAAACTGACATTTTCTGCTATTCTGTTCTGACTGGGACAACATTTGATCTATTTATTAACAATATTATTATTTCGAATAGTTTTTGTTGTTGCTTGTTTTGTTTTTTTCAATGCTGGTGTATATTTGTGTGTGGGGCCCTGCCCACTGAGCCCCCTCCTCTGGTTCGCCCCTGGCCTGTGCGCTCAGTGCCTGCAGCTTGGTCCTGACTGGACTGTGCAGAGAACGAACTTTAGGCTGCACAAAGTTCATAAGCTTTAATCAGGAGCCTCTGGAGGACGTCTGAGATTATGTTTAAATTGCATTTGTTACAGTTACAACATGTGAAAGAAAAGTCAATGACTTTGCGTTTTTCCGCGTTACGATGTCGCGCTTCGCATCATATGCTTCATTAGAGCTCCGCTTTGTTCCATTTACTAATTTTGATCTTTTTCTGTGAATATGAGGCCAACTTTCATCAAATAAAGAGTAGGCTAATCAGAAACTTGAAAAGCACAGAAGCTGATCCCAGTGCCACGATCTGCCTGACTGTTGTTTAACCTACATCCCGCTTTGAGTGAAGCTGCTGCACGAGCACCTTTTACACGCCGCCTCGAAAAGGAGAGATACAGACTTTTATTCATGTGTGTAGAGATGGAAAACAGGGTCTGTGTGACTAGGGTTGGATTTTTGATCAAGATTCTTAAAGACTGTTACAGTTTATGGGCAACATGTACCAATTCTTTTGCAAAGAGCCGCATTGTATTAAACATATCCAATCATGCAAAGAGCCGCACTCTCATTGGCCAAGGGCCGCATGCGGCCCGAGAGCCGCGGGTTGGCCACCCCTGTTCTAGAGATTGCCAACCTACTTTAGCATAGAGATCACAGTGGTGGGTCCTAAAACCATCTCCAGTGATGAATCTATTGCTGAATGGAAAACTGCACAATTGCAGTGGAATGCATATATATATATATATATATCACCGTAATCCAAAACAGAAAGCAACGCAGCCCAAATTAACAGTTGCCTCTTTTTAGGAGGGATACAATTTTTGTTTCTGTAGACAAAAGACAGCTTGTCTATTAGTTCCTGAACATGTTTACCAAATGAGAGCCTCTCATCAATCGAGATGTCAAGATATTTATAACATGGCACTTTCTCAATAATGGAACTGTCTAAAGCAGAGACTGACATGTCCTGTGCATGTTTTCTAGAGAACAACATGCATTTAGTTTTCGAGGAATTCATTAACATTTTCAAGTCAGTGAAATGTTGTTGAACCAAATTTAAGTTATGTTGTATATTTTAAGTTGCTTGTGCAGCAGAGGGCGACAGAGTACAGAATTGCATCATCTGCATATAAATGAATGGAGCTTTGTTTTAGGTTATCACCAATAGAGTCAATATAAATTGTAAATAAAAGTGGTCCTAAAACTGAGCCTTGGGGCACCCCCTTCTTAAAATATAAAAATTCAGACTGTTAGCCCTCAGCAACAACCGCCTGGGCTGAAAGATTGACCTGTTGCTCAAGTGAGTGAACATAATGAAGCGTGTATGCTGCGGACAATCTCGTACTGTACAATGCATATTGTATATTATTTGTTTTTGCTACAGTGACGCCAACAAACCACGAGCATCGGGAAGAACCTCTTTACCTGCTTTAAGGCAGTCTTCCCCCACGTGTCCACGCTTATCCTCTTAACCCCCGCATTAACTGAGCACATTTCCTCCAGTTTGGCTTTACCCAAATCTAAAAAAAAGCTTCTCGAAAAAAGCGTGACAGAAAAGCGTGACAAAAAAAAAAAAAACGAGATGTAAATGAGTACCAAAAGAGCAACAAAAAAAACCAAAAACAAGACATAAAATCATAAAACTGACGAAAAAGCGACGAAAAAAGGCAACAAAATAGCAACAAAAAGCGAGACATAAATGAGGATGAAAACAGCAACAAATATAATCAAAAGAGCAACAAAAACGCATCCAAAACAATAAGACAAAAAAGACAACCAGGGGCGTCGGACTGGGGGGGTAAAGGGTACTGAGTCCCCAGGGCCCAAGGCAGGGTGGGGACCCTCAAAAGTGCTTCTGTAAAGGCGTTCTGTATTGCACTTTGTACGTGTCCTCATAATTGATTTAACAACTGAACACAACCAGGCTGAAATACAATGGTTGCACAAACAATAATGATGGATGAATCTCAGGGTCCTGACACCGCTTTAGAAATGTGCCAAATGGTTCAGCCCACACACCGGCGTTTGTCTGCACCGGCCGCTTGTGTCATGGGGCTCTCCTTGATGCAGAGTGAAGCACTCCTCATTTGAATGGCTAAAGTTTCCCTTTGCTTTTATTCACTGTCATCGCCTGCCATCAGTGACAACACAGCGACAAAAGCCATTGGCCGAATTGATTATGCAAATGAGCCGTGTGCATTTCCAGAATCATTATAAATGTGCAGCTTTAGAAACTCCTTTGACGTGATTCTAGTGAAAATGTATGGGATGGCCCCAGACTATTCAAACTTTTTCAAAACAAGAATTTAACAGCATATAAACTGTGGCCTACACCTGAACGTAGGATTCAAATATGGTGAGTGAGACCGAAAAAAGGCTGAAACATTAGTTTTCTTGTTCATGAAGTGGCCACGTCTAAAAAATTGCCCATTTCCCCAGTGCAGCCCCGTTTAATGTGATATCTTTAAGCCTAATAAAAGTATAATTTTCCATCTGTGTATCACAATTAAGGTTAAAACAGACCTTTACATTGTTATAGCTACAGCCAGTCCAGATGACATTTACACAATAAACAAACCACACATTAAGTATACAGGATGTTAGTATAACAAACGAAATGAACTACACTGTCAAACTAAACCACTGAGAGATGAGATGAATAGGGGGGGTTCCATCAAAATAGTCTGTACCTAGGGCCCAGAATTTGGTGCTACACCCCCAACAACAACACAGCAACAACGTGAGGATAAATGTTGTAATGTAAACTCCAGTCAGGAAGTTTTCAGATGTGGGTCAAGCTGAACTGGACGAAATGTGCTCGGTTAAGGCGGGGGTTAAGGAGTTAAACCAGTGGAATGTGGTTCAGTCACTGATTGTTAATGCTTTTAACCTTTTATCACCCTCCTTAAAGGAACAGGCCACCGTTCTTCCATACTGAGATATGTTCTCACCTGAGCTTAGACGAGTTGATGCGTACCTGTCTGGTCTTTACGCGTGCGCTCAGTCACGCGTAAAGACCAAACATGTTGTTAGCTGTTAGCCTCTCCTCCTCTCCTCTATGGGGCCAAACGGGGGGTGAAGTTGGAAGCGACCGAGCTCTTCCACGTCTTCCCTGTTTAAATACGGTTACGTGAGTAGTTACATGATCCAAGTATAGTTACACAAAATTAAACATGGGGTACTATATTGTGAGGCGCAATAACACCTTGGGAGCACTCCGTTGTCCGTGCAGTAAAGTCGAAGTGCTCCTAATATTATATTATGCTTTACAGTATATAGTTTTATCCACTTAGAAAACCGACTAATTTTGTGTGACTAGACTTGGATCGTCTAACCGCTCACATAAACCGTATTTAAAACGTGGAAGAGCTTGGTCGCTTCGAACTTCACCCCCGTTTGGCCCCATAGAGGAGAGGAGGAGAGGCTAAATGCCAACAACATCTTTGGTCTGTACGCGTGACTGAGCGCACGTGTACACACCAGACAGTTACGCATCAACTCGTCTAAGCTCAGGTGAGAACATATCTCAGTATGAAAAAATGGTGGCCTATTCCTGTAACCAAGAGCATTTTCTCCAGTTGGGCTTTACCCAAATCTAAAACTTGTAACTTTCTTGTTGCGTTGTTGCCGGGTTTTTTTTCACATATTTGAAGCATTTTCTTACGTGTTTTTGTTGCTTTTGTCGCTGTAAAATAAGTTCAGGCAAGAGTCCACTGACCTTAAGGTTAGGGCCAGTGGATGTATATGGCTCTCTAATCCACAACACAACTGGGTTAGAGCTTAGGGACTAATGGCACCTCTGCTCAGTGGGACATTTTCGTAATAATGAGACGTTGGACTAATGGGTTGTCGGACCAGGGTTGCCAGATTCTACAAACCATTATATTGTACGAAGCTTCCAAAACTATCGTTTTTCAGCACAAACTATCGTACACTATAAATATGCCAATATCGCTGTAGCACCCGCGGAAAACATTGCTCATATCATCATCACCCCTAACTACAACACAGCCCCACGCACTGTCCCATTTATTACATTAACACACACGACCTGCTGACCAAAGAGGATGTGTCAGGGCAGAAGGACAATGCTATAGTGGAACTGTAAAACTGATCCACTGGTCTCTCCTTCTTACAGCAGATATTATGCCTTCGTGAATACGGAGGCTAAGTCTGACTCCAGATCAGAGCGAAAGCGAAGCGCTGCTGGGACGGGACGGTGCATTAACCAGACTTTATCTGGTGCTCTGAAGTTATCGTACATTTAGGGCTTTTTTGAATTATTGATCGTACATCGTACAGGGGTCAAAATTATCGTACAAATACAATAGTTATCGTACATCTGGCAACCCTGTGTCGGACCAATGGCATGGCACCCTTAATTTTTGCTGCTTGTCTGGCACTTTTTTGTTCCGTATTTGTTTCTTATTCATCACTTTTTTGTCACGTTTTTGTTGCGATTTTTGTCCACTTTTGGTTGCATTTTCACCGTCATTCACGTCTCGTTTTCACCTCTATTCTGACGCTCTTTTCAAGAAGCGTTTTAGATTTGGGTAATGCCTGGATAACAACTGTTCCTTTTCATTAACCTCCTAACAGCAACCTGAACCGAGCACATTGTCTCCAGACTGTTCTGAAGCAAAGTCTCTCTCATGTGAGAAAAAACAACAAAAACAAACCAAAACAAGAAAACGTAGAGCGCGGTTACCGATCGGGAAGTGTTGAAGCTTAAAAACCTTTGCCTACAACTGAACGCGCGGTGCCGTCGCTCCAGTCAACTGTGTGCCTGAGGACCTAAGCTCTGCGCTGGGAAAGCCGAGGACAGACGCCTCGCCTGTTTGCTTTAACCCGTCCGCTCGAGAGACGCCGTGAAGCAGAAGAACAACCGGCTGTCGGAGCGCGTTAGGCACGCACACTGCACCAGTCAGGGTTTACACAGCAGAGGCCAGTCGGACACAATGCTTTTTAACCACAAACACAAAAGCTAACAACATCTTTGGTCGTTTTGCGTGACTGAGCGCACGCACAAAGACCAGACAGTGTACGTATCAACTCGTGTAAGCTCAGGTAAGAACATGTCTCAGTATGTAAAAACGGTGGCCTGTTCCTTTAAGGCCCATACCAGACAGGGCTCTGCCTGTATAGCTCAGGTTGTTAGTGACTCACTCGTTCCACCTTTCTCCTGTTTGTTTTCCCATGTCGTGAGTATGTGTCACAGGTCTTTCAGAAAAGATGGGCGTCCCTATAATTACTTAGTTTCTGTGTTGTATCTGGATACACGGCTCAAATCCCGGATCAGTTTAGACGCCGCAAAAGGCTGGTTCACTTCAAACCAGCTCGGGGGCATAATTATAGCCAACAACACGACGAAAACCGGAAGCACCACAAGGCACACACCTAGGATAGGGTTTGGCATTGACCAGTATAACCAGAAGTGTGGTAAGATCATGAGGAGACAAAAATCAAACAAACAAAAATAATAGAAAAACTGCAATAAACCAAAAAATTACTTTATGCTTAAAAATACTTTTATTAATTCAAATACTAAAACTCCTAACATACTGCATACCTGATGTTAAATTCCCATGCCCAGTCATTCAAAGTCTCTCACTGGCCCAGTTGGTAGAGCGGGTCGTCTCTTTTTAGCTTAGCTTTCAACTGACATCTATTTATTTAGTCCTAATGATATATTTGGTGTGTGTGTGTGTGCGCTCGCATGCACCTGTTTGTCTGTTTGTTATCTGTAAAGCACTTTGTGATACCTTTCGGTATGAAAAGCACTTTATAAATAAAGTTTGATTTGATTTGATCAGAAGGATGTGGGTTTGAATCCCAGCTCCTGCAAATGCACACTGTCGTTGTGTTCTTGGGCAAGACACTCCACCTGCCTTGCCTCCAGTGTCTGTGTACACTGGTGTATGAATGAGAGAGTGAATGGGACTGGTTCCTTACTGTAAAGAGCTTTGGGCCTGATAAAGGTATAAAAGCGCTATATAGGTTGAGTCCATTTAGTTTCTCACACTGTAAAACCGTGCGACCCAGCCATACAAAATAACCAGCACGTAAAACTCAGATCACATCATTAAAACATTCAGATTAAAATATTTTCCAGAAATCAGTCAAACACAGGGCCCAGCTAACATCCTGGCCATCCACAGACATTTTGATTGTAAAGAAAATACAGATTACCAAGGACACCAAGAAGTCTTCCAAAGCTACTCATTGACAGCACAGGCTGAAAGAGAGAAGTGACTTCAGTCAATGGAGGAGGCGCCACCATGTGGTGGTGTGAGAAAACACTGAGTGTTTCTCAATTTCGAGGATCCTCAACATCTCATCCACTTCGGAGGAATCCACATCATCACGGCCAAGTGCTGTTGATAAACTGGACCTGCTAAACATATTTAATGTTGAAAGAAAATTCTTGGCAAATCATTCATGTTTATTTATTTATTTATTCAGGCCAAAATGTTCATGTGATCCACATGCGCTCCGATGCGGCGGTAAGAGGACACTCCAAGTCCTACAGAGGAAGGTTCCTGGACATTGAGAAACACTTTGATATTTCAAATTTTAAAAGATGATGCTGTAAATGTGAGTGCTAAAGTGAAAGCTAAATAAATTATATTTAGTAGTTTAGCTTTAATTTAAACGATTTACAAACAGCTTAGCTGCGCATTTGGTTAAAAACATTTATATCAATTTCATGAACTTGCGGCTGAGTTTTTTACCATTTAAGTGAAAGTGACCTGGAAAATTACCCTTTTGTGCTACTCTATGCATTTACGCACTGGTGTAAATTTGGTGTTGGCATCTGAGCTGGAATGAAGGCAGTGTAATAGATTTGTTCAAATTTTCCAATGAAATACGCTCTAGATCCCCATATATTTCCTTTTGATACTGTCACCATCTCTGTGTGTTTGCTGTATCCAGATAAAATGGACAAAGTAACATATTTCTGAATAATAGTCCCCCTGACTGCACTATTAGACCTCCACCATACGACTTTACATTTTGGTTTGAAGAACTCGTCATTGCACCATGTTTTGGAGTCAGTTTTGATGCACTAAAGTGAAAACCGTGCCCAGCTTCCTGCTCTGTCTTCGGGATAAGTTTCACCAAGACTAGTGCTGTGGGGCCGCGGTGGGCGGGTGAGAGCGGGGGGCCCGGGGAAGCGCTGGGTTCAGGCAGCTGTGGAGCCCACACACTGCGCTTGTTCCTGCCCACGTGCCCCTGAGGGCCGCGCACCGGCCGGGGACGCTCTCTCAGCCCGCTCCGGAGCCGCGGGGGATACTTTGTTGATGCTTTTGGGTTTGAGACGTCTGAAATCCAAGCATTCTCGGCCGCTCTGCGCCTCCCACTCAAGGCTGCGTCGTGTTCTCTGGCCTGGGGGTATGGTATTTTTGACAAAAATAAATATCTGTAACTTCTGCACCCATTTCAGAGGTCACAGTACTCTTACTACATCACCTCCCTACTGTAGGGGAGACTGGGGCTGGAGTCCACAGCTCATCATCACAACATCCCTCAAGAGTCAGTTACATTAAATGAAGCTTCAACCCTGGCTTGGAGTCGACCTTGCTTCCTTATTGCAAAAGTCATTAACAGGAAAATCCACTGTGACAATGTGCCCCATGTGCGGGGTTGGTTGTCACATTGAGTGGGGCTGCTTGTCCCTAGAGTTATTTATGGTGTTTTTGGTGTTAATGCTGCGTTTACACATAAGCACGATGCGTTACGAATGCCACAAATGCACATTCGTGGCCAAGGATCACGAATGTGATGATTCGGGGTCGAGGTTTCACGCGCCGCCACTAACTGTTGCGACCTGTTACTACGCGTTACGATTAATGGCACGAATTATTACGCACGGTCACGAATATGCGTCCCGCGCTGCTGCGTGGTGATGCGCGCTGCCGCGTGGTGTCCCGCGCTGCCACGGGTCACTAGGAATATTCACGTTCTGTCCGAAATCTGTCAAGAATTGGGCGAATGTGGAGTGATTTTCTTCCACCGGGTTGGAGGCGGAGCAGAGGCCGTGCTCTCCCCTGAGTCATTGGGCTCGTCTGGCTCCAACTCCCGAACATCAGGTACGACCGCAGGAGGAAGAAACACGTTCAGCACCCCGCGGAGCGGCAGTGGCTCGGGGTGCTGAAAGTGTTTCTTCAGGTGCTGTCCGTGGCTTGGAGCGCGGATTGGCCGACTTTGTGACACTTTTTCACTGCAGGTACCAACATTTACTTTGGGCGTAGCGTGGGTTTCTGTCAATGTTGAGCGTGAAAACAGTGATTCTGCTCCACGAATGATCTACGAATGCTCCACGAATGCTCTCAAGCTGAATTACGAAGCGCCACTCCTCCTCACGAAAGGACACGCTCGGTTGCGAACTCCACGAACAGAGGGTGATTCGTGACATTCGTGGAAGATTTTTTGACAGACAAAAACTTTCTCCACGAACGTCACGAATGTCACGAGCTGATGCGTTCTGTTAAGAATCCCATTGAGATGCGTTAAGTCACGTCACGAACGTCACGAATGACGGAAAAATGACATTCATAACGCATCGTGCTTATGTGTAAACGCAGCATAAGGGCCCTACACCTGATTTTTGTTTTTATTACAAACAATGGAAGAGGAAGCCAGTGGATGTAAATGTTAGTTGTCACGGTCCAAATGTATAAATATAGCACATTTAAAACACAGTGGACACTGCCCTTAGTTCCGTGCAAGTTTCAAACAAGAGAGATACAAGGAACAAAATACATAGAGCAATAAAGTGCAATGTCCAGCTCGGCTTGTGTTGAAAGCTAATATGGAGGAGTCAGATCGAATGTTTTAAAGAAGTAGATCACTCCTGTCACCTTGTTTTTATTTATTCGAGCGGGGACCGGTTAAAAGCAGCTCTCACAGGAGAATACCAACACACCAGTCGAGAAAGATACTGACCATTCATTTGAAAGGGCAGGAGGCGTTCTGCTGCATTCTGTACCAGGCGTCAAGTCCGTAGTACAGAGGATTGCAATAATACAGGTGTCTGTGTAGGCTCTCAGTCGTACAGGAGTTGTCCGTCTTCAATGAAGGTTCTTGAGTCATCTTCTTGACTTTGTAGTTGAAGTCTCGAAACGTTCGAGACTTCAGTGATATTGTTGTGAGTGGCAGCCTGCTTAAACATTTTCCAATCCGTTGTGTGAAAGCAGTCCTTAAGTTTCTCTCTAAAGAGTCTTTTCCCCCACACTTGAATTATGTTTCTGAACTGGTTTAGTGACTCTAACCAGTGTCCTGTATGCTGGTAGTACCAGAACAGTTACGTGGTCCGAGCCACCAAGATGGGGGAGGGGGTGTGCCTTGTACGCTCCTTATTTTGGTAGTGTAAACCAGATCCAGGATGTTGTTTCCCCTTGTTGGAAAGTCAATGTGTTGATAGACTTTTGGGAAAACGCTATTTGGGTCTGCATGGTTAAAATCCCCAGCTAAGATGGGAAAGGCTGGGTGGGCTGTCCTAACATAGGAGCACTTCGACGTTCATTGAAAATCGACATGTTTAAATCTTGTGTAACTACACTTCGATCGTGTAAAATAGGGGTCGGCAAGTTGGCTTGGCTTCGGGCTGAAACAACACGACTTTATATCACCAAACGTTCACGAGAACCACCTTTTCAAGCTACATTTCAACCGTGAACAGAGTTTAGCGGCACTTACTGAGTTTGGAGACGGACTGTTCAGCTTCACCTCGCCTCTCTCCGCTGTCTCCTCCGCCTCCTCCATCTCAGGGCGGAGGCTCGTCTCCTTTTCTTATTAAATCCACTGAGATACGTCCCGCTTCTTCGTGTAGCCGACTTTTATCTCCATTTGACAGAACTATAGCCAAGTTGAAGGCTTCGTAGCAGTAGGAGCCTTGCACTGCGATGTTGTGACACTGTTGACACCGCTGACCAAACTGGGACACGCACATGTTTTCGCACGCTCACAAACACGGCCTATCTTTGCAGATTTCAGATCAGTTTTTGAAGCTGGAGGAGAAATGAAGCGGTAGAGAGGACAGACGTTCTGTGTTATAAACATCAGCTGTTTGTCAGAATCGTGTAGTGTGTTCGCTCTTACGATTCTCAGTCGTTAAGTGTTCCCCAGATGTTCTATAAAATCGTGTAGTGTGTGCGGACCTTTAGAGTTAAAATGCAACAGTGGAATGGTGTTGTGCCAAACACAAGCAAAGATCAGGGGCAACACATTTGCGGATAAAGAACAAATAAGTCTCTGTTAGGCTTTTATTTTTATTTATTTTTTTATATCCTCTGGCGGGCCAAAAAATATTGGCAATGGGCCAAAAGTGTCCCCCGGGCCGGACGTTGCCGACCACTGTTGTAAAGGCTCACGTACCTATTTGTATAGGGAAAACGTGGAACAGCTTGGTAGCTTCTAACTTCACCCCAGTTTGGAGCTGTACCTTTGCTGGGAGAGGCTAAACGCTAACAACATTTGCGTGACTGAGCGCACGCACAAAGACCAGACAGGTACGCATCAACTCGTCTAAGCTCAGGTAAGAACATATCTCAGTATGTAAAAACGGTGGCCTGTTCCTTTAAGTGAGGCAGCAGGCACAGTTGAGTATATGTGGATAAACTGTAGTGTACGCGGAGGCATGAGTGACTGCGCATGTACTTGACACGGCCAAACACGGTGAACATTCCCTCCTGGGGCTCCTCTCCATTGACAGGTCTTCTCTGGAGGGAACACTTACGCTCTTCCCTGATCTTCAATTTCTTCTACTATGGGGAAATCCTCACGGGAAAAGATTTTGCATAATGGGGGGGATGTTGAGCCTCCCCCTGACCACACTGTTGACCAGCCAATAAAAGCCTTCTTGCAACTGTGGTAGTACGGGGTGCGCTTCCCCTCCCTGCCTATAAAAGGAAACTACCTTCAACAGTTCCTTCCCTCACCTGACCTCCCACCCCGTGACGTCACACGCTGGCGCAGCTGTCATGGCAGCGAGACGGGTGCTCCAAGCTGCTGTTGGGCACAATAAAGCGCACTGTAGCTTCTGAGGGCGTTAAGCGCAGTAGATAGAGATGGTGGCGCGGGCATCGTGGGTAAGCGTTGTAGCCGTCTCGTGGTTTTAAGTACCTTGTCTGGCATGTGGCTAACAGCCCCGTTCTTTCTAGTCTTCGGCGGCTCGGACAGTCGCGATTGTGTCGCCAAAGGGTGGCGTGGCATCGCTGTACGTCTCGGTATGTCCTTTTTGTTTACATGTCGCTTATTTATGTCCCGTATGTAAACCAAATGTATTAATGTTGCCCAGGCTTCTGCTGGCGGGAGACTCCCCCTTTCTGTGTGCACTGTGCCCCTTTGGATCCGGGCGCACAGCGGTAACCACTGGACGCACCAATGGCACTGCGTTATGATTTTTGTTATACCCAGTTTTGTATGGGGACTTTTAAAGACATTCATATTTTACTTTTAAAACGCTGTTTTTATATTAAGCCAAATTAAATGAACATAAGAAACTCTACTTCTGTCCTGTAATCATGTGTTTCTGTCACCTCAGTCAACGAACCTGCGTAGCCTTTTGGGGTATAGAACAAAATATTTCTGGTTTAACCAGTGGCGTTGTCACAGATCGAACAATCTGTGCTTGTCATGATATTAAACATTTGATCAACTATTTATTTTATGATTAAAGCAAAATAGTTTAAAAAAAAATAATCCACACAATGTGTTTAGATCTGCAGATGTCGATTCTAATCATTAACTTACTCAGTTTACAAGATTGAAGCAGTAGTTCTGACAAAATGGAACATCCAACCGCAGAACAGCTTTTAGGCCGGATTTAACTCAATAGGTAGCGTTCACGTGACATCACAACATTATAAAGAGCCTATAGTTTAAAATTGAGGTGGAGCAACTGAAAATTCCACGGCTGTAACCGTAGTAACGCTCAAAATGCAGATTTCTAGTCTTAAATCATTGCTAATTTCTCTGTAATTCCTGAGGCCAATTCACATGAAACAAAAACTGTCACAAAGTTCAAAGTCACATCTTCCAGCACATATGAACATAGGTCTAACTATTTCTTCACAAAGGCGTCCAAAAGTGGAGACAATGTTCAATAACATGTGCTTGATGTTGGCCAGTAGAAAGGACTTTCAGCCATAACATTCCCATGTCAGGTTTGTGAATCCAATCACTGTCACATGATGATCAGAGAAAACATTTGGACATTTTCTTTTTGGAAATTTCTTTCAAAAACTGTTTCTCTCCCATAGAGTTGTATTGGCACCTGCCCTCCAACGGAAATAGAATTCTATAACGTGAACGCAACCTATTAGGCTAATTGTACAAAATCTGTCATTCACAGGCAAAAACACTGTCTAATATAGTGATTGTTTTCACCGCCACATCCGCAACACTCTGAGAGTCTCCAGATGTTAGAAGAGCCCTATATACAGGCTCCAAACTTTCTTTCAAAGGGAGTTTTAATATAATTAAATTTTTGGCCAAATCTTTTGCAGATTCTTTCATTAACACACAGTTTATTCCAATAAATAAATAAAATAAGATACAAAATCCCATCTGAGCAAATCTCTGTTACTAATATGTCACGATGCATACGTCTAAACACGACTCTGTCCATTATTGATATTTGGTCGTCGAAAATGCAGGCTTTACTTATTTATTGATTTTAACGGATACAAATAATTAATTTATATATGGAAAAAAAACATAAATGACAGAGATGTCACAATATGTTTTCCTCTCATATTCATGTCAGTAGTTTCTAGTCACCTTCAGTACGTCGACTGTACTGCACGCATCCTCCTCTGTTTAGATGTGTTGTCGTTGTTTTAGTAACCTAAAAGCGTGCACTCGTCACCCACGTGCCCCAAGGACGTCACGGAAGTGTCGAGTCGCACTGCGCGCTCATTGGCTCAATCACAGTGCAGCACAGCCTGGTCCACCTGTGACAGCGGGGGGTGAACTATCGAGTCAATGTTTACTTTAAAGATGTTCGCCTTTGTTTCTGCGACTGAAAGATTAACAGAACAAGATTGTGACGTATGCCTCGCTTAAAGTCAACTTGCGTTTGATTTGAAGAGTTGTCGGGGCGTTTATGAACGTGTTTTCAGGCCAAACCATTCAGGGACACCCCTCAGGACCGGCGTTTTTCTTTTACTCAACAGAACTCTGATGTAACTTTACCGGTAGTGCGTGTGACCGGCTTTTTCATCCACGACTTCAGACGCTCTCGGCGGTGAGTCGAGGCACACAACGTTTGGGAGACAGCCTGACAGGATGAAACCGGCCCGGCGCTGCTCGGCTCTGGCCCAGCGGCTGTGGGGCTCGTCCTCCTCCTCCTCCACGAGCGCGAGGAGCTGTCACCTCGGCGGCGTGGGCTCGAGCCACGTTCCGCTGAAACCTGCGCGAACTGCGGCCAGTGAGACAGGTAAGCTAACCCCAGATTAGCATGATTAATAGGACCTGTGGACATCAGGGGAATTGTAAAAAATAAGGACCGTGTGTGTCTAAGCCTGTGTGAATGGGGGATTTGTAAACTAAAAGTCATCGGCCTTTTTACTTAATTTCCGAGTAGGCCCACTCGGTGGTTTGGGCCGTCGTTCACGCAATAAAAGCAGCAACATCAACATTTATGACCGTATTTTTTACGTTGTGATGTGATTAAAACATGTACGTCTTTATAGGACTTACTTCAACCCAATTGGTCAAAAAAAATGGTGACGTCACACAGGGCTCAGGAGCGCGCCATGGTGGAGGGTAGACGTCATTGCCCCTGTCCTGCTTGGTGACGCTGAATGATTATTTACGTTAGCTACCGCTAAACAGAAGAGTTTGCAGTAAGAAAATGGTGGGCAGTTGTTGCATGAAAAGGTTGCTATAGCCATTCGGACCAAAACGTACACTGAAACCTACGTTTCTATAGGTTTCCTTGGTGGAAAAGATGCCATGGAGGGCAGGTTGGGCAAATTGGCAGAGGACGCCAGTTAAGGCCCTTTTGTACTTCAGCGACAGCATAGCGTGACCCGGCGGCGCACGCCACGATCTACATGCACGTATCGACGCTACCCCGCAGACCTTTCTGTTCTTCTTCTTCTTGTTTTACGGTGGTTGGAACAGTAGGAGCATTACCGCCTCCTACTGTTCCGGAGTATGGGTCATACAGTGAGCTTACAATCTACCCTGAATAATAAAAATAAAATAATAATAATAATTACGCTGTACAGATTAAACGTTTTTAGAGCCGCGATGAGAACAAATGTGGACAAACGCTGCCTCCTGACGATGTTGTGAAATATTAAATCCGTATGACCTGCGTGTCAGTAGTGAGGGCCGTCCACTCCCTCGTTGCCGATCAGAGGCCAGAGTCCGTTCACGTCACATCAATTGTGGCTTGCGTCAAGCAGACGGGGTTGCACTGCGGGACCGGCCTCTCGACTATAAACGGGCCTTTAGCCGGGCTCTCAGCCATGGGCCCAATGATTTACTCCTCTCCCCGTGCTACAAACCGATCAACACAACCATTGACAGGTGTCACATGACACGCAGTCGAAATGGCGAGCTCCAACAGAGTTGTTGGTCACGTGTCTTAATTTGACCGATTTTCCACCTAAAAAGAGGAAAACTTAAAGTTAAACATTATGGTTATGGCCAAAGTGTGGCTGCCTTTGGGTCAGAGTTTAGAGATGAATGGGTTAGAAGAAACATGGGGCTGTTTTATTGGAAGAGCAGCATTTTGGTTGCATTACATAAATGCAAATCAACGTGGCATTTTTCAGTCCCTGAATAATTCTAATCCAGTCTTTTTCTATTGCCTGTAGATGGTGGGATAAAATAATGGCTTACACTTGTATTGTGCTTTACAAGCCTGTGTCACTAAGTTTCGGTACTGTAAAAGAATACATGGAGCTTACATAAGTGACGGTAAAGGGTGTGACGTCTGTGTCACTGTACACCACAGCTCCACTTCCCTCTGTCTGCCCCAGAGCTCGCACGCTTTCACAAACACTGACTGAACCATCACTACTCCTTTAGGACAGCAGACTGGTAGAAAGTACAAGTAAAGTACAGTGTGATAAAACCACTGAAAGTGGTTACTTCAAAACGTGTGCATGTTCTTAAGTGAAAGTACTGAGTACAGGAGGGATTATTATCGGTCATTATTGTTGAGATATTTACGTTTTTGGGGCTTTTTGTAAAGGCAGTGTCAAGAACAGGTATGGGCAAACTTTTTGATGCAAAGGCAACATTGGGTTTTCGAACTTGCAAGGAGGGCCGGACCAGTTTGGAGCATTTCAAACAAGTACAACTCTCAATTTGACTGTACTGACACATTACAAAAGTGCAACAAATTGCAATTCTTCATGTCAGGGAAAATATTGTTGTCATTCACCCTTTAAACCAAGGGTGTCGAACTCATGTGGGTCGTGGGCCGAAACATTTTTCCAATAAATGTATAATAATGAGCTGTGATTTAAAAATAGCTTGTGTCACAAGTTTCTCAAAGAACACTGTAGTCATTATTGATTCACTCCACACTCTGTGGTGGTGAGCTACTATTGTAGCCACAGCCGCACTGGGGCAAACTGACCATTTACCACATGGCTATAACGTGTTACCCTGATCTCTTATTATGTCAGTGTCCTCTACCGGACACGTGTGAAATTCGTTCCTTTTTTTAAATTTAAGTTGCCCCCTAGTGGCTGGAATGAGCATACTGGGTATTTCCTTAAACATTCATAACTCCGCACAGGAGTGAGCTGGAGACTTTCTTCTTCTTAACATAGTTTGTGCTCTACAAGTCAGGGGCTGGATGACCATCTGATGACCACAAACTCTCTTTGCTATTTTTCCGTCTCCTTATGATAATGTGTAAAGAGAGTCTAGTACCCGAGGGTTCACACCACGTAGTCTTGAACAGATCAACATGTTTTTGTTAATTTGATGCACTTGGTAATGGTTTGAGATAAAACAAATGATTAGTTATTTGACAAACTTGAAACTTGATTTTAAACTGTCATACATGTCATACATTTGACTTTAGAATGCACAATTCATTCAGTCACTTTGGTCAAATGAAACAACCCCCGCTTCAGAAATACCCAAATAAGATGAAAAAAGGCAATGTGTGTCCCAAAGCTTAAAATCAGACGACAGTAGTGGCCAATCTGGAGCCCTACAGATTGCAGTGTGGTGCCCCCATCAATAGATGGTGCCCTGGTGATCTTCTTGGTCGCTCACAATGTTGGGTAAAGGGTTTACTGGCAAAGGCATTGTCAGGAGGATTGTGAAGGTCATTTTATTCGTTGTGGACGTGCAGATTTGTATTGTAATTGGCAAAGCGTGACCATTTCAGATTGTGTCCTTAATTGGATTGGGCTAACGAGAGGAGGATCTGTCCCAATCAGGAGGAATGTGGCGGGTCAGCACCGCTCCAGGCTGCAGCGGGGTATCATTTTTAAACATGCCCAAAAGAGAAGCCTATACTGCGCATGTCTTAGGTCAAGGGTCAAGGGCGGCACGGTAGCACAGCGGTTAGCGCTCGTGCTTCACAGCTAGAAGGTCCGGGGTTCGATTCCCACCTGGACGGGGCCTTTCTGTGTGGAGTTTGAATGTTCTCCCCGTGTCTGCGTAGGTTTCCTCCGGGTACTCCGGTTTCCCCTACCACTAAAAACATGTACAATAGGCCAGGATGAATGAGAGTGTGTTTGAGAGTGCGCATGGGGGACGACGGATGGAAATTAGCCCACGGCTACAATCCGGTGTGGCGTGTTTACATGCATGAGACCCATGTATGTTCATTAACATGCACTGTCCCGACCAAATAAACCAATAAATAAATAAACACACAGCAAACACCCAGACGAAGGGAGCATGTAAAACATACTGATCAATCATAATGAAATCATTGTGATGTCGGCAGCCGTCTGTATGTTGGTGTCAAGTTCACACATGTGGACTTTTCTAAAATAAAGTGCCAGGTCTGACGTGTAGCACCAAGTTGAAATACTAGAAAGCTGTGGAGATGGAGAGACGAACCTTTTTTTGTCCCTCTGTCGGTCTCAGTTTTCCCGACTGTATTAGCCTGTTATGGAAATAGATTGGTTTACCTACTTGATATATTCTCATTGCTGCAGTTCTGGAAAGCACTTCCGTTGACCAAAGTTGTTTTTATGTGCTGTATGAAACTACGAATAAACTTGAATTGATGAAAAAGATGTTTACTTAAGAGTAGAGGTTAGGGACTAGTGAAAACGAGGCCTCAAAAGACGAGCCATTTAAATCCAGCGCGTGTGAGACGGACGCGTGTGTAGGATTCCACAAGGGGATGATCATCACATACAACTGTCCCTGAACACAGCATTGTGTTGGCCGCGTGAGGCCTGGTCAGCAGCAAAGGACACAGGGACATTGTCCTGGTCCAGAGGCTTCTCCTGTGGACAGCCCTGAGTGGGACGGACTGAGTGGGACAGTGGTCAGTGAGCAGTCAGGAGGAGCACAGCGAGGCATGAGTACGCCAGCTGGAGCATATGGATGTGGACCTGGAGAGGAGCTGTGGATGTTTGAGGTAGGGCGTTTATCTGTATGTTTGAGGTAGGGCGTTTATCTCTATGTTTGAGGTACCGATATATGCCCTACCTCATACATATCTGTATGTTTGAGGTAGGGCGTTTATCTGTATGTTTGAGGTAGGGCGTTTATCTCTATGTTTGAGGTAGGGCGTTTATCTGTATGTTTGAGGTAGGGCATTTATCTATATGTTTGAGGTAGGTCTTTGTATTAAATTGCTTAATTCTAGACTCTCATTGGTTGGGATTCTGTTTGACTGAAGAAACAACTCGGTTACGATTTTTGTTTGAATTGAATTGAACATACTGTGTTGAAACCAAACATCCTCTAACTTTAACTCAAACTACCACCACTTCCGATTTACCGGAAAGTGCCCGGCCCAGCTGCTCTTACCAAAGCCTCTCAGCGCAGCATCCCGTCGCCATGGAGACGGGTGCAACGCTGTCGGCTGATTGGCTTGTCTGTGTTTTGGGGGGGTCGTGTGTTAAACGGGACTCTCTCGGTGACAGAGTGAGGGCATGGAACCCGTTGGTAAGATCTCCCACCATCAGAGGCACACGGGACCGCAAGGGGTGCGTGGGCATCCAGGTAGACTCTGCCCGGTGACTGTGAGGTATGTGAAGGGCTGCCAACGATTCCACTATAAGGCTGAGTACCGTTAAACGCACCAGTATGGGATCGCTGTTTCAGCTCAAATAAATGATAAAAATGTAAAAGAAATAGGTTTTTATGGAATAAAGGAACATGATTGTTGTTTTGTGGTTCTAGACGAGAAATATTCTGGTATAGGTATTTTGTTCAGGTATCTGTATCATAAACCGAGTATTGTCAGAGTACCGGCATGGGAAAAGGGTACATTTAGGAATACATTGATATTAGTGACCCAGGGGCTGTATGGATGGTTAGCTTAGTGCCTTTACTAACCATCAATTGTTTTTAGGGTTTCTAGTACGTTTTCACTGCTGATTAGGGCTGGGCGATAAATCGAAATGAATTCATGCTTTTAAAAACAGACGATGTGGAAAATGTCTAAATGGTAAAATCATGTCTGCCGGAGAAGCCCGGGACATTCGGACGATCTTTGCTGCTTCACATGGTTTTGAGATTTAAGAGTGTGCGGTGGAGTTTCCTCCGGTCTGCTCCTGTGCCTCTCCCTCACTCTGCTCTGAGCAGAGCACCGTTTTAACTCCGCCCCTTTTCCCTCGAGTCTCCATGGAGACGGTTGTCAATCACAACAGAGGCATGAGGATCAAACTAAAACACTTTTGCAGACAAGGAATATTCAAAACAGAAATACAAAAATTTAAATCAATAATACCTTATCTTAATGGGCCTAATTGTAGGCTATTATGAAATATTAATGAGCAAGACTCTGAGCAGGTTTCTTCATATGAAAGATCAGGACCTTTTTAAGTTTATTTCCAATAAAATCGATTAAAATTGTAATCGTCCAAACTGAGTAAAAAAATAGAGATTTTATTTTTTGGCCATATCGCCCAGCCCTACTGCTGATTGAACCGTCTCTGTGATTACATAATACATTCCATTCAGAAACCTACCAGAAACCCTAAAAATTCTGATTTTTCCTGAAGCATCATGGGAGCCATGGGGATGGAAAGTAAAGGCACCAAGCTTAGCACTTTATTTTTTACCATAAATAGTGGCATTGTGCATCTTTAAATAGGCGTAAAATGTTTTTTTGTTTTACCTTCAAGTATCTACTTGAGTTTTTTACAAACTATTTATTTAGTGATTCAATGGTGAAGTAATCTAACTATAAAAACTTAAGATATTGTGAAAATGTTCCCATTTCCAAAGATAATTTAAGATAAGGCCGGGACAAGTTGCACTTGACGTCATGTACATGTGTACACAGTACATGTGTACACAGTACATGTGTACACAGTACATGTGTACACATGTACTGTGTACACATGTACTGTGTAGTGTACTATCGTGGAATTTCTTACCACAATAAAGGAAAAAGGCTGGAAAGGTATTTGTCTTATCCAAAAGTGTGCGTTTATTTAACACACGTGCGGCGAGCCGACACACAGGCCGAGTGTACACCAGCCCTGGGGGGTCAAACCTTTGGCCCCACTAAATAGGTACAAGCATGAAACACATTCACAGCATGGGCATGGGGTGGTACTGCTCAGATGATCAAGTGAACAGCACCTTTTGTGACGTTTAGAGGGCAGGCCATTTAGAGCGAGACACAGGAAGGACAGGTCTTTGGCCTAGTGTCTCAGGTGTGATGGGGCGATCAGCAGAGCGCCCTCGTCTGGCGGAGCAGGAGGCCAACACTTCAATAGAAACTCAGCAAGTCTTTCAGACGGGGAGAGTCTGGCCTAGTGTATCGTCATAAACTGCCATTACAGTACACATGTACTGTGTAAAAGTACATCTGTACACATGTACTTTTACACACACAGTACAGTACATGTGTACTGTGCAATTGGCGATGAACACGCTTCTGTATGGTCCTTAAGGCGGGGAGCTGACATTGCTGTAATACCACCCCCTGGTGGCCAGGGGCGACTCCAGGAGACACTTGGGGGCCTTGATTCTAATGGGACATCAAACGTCCCAAGAACGGCTTAAACCTGGCTCCAAAGAGTTTTTCTTCTTCTAAAAATCGCTATGGCCCATGCTCTGGAGCTCTGTGGAGGCTCTGCCCGCCCCGCGAGCGCAGGGCTTCCCGCCTTTTTGCCCTTTTAAGGAACAGGAGGAGGAGACACAGCGGCCATTAAGGTTCACACACGACTCGGGAACCTTTACAATGAATGGGGCTGAATGAAACCCGCTCATCTTTATTATATTATATCTATGGTACTGTGTAAGTGTGACTCTTAACAGAACTCAAAGGTCTTGATCAGTGTGGACCCTGAGTAGAGAAGTATGAACTGGTCCAGTCGTTCTAACACCTGTCTGTGTGCTCTGTGGTCAGGGGGTCCGATGGGCAGTGGCAGCAGCAGACTGTTGAGGACCTTGGCCCAGCCCGACCTTTTCCCCGATGAGGCCCCTGAGCCTGAGGGGCCTCGGCTGGACCCTGAGCAGCTGCTGAGGGAGTGTAAAAGAGTGCTGCAGCAGCGGCCCCCGCGGCCCCACAGGGACATGGTGCACCTGTGTGGACCCAGCGCCCAGCACAACAGCCCCCCTGTACGCATCATGCAGTGGAACATCCTGGCTCAAGGTACAGATAGGCCTGCCACGATATTTTTTAAAATATCGCGATAAACGATAATATTGAGTATAATGCAAATACTGTAGGCAATAAAAAGAAAACTGTAAGCAACTATTTAATTGAAATGTATTGAACTTCTGACATTCAATATTAACACCTTATACCAAACAAAGTGAAGGGCCATCTGTTCTTCTCAACCTTTTAACATAACTTACTCTCTCACCAGGTTCTGTGTTTGAACTAGGCCTGTCACAAAATATATATTTTATTTTAAATAGTCAATATACAGTATCATCTTTAAAAATATCCTAATAATAATATTGATATTTAATCTGCATTATTCTGGTTAAATATTTCGTGACAAAAACTCACTTCTGTGTTAAATAAAATCTGGTTAGAATAAAATGTATATTAAATGTATGTATTCAGATAATACTGTATTACTGCAAAAGTAGAGTAGCCATGTTCTTTTTCCTTTTCTTTTAAAATATAACCTCCTGTACACACGGCTGTTGGAGTGAAGCAGCTTTTTTGGGAAATTTGTTGACTGTTTGTCAAACCGCTGCAGCATTTCTCTGTAACATAGACCTAAGCTCTGAGTAATTTTCTCAGGACCATCGCGCTTGTATTTGGACAGTGGCTAAAGCGCTCGGGTTCCTCTCGCTAACAGTAGCGCTGATTAGCTCTGATGCACAGACTGGGCGGTGGTTTTGTTTCGTTCTCATGTTGGACAAACCTGCAGTCACATTAATGTTGTTATTCTCTCCGTGATGAGTTCTTTTAGCTCGAATGAAGTGTTTTCACACGAGTCCCTCTTGCTCCGCAATAAAGTTCACAGAAAGTGTCGGGTTCAGCAGCTCCGTAGAAGCACGGCACTTTGTTTACACCCCGCCTCTCTCCAAAAGCAGCTGATCTATAAATGATCTGGATCTGGATGCTGTCTTTAAGCACAGGGAGACGGGTTGGATGGAGCTCCGCTCACTCAGCGCTGTGATAGCGTTCATGTTTCTGTATTTATTTTAAGCACACGCAGCACGTGCATTTATCGAGACTAAAAATGTTATCGTCCTTCATTTTACTTATCGAGCGATAACTCGATATAGTAATTATCGTGGCAGGCCTAGGTACAGAGCACTGCTGTGGTAGTGAGATAAGTGACTGTAGTTCAGTGTAACTACAGTATATAAGCCTTCTCCAGTGTTGCAGTAACAGAGTACTTTCCCATTACAGCGCTGGGCGAGGGGAAGGACGGCTTCATCCGCTGCCCGCTGGAGGCCCTGCGCTGGCAAGAGAGGAAATACCTGATTCTGGAGGAGATCCTGACATACAGACCGGACATCGTGTGTCTGCAGGAGGTGGACCACTACTACGACACCCTGGGACCCATCATGTCAGGTCTGGGCTACCAGGGCAGCTTCCTGGCCAAGCCCTGGTCCCCGTGCCTGGACGTGGAGAAGAACAATGGGCCGGACGGCTGCGCCCTGTTTTTCCGCTCCTCTCGCTTCTCCCTGCGCTCCACGGCCCACCTGCGCCTGTCCGCCAGGATGCTGCCCACCAACCAGGTGGCCATAGTGCAGCGGCTGCAGTGCAGAGCCACGGGCAGGGGGTTGTGTGTGGCCGTGACCCACCTGAAGGCCCGCCATGGCTGGGAGCGTATGCGCAGCGCCCAGGGAGCAGACCTGCTGCACAGTCTGCAGAGCGTGGTGTCCAGCCTGGACTCACCGCTGCCCCTGGTGGTGTGTGGGGACTTTAACGCTGAGCCCACAGAGGATGTGTACCGCCGCTTCAGCTGCTCCCCTCTGGGGCTGGACTCTGCCTACAAACTGCTTAGTGAAGACGGGCTTACGGAGCCCAGCTACACCACCTGGAAGATCCGCCCCAGTGGAGAGAGTTGCAGCACTCTGGACTACATCTGGTACTCCCGGGACAGTCTTAGTGTCCACAGCCTCCTGGACATCCCCTCAGAGGAGCAGATCGGACCAGACCGCCTGCCCTCCTACCACTACCCCTCAGACCACCTGTCCCTGCTGTGTGACGTCAGCTTCACTGACGCTCCATCCTTGTAGGTCATGTGACTGAGAGGACAGAGTAATCAAAGGACATGAGATGCTCCAAAGCGCACTTAATTTCTGACAGATTAAGTTTTTTTTTCTTTTAAATCTATTCATCTTTTTATAATGTGCATTTGTTTCTTCTGTGTCAGTGACAATAAATGGTTGAAGTCCAGGTTTCTCTTGTTGCCTGTAGTGACTGTCCCAGATCCTGTGCTCCTGGCAGCCTGTGGCAGGGTCAAACTGAGGGACCAGCTTGAACTTATCCAGGAAACTCTGTTTGGGTACCAGTGCCGATAAGGGGTAATGTGAAACTTACCCGATTAAGAGCAGGGTACGTTCCCTGGAAACTGTCGAACCAGGGTTAATCCCGAACTTACTGCATCCAGCTCCGTGCGGAACCAGGAGTCACGCGGGGATCATGTTATTGGGCGAAGTACATGCCGTGTAAACATACAGAGCGGAGACAGTTCTGCATTAGCACAGACGAACATGTGTAGGGGCACCGGAGGACGGGGATGAAGCCAGGGCTAACCTTTGATACCAGGGCTAACCTTTGATACCAGGGCTAACCTTTGATACCAGGGCTAACCTTTGGTACCAGGGCTAACCTTTGGTACCAGGGCTAACCTTTGGTAACTACTCCTTAAAACCCTCGTGGGACCATTAGAGCGAGTCTGAACGTAGGGCGCGTGGGCATTTATTACATTTGAAAAAAATCAGAGCTTCAAAATTAGCGTCCTAGGCTTCAAGGGAAATTCATACCTCTTCCATTGTACATACTTTGTATTTGTAGCATGGCGTAAGGTACTATTGGTTATTACTCTGAAATGCAAAGAGATGGAAACTTTTTTTGTTTGGTCAAAAATAAAAATTTCTACTATAATTACCATTATTTTCCATCTCCTTATCACTAAGATCACTAAAAATGTTTATGTCCAATACCTTCTCTCCTTCAGTTTCATTTGTCTATTTTGCAGAAACTACATTTTCCACCAGAGTGGTCTTCTTTTCCTGGTTCTCTCCTGTTACAGTTCTATGACCCCACCTCAGCATGAATATATCAACGGTCCTAAAAACAAAGATGTAACACTTCTCCGTGCATTAGAAGGTGTTTTAGAAGCAATTGTAAATTGTAAGCTTCCATCTGCATTCTGAGAAATGTAGGTTTAAAAGTTTTAACCACTCAGAAACTTAAAAAAAATGCACCAAAATCGACAGCGCTCGATCATTTAACGACCCAGTTTCTGGAGACAGAGCAAAGGGCAGAAGAGTGAAAAGGGAGTGCCCCCTGCTGGTGATATGTACCTGTGCAGAGCTGGGTCTGACAGTCGCTCTGGGGAATCAGCAGCAAGAAAGTTTCATTGACCAATGTATGACCGAAATGCCACAGCAATAAAGTTTAAAGAGTGAGACGGTGTCCGGGAGTTTTTTACACTTGTGGCTCTATTGAAGCACTTTTCATTAACCTCCTGAGTAACCCAAGTCTGAACAGAGTGCATTTTATTCAGTTCAGAGTTACCCAAATCTATAAAGTTTTTGACGGGAGAGCAACAGAGCAACGCCAACACAAGTGATCATAACTTAGCAGTCACTTTTTTCTAGTAATTTCAATGAAAAAAAAGTCACTTTTTGTTGCGCTTTCATCCTCATTTTCATCGATATTTTGACATTAAAGCTTTTAGATTTGGGTAAAGCCAAACTGGAAAAAATGTGCTCGGTTCAGGTGGGGGTTAAGAATTTAAAGCTGGACCTGGGACCTCCTACTGATGTAAAACAGACAAAGGTATGAAGTGGGTTCACCTTATAAATATTTGATCAAAGAACCGCCAGGCCCAGATCAAACCAGGACTAAACCAGGGCTGACCAGAATAAAACAGGACGGGGCCACACTGTGGACATTTGTATTTTTATAATACAGTAAAATCTACTTCATTACACAGAGTACAGAAAATAGTATAGGTATTTTCATTGTGGAGCACGCGGTTCATATTAGTCCCTTTTGGAAGAGTAAAAAAAGAAGTGGGCTGGTGTGCAGGGCGGTGCTAACAGGAGGCGGACTACACTACGGGCGGATACATGTGGCCGAGTATCAAAAGGCGATGTCCCGTCTCCTCAGGCCTTTGAACAGGAGTCGGTTACAAAAAGAGGAGTATTTACAAGCTGCGGCTGATCAACAGTCCTGGGAGTCCGTGGGCCTGATGGGTCTCAGGACGTGGGGGGGTCCGAGGGCCCCTCTGCAGGCTCTGTGGTGATGGACAGGGCGGGGGTGACCTGCACTGACAGCTGTTGGGGCTGGGGCAGCGCCTGGGCCACGGCGGCAGGTTTGGCCAGGATGAGCTGCGGCGGCGGCCGGCCCGGGGTCACCTGTATGGTGGTGGGTTTGGCCTGGATCAGCTGTGCGAGGGAAGTGGAGGAGTTGGCCTGCATCAGGGCGCTCAGCTGACTGGCCGGGATGGTGATGATGGTGATCTTCTCGCCGGCTTTCGAGCCGGAGGGCAGCATGGTGGGCAGAGCCTGGATCACCAGTTTAGGACTGCTGTTAATGCTGGCCATGGACACAGGCACGCCCGACCCCGTGCTCAGGATGGACGAGGAGTTTAGGGTCACCTGACCGAGGGAGTTGGTCATGACCACTGGCATGGCGCGGATCGGCCTGCAAAAGAAGAGGTGGTTTAGTTCACGCAAGTCGTCCGTAGCCTGGTCAGCCAGACTTGACGGGTCACCCCAGCGCCATGGAGGGACGGGCCACACGCAGTGGACACATGAAGTTCACCTTAACCTGAAACTCGCTGATAACAGTTTACCGTTCCCTGATTGCCGCTGAGGTAAGATTGGGTCCTATAGACTTGTGTGACGCGCTAGGCCAGGATGCTTTTCACTGACTTATCCAAATACAACAAGCAGCCTCAGTGTTCTGGGTATGGACGTAGAGGGCAAGAAAATATCGAAAGGATGAATGAAAAACAGAATGAAACATTTCGGCCCACTTTGCAGCTTGTACAGTCTGGGTTTAAACAACGTTGTTGGGACACTTCTGCAGGAGCGAGGCTCACCTGGCACCAGCGTTGGCGGGGATGACAGTGACGTAGGTCTGCTGGGGCTGGGGGCTGGAGGTCAAGGTGGCACTTCCCTGCTGGAGAGCCAGGTGCTGAGCAGCTTCAGCGTCCTCTGACTCTGCAGCCTCCTCTTCATCGATGACTCGGATGTTCTTGGGCATCTCTTTGAACTGGTAAGCCAGGCGCTGGCCCTCCACCTTGGCCAGGATGCCGCGCTGGTAGTAATACCTAAAACAGGAGGGGGTTAGCGGGTGTAGGTCACAGGCAGAGAGGCCGCAGTGGGGCACTGACCTGAGTGCGCGGCCCATGGTCTCGTAGTTCATGTCAGGCTTGTTCTTGTGCTTCCCCCACAGCCGGGACACTGCTTTAGAGTCCACCAGTTTGAAGATGCCCTTGTCCCGCTGCATCCACTTGATGTAGCGAGGACACGTGTTCTTGTCCTGCAGCAGCTCCAGGAGGAACTCCCACAGGTACGTGGTGTTTCCTGCAACACAGCCACACACTCAGCCTCTACGCAGCCCAAAACAGGACAGCAGTGGCCCCAAGAGCTTTTGTCTAGTGCAGTGGTTCTCAACCTGGGGGTCGCGAGATTTTGTAGATAAAATATGTTTTTATTAGCACATAATATAATATTTTATTGCAGCATGTGTGTGCCATTATTTGTTCTTTATTTGATGAGTTTTATTTTAGCCATTTGTTTTTTTTAAGAATTATGTAGGCTAATGTTCATATTTCTCCCCCAGGTGGGGGGTCACAAACCCTTTTAACTGTTATAATGGGGGTCGTGGCTCCAAAAGGTTGAGAACCACTGGTCTAGTGCACCCTTTAGATCCTTAAGTGGTGTCTGTACCCCTGATCTCAATGCTGTTGCAGTTTATTTAGAAAGGCATCACTTAAAAGTACAATATGAGGGTTTATACAGACTGAAGCAAGTCTATTTTAATGCCTTTTTAATGCCCAAATACTATATTTTAATGCCACAAATGCAGAATAAAATTAGTGCATAATTAGTTTCTTTGGTTGATGAAATGTTCGCAAATCCTGAGGAAAGAGAATTGGACAAATGGACTTTATGTTTTAAGCTGTTATCTGGGTATTTTCCATGA